>OX387323.1:11261702-12461702 GCA_947562085.1 Eudonia lacustrata
GTCCGGTGAGTGAAAGTACCGGAGGCCCATCTCTCACCCCTCCCCCCTCCCAATTCCTACTCCCTCCTCAAGATCCAACTACTTCCTCGAGGTCGGCAACGCATCTGCGATTACTTTGGTTTTGCGGGTGTCCATGGGCGGCGGTGATTACTTTCCATCAGGGGACCCGCCTGCTCGTTTGCCTCCTTTTAACATAAAAAAAAGTATCCGATATTGATTAAAAAATTATAAGTATAGTTAATTCATATTTATATTTCAAATTAACCTTTCGGCTATTTAGTCACATTAATTGTATAACTCACAGCTGTAATCTTTTACATTTGGTATTTACATTTCCGAAACGTCCTGTAGAAACTTTTTCAGAATTAAAATTGTTCGAATGCTTTACTGTGCTATGTCGAGGAATTTATAAAATGTTTCGCAAATAACCAAAGCACTAATTATAAAATATCTAAGTAGTTAACAATCTTGAAATTCTTAATTGTCAACAATTTCTGAGTTTTTCTATTTTTAGTCTATATACATTCCTTAGTTAAACCTATTGTTTATTTTAGTACCGGGATCGTTAGCCTCTTAGACATTTTAAATATAAAAAGTGAAGAACTAATATAACCAAATTTATATTTGATGTTCGTTTATTTATCCACATAATATATTGAAATTAAGGTATTTACTGTTTTTGCCAGTGTTTTAGTCTTTTACGGTTTTTACGCGACACTCACACCACCACCCTGTCAAATGCGGACAGGATAATTACACTACATTTAATAAAACTTGGGACCTCTGCATCTAAACCGTGAGTCTGTTCACTCATCCATCGACACCTTGTAAATTATACTACAAAGTTAGAAAGACTAAGAACTCTAATCTTTGTTTATTGAATTAAAACTCAATAATGAATGTATTTTATTGAAATAGCGTTGATAAATAACATACATTGGCAGATTAAGACTTAAAAGCAATAAACTGATATTTGTAAATGCAGGACTATCGGCAAGAAACTTGATATTCAGTGGTCATATAGAAATCGATCGTTTTTAGGCAGACCGCACATTAAATAGGTACTATCGCTTGAGCAACCGATCGTTTTTAGGCAGACCGCACATTAAATAGGTACTATCGCTTGAGCAACTAGATGCTTGATGAAATGGCTAATATATAAGGGCTAACACTACGAATATTGAAAACTTCATTAAAAATTGGTTAGTCAATAATTTCTTTTACTCTGTCAATTAATACTTTCAAGTCTCATTAACGATGTTGTAACTCAAATTAAATAGTTCTTTAAATAGTAACTATTTCTTTACTTATCAAGTTTAAATTAAATTTTGCATGCCAACTTCCGTTAAAATGTGTGAAACCTTTATCTAGGTACCTAAGACCTTGTGTACCAAATAAATTTTATTTAATTTATTTCATTATTCCATTTACTCAATTTGGTAGGCTTTTCACACCAACGGCTACAGCGTCTTGACTTGTAAGTTGCTGTTGCGTCTAGTTTAGTCGGAACTTAGCAAAACAAAACAGTTGCAAATGGCAGCAGAAATAGATATTAGGTTGGAATCATCCATAATCCATCATCCATCCATCATTGGTCTCTCCAGCAACTGAATTGTCGCTTAAAGCAATGTCTAGTGCAATTACGCTAGAATCCGCTAGATACAGCAACTGATAAATGTGAGAGCAACTAGTTGCTCATGAGCGATAGTAGTCAATGTGCGGTGGGCTTTATTTTCTTCCTGGCCTGCTAACTGCTAGACTACTTATTACAAATATGTAAATAGGTATATTAACAATCATCAGGTTAGCCTGACATATAGGCAAAGACGATTACGGTGGCGGTGTTTCGATAAATTCGCCTTGCAATAATATATGTAAATTTTTATTTATTTTTAACGTTGAAATAAAACCACTTTTACGGATGTACTCGCATTTATTTTACACATTACTTTTAATTAATGTTTATCCTGACGTTTCAAAGGGTCCGTGGCCATCTTCAGGACGACTGCGTCCACTTTCCTATCTCGTCCACTTCATAACTCGACCACTTTCCTATCTCGTCCACTTCCTAACGCGTCCACTTTCCTATCTCGTCCACTTCTTAACTCGTCCATTTTCCTATCTCGTCCACTTCCTATCTCGTCCACTTTCTACTTTTTCGTTTAAAAAAGTATATAACTTGAAATCTTATAAACTAACGTTAATTCTGGCGTACATTTAACTTTATAATATTAATGGAGTAAGGAGATATTTACAGATAATTCTGAACGTTTTATGGCTTTGAATGGGATTTTTTTTGTAGAAATTTCATTAATATTTCGAAATTCCGAGGCTGCTACGAACTTAACCACTATTTAAGAGATATTATCATAAATTTTTAATTTCGTTTGCTTAGTAAAGTAGTTCAATCCATGAGCTTGAAAATTGCCGTCAGCGTATTTAATTTAAAACTAGCTTCGGAGTTTTGGCTTTAAATAAAGAATAATAGATAAGGGAAAATTGCAGAAAGCGAGACCGCTACGAATTATACTAATAACTATTCTCCACCATACAATAAGTCAAAATTGTCTAAGGGTTTCAGTTTCTCTGAACAAGAACGCCGAAGTTGGCCATTTTATGCAAAAATCACGGTCAAAATGTAATAGGCCTCTTAACCCTGGATGTGACTAAAAGCAAGATTTTGCGTAAACAAATACACACATTGAAATGAAACAACTTTTACGGATCTACTCGCGTTTATTTTACACATTACTTATTTAATGTTTATCCTGACGTTTCGAACCCTTTGCAGGGTCCGTGGTCACAGGGAGACTGAGGTGTTGGTCATCTCATAATTAGTTGGTAGCTTGTATACCCTCATTTAAATTTAATCAGGTGCGTTCCGTTTTACGCAGAAAGAGCTTACAGTATCTTTTGGTCTGGCAGTATGGTGTCGGGGCTGGGATTTAATATTTTGTATGATGGGATCCCAGGCTGGTGGTAGATTCCAACCATCTTCTCTATTAAAACTAGGATGTTTTTTAATTTCAATAGCCTCGCGTATCATCCTGGGGATGAATCGTTGTTCTTTAACGAGTATTTGTGGTGTATCAAATCTGATGTAATGGTTGGGCCCCTCTAGGGAATGTTCGCATACTGCAGACTTATTTTCGCGCCTATGCTTGACGTCGGCTATATGTTCTTTAGCACGGGTTCCTATACTTCTCTTTGTTTGCCCGATGTAAGAGAGCCTACAGTCGCAGTCCAGTTTGTACACGCCTGCATCTTGAAGGGGTATGTTGCACTTGACAGGTCGTAAAAATTGGTTGATCTTCTTCGGCGGCTTGAAGTAAGTGTTGATTGAAGCTCGCTTTAAGATATGTCCAATCTTGTCAGTGACACCTTTCATATATGGAAGTACAGCAGGTTGGCGCTCGACTGTGGTTGGTTTATTGCGTTTTCTGTGACAAAGCCGTGGTACTTTCAGTTTATTATCCTGTAGTACGTGCTTGACATGCTGAAGCTCAGCAGCCAGGTGTTGGGTGTCACAGATGCCGCGTGCTCTCTGAAACAAAGATTTCCCTACAGTAGCCAACTGTCTAGGATGGTGGTGAGAATCACCATTGAGATACTTATCTGTATGGGTTACTTTACGATACACAGTGTGACTCAAACTATGATCCGGATTCCTGATAATTAAAATATCCAAGAAAGCTAGCTTACTTTCTGCCTCTAACTCCATTGTAAATTGTATTTTTGGATGTATGGAGTTAAGATGATCTAGAAAAGCAGATACTTTATCAGTTGGTAGGATAGTGAAAGTGTCGTCTACGTACCGCTTGTAGAACCTAGGGGTTACCGGTGCTGTGCTCAGGGCCCTCTCCTCGAAGTCTTCCATAAAGATATCGGCGACGACGGGCGAAACAGGGGAACCCATGGCAACACCCTCTACTTGCAGGTAGTAAATGTCATTCCACAAAAGGTAGCCAGATGTTAGACAATGCTCTAATAGTACTGCATATTCATCAGGCTTATCTTGTTCCGCTAGACGTTTTTTTGGTAATTTCAATGCAATCCTGAACTGGTAGGCATGTAAATAAGGACTGCACATCAAAACTAACCATAGTTTCATTGTCAGCGAGATGTAGGTCTTTGATATCGTTAACAAATTGGTAGGAATCCTTCACATAAGCTGTTGTGTTACCTCTAAGTGGTGAAAGAATCTTAGCTATATGCCGGGCCAGTCGGTAAGTTGGTGAATCAATCTGGCTTACAATAGGGCGTAGCGGAGCCTCGGGTTTGTGAATTTTCGGTAACCCATACAGTTTTGGTGGTTTAGGGCAGGAAGGAATTAAATAGTTAGCATCTAGATTTAACGTTTCGGAGTGTTGTTTGACAAGATCACTAGTTTTCTTAAGTATTTTGTTGGTTTGGTCGCATTTAACGCGTTTGTACGTCTTGTCATCCGATAAAAGTATTGTTATTTTTTCGTTATAATCAGACGTATCTATTACTACCGTAGCATTACCTTTATCAGCACGAAGGATAGTTAATTCAGGCTTAGCTCGCAGGTTCTTTAAAGCGAAATACTGATCACGGGGAAGGTTGTATTTCGGCAACTTGCTCCGGCGCAAGACAGACGATATGTCTTGACGTATTGCCTCAGCATCAGCCTTCCTGACGTTATTTTTAACCCTAGACACCTAACGTTCGGACGTACCCCTTTAAACCAAACCATACGTCGTTTCGACGAGCACTTTTTGGTGTGCTTAATATTATCTATTAATATATGATTTCGTTACGTTTAGTACACACATACGTTAAACAACTATTATTTTAGTAATTAAAACAATAATTTTCTATTTTGTTACAAATATATTTCTTATAAGCAATTTTTAATAGAAACTACTTTTTAGAGATCGTAGTGAAACCACACAGTTATAAAAAAATATATAAAAAAAAACAACAAAAATAGCCTTTTTCTCTTTGGCAAAACTTAACTATAACACTCTTATTATTTAGGAAATACAAACAAAACTAGTTTTTTGAAGCACATTGTACGCAGAAATCAACTTTATGTTTACCACAAATTACAGTGTTGCATTTTGAGAATAAGGACTTTGTCATGCGCCTTTTTAATAAGAGCAGAGAACACAAACTTTTCTTTTTCTCATATATGGTGCCTCTACTAGTGGAAGATCATTGCTAGATGATGACTGACTTTGACCTTGACCTTGACCTTCATCGTTCTTTGCAACTAGTATGTCTCTGATTTTGTCTTTTATATGCATTGTACGATTTTCCAGTCGGATTTTGAGTCGTGAATTGTTCAAATAATAAAAGTGGATTCACTATTTTCCTTACGGCACGAGTAGGTCCTCTGGCAACACGGACAATATTTATTGCAGCTGTTCTATTTGAACTCTGCCCTTTGCTGGTAGCCCAAACAAGACGGGAGCGACTGCGGATATTGCTTCGTGAGACGGTCAAGCTAGATGGACTACTACCTGAGGTTTCTTGCAAAAAAACAGGAGGTGTTTGTAGCTCCAGCACATTATCCAGCAGAGCAGGCGAAGAGCGCCCTTGAGCGTTCACGGGACTATGTTCACGATCAAAAGAGTTATCTTGAGTATCGCTTTCTACGTTGTCAAACTCCACATTGTCTTCTGTTTCGCTATCAGATAAACCCTCCGATGAACTGACACTTTCCTCTGCCAATAATAAACGCGTTATACGCTCATGAGACAACAATGGTCTCAAAGCCATGGCAAAAACTGCATAAAAGAACAAACACCAATTGCATTAAATATATACTCAAACCCTAACCATTCGTCAAAACGACGAACAAACTACTAATATCTTAAGAAATTATGTACTTACCCGCCGGACCCGGGTGCCTCCCGAAAGAGCTCGGCGAACACTGAGTTGGCAAGCGAGGTCACCACGATCGGCGCAATCCCCAAAAAGAGATGGCGATATTTCTGTCCTGTATTCGTCGTTACGACGAAGGTTAGGTGTCTAGGGTTAACTAAGCAATCCTCGACGCTTTCATATGGTATCCTGCGAGGGGCTACGGCGTAATTTAGCCCCTTTTTTTTTTTCTTCCCCTTTTTCTACTTAAGAAAACTAGTAAAGTAACCCATACAGATAAGTATCTCAATGGTGATTCTCACCACCATCCTAGACAGTTGGCTACTGTAGGGAAATCTTTGTTTCAGAGAGCACGCGGCATCTGTGACACCCAACACCTGGCTGCTGAGCTTCAGCATGTCAAGCACGTACTACAGGATAATAAACTGAAAGTACCACGGCTTTGTCACAGAAAACGCAATAAACCAACCACAGTCGAGCGCCAACCTGCTGTACTTCCATATATGAAAGGTGTCACTGACAAGATTGGACATATCTTAAAGCGAGCTTCAATCAACACTTACTTCAAGCCGCCGAAGAAGATCAACCAATTTTTACGACCTGTCAAGTGCAACATACCCCTTCAAGATGCAGGCGTGTACAAACTGGACTGCGACTGTGGGCTCTCTTACATCGGGCAAACAAAGAGAAGTATAGGAACCCGTGTTAAAGAACATATAGCCGACGTCAAGCATAGGCGCGAAAATAAGTCTGCAGTATGCGAACATTCCCTAGAGGGGCCCAACCATTACATCAGATTTGATAAACCACAAATACTCGTTAAAGAACAACGATTCATCCCCAGGATGATACGCGAGGCTATTGAAATTAAAAAACATCCTAATTTTAATAGAGAAGATGGTTGGAATCTACCACCAGCCTGGGATCCCATCATACAAAATATTAAATCCCAGCCCCGACACCATACTGCCAGACCAAAAGATACTGTAAGCTCTTTCTGCGTAAAACGGAACGCACCTGATTAAATTTAAATGAGGGTATACAAGCTACCAACTAATTATGAGATGACCAACACCTCAGTCTCCCTGTGACCACGGACCCTGCAAAGGGTTCGAAACGTCAGGATAAACATTAAATAAGTAATGTGTAAAATAAACGCGAGTAGATCCGTAAAAGTTGTTTCATTTCAATGTGTAGTGTTCGCGTAAACTTTAGAAAACAATAAATACACACATGTGAACCGGAAAAAGCAAAGGTAAAGATTCGTCAAATGATCAATAATGCTAATGCCGAAGTATGTTACAATTTAAATTCCATAAAACAAATCTATGAAGAGAACGTAGCGAAAATAAACAATACGATAAATTCTCGAGATATTTCACTGTATAGATCAGTAAAAAGTATATTATACAGAGCTAGAAAAATACATTTAGGTGCTGACAAATTATTGTTTAATAATTTACATGAAGTTAAAGTGCCGAAAGTTATGTCTGAAACATTTCACGTATTTATTGAAGACGGTAGCAATGATAAGATACTCGTATTTTGCTCTCTTATGGCTAAAGAAGTCATAAATAAGAAAAACAAAATGCTCTTACTATGGTGACGGAACTTTTCGGTCAGCACCTAAGCCATTTTACCAACTTTATATTATTCATCTAGATTACTACTCGGATGACAAAAGCGTGACTATATTTCTTGTTATATTTGCCATGCTCCACCACCTCACATCCGTCTGTAAAGTCAAATCAGGCTGTAACCGCACCACATGAGTAAATTATTAGTGAATACATATATCTACTCTGTGCCCGCACCGTTCTGTTGCCACTCACTACTTGCTTTGCTACCACGCGCGAATCACTTTTTGTTATCTCTCGCGATCGACTGCGCTGTCTCCAAAGATCGACTGATCGATCGCGATCGACTTGTTGGCCACAACTGCATTATAGCATCCATATATAGCACCGAATTCATCAGAATGGCATAAATTTAAGAAATACTTCGAAGAGTAGTGGTTTAGAAAAGATCATAATATGCTAAGTTCTGCACAAAATAAACATAGAACAACCAACTCTGCGGAAGGATACCATTGAAGATTAAATCAGAAAATCTTAGGAAAAGGACACCCATTACATATGCAGCATTTAAAAAAAAGAGGCAATTCATTTGACCATCTAATAATGAGGAGCATATTTCATCCATTTCGAAAAACCCCGAAGAACGACAGATATTTTATCGACAAACAATATGCATAGCTACGAAAACAAATCATTGCGAATTAAATATATCCTATGTTTCTGAAAAAAATTTAGATAAATTAACAATTATTGTGCGATCATCTTTTTGATTTTGACGTTTGTGGCTGTCTATGGTTGGTTTTATTTTTAACGGTCAACCCCTTGCATGGTCCGTAGTCACAGGGTGACTGTGGTGTTGGTTGTCCCAAAACGAATTTGTAATTTGCTACCGTCAGCTGTTTTTTTTTAATTACGTGCGTTCCGTTTTGCGCAAAATTACAGTATCATTTTAGTTTTAAAGTGTGGTGAATATTTCAAAATAATCTAGATGCCCTCCTTGGGAGTTGTTGCTTTATGATAGACCTTCCGGTCTGTTTCCTTTTTGGCTAAAACAAAGTTGGTTTGGCTGAAAATTCTTTTTCTAACCTCGATTGCAGCATGTAGCAGTAAACTCAAAGATATAAAATTTTCGCCTATAGGTACGAATTTGAATTAACTTTTTGCTATGAAAGGTTTTTAATTGCAGTTTGCAGACTTTTTCGTTGCACTAAGCGACGTGGCCGGCAACGAGTACTCTTTTCCACGAGAGTTACGGTCGAGATTTGTAATCTCCGCTGTACTAACTCTGGTGGTAAGCTTTATAGTAAAAGCTAATGACTTACCGACACGTGAAGCGTCACTCAACGTCGTCGCGTACACGCAGGGTTATCAAGACCAAAAAATTCAAAATAAGAATTGCTATTTTTGAAATTTTAAAACAACAAAAAATAAATACCAAATATAAAATATGGAATTTGCCGGAAAAGACACGCTGTTATTTATTTTAAGTTATAATCATGGTAATGCATGCGTTAACGGAGTCAACTGAGAAACGGTACATGTATTTATTTATTTATTTAATGAACAACCAACAAGACAAACACAAATACAAGCAATAACTAAGTAGAACATTATAGACTTAAAGCTAGGTACGTCTCAATTAGAGGCTGCCACGCCATGCAAAATAGATTACATTTTATGAATAAATAATATAATATTTTGCTTTAAACTATAAACTATAAAACATTATGTAGAAACTGTAAACAGGATCAAAGACGCAATTGGTTATAGTTACAGTTAGCCCCTTTGAGGAGCTCAATGGCGCAGTGGTTAACGCGCCCGATCTGCGAGTACTGAGGTTGAGCAACTTTCGCAAAGGCCGGTCCGATGACTGGCCTTTGGTCACCCATCCGATGATGGGTGACCAAAAGTATATCATCTCGAGCTCCTCCGTGCTTCAGAAGGCACGTAAAGCCGTTGGTCATGGCTGCATTAGCAGTCGTTAACAACCACCAATCCGCACTGGGCCCGCGTGGTGGTTTTACGGCCCGTTCTCCCTATCCATCCATAGGGAAGGCTAGTGCCCCAGCAGTGGGGACATAAAAATGAGTTGATGATGATGATGATGATGACAGTTAGCCTGTATTGCGCTGATAACCATTGCTGGGCAAAGGCCTTCCCCTATTCGCGCCACTCCTAGGTTACTCCTTTCGATTTGTAATTATTTTAAATGTTAATAATACCTTTGAAGATATGTAAGAATGACCATAAGTTAGTTATATAAGTTTCTACAATATTTATTTATTAATTTAGTTATATAATTTACTCGTTCTCTTCTTTCAACAAAGTTTGTAGACAAATTTCCAAAAAGTCGACTGTTTAATCTAGTAAATTCCGATTTCATCATCATCATCTCATCTCAGCCAAAAGACGTATACTGCTGGACAAAGTCCTTCCCAAGGATCTCCACAATTACCGATTTTGTGCTGCTCGCATCCAGCGGCTAATGCCATAAAGTTAATATACCAACCACAGTATTACCACAGTATAATTTGAGATCTGTGATTTTTTCTGATTTTACGTGAAATCGTAGATATTTTTGAGAAATAGTGCTTCAGAAACATGTTGACCTGTTCAGCGATTGATTGTTGTACAACACAGTGAAATAACCCCGAAAAATGTTCATTTCACAGGAAAATTATTCCAAATCCTGACCTAGGATTTATTTTTGCCAAAGCGCTTTGAATTTTAAGCACTAAGTGTGATAATTCTCTTTTATAAACATTTATTTATGTAAGAAGCAAAGATAGAATACACATAATGCAAAACTTACGAATATTTTGTGAAAAGAAATAATTTTCGTTTTACACTAGGGCTGCATCAAGTTATCGATATTTCGTGTCCACTGTCTATCACGCGGTAAACGAATATGTAGGTATTACTGTTGTTAAAGTAGTACCCTTATGACGTTTAGATATGAATCACCTGGGAATGTAATCCTATTTAAGATACTTAGCCGATCCATAGGTATCAGTTTTTGACTGTTAGAATAGGTCCTATCATTAGTAATTAAAGAAATTTGTTAGGACGGTGCTATCATTCGTCATATTGATTTAAGTAAAAAATTTAGAATATTTATGCACGAATTTATCAGTAAGAGGAGGGGGGGGGGCTACCATTAGGTGGTACTCCCACACTGAGGAAGTACATAGTTATAAAGATGTTTGCATTTGAAATTTTATTAAAACCGACCTCAAATTTACGGTTTTGGTATCCCAAGTGTCTGTTATCAGCATAGTTTCCGCAAGCAAATTGGAAATGCACGTCTCCGGTGCTGCGGGAAGTACAGCCCCTTCGCCCTTGCGTAACAAATCGCAGGAACCTTGCTCACGAATGAATGAATGAATCTCTGATTTTTTTTAATAACGTAGCAATCTCGTTATATACACATTCGTGCATAAATATTCTAAATCCAAGCCTTAATTTGGGAAATCATTTTGTTTCTTTGGTTGTCCATTCATTCGATCAAGGTCCACTTAATAGTCACAGATATCTTGTTATCAAATGTATCATTGAAACATATTTGCCTGTGAGGTACGAAACGAAATTGAAAATTGAAAAGCTAACTTTGAGAAATTTTAAACAAAATAATACTTTTCCGAGGGCAATGAGAAATGTTAAATAAATTATTTAAAATATCTTCTGAGTTTTTCTTAAAGAATCGTAGTTTCAGTCATGCGAAATCCCATCCCTATTTCAGTTCTATTAATACTGTTACTAATTGATGATTAAACGAACTTACCTGTAAGTGAAGTTCTATCATAATTATACGAAGCGCCTCGTCCGAAGAGATTAGTAGTTAATTATTTTATATTGTTACTTGTAGTATCGCATAGATGTCACCACTCCTGCACTATCGTTGAGATTTAGTTTTTTTTTTTTTTTTGTTGTGGGTATCCCTATCTTTCTCTATGGCGCCATTGCCTCGCGTTCATCATTTAGTTTAGAGATTCATGTTTTATTTTTATTTTTTTTGGATGTATTTCCCTAGAGATTAGTAACGGGAATAATGGCAGAGTAAGGGTGGGTGGGAGTTACTAATCTCTTCGGACGAGGCGCTTCGTATAATTATGATAGAACTTCACTTACAGGTAAGTTCGTTTAATCATCAATTATACTTCGCGCCTCGTCCTCGAGATTAGTAGTTAATTATTTTATATTGTTACTTGTAGACTTTGAGAGTAGTAATACAATGGAAATACTTTTCGAATTAATGTAGGTTTATTTGTATACTTAATTAAACAACATTATGTAGATCAGTAATTTAACTAATATATAATTATTCTTGTAATAATCACAACAGTTCCTAATTTAAATTTTTCAAATCAATCAGTATTGTAATTTGCTACATAAAATACCTAAGCATCAAAATAGAATGAGGTAAAGATGTACAATCGTCGTTCAAAACAGGTCTATTATAGAACCGTGCAAACACAGTGGAGTTGCCGCTCCAACCCGCGGTGTTTCTGATTTAGTAACTTAACAAAGTTTTACCAGGACATATAGTGGGTTTATTATTGAAAAAAAGGTATATAATGTGTTGGCAGTTTGCAGCCTGGTTTTGATGTTTTAATTAAATCGGAGATTTTAATAGTAATACGGCTGGATGATGAATGTATATTCTTAATATTTATTTTTGACAAGTGACAGTAATGTTATTGTCTTTTTGGTCAATGTTAGGTCTTCATTGGGGTACCATTGACTCAATTGATCCAATACGCAATTTGTATCCCAGGTAACATTATTTTTTGGTAACGGTGGTCGGAGACGAAATACACCCAGTCTTTTGATATGTTTGGACCCAGTAACAGCGACAACGCTGATCGGCATGAGTTCAGGGTGCCATATTGACAGGCTTCATTATATAACTGGGTAAAATATACCACAGTAGGGTCTTAAGAAAATTTTTAATAGCGCGTCTCGGATAAGACTGCTGCCACCAGGGTAATGGATTAGTGTATCCACCGAGAGCTGGAATGGGAAATTATCGTGCGTTTATGAGGTGGAAATGTTATAATTCTGGAGACCACAAGAGCTTTAAATACGGGATACGATGGCGTATGATGGCATAGTGACATTCACAAGAGCTACTTGTAGCCTAAACTGAATAAATGATTTTGAATTTTGCGTAGGTCACAAAGGAACAACCATGATACCTTTTGCTTTGTCAGAAATTATTTTCTTTAATACTTTTAATATAATAGAGAAGGGAGTAAACGCATAAAAATTCAAACCACTCTATGTTATGGTGAAAGAATCAATATTTATAGCATCAGGGTCTGTATGCCATGAGATATAATTTCGCACTTTTTATTTATGCGGCTTGCGAACAGGTCAATATCAGCAATACCAAATGATTCTATCAAGCATTGAAAAAGTCCAGTTTGCTAACTCCCTTTATGTCCCGGTGAGATTTGCGTGATTCCGCATCTGCGATGACGTTATCGCTTGATTTGATATAAGATGCGAAAATGAACAGCTTACGATCTTTACACCACTGCCAAATTTCCCTGGTTATCTGTGTAAGGTGTGGGAATTAGATCCCACCCATTCGATTTGTGTAGGCAATTGCAGTAGAATTGTCTATGAACAGGAGAATTTGGCAGCCTTGAAACCCTTTTGCAAACGTTTTCAGCGCAATGAAAGCAGCCAAGAGTTCGAGATAATGTAGATGTTTTAACCGCTCATCATTAGAACATTGGCCACTCGCTGTTTCATCTTGACAGGCCGCACCCCACCCCGTCGTTGAGGCGTCAGAATAAATTTCAGTGCTATTTTCGTCATTCCTAATGCGGCGCACTGAGTGACCTATGTTGTTTAACCATCATTGAATATCGGATACAGTGTAACAGGAATATTCATTGTTTTATCATAGTCGTCGTCATTTCTCAGGTTAAGAAATTTACAGCGTTCTAAATCCTTAGCGTCAAGTAGCCCATACAATACAGCTGGGCATGCTGATACTAGCAAGCCAGTGACTTGGGCGAGCTTCCGGACTTTACAATTTCTTATCTTCAAAAAGTTTTCCAATTCTGTTATAATTTGCAATCTTTTATCTAAAGGTAAGCTTAAATTAATTTCGTGCGAATTGAATGATCGTACCAAATTTACAAGTTACAGAAGGTTTAAGAACGCTCTTTTCCTCATTGGTAATGAACCCAATTGAAGTTAATAGGGTATTAGTAATTTTTATGTTTGCTATACATTGCTGGTAAGTTTGACCGAATAGCAGCCAGTCATAAAGATAAAGTGTGGAAATTAATCCTACAGTTCTTAATTTTTTAAGGTTAAAGATAAACCGCATTTTACCGTTAGGTTTCGGCGGAAGGAATATACTTGATATAAACTGGTTTTTACAAGGTTCGCATTCAGTTCAATATCTACGTAATCACCAATAGCTTCGTAAAAAAGAATATTATTTTCATTACTTATAACCGGAGTGTGTGGGATCGAATCTTAAAATGCTGGAGCCGAGAAAGGGATTTTATAACTATCAATCCAAGAAAGAATTGTTCTGTCTTTCGTAATAAGGAACCATTGGGTTTTAAAGTAATGTAAACGGCCGGCATACTCAACTGAATTTAGTAGCGACGACGTGCCTGTGTCTGCATCAGTGCCGGCAGCTGTTGCTGACGCAACGGCTGTCTCCATGAGTGCGCGCGCGGCGGTGGCGGAGGTGGTGCGCGGGGGCCTACAGGCTCGTAGCTCCTCGACGGTGGGCCCGGCTGCCTGTATGCTGGACCAGGAGCTTTGCGGTTTAAATTCTTCTGGTTTAGTGTCTTCGCCCGCTTAAGTATATTTTTATGGTATGATGCATCAGCCTTTAATTTGACTCCTGATTTAATAATCGATTTAGCTGTTTTATTAGTCTCAGCTAACGTTTCGCTAAATAAAAAGGTGTCAATCTTAGTATTGCTAAGGTGTTTTTTAAGATCCTTTTTTAATGAAAAAGGATGAAGTTTCTTCTTGTTAAGAAGACCCCATGATGAATATCGCATAGCCATCGGCTGAGATCCATAAGCTTTTAAAGCGTTTCTTTGTCCATGTTCTTTGACGTAAGTTGGGCAGTAATGATTTCTCCTAGGCAGGAAATAGCACTTGCTATCTGTTTTTGTTTGGCTTCTATACCTTTATCTCGCTTAACAGTGTTTTCAGGAATAGCCACTTTGATTTTGGTATTTATTTTTGGGGGGTTAATACGCAAGCAATTGGCGGGTATCGAGTATTTCGAAATCAATTCTTCACGACCCTATGTGGATGTGTGTTCAAGTCGGCAAGCAAGCTCTTGTCGAATGTCTTTGCCAAGTTTTTCTGTGAGCAACGGATCGTCACCCAGAATTTCAAGGACATCAGTGTCCAATTCACCATCTTTGTTGGTAGTATCAAGGGCTGGAGCCCTCGAAGACGTACAGGGCGCTTCTGGGGGAGTCATTGCATCTACAAGACTATCGTCATTAGGCGCCTGTACCTCATGGGTAAAGCCAGTTGGCTTTACCCATGAGGTAACTAGCTCGGTAACTAGCTCGGCATTATCGAGTTCTTCAGACAATCAATCAGATAATTGCGGCATAGGTGAGGATATAAGACAACGTTAATACGTTATACTTAACTAGGTACGAGCAAAAAGTGCGTATTTGGAAAACATTAAATATTGGCATTGCACTTATATTAGTTAACGATTGTTATCTTGTCAAGGTTAGGTAAAAATCCCCAATGGATTCAACGCCAACCGTTACTTTTGAATGCGTCGAAGAAGCCCCGACGGTTAACTCTGGTTGCATTTTGTATGTACCAAAATTAGTTCAGTTACATATAAGACAATTTTAATACGTTATACTTAGCTAGGTACGAGCAAAAAGTGCGTATTTGGAAAACATTAAATAGTGGCATTGCACTTATATTAGATAACGATTGTTATCTTGTCAAGGTTAGGTAAAAATCCCCAATGGATTCAACGCCAACCGTTACTTTTGAATGCGTCGAAGAAGCCCCAACGGCTAAATCTGGTTGCATTCTGTATGTACCAAAATTAGTTCAGTTACATACATATAAGACAACGTTAATACGTTATACTTAACTAGGTACGAGCAAAAAGTGCGTATTTGGAAAACATTAAATAATGGCATTGCACTTATATTAGATAACGATTGTTATCTTGTCAAGGTTAGGTAAAAATCCCCAATGGATTCAACGCCAACCGTTACTTTTGAATGCGTCGAAGAAGCCCCAACGGCTAAATCTGGTTGCATTCTGTATGTACCAAAATTAGTTCAGTTACATACATATAAGACAACGTTAATACGTTATACTTAACTAGGTACGAGCAAAAAGTGCGTATTTGGAAAACATTAAATAATAGCATTGCACTTATATTAGATAACGATTGTTATCTTGTCAAGGTTAGATAAAAATCCCCAATGGATTCAACGCCAACCGTTACTTTTGAATGCGTCGAAGAAGCCCCAACGGCTAACTCTGGTTGCATTCTGTATGTACCAAAATTAAGACACTGATAAGTTAATAAAACACTCGTTACCTGAGTTTACGGGTCCGTTGTTGTGTGTTAACGGCGGCGAGTCACTCGCCGGGCTTCCTCTGTCACGTATTTAGCGCTGTAGCTTGCGCGTTTTTTCATTATATGTTCAAGTTCTTCTTCACAAGTCTTAGGATTTTTACGTTACGGCATTTTGCGTACGAAAACAGTCGATTGAACACGGAAGAAATTTAAAGTGACTGGAGTGGTCGAGCACTAAAATGCGAATGACGAACGCGAGGCAATGGCGCCATAGAGAAAGATAGGGATACCCACAACAAAAAAAAAAAAAAAAAAAACTAAATTAACGATAGTGCAGGAGTGGTGACATCTATGCGATACTACAAGTAAAAATATAAAATAATTAACTACTAATCTCGAGGACGAGGCGCGAAGTATAATTAATATTATCGATACCGATATTAATGTAAAAAGCGACATGACATACATCACTGACACGCACATTCATTAACAATTTTACACCCACAAATGTCATCCTATTTCGGTTTCTTTTGACAGCTCGTGTTTGTTGCTCTATTCCGTTGGTATATTAACTTTACGGCTAATACCGATTTACTACTTTTAAATTTGTGGTAACCCTACTTGCATGTTGCCCACGGCCCAACGCGTGGTAACAGCACGATCGCGCCTGGCCACCGCTTGCATGCAATCGAAACACTAATGCGCTAATGCGCGACTCACTTGCAACTTGTGCAACGCCATAGCACAGGCAGCCTTGTAATTGAAGTAACATTTTCATTATGAAACGGTTGTCTATTTTATTTTATTTTTTGTATTTAATAAGGGAAAATAATGGATTTATAATACAACTAAAATATTGCATTATCTTACATAAATAAACATAAAGAAAATAATTTGAAAAAAGTTTTGAAACGAGCCGGATTTGAACTCGCACCCCATGACATACCGGGTCAGATGCACTATACCTATTTTTTTCTAAATGGCTGTATGGTCGTATATACTCCTCTGCCTTCTCTATTTGCCCGTTGTAATAATAATTGGAAGGACTTGGCCTTCCTCTCACTTAATAATAAATGATTATAACATCAAAGGTACTAGAAGCTTACATTGTTTTTTCCTGTTGCGAACTTGCGACAGACTCAAGATTGGGGGGAGGGGGGAGGCGGAGTTTTAAGTCGGCTTTTAAAGCTCTACCACCAATATTAAAACTTATCTGATCTAACCACCGTTGTTGTTGATTTTCTATAAATTTTTATTTCCCTCTGGTTGGGCACATTAAGTACCCATAATATATAAATATAAATAGTATATAAATTAATAATCATTAAGGCTGCTTGATAACGATCCTTCTGCCTACGCGCGAAGAAAAGTATCGGTGATCGTGTGTGTGATTTCGCGGTCTTCTTGATCTTGTTCTCCTCGTGCCGGTGCTCGTTTTTCTGAATTACACGAGTTGTCCTTAAAACTTAATCGCGGGATGCTCTGAGTTACATGAGTGTTCCAAAAGCCGTTTCACGTAATATTGGTGATTGTGCTGTTATCAAATTATAATCTTCAGACATTGTGTCCTGGTGATGGTTTGTGCAAGTGGTTGCTGATGCACAGACGTGAGAACGTTAAAGTAGCCTTAATGTGTTCACAAAATTAATATAGTAAATTAAATTCCAATATTCCAATTAAGATCCCGCAAGTAGGCAACTATTTACACGTTGCTACTTCACCCTCATACTTTATTAGACACGAAAACATTAAGAATACTTATTTTGTTTATCAGGGCTATGCCTGTGCTTGCCAATGCATACATGAAAAACCTTCTGCAAACGGACGTTTTTATCACATGCCCCATATATCAGTTAAAACTGTATCACACATAAAAATCGTTGTTTACGATCTGCTCCATTCTTCGGCCGATGTAGAACCGATTGAGATCCTATTAATCGAAGGATATATGCAATGCAGACGATAATAAACTTACGTATTCTGGGCAGTAAACTTTGTCAAACGTAACGCAGACTGCTTTTTGGGGCCTCCTTTTTATATTTAGTTAAAGTTTTATTACGTACCAAACATTCTATCTACGAAACTAAAAGGTTACGGCTTTGAATCTTGATAAAGGTAAACCTTATTTAAAACAATAAATTATATATGTTTTAACCAAAGAAAACGTTAGTAGGTACTTTGTTTTTTTTATTCGACTCAATTCACATGCATGAATAGGCCAGACCCAGGCCGTTAATTCTGCTAATTAAAAAGTTCCCAATCGTGTCTAAATGATCTAACTCCGACATTTTCTTCGCAGTCCAAATATCAAAATCAGGCCAACAAGAACCTTACCTAGAAATAATAGACAAGTAGTTACAATAGGGCGCTGCTTATTTCAGAGTGATATTTCTTCCAGCAGCTTCCGTTTCCATTTATCTCTATCTATCCCAAGTAAATTCTTTGCTTCTTTAATATAATCAGCTTAACGTCTTTACTATGTTCACCAATAATAACAATAATCAACAGCTCATTTTATGTCCCCACTGTTGGGGCACGAGCTGATGAGGCCTTCCCTATGGATGTACCGAGAGAACGGGCCATACACCACCAAGGGTCCATTGCGGATTGTTAACGACTGCTAATGCAGCCGGGACCAATGGCTTTTACGTGCCTTACGAAGCACGCAGAAGCTCAGAATTTGCAAAAGCGCAAAAACGCAAACCGGGCGCGTTAACCACCCAATGCGTTATTGAACTACTACGAGGCCGAGGGCGATACTGAAAGTTTTTAGAACTGGCCACTAGTAAACGATATAAAAAAAATATTAAAATAAAACGAAAAACCCGACTGCTAAAACTATACAGGGTCACTTTTTTATCACCGTCCAAGTCTTCTGAGATGACTCTCTAACTAGAAAATAAAATTCAGCAGTTCCATACAAAACATCAACAGTCATTCGACCAAAATGTATGGAACAGCTAAATTTTATTTTCAAGTTAGGGAGTTGGTCCAATAGTAAGAGTTTTTCGTTTGTATCACGGGAGTCATCTCAGAAGTTTTGGACGGTGATAAAAAAGTCAACCTGTATAAAAAATAAGTGCTAAGAAAAAAAAAAAAACAAGCTATACGATCCCAGAATTCAATTTGAGCAATGTTGATTGCAACGTAAAATATTTCTAAATACATTGAATATTGATAGTTGTCGCACGCGGGGACAATCACCAACCAAAGAGAGTGCGGATTTAATTGAGCTAGCCACGGCCGCTTGGGATCGTAGAGCTTGTTTTATTCTTTTTAGTTTTTTCTCTTTGCAGTTATTTTTATATAGGTAGTTGTTTTAGCAGTCGGGTTTTTTGCTTTATTTTAATAATTTGATTTGTTTCAAACTTTTTAGTTTTGTAGAGTAAATAACCAAGCATTTTAAAACCTACATAAAATAATTATATTAAAACGCCTTACTCTTTTAAATAGCAAAGTCATAGCGCAAACACCAATAGTCAAACCGAAACTCTTGACGTCTAGTACTTTTGACTGACAAGTTATTTGAGTTTTTTTAAACGTGGGAATAAAATCTGCTAATATTCCCGAAAACAAAACACCATAAAACATTACTGTACCTAAATGAAAATAATTAAATTATTAACTACCTACATCTACGTCCATAGAAAAGTTCGCCATATCCTTTAAATTCCGTAGACGTTGTAGTTCGTTTAAAGAATTTTGATCGTGTGGTCGATCTAACAGTTTTTGTAACTAATAGCTAACCCGGCAAATGTTTTTTACTTCTTTTTTTTATATAGCCTATGTCACTCCCACAGTCAAAACAAATCTAACAACTAACTAACTAACTCATATGTAAAAATCCACCATGCCGTTTGGGCACATACATACATACATACTTATATACATACATATATATATATATATATATATATATATATATATATATATATGTATATATATATATATATATACATACATACATACATACATACATACACACATACACTCGAAAAACATAACCCTCCTTCTGACGCAGTCGGGTAAAAATAAGTTCAAATTTTGAAAATGGAACTCTTCGCCTAAATTGAGTATGTTTTTCATTCATTTGTCAATTATCTTACGACTTGGCGGCAAATTGAATATTGTCTGTGTTACGTCAGCATGATAACATGAGAAAATTTTCGTGCAATGATTATATTTTATATGACTTTCGATGTCATTTAAGTCGACAAAAAAGTTATAATAGATTGGCCTTTTACGATGAAGCCCCATCTCGTGCCACTGTTTACAACTGTTTAATGAGTTTAAACGTGGTCGCACTAATCTCACCGATGATCTGCATAAGGACGGCCTTCTACGGCGACCACTGAAGATAATAATCAGTGTTGTGCGGCGTATGATAGATACTGACAAAAGCATGACCTATCAGCAGATTCGGACAAGCTTAGGCATCGGTATGAGTCAAGGGCACAAAATCCTCCATGAACATTTAGCGGTTAGGAAGCTCTGTGCCCGGTGGATACCTCATAATTTGACAAAAAAAAAAGGCCAAAAAACCAATGATATTATAAAGTACAAAAAACTCCGTCATGTTGATTGGTGCCGTAAAATGGTTCAAAGTTTTAACGGAGGTGACTCAAATGCTGTGTTCGACATACTTACGGGTGACCAAAGCTGGATTTATTGTTATGATCCCGAAACTAAAAGACAGTCTGCTGAGTGGGTGTTTCCTTCCGAGGAGTTGCCAATTAAAGTGAAGACAGATCGAAGCGTCGGAAAAAAGATGGTGGCGTCGTTCTTCGGAGGATTTTACAACAATTGTTTTAGGGGATCGAAAAACAGTTACTGCAGAGTGGTACACTAATAATTGCTTGCCACTTGTCTTGGAAAAAGTTCGGGAGAAACGACCTCGCAGTAGGATCCTCCTTCACCACGACAACGCAACGCCTCGTCGCACACCGCCAAGCAAACGACCGACTATTTGGCGACGTCAAACGTGGAATTACTGGGTCACCCGCCGTATAGCCCCGACCTTGCGATTTTTATTTATTCCCGAAAATAAAAGAAAAACTTCGAGGAAAACGTTTTAAGGACGCTGAGGCTGCATTTCAAAAGAGACCGTCGAAGAGACCCCTAAGGCCGAGTGGGCAAAGTGCTTTTCTCAGTGGTTCCATCGGATGCAGCGATGTATTGATGTGAATGGACACTATTTTGAAAAGATGTAATAAAACTAATAACTTGCTAGTTTGTCCAGTTTTTGATTATCTAATAACTTTCAGTGTCGGCCTCGTATGTTCACTATGATTAATTTAGATCGTAAGAGTGACTGAGGTCTGCTTTCCACGAACCCAGCTTTCCCGGCAGTGAAAGGTCAGGGTGACCTCGCAGGTGGCGCCTGCCATTAGTTATGCGCCGACGCCGCTGCCGTCTGCGTCGCTTCCTGCGCACCCCACGGCCCACGGGTGAAAACCGACGAATACTAATGAGCTAGGCTCGCCAACGTTTGCACCCTACGTACCCCGTTAGTATTACGAAATCATAAGGCTGGATTATCATTATGGAGGCTACACATATTAAAATTTTCACGTTCCATTTTAAATGAAGTTTTTCAGTTCAAAATAATTGGCCTATTACTAGATACCGACCGTAAGACAACATTCATATAATATTGAATACCATTTAAATTCCAATAATAATAAGTATCTGAAAAATTTGGAGTACAAGAGGTGCCTTTTGGCGGTCAAACCACACAATATCAAAACTGACAACGCTAGTGATGTAGTTAATCCAATTTAGAAAATAGTGTTGTCCAAAGCTATCAATTTCTTGTCACTTATATACATTGCATTGCATTACCGTCTCATATAAGGAACTTTTAAAACTAGGTATGCATCCCTACTTATATCTTATCGAAAAAGTTTTAAAAAGAAAAGGTAGCAAATTGTTTGTGAAATGGTTAGGCTTGAGCGATGAGGAAAACAGTTGGGTTGAAAAAAGTGCTGTGGTGACTTAATATAAATAAAGTCTGTTTAATCAGTATTACTGAGTAATGGCTCTTTGAGCAAATCTATCGCAGCAAGAAGATGGAGAAGAAAAACTTTTATATCCAGCAGTGTAAACAGTATCATACCTTGACGACCTCCTTGGTCGAGTGGCTTGCACACCGGTTTTCATGGTGTCGCTATCTCTGAGGTCCCGGGTTCGATCCCCGGTCGGGTCAATTTAGAAATTATTGTTTTTCTAAATTGTCTCGGGTCTGAGTGCTTTCTACGTATAATAAGTATGTATTTAAGTATTTTAAGTATGTTTATCCGTTGTCTAGTAACCATTTAACGAGTTTCATAACGAAGCTTCTATTGGGCTAGATAATTGGTGTGAGTGTAGGAAAGTTTATTATTTATTATTATACCTAATAAGATACAACAATTTTAGCTTTTGTTAGCATACATTTATATTTATTTCACGTAAGTAACTCAAACTCTTAAAGGAGACATAAGAAACTCAAACACAAAACCAAACACCTTATCAGCTAACTGATTGATTAGTTTCGAGCGCCGGAGCACGAATTGACAAATGACGTAGGTAGGTATGCCGTCCAAGAACAAAAGCCGTGTTCGCTGTTGTCGTTTTGTCATATTGCCAGTCAGACAGCGTCTGGCGGGTGAATGGAGTTCCTAGATGATGATGTCAGTGCGACGACACGTGACCCCACGCCACCCTGACTAATTCTTACGTAGGTATCGTGAGCCAGCAGGTGACATGGCCATACGTTGAATACTGATCGGAAGAAATGTTTGGAACATTAGTTTAAACGCCAGTTTTTTTTAATTGTTGTATAGAACTTAGTCAGATAGTAAGAAGACCATTTATATAACAAATTTTCGCCAGGTGTGAAGAAGCGACATGCGAGTCGGTAAGGTAAGGACGGCTGGGGCTATACATAATCGTGCTTCACCAGTTGTCTTCGCATCTGGACTCCTCTTCCGCTTATATCAAGTAAATCGCAGTCATTTAATTAACTGTATAATTACTTATGTTAAAAAAAGTATAAAGAAAAACGTTTCCATTAAAACTATATCCTTTTTTAATTAGGATATCTACTGCCTAGATACAAAATATATACGTAAGAATATTGCGGACACAGAATTTAATATACGATTTATCTTTAAAAATCTTATAAGTTTAGTCTACAGATTTGAAGTGGGAGGCATTTAAAACATTAACCAAACGCGGCTAGCCCTGTGTTTACGGGAGTGTCTGCGATGATCCCCATACACCAAAGAATAACGAAAGGCAGAAACAAAGTGACCCATCTACTATTTTTTTTTATTAAAGTCAAGGTTGACGGAATATTTGTACCGTTTTATAGAAGTCACTGCTGGCTGCGGCGCTTAAGCACCGGCTTACTATTGCTCATGCACGAACACAAATAGAAATACAAATATATTGTGTACATAAAGATCTTATACTTAAAAATATATTTTTTTGAAAGCACTTATGGCCTTCATCTAATCATGATGTTCTAACAAATGTTGTGTATATGTGTCTATTATAGGCATTCATGTAAGAACTGTGCATTTAGTTAGTATTTTAATATTAGAAAGTAAGTACATGTTATGCTGTTGGTGTACCTTAATAAATAAATAAATAAATGATCTTATGAGATGAGAATGTCATGAAAGCGCACTTCACCCGGAATATTCAACTACTGGAAAACTGCCTATCTCATCACTAGCTGTCAGAAGAGAAAAAATATACAACCAGTAATTTAATGGCGACATAGTAGATAAGATGATGATAGCCCGGAGAACTTAAAACAGACCTCCACCAACCAGACCGTCAAGCAATACCTGGGGGGTAACTACGAGCTCTTATAGCAGTATTATTGCAGTTGTCAAAACGAGACGCGTGTAGCGGCGAATATACACGCGTCTCTTTTCCACAACTGCAATAATACTGCTATAAGAGCTCATAGTCAGGGGGCTGCACTTAAACATCGTGATCAAGTACACCATCATCACTAGCTCATTTTTATGTTCCCACTGCTGAGACACGGGCCTTCTCTATGGATTATCCATCCATAGGGATAGGGAGAACGGATAAACCACCATGCGAACCCAGTTGCGAATGTATGCTTGATAATGACTATGCAGCATGTAATAATGCAGCTGGGACTAACGGCTTTACGCGTCTTCAAGAGCACGGAGGAGCTCAAGATGATGTACCTTATATCTTTGATCACCCATGCAATGACCGGCCTATGCGAAAGTTTCGTTAACCACTGCGCCCTAGAGCTCCCTATAACACCATGTAACAATTAAATAATTAATTAACTACACAAGTATGAACAATTATGAACACAAAAATGTATCAACTATCATTTAGGTAGTCGCCCCAAGTCAAGACCCCATGGTCCAACTAGTTCAGTTGGACCACTCTGCCCCGTACTGCTGTGAGTAGCGGTGTTTTATTTTTATTTCTATTCTTAGTTTTAATTTAGTTTAGTTTTAGTCTGGGCATCTTCGGAAGATCAGCGTTTACTAAAGATCACTAAAGTTCAGTGCAGCAATTAGCACTTAAAAAAATAAAAAAGTAAAAATTACTAAAGTGCTATGACACATGCTGTGAAGATGCCTTTTCAGTATCATATACCATGTATCTTATATTATGAATGTTCTATTTGTATGAATGTTATTTTGGTTTTTCTAATTTACCTTCTGCAGCATTATTATAATCTGTGTCGGCAGTCTGCGGTGTCTGCGGTGGCCCAGCCAAGGACGCCGGTGACAGTGCATCCCTAAGGGAAACGTCTGGGACCTTCGGATTGCATACATTCACCTAGTAACACAATATACCTTTACTTAAAATCTACAGTGCTATTTTTTGTAGATACCTATAAGTTATGATCATTTTAATCTTTGCGTCATAATCATGCGTTCATAAAAGATATAAGTAACGTATTTAATAATTTCGCTAATAATGTAGGTACCTAAGTTTTGCTTTTCCTGCTTTTACTGAAATTATAAAATACCTAATTACTGAAAAATCAACAAGTTTAATTTAAATCTTACTTTGAAAGCAATAGGTAATTAAAATTTTGAAGAGGTTTTAAATTTTATATCAATAGTATCGGTGTATAAATCTATTTTCAAGCTTTATTCGTATAAGCAATCCACAAAACCGAGGACCTACAGCTCCCTCATCATTACCGTCATGTCGTGGTGTGTTTCCATCTTTCATTCCTGCAGGTCAGGCGGCAGCTTATCAAAGTATTTTTTCAGTCAAAAAGCCCTAAACTATTCCTTAAACATTGCATTGCACTCCCTTTGGTATATACCTACTCCCTTTTTTATTCACCACCGCCCCCCCGCCCGGTCCTCTAAATGCCACTACCAATTACAGAATACACTAAACATGCACACTAGTTTAGGCCCAAGACACCGTACTCGTAGAACAAGGGTACGTAGAACCGGTTCACACGCGCTCTATACCAGGTACAGACATGTACCTGGGCGCTTCTCTCCTCCTCCACGGCCCGGTCTACCCGAGCCATCCGTGCCTTTAGAGGCGCCCTCGGGTGGTTCCGCTCCCTGATCCGATCCGAACCCTTCGGAGAATCTAGTAGGGCACGGGGACGCACACTTTTAAGCACAAAGTAGTGCTTTTAAGTGTGCAATGCCGTTCCCTCTAGAAAACCTCCGAAGGTGATTCGTTTCAACACGGCTTGAGGTACCCTTTACGTACCTCGCCGCCTCCAAAAAACCCCGTTGACGCTGAAAATGCCGTTTGAGCCAATCAGCAATCTCTTTCAAAAAAAAAAGACTGGTTCTTTCCTCCTTACATCTCTATACCAAGACAACCTAACTCTTAGAATAAGAAACATATTTAATCGGTATTACTTCGGCGTATGTTTTCTGCTGCGGTCCGACACAAAACGTCTAATTTGAAAGAGCCCTATGTCACAAAATAAGAAGACTGCAGAAGGAAGGACCATATCGGATCAGTCTGAACGCAGCTATTGCGCCGGCGCCGTGAAAGGTTGTCAATGTTTGTGTTGCTCGAGCGCGGTATCTTCTATATATTAATGCGTGAAGCAAAAACTTTGTAGCCCCTTTTTACGAAAATTGCGCGGACGGAGGAGTATGAAATTTCGCACACTTATAGTTTATATAGTGAAAGAAAAGAAATTTGAAAAATTATGCATAAAAATTACATTAAAATAAATAAACATTGTTTCATACATTTTTCAAAAATTTCAAAAGTGGAAGAGGAGCGTCCGAAATCTGTCAATGCCAATCCAAACTCACATTCTATCTTTTTAATTTTTAATTGTTTAGGATAGAATCCGTGCAGCCTTAATAAAATATTGTTTAGTAAACAGCTTTTTATAAAAACGGTCGAATTTCGACCACTGGGCGACCATTTACACACCGTTTAATAAATTAAGCTTACCTACCTTTTGTGGGTGTCCTTATTTTGTGCCTAAGTGTAGGATTACATGAACGGACCCTCTGCAACGTTGTATAATCTGTGTGGCGGCAGTCTGCGGTGCAACAGGTGCGGCCAAGGCCGCCGACAACGCATCCCCGGGGAATGCGTCTGCGACCTTCGGATTCAACGTCTCACTAGAGCAAACGTCTGGCTCTGGGGCCGTAGCCTTAATCTGCAAAGAACAATTATGCTGAACGGTGCCAATCCATTTCGCTTTCATCCAGCAACGACTGACGAATGTGTCTGCTACCTTCGAATCCAACCTCTCACTAGAGCAAACGTCTGGTTCTGGGGTCGTAGCCTTACGCTGCATGAAAAAAATGTGCTGAATGTTGCCAATCTATTTTGCTATCGTCCAGCAACGACTAATGAATGCGTCTGCGACCTTCGGATCCAACGTCTCACTAGAGCAAACGTCTAGCTTTGCGGCCGTAGCCTCACTCTGCATGGAACAATTGTGCTGATCGGTGCCAATCTATTTTGCTGTCGTCCAGCAACGTCTAACGAATGCGTCTGCCACCTTCGAATCCAACCTCTCACTAGAGCAAACGTCTGGCTCTGGGACCGTAGCCTTACTCTGCATGGAACAATTGTGCTGATCGGTGCCAATCTATTTTGCTTTCGTCCAGCAACGACTAATAAATGCGTCTGCTACCTTCGAATCCAACCTCTCACTAGAGCAAACGTCTGGCTCTGGGGCCGTAGCCTTACGCTGCATGGAACAAATTGTGGTGAATGTTGGCAATCTGTTTTGCTTCCGTCCAGCAACGACTAACGAATGCGTCTGCCACCTTCGAATCCAACCTCTCACTAGAGCAAACGTCTGGCTCTGGGACAGTAGCCTTACGCTGCATAGAACAATTGTGCTGAATGTTGCCAATCCATTTTGCTTTCGTCCAGCAACAAACTTATAGTGTCAGTAGCCTAAGGGATACGCTTGGTTTTTTATAATAATTAATGCGCTATTAACACATTAATAACAGTCCTGTTACCTACCTAGAAATCTTATACGTTTGTGTTACCTATGGGTTCACGTTAGTAGTCTTACGGAGCTTTAATGGACTAAACAACGATTTCTCGCATTCAACCCGAGTATCTATCCGTTCAGGCTCCAATGAGTTTTAGACTTGGGAGGCTTGAGCTTTTTGGACGACCCTGGACGAGTCATCGGTTGGAGAAAAACCATAAAATCTAATTTTATAGCCTAAACTGAATAAATATTATGAATTTTGAATAGAATGTAAATATTTATGAAATACAGTGAAAAAATTAAATACCTACCCGACCCAGCCAGGAATTAATTTTTAATTGCAGCAATTAGCACTTAAAAATATTGCATTATTGCATGATTAAGATGCAATATTCATGCAATAATAAAATTGTTTTTATAGTTAGGTATACACTAAGTGTAGTTATTCATCTATCATAGTCACATTTCCGTTACGCATTTCCTGTTTGAGTGTACAAAATCCGGTTAGTTGCGAATCTGGGTGCTTTACTATCCGTATTGATTCGATTACGTTTACGAAAACGAAAATTGGTATGGCATTGAAGCAGCGCCTCCTGGCGACATACGAGAAGAGTTATAATTTTGCCATACAAATTCTCGTTTTCGTTAACGTGATCGAATTGCGAATGGAACTCGCACTAGGCACCCTGGTGAGTAGCGTATCTAATGAATTGAGAATCTGGTAAACTGCTCCTGAGCGAGCAAAATTGCCATGATCAATAAAAAATATTTATTTAATTTTAAATTTTACCAACACTACCAAAGAATTAAAATAGAACATACCATCCTTAGATTGGTTTAATGCTCTAAGATACCATCGCTTGAAATCGAACCTGTGGTGGTAGCCAAAGTAACATTAAGAAATATAGTCGTAATATGTCGATAGCGAAGTTCGAAAAGAATAAAATATACCTATGGGATTGACATAAGCCGCGCTAAATCACATGGTCAATATATGGTACATATAGTCCGATATAGACCATTGTGTATAACTAGACTACAAAGGCGGCGCGGCGGTGCTCGTCTGCCCCAAGATAAGGCTGCTTCCATCTGTGCCTTAGGCTTAAGGATATCAACATCCGGTGACTGACGACACAAAATAAGAAGACTGCAGAAGGCTCACCTAAGTACCTAAGGCTCATACAAACGCGCTCGAGCAACGCGTTCCGTCGCGTAGGTAGGTATAGTCAAAATAGCAATCGGTCAATTGACTGAAAAACCGTCAAAATCGCTTTCGGTCAAAATAGCGATTGGTCTATATCTCGAACTGTCAAAATAGCAATAAAATTGGTCCATATCGTGAATGGTCATATTCGCATTATTTTCTAATCGCAAATGGTCAAATTCGCCAACAGTCAAGATCGCAATCGGTCGAATATTTTACTTCACATGTAGTATGTGAATAATATATGCATTACTATCCGACATTACCTACCTAGCATTAGTACCTAGTACCTACTATTACATTCAAATAGAAAATATTAAAAATAAAATTAAGGTTCAATAACGCACGCATAGACAGACAAGCACACGTAATCTCGCGACAGCTGCGCTCGGACTGTACCGAACTGTTCCAAAATTCGTGTCCGTAGAAGGGTCTATGTGTACCTACGTTGCTCGAGCACGGTATGTATTAAACTTACCTTCTAGGCCTCCAAATTTTGTGCTGACGATGACGGCGAAGTATTTAGGGTTATTTGAAAGCTATAGCTAACATTATCAGTTACATTGACACACCAAAGTTTAAACATAAATATGTACATAAGCATTTTTGCTTCTTAGGTCTCCATCGTTATAGTAAAATTAATAAAATTATCAATATCCAGACATTAAACAAGAGACAGTGTAAACAAAAAGTAGTAGAATACATTCATAAGCTGACATACGACGAAACCGAGAACTTATTAAATAATATTCAATAGTTATTTCCACACATCCTCCCACACACACACTCATACATTTTCATTCCACACACAGGGAGGTCATACCACACGTAAATTATAATTTTGATAAGAGTGCTTACCTTACCGGAGAGTGTATTAATTAATGTTGGAATTTTTTAATAACAACTGGAAGAGTGCTGTTTGTCTGAAAAACAGATAATTATAGGTATTATCTATTTCAGACAGACGTATTCATTGTCAAAGTTATTTGTAAGTAAAACATTGTCATTAATTTGTTGTTATTTTGTAAGCACTAGAAATAATTAAATAAATAAAAAAAATAAAAAAATCATAGACAACAACATTTGTTCTACGAGTTTTATCATAACTCAATATATTAATTAAAAATGATTTTCTAAGCTTTTATTGTACTGTCGTGACATTTGTAAGTCTATGTTTCATTAAGTGCTTGTACACAAAACTGCGAATCGGCGCGATGCGAATTCGCAACGCAAAAAAACTGCGACCCGAATTACTGCGATGCGATTTCGTGCGGCGTGCGGCAAGGCGTCTCCCTTCCACGATTCGGGTGACCAATTCTTCGACGACCGTCCACCATACTGAACGTATTTTGCTAAACTAGGTCGTGACATGGAACGTAAAAAGAAGTGCGCACTTCTGTTATTGCTATTAAGATACATTAAAAAGAAACAAAGAAGATTTTGGGTTCATCATTTATTACTATTATGAACGCGGATGGGAACTATTTTCGTCAAAAATATGAAGCATTGAAAACCGACCAAAAATTTTTTTTGATTATTTTAGAATGAGCATATCTTCATTTGAAGAGCTGTCTCAGAGCGGACTTAAAATTGGGCGTCAACAAGTGTGACGTAACATCGCAGGAATGCGCGATGCGAATCAATTCGCAAGTTCTCGCGAAGCGATGTGGGCTCGTCGTGGGAGTTCGTAGATTTTTACGATGCGACGCCGTCGCATCGCAGTTTCGTGTACAAGCCCTACGAAAAGGCGACGCGCGCGACGCTCGCTCGCGATGCGATGCGCAGAGATAAGAACATTCAGACGTAAAATTAAATTAATATTTATTTTTGTATTAAAGTAAAATGTGTCAAATTATCAAAAGTCTTAGAACAAATGTTGTTGTTTATGATGTTAGCTACCTAGTCTTGCGAGGTTGTTGATGTTTTACAAATAACCCTGTATAATCTGTATAATACGCAGTTAGCAGCCCTGCGAGCCCTGAATACAACAGGTGTGTACCAAGGACAGACGCAGTCTCGAGGGTCGTCTGTCTGTGAACTTTGCGGCTGAAACCCAGGCATTACTCTACGCATTTTAACTTTATGGACTGTATTATATAGCATAGCATATTCATTTTGTATTTATATAAATTGAATATACAAGTTCTATTACAAAACCTAAATTACGCTAAAACTGAAGACCTAATTTACCCCTACCGCTAAACACACTTTCTTAGCACACATGCCTACACCCCCCATACACTCATGAACCACAATTTTATTTTGTACATAATGTGTTTGTAAATTCACAATTACCTACTTGTTTTTAATTTTCATTTGTATTTTGATTTGGTTAATTTTGTTATTCCTTCATACGTTTCTCCGACCCATCGGTGAACACTGTTAAATGCTTAAGATATTTAAAACTATTGTCGAGGACCACATCTTGAGGGGAGAGTGCTGGTGCCCGAGACAGGTTAACGCTTAGCTCAGGCACCAGTCTCTCACAATCTTTATTTGTAACAAAACATTGTTTTTGTATCTTATCTTATCTTATCACGTTTATGATTGTGGAAAAAATAAAGAATTACTTACTTACTTACTATTAAACTTGGTGTGTTCTCGATTAGTATCTCCTGTTGCGAGCTATTAACTAGTAGCTAGGAGCTATTTTGTAGTTAAAAAACTGAAACTGTGTTGCTAAACTGAAAGTTGAGACTGAAACGGCAATATAATAAGTAGTTTACTAGTTTACGCGCCAAGTTCGTGCTTGTGAACCATTTTGAAACTTTGGGAGCAAAGTTGTATTTTACAATTTATGTTACAATAAAACAAGTTAGTAGTATACATGTATATAGGAAAACATTTTTATTTTACCAATTATCTAATATAACATTTGCACTATATTCTAAATCTAAAACTTAAATAATCATCGTAATCATTAAGTAAATCTTTTTACAATAAATCGTAGGAGTTTTATAAACACCTCTCTCTCTCTACTTTTAATTAGCTTTCTATACTTATGTATAAAAAGACACCTCACGACTATCCTATAAAATCCAACAATTTGTTTTTTCCGTGTAATTTATAAAAATATATTTACCATATCAGAATTCAATAAAAAATATGAAATTAGCTATTGTTTATTTTAACTCTATTTTCTGGTCAGCATCAAATTGGTCAAACCATACAAAAACGTCAATAAGCTTTTTACATTAAAATAAATTAGTTTTTATTAGGTAATTTTAAAGTAAGGTTTCTATTTCTTAAATGTTAAGTTAAAATAGTGCTGACCACATAATATTATATTGCTTCGGTCAATTTCATGCTGTCTTTTACCGATATGCTTATGACAAAAATAGTATAGTTAAAATGTTGCAGTCTAGCTTGAGTGGCAAAAGGCATTTACATACTCGTAGGTTTATAGTACCAATAAAAAAAATATGCTATCAGTACCTAGATGTTAATATAATTATTCAGTTCTATATAAAGTTTGATATTAAATTCTATGGCATATTAGGAAGTATGTTTTTCTTTGTATTTGACAGAGCCAGCATGCAGACGTCCGGTCATCCTGATGGAAAGCGGCCACATCAGCCTATTGACGCTTGGGTCAATAGACCAAGCGTCAATAAGCTTGACTTTGGGCTTGGGTCGCTTAACCCTCTCGAAAGCAATGGCAGCTACGTTACAAATGTATAATTATGTGCTCTTGGAAAACCCCAGTGACTGTATCTTAAACTCTTCAAACTAGACATAGCACCGCAAGACACTGATGCTTAGCGGCTAAAATAGGCCTGGCGTCATAACCGGCAAAACTTAAAAAAAGTTCACATTTTATAAAGCTTAAGAAAACTTAAAAAAAAAACAGCACAATTAATAGTTTTCAAATTTCATAAAAATTAAGAATAATAAAAAATTTGGTCAGAGTATAGTTTAGATTTTGAAAAAAGACGTGTTGAAAAAAATCCACAAGCGAGATACGATCCCGCACCCCATGACACGCCGGGTTAGGTGTAGCTCTGCAACTGTTAGTTTGGTGGTTTTCTTTTTGCACATTAACTGCCTCAAAACCAAGTACAGTAGAAATTTAACAGTTCATCGATCACCGGTGATCGCTTGGCAATTTAAAACACTTAAAATTCTTGATTGCAAGTAGTATGCAGTTTACTCATCGTTGTCATCCTCTTCATCTTGGAATGCCTTAGCAGGGGGCTGCAGCATCTTCGTGAGGCTGGCGAGCTTGAGGGTGGCCGTCCCCAGCTTGGAAACAGGCGCTCGTTTGGGCAGCCCCTCTGCACCGGTGCCCAAGCCTGCTTTACCCTCGTTGCTGATCAAAGGTATCTGCAACAAAAGAGGCCGATTGTATGGATGGAGATCATATTACATATTGTGGTGATCGGGTCTCCTTGCTCGGGCAGCTCTATGGCACACGACGTGATTTGAGTTGAAAAAGGAGTACATCAGAAAAGTTCTAGAAGGAAACAAATGAAGATGATTTCGGTGTCAGCCTGCCGAGAAGCTTGGGGCTGATTTTGTAATACGTAAAATTACACATCTTAAGTGATTTGATTGTTTCAATTATTCCTCGATCCCAATAATATTCATTATTAACCCTCGTCGTTATCAGCTTTTAAACATCTCACTGCTACGCACAGGTGGCTTATTGTTGCATTGTTGTCGCGGTTGTTACGCCTCTCGTTTTTACAACTGCAACAGGTATTTTGACAAGGCCTGTAGCACATCGGGAGATTTGGATAATAATCCCCAGGATCCTGTCGTTGTTAAAGACTGCCTAGTATATGCTACAAACGCCAACGCCTTAAAAATTGGAAAGCAATATTCGAAGAAATTTACAAATTTCAATCTATTCAATGCCAATGTCAATAATGTCAATAAGGACCAAAGTACAAAATCATAACTTTTTAAGATAGACTTTCAAAGTTTTAATGTGGTATTTGGTTGGTAATAACCATATTAACATTTTAACTATTTTAACATTGTAAATGTAAGATTGACTTTAGGTCTAAAAACGAAATGGAGCATGGAGGGCTATAGACACACAGCCAAGTATGGGTAGTAGCTTTGCAACAAAAAAGGAGAAATTCCCAGACACTATTACTTACTTGACCAAAAAATCGTTCGGTTACGCATAGACGCGCATCGGCCAATGTCGAGTCGGGGGTCCTACAGTATAGTCAATATTAGATCACCTTTAATTTCTTCAATGCATTGTTGGAACGACTTGGTGGAACGTAAAAATCAATCAAAGTCTATCATAATTCTGCATACATTTTAAACTTTAAAACCATCGCGATTCTAGAAGGCAACTATTATGACATTGAGAATGGAAAATAAGTCGTCGATCTTTACCGGTAACTAGGTACCTAACAGAAACACTGCGTAACAATTAATGTTGACCAATTCAAAGGTGCCAGAAATTATTTTGAGAAAAGAGAAAGAAACTACATAGTATAAAATCACGTAGGTACGAAATTAATGCTCTAAGGTACGAAACGTTCGAAATGTCGAACGTAATAAATGAAATAACATTGGAAAAAAGCACACCCCCGGTGAAGGAGAGATAATCACCCATCGTGTACATCATCAAGCAGCCACGACTTCTTTCATAAGAGTGCTCGGCTAAAGAACAAGACTGTAAATCGCTGGAGTTTTCAATGAGATGTCTAAGTATATCTAACATAGACATGTGCAAGCACACTCACTTATAAATACGCGCCGTACCGATGAAACATAAAAGATAAGGCGTGCTTTACACATACTAGAGTTCAAATCAAATCGGCTAACAAGCATACGGCACGCCTGATAGAAAGCCGTCACCTAGACTTAGAGGCTCCTTACTCTGTAAAAATTATTTCATGCCATTTTGGAAGGTCCTAATCGACAAAAAGACAATGACAGGATAGGACAACAAAGGTCATGAAAACCTAAGGTATGTTTATTCCATAATCTGATTGTTCGCGGCAGAAAATGTATCTGTAACCGAATGCAGTACGCGACAATTTGTTTCAAGGGCGGTGACCTCATTATTACTAGACGACAGAGACGAAAAATATGGTCTTAACCCGTCTTGTTCATGTTCTTGTTGTTTTAACCCATGTTCTTTGGCTCCGTTCCCTCTTAGCTCTTTGGTTTTCAGTATCTGAACAAACTTGGTGTTAGGTTATAAGCAAATTATTTTTTGCTTTTGTAGTAGGCTACTGAGAGAGGCATTATCGTAGGAGAATCTATATATTTATTAATACGTGAAGAAAAAACTTTGTACCTCTTTTTACGAAAATTGCGCGGACGGAGGAGTATGAAATTTCGCACACTTATAGTTTATATAGGGAAGAAGTACAGAATGCTAATTTTGTTTTTTAAATTATGCATAAAAGAGATTTTTTATGCATAATTTTAAAAAAAATATTGTAGTAGATACATATTATTGTTATTGTATGTAGATACATATTAATACGTGAAGCAAAAACTTTGTACCCCTTTTTACGAAAATTGCGCGAACGGAGAAGTATGAAATTTCGCTCACTTATAGTTTATATGTATAGAGAAGGAGTGCAGAATGCTAATATTTTTTTAAACTATTCATAAAAAAAACATTAGACTAAATAAACATTGTTTCATAAATTTTTCAAAAATTTCAAAAATGGAAAAGGAGCGGCCAAAATCTGTCAATTGCCAATCCAAACTCACTTTCTATTTTTTTCATTTTTTATTGCTTACTGCCGTACTTAGAGACGTCAATTAAGTTTTAGTGACAATTAAGTCTCTTGCTGTCACTTTCTTATGTATAGTGCTAAATAGAGAAGGAAAGACATTAAATTGTCACTAAAACTTAATTGACGTCTCTGAGTACGGCAGTTAGGATACAATCCGCGTACAGCCTTAATAAAATATTTTTTAATATTGAAAGACTGCAGGCAGATGCTGGATGCGTCAAGCTGAGGACAGGGCGCTATGGCGCTCATTAGGGGAGGCCTATGTCCAGCAGTGGACTGAGATAGGCCGATGATGCTGATGAAACAGCTATTTATAAAAATTACGGTCGAATTTCGACCACTGGGCGACCGCTAGTAAGCTTTAAAATTTTAAAAACTCTTACTAACTTTTCTTACTTTGCGAAGTAGTCTACTAGTACCATATCATCCCTAGTAACATTATAACTTCACGCGGCTTTCTCAAAATCAATACGACATAAATCTACACCTATCCAATTTTGCCTCTGTACTATGACAAATAATCAACTCTCATGCTTAAAGCACGCCTAACTACGCACAAACAGTCGCGCTGCGCAGACATCAGCCATTGTCTAGCCGGGTTATTATCCTAGACAGCGGATGTCCAGATTTCCTGTCGCATCGCGCGGGGCAACAGCACAGATCAAAACAAGCCCATCTATGGGATACTCAATGTCCTAGACTATTTTTTGCTGGAACACTTGGCATACAATAAGCGAAAATTGTTACAAAAGAATAGTCACTTATTATCGCTGCAGAGCTTACGGCATGAACTGGACGCGTTATGATTGCAAATCATCGTTTATATCCATAAAGTAAAGACCGTAGTCAGAGTACGTGGTACTATTTAGTATTCTATAGCCACAGACCAGGAAACAGCCTCAAAACTATAACTCTTCAAATATATACAAAATCGAAAATGAAATATTTAAAATCAAACCCACTAAGTTATTACGACTTCGTCTTAGATTTTATTGTCCAACGTTTTTCTGTAAACAAGTGATAATATTTTACCACGGATCAGTTTTTTAAATCCGTTCGAATCTATGACGTGGTTTAACGATACGCCATTTTCTAAAGCAGCCAGGACCAACGAATGACTGTGGCTTCCAAAGTGAAGAAGTCGAGACCAACTTTCACCGAGCAAGCGTAAGGTAGCAATTTTTCATTCGCCTATTAACCGGCAGGCTAATTTTGTAACTTGCACTCCAAGAAATCGTCTTTAGCCGCTGTCAAACAACGATTCGTATTCTCTTCCTTCGATTTCTTGGTTGCAAGTTACAAAATCAGCTTGCGGATTTGTGGGCGAAAAACTCGGTAATTTCTTAAACTATTGTGACCGATCAATCCCAGAGGTTTGCTTGAAGAGGGCATCACGCAAGAGTGTTCCCATAGGCACCTTACTAAATTCTTAGTGTTTGTATAAGTAATCTGTGGAGACATGACAGGCGGTTCGGCAATACTGCTAAGCGATAAATTGGCAAAAAAAGGTTAATTATTGTTTTTTACTTCTTTATAAATAGAAGTAGTTATAACTACACACAATACACTACTACAATACTATAGTTATTGTTAGGTTATTCGATCACCCACTGGGTATAGATTAAACCCAATAAAGTGTACATACATACACAAACTACACAAGTAATAGGGCATTTATACACATATAAAGGGCAGCGAGATTTTATTCAGAAACCTAATTGTGCAATCAAAAGTACCTTAACCGGAAACATTGTCTAAACAACGTCATAAAACGCTAACAATCGCCTTATGAATGTCCCCTAATGACGGTGCGCGGTTTACTGCTTTTTTATTAAGTTTGCCAGGGACAGCGATCGAAACATTTTCGAGAATCCGCTCATCTATATGTTAATATTAGCCACAGACAGCCTCTTAGATATAATCAAATTTCAGGCGGTTTGATATCGCGCGTCCATTAGAAAGTAATTAATGGTTATAAAGTTCGCTGAATTTTATACGACTCATTTCGTATACGACGAAGCGAGCGGAGATTTTGTCACATTAAAAACTTCTTGTGATGATTTAGACAAAGCACCGGCTGAGATAATTTTAAAATTCCCAGACGGTGAATATATTTTATGTTCCACGGCAATCTTTGAGCCTATCTAAATATGGGCATTTAAGACAATATTATAGTTAGTGGATGCGGGTAGCTCGTTGCAGGCGCATGCAGGGATCCGATGCAGTTAAGATAGCGGCACATGAGCTGTGGGGCACACGAAATGGCAAAATGGGCAAGTACTGACGCTAGCGACCTTGGCGTTGCTCAACGGTGAGTGAAGTGCTATTTCCTACCTAAGGCAGCTAACAAAGACCTAAATGCCTAACTTTTCTCGGCATCACAATTATTTCTATTGACAGACGAAAGTTTTAAACACACAGACACAGAGGACACGCATTACGTTACTCACCTTCGCTTGCACTCAGATGCTGCACGTACTGTAATCGCAAACAGTATATTTTGATAATATATCAAATAAAAGCTTTTTATGATAGCGAGAAGAACAATAATAAGCGTGACGGACTCGTGGTCACACCAGATTCTCACACTATAATAGGATGGCAACAGATTAAGCGCGACATCCACTGAGTGCTAGCTAACATCAGCTCCACCTTAGCAAACATGGCTCTACGTTGTGAAATCTCTCCTGTGGTGGTGATGGTGTTATGTTTCAAACGCAAGCACACAACGCCAAATAAAACTAATTTAGTCAGACTTCATCTAATCCACTTAGCACCCATGGTAGGCCATGAGCTTGTAATAATATAAAATAAATTAAAATAGTTTTTGTAGTAAGACAACCCCCGAGAGTAATCAAAATACTGGTGTTGGGGTGCCTTACTCTTAACCAGTGCCAGTAACTATATTGGGCCAGTTTTAACATAGCGTGTATGTCGGATTAGACATGTCTTTAAATGTTTACTTTTGATACCATATTAGCCATGTAGGTATACTATCGTTGTGTTGCACTCGACTGTACCAGAAATGCATCGCTCAAATCTATACAATATAAGCACCGACTAAGATACCAGATAACAATAAAACATGGCAAGAATACGTAGTTTATTTAATGATGCATTCATCATTGTTATCAAGCCAACGATTCTTGTTGCTGACATGAACTTAAAGCTTTTAATAAGAAAAACATGAGAATAAGTAAGACAAGAATGAACTATATGTTATCATGCTTCAATCTTGAGCTCGGTCTTTACTTCCCTAGGCTTACTCAAACGGGCAACTCTATGGTAGTAAAACAGCAACTTATATGGGTATTATGATGGGATGGCAATTGGCATGGTGGAAAAAAAATCTGCTATCTATACAGATAATAATATAACAAAACGATTATGTGGAGTTTAAATTAAAATACTATTTTATTATATTAAATTACTACTTATTTATGAAATCGATAAATTAGGTTGTATTGTTAAAACACTTTATACAGTTTTTTCTACTCACGTTAATATTACTTACACCTTATTTTAAACCCTTTGCAAGGTCTGAGGGAGACTAGACGAATTGGTGGGTAAAAAGTTAATTTCCTAAAAGTTAGTTTCATAGACATTAAAAGATTGATAGAAAGTTCCATTAACATTGGCTAATTGGTTTGAAAAAAATTAAACTTTGAAGTTTGTAGGGGTTACCACAAAAACTCTTAAATAAAAATAAATATTTAAAAATGATGAACTGTATAACAGTCCTATTGACGGTCCACGCAACTTCTTTGGCAGTCGTAAAGTGCATCGCACAAATACTCGGGTGAGGTAGGCACAACAAAGGGGCAATTGCTCACACTTTATTATCCGATGTGACATTAAGATAAACCCATATAAGTCATGTTGCGGCCTTATCACGAGTTTCACGCGAAATAAAAAAGACGGCACACTGACTGATTGGTCATATACACAGAAGTTTGAGAATTGAATTTGATTTAAACATTTTAATATTATGTTTAAAAAAAATATGATGAAAATTATCTCATCCCAGTGTGAGATAAAATGGTCTGATTTGAAACACCCAGAACTAGAACAGAAAACGTTTAAAACACAGTTCATAATTTGTACACTACTGCAAATTGCGTCACACCGCCACTAAACAAATGACAACCACCACCAATCCAAGATTTAAGATAGGAAAATAATATTCATGTAGAGGCGATCAACATGTTTCGGCTGTCCCAACGCCGAAAGTGTAAACTAAATGATTCGCCGCTACGATTTGCCGCGGATTTTTTATTATTTTTTATTTATTTATTAAAGGCACACAAAACAAGTTACTATCATGTTATATAACAATATATTTTGGTACTCAACATTAATCTACATTATAACTCTTAGGATGCGTGCACGAAATGATCCAAATTATCAGCCATGTTTAAAATAACAAAAGAAAACTGACAATGAAATATTCGTGATTTAGCACTTCTTATGATTTAAAACACAGACACTGTTTTCGACGATGTTTAAAAGGTAAACGTCAAATCAAAACAAAAAGCGTTATTATTATAGAGTAAAAAGTGCACGCAAAAGTTATTCTTGAAAAATATGATTGAGTAGTTGTGACGTTTTAGGAAACCTGGAGGCAAGATTGCTATAAGCGCTCCGCAGATAGAGCAACTTTGATAACCGATTGCGGCAACATGTAACTTGCAACTACTGTTTCCATATAACCGATAGAAACTGCGAAAAGATAGCAACTCTATAGTTGCAAGTTTCGATGATCGACAAAAGTTTTCAGTTGCTGCAATCGATGCTAGAATCAATTACAAATTGCCGCAACTAGCAACTGTCAAAATTGTACTAGTTGTGTCCAGTTGCTGCTTTCCCCAACTGGCAAACACTGACTATGGATTTGAAAGTTTATTTATATAATCTAGGAGGCCTGACAACATGCTGAGCGGGTACTTTTTAGTGCCACTTATTTTTTGTAAAATTAATAGTTTCTTCAACCAATATTGGTCTGTCTGCGGTGCACTGTATATAACCCGTCTGTATGGCCTCATACCTATTAGAGCCGTCAAACAGCAATGTCCGATAGACGAAACGTGCTAAAAACGAGTCGTTCGCTGCAACAGCACGAAACGTGAATATTAGCTGTGCTGTGCAGTTGGTCGATGCAGATCTGCATGCGAATGGCGGTCTGCAGCGACTGCAGTCTGAGTGACGGACAATCAAGGACGTCACACCTACGTCGCTAAATAAACATGTTGTTTTGTGGATGTAGACTTATGGGTGAACCAGTCGACATGCAGTCTGCTCTCAGACAATTCTCGAATAAGTTCTACAATCAATAATGTCAAACCGCAAAAAAAATCCGGTAGAAATTTAATAAGAAACTAACTTCATGAGACAAGTGAGTTTGACCAACAGATGTTAAGCCATTTTGATATGACAATTACTTAGTAAGTTGCTAAGTCACAATAATCCGGAAAAGTTTCTTAATAATTATGTTTTAATATCTAAATAGGATGAAACACCCATTAACATGATGTCTGAGTTGATTTCGTTGCATATTTAAGGCGATTTGCTGCCACCTTTTATAATAAATATTAAACGATTTTTAAATATGATTTTTTTAAACTACATAAATGTATTGAGTGAAGGATATCTAAGTGATAGACACTCCGATATGAGTTCAAATAGTAAACTTTTGTTGCGAGTAGCGAGTGTTTTCTATCGGTTGACGCATCAAACCCCGCAATAAACGTCGCGTCGTCGCGTCTGTCGCGATAATGTGTTGATATAAAAAGCTAGATAATTCGGAATTGTCGCGACTGTCCACTTACGCCACGTATTTACATATCAAAGTACATTTATATCGATAAAGACAACCGTAAAGTTTCGTATTAAATGGCACAAGTCTGTGTCGGGAACGATTTGGCATCGTAATGGTGGCTTTCGCACTTTTACAGCGTAGTACAGCGATGTGCCATGTACACTTCTAATATATTGGTAGTAAACTGATAAATGGAAATGATAATGTTTCGGTTTTACGCACGCTCCGGAAAAGGTTAAGGCTGACGCTTCAGCGTGTGCGGCTGTTCGGTGTATTAAAAAGTAAATATATATTTTTTTAATAAAAAAGAGTGAAGGTTCTGATTGTGAGATTTTGTACTTGTGACACTATCCGATTCAGCGTTTCTTCTGCGCGGGCGGCGTCGCATTTATTGCATGTTATTTTATACTAATAAGTTTTAGTTTTAATATCACGAAGTTACATAAAAATACTAGATGTTGAGGTAGAGTTCTATGTGGGCTCTAATTTCTTTTAGCGAAATAGTAAAATATCGTATGCAAATAAAAGTTTATCTTTATCGTGAGCGATGGTGCAACTAACGCTCACGATCGACGCTCACAAAAACGAGACTATTTTTTGTCAAAACAAAGCAGCAGATTTTAAAAAACAAATAAGTTTTTTAATGCCAGCTTACAGTTTATCTAATACATTAAAAATTATTAACATATTTATGCAAATGTTGTGCTTCATTACTTATTTTTGTCGTATTTATAAATAAAGTAAAATAAAAAACTAAAGAAAATAATTTCGTAAATATTGCTGCCGCTTAATTCACAGTAATTGAATAGGTCGCGCTAATGAAAGTCACTCGTTGACACATATCCCCGGACCTTTAGCTTTTAATATTGTAACTCACTCAATTCACCACTAATTACGAGAAACACCGCTAAAACACGTATTTAATTCGGAGTTTTGCGAAGCCCGTCATTTCGTTACAGACAAATTAAAATTCATACCTACTACGTACTACCTACATATAAATGCCTCGGTGTACGTGCGGCCACAACATAAGGGGACTGCAGAAAGTAAGCTTTTGCCTGCTACGGCGAATAAATTTTTTGAATTTGAATTTATACAAACGCTTTACTAGCAGGGATGGGCAAACTTTTTCATTCGCGTGACAATATTTACTAACAAAATCTATGGCGGGCAAGGCTATTGAATTTTTTGCTGGATTTTTTCAATGATTTTTTTTTGTGAAATAAAGATATTGATAGGTATACATTTTTTTTGTTTGATGATCGCGGGCCGGACTTCGAGGGCGGTAGTTTGCCCATCCCTGCTCTAGAGCAACGCACATAGACAACTTCTTGTTGAATTTGTTATAAAAGTAATGCAAAAATTAATATTCTGAAACACCCCAATTTAGTGCTATGCTTCATTTAGTTCTTGATACAATTAATTTTTCTACGTACGACCACACCGCATACAGGAGCGATAGGCAATAGACGTACGGTCGGCCAAGAAAGTGGTCTACCAGTTTTGACAAAGTTTCATATGTAAGTAAAATAGCGATAAGGTTGTACTCATGGACTTATTACCTTTTTAACAATGAAAGAGACGCACAAATGACGTATTATTTGTTACTGACATTTGAATTTGACCTTTGTTATCAACAATCTAAACTAGGAACACAACGCAAAGTGTTGGTTGACGTCTTATTAATATGATAAAGAGAGCATTACTAGCTGTCAGAATATTTTTGCATGGGAAAATCAACCCTGTTGTTCTATGACGCGCGAATGATTTTCAACCTTAGGGTGATAGACCATACTTACTTCAAGTGTTAAAATTATTTCAAATAATTGAACTAAATATTTCTCTCAACTATAAAAACATTTTTTTTTTATATTAACGAGTAAGCACAGTGCCTTGATCACACCTGATGTTAAGTGATGATAAACCAATGATGGTAGCGCACTTCATCCGGGATTCTCAACTAGTGAGGCACTGGCTATCTTATCTCTAGCTGCCGCAACACAACAATGCTACAAACACTGATGTTATAGCGACATATTTAGATAAGATGGTGGTAGCTAACCACTAGACCACAGAGGCGGTTAGTTAGTTAGGTAAATGCAGTAAATACTCATTATAAGACATTTGACATACAAAATGACCTTTGACCTTAGAGCATTAAACTTTGATAGTCAAATGACACAATATGTCACATATCTAACCTTTAAACGAGCAATTCTTGTAATGTAAGTACTTATATTATGTATAATCTGAAGCTCGGAAACGGCTTCAACGATTTTCATGAAATTTAGTATGCAGGGGGTTTCGGGTTATAAATAGATGTAGCTAGGTTTCATTTTTAAAAATGACCAAAAAAATTACCGAGCAAAACTCGGTCATCCAGGTACTAATAATAAAATGTCATGTTCATAATATCGATTTTAAATTTACAAATTGGCGCGCGCTTGCACGCTTACTCGACTTCCTGTTTCCTGTCACACTGTTACACCTATTTCCGTCACATTTCACGAAATCACTCCCACAAATATAGTATATATAAAAAGCGAGCGGAAAGATTTTACACATCAAAAACAAAAGAAATGCAACCCATAATACAAATTAGCTTCGAATATAATAAAACACGATCTACGTTCAGTGCAACCGTGCAACGTCTGTTACATTTAAAACGAATGACAGCTTAAAGCGCCGACGCGTGACGCCCGCCCGCTATACAAAATTCACATTTCTACTTCCATAAGCTTACAATGTTGCAAAAGGCTCGACTTTGCGCACGCCGACAAAACGGCTCAACTTCATTATTACAGCGCTTACTTTAAGTGTATCAATCATAGTGCGGTAAACATTTAAAAAACACGTTACTATGTATTAAGCGGCAGTCCGTAACCTATTTACAACTTTTTGTGGTGTAATGTAGTGTGGTAATTTAAGAGGCGTACCGCGTAAAGAATGCATTATATGAATTGTAATTTTTTTATTTTTACTTGATTGTAGCATTTTTTGGACTGGCAACTTGCAAACGTAGGTACTAACCACATTATTTTATTGTTTTCTAAAGTTTACACGAACACTAAACATTGAAATAAAACAACTTTTACGGATCTATACTCGCGTTTATTTTACAAATTACCTACTTTTAATTAATGTTCATGTTAAAGAACTCATAGCCGACGTCAAGCTTAGGCGCGAAAATAAGTCTGCAGTATGCGAACATTCCCTAGAGGGGCCCAACCATTACATCAGATTTGATAAACCACAAATACTCGCTAGAGAACAACGATTCATCCCTAGGGTAATACGCGAGGCTATTGAAATTAAAAAAAAACATCTTAATTTCAATAGAAAAGATGGTTGGAATCTACCACCAGCCTGGGATCCCCCCATATACAAAATATTTAATCCCAGCCCCAACACCATACTGCCAGACCAAAAGATACTGTAAGCTCTTTCTGCGTAAAACGGAACGCACTTGTTTAAACTTAAATGAGGGTATACAAGCTACTAATTATTATGAGACGACCAACACCTCAGTCTCCCTGTGACCACGGACCCTGCAAAGGGATCGAAACGTCAGAATAAACATTAATTAAAAGTAATGTGTAAAATAAACGCGAGTAGATCCGTAATTTCACATCTTTAAACCTACATTATAATGACTTGTCCTAACTGATTCATCATTGGCGAACCCAAACCGCGGAAGCAAATAAGATGAAATTCGGACTGTAGGTTAATTAAGTGACGTAACCAGCCACTAAGAAAGGATTTTACGGAAATCATAAGAGGGTGAAATAGGGGTGAAATTTTCTATGAAAGTCCGTCAGTTTTGAAGTAAAATACATGAAAATTTAATTAAATTTAAATGAGTAGAAAAAGAAGGTTATTTGGGGAAATCGTTATTTTTAAAGTAAGAACTATATAATGAATTATCTTAGTCGATAAGTAAATTTTTCAATAAAAATAAACAATGACGTGTTTTTTGAAAAACATTCCCTAGAGAGGTGTAATTGGGGAGGAAAGTTTGTATGGAAATTTTTCTTACAGACTGACCTTTTATAAGTTTGACTTTTATTAAATACAATTACAAGTCGTGTAGCCCATGTGAGCAAAGCCGCGAGCAAAAGCTAGTTATATTATATAACAACAACATGGGAAGCAGGTGTGACAAACATCTAAATAGAATATTATGAATTTAAAACCGCAGAAAGAAACATAGTTCGATGATAGAGCAGAGCACTTTCTCTGCTTTTAATTCTCTAATGTATTTCTGATTTTAAAGACTGCTTTTGGTTGTGTACAAGTAATAACCTTATTTACAACAAATTAGTATATTATAAGCGCTAAATACGCACATACATCACTTGTGTAAAGATTTGCTTAAACATTTCGCCTTTTCATTTTATGCCTTTCTGACCGGTTAAGGAAGTTTCAGCTAAAGTAAAAAAAAAAACGGTCAGTCACAGTTAAACTCGCGTGCAGAGGGTTCCGTACATTTTCACCGTATTATATAAATTATAAAAACATTGCGTGTAAAGTGCATAAATTATAAAATATTTTTAAAATTCCTATAATAAAACTCTTCCTAAAAAAAGATCCCACAAATCACACATTTGAGTCTCCAAATACATACCTATCTGTGCCTAATCTGTGCCTATACTGTCTGGTGTCTGCCCCATTTATTTTTTGTATATTATGAATATACAAAAAATATAATATGAAATTTCAGATTACCTAGACTTAATAGTTCTTAAGAAAACTGCCTGTAACAGACAGACAATTGACATGCATGATCTAAGGAGTTCTGTTTTCCATCGGATAGTATGGAGAGTAGTTGGCCAAACAAATACTAAGGTTAAACTTTAGCGTATGTAGGTCCTTTTTTTCTTGAATAATTAAAAGTAAGTAAAAACTTGATCAAAGTTTTATTATATCAAATTACGTACCTATATCTAAGCATCTCTAAGAGATATTTAGCAATTAAATATCCAAACGACGCTAAATAGTCCAAAATTATAAAAAAAAGAACTTTTAACGATGTTTTAGTATTTTTAGGGTTCCGCACCCAAAGGTTTACCTTTTGGGTGCGGAACGGGAATCCTATTACTCTTAATACTGTGCTATTACTAAGACTCCGCTGTCCGTCGTCCGTTCGTCCGTCCGTCCGTCCGTCTGTCACCAGGCTGTATCTCATGAACCGTGATAGTTAGACAGTTGAAATTTTCACAGATGATGTATTTCTGTTGCCGCTATAACCACAAATACTAAAAAACAGAATAAAATAAATGTTTAAGGGGCTCTCATACAATACAACGGACATGATTTTTTTGCCGTTTTTATAAATAATGGTACGGAACCCTTCGTGCGCGAGTCCGACTCGCACTTGGCCGGTTTTTTATATACCCACTTGGTTATATATAATGCAAACTGACAATAACATAACGGTATGGCCACAAAAACCAACCTTCTGATTCATCACGGATCGCTAAAAGGGTTGATTTTTAAAAAACGCGCATTTCGCGTGTCCCAAAATAAAGTTTATGGTCCGTAAGTGTGGGACGCGGGTTATTTGGTAAAAAAGCAACACCATGCCATACTCAGTTTGTTCTTCAGCTGAGAACGAGAACAATATTGTATCAAACGCGGCTATATAAGAACTGGAATTGGGGGCCTACTGTTTATTACCTTTTAAGTCGCGATCTTACAACCTTACTATGTATCAGTTTCAAAAAACACAAGCGTAGGTACTAAGTTAAGCAGAATAGATATCATAATTAATTAATTAATATTTTTTAAGTTTTCTCGACCAAGTGCCCGGCATAAAGCTACTTTTCATGTTCTTACCTGCAAGTCTAACTATAGACAAAATAGTTTTATTATAAGAGTAGTCAACAAATTTAATAATTCCTTCAATCACATCGACATAATTCCACAAAGGGACGATGAGGGATCGAACTGCTAAAGCAAACTACCGGACTTTGAATAACGTTAAAACATTTATTTTATTGTTTTGCATTGTTGTCCTAGTCAACGTATTTTTGTATTAATTAGCAGTGAAAACTGATTACAATTGCGTTGATTTTTGTTTAATTATTTTATGTATTATTTTATGCTATATGTCCTCTTAATAAAATAAAAATTAAAAAACAAAAATTAAGTATTAGCTCTCTGAAGAGGTATACAGGAATATTGAAAACGATATTGAAATTATTTTTTTATACACCAACCTGGTAGCTTCCTTTTTCATCTCACGTGACAGTAAGTAAATAGCCTCTAACTGTCGGAACTCAACAATGCACCAATAAGATATGATGAAGTGTAGCTGACTGAAAGCCAGGCTAACTGAAACAAGCCCTACTACCAACCAAACCGTACATAACAAAAATAATATATAGTCGACCATGAAATTGCTTTATCACTTTTGACAAAAACTTCCATAACAATAAAATTTCGCTAAGGCTCATTGTCAATGATGACAACATATCTGTCACTTGGTGTTTTAAACAAAAATAGAACTTGCTGTTTTATTATATGCAAACAAAATTCACTTCTAAGGTGATAAAGCAATTTCATTGTCGACTATACCATGCACTGAGAATCAAAGTACTTAGTTCTGGGTCTGAGACGGATAAATCTAACAACCACTACACCAATTAGAAGTCGTCTTTCCAATTACTCTTTAATAAATCACTATTGTATCACGGCAACACATCAAGTCAAATAGTTCAATAAATTTAGAATAAGAATATAATATAGAAATATTTAGTACCACATAAAGATAATGTAAATTACTGTTATTGGGTAACTAAGCCTTAAACAATAAATAAGCAGTGCTTGGATCTTCCTATTAAGCAAGGAGTTTTGCTTGGACTAGGGTTGCCAACTATACTTTAAAATAACGTATCTTACGTTATTTTCCATCCCCATACTTTATTATTTTTAATAAAAATAAAGTAAGTATGAAAAGTACTTTATTTCCACTAATGCGTGCGTTTAAAAGGAATATTCCTGTTGACTTAATTTCTGAACTACTGAATGATACTCAGACTCAGGTGAAGTGAAACGAAACGCAACGCTAATTTTTGAACACGCTTAGATAGTGCCAAGAGTACAAAGAAATATGTTTTTAAACATATAAATAAATAAATTTGGAAAATACTTTATTTTTTCTTCAAATCCTTTTTTAATACTAGTTAGTGATAGATTTACTTAAATTTTCTGAAAAATAATTGGCAATCCTAGCTTGGACTAAGGGACATCGCTTCTCTTATAGCGGTAACAGTACGAGTAGACTAGTAATTACCTACTTAAAAATAGGTAAAATCAGGAACTATATCCAACAAAGGTACAAAATACATACAATATACATAATATCTATGCATTAGCTTAGCTTCACAAGAGGCCACGTACGGAGTGTGTACAAAGCACTCGACATTATTTGCAGAGTCGCAGGTTCACAACTCGGACGATGGGTGTGTCAACAACAAATATATCATTATAATGCACTTACTATACTTCTAATGTAGTGCTAACGACATAAACTCTACCGGGTCACGATGAGAGTGCAAGGGAATTTCTATTTACAAGTTGGAGTTTTAGATACATAACTTTAAGTAACATATAACTGCCTTTTAATTTGCGTGGCGCCTTGAGTGAGAGAAAAAGTAAATTAATTTTACAACGAAAATTACTTCAGGTAATTAGTAAAACCTCTGTGGTTTTAAAAACCTCGGTAAGCTGTGTATTCATTATCTTATTTTGATATACTTTACACCATCATTCATTATAATTATTAATATATAACATAGTAAACATTACTGTATTAAAATAAAATTAATCACAAATTAATTTTTAATTCATATAGTATTTGTTGTGAACCTGAGACAGTGAGACATAGAATCGCTTCCATCCTCAGCCCTATAGCGATTTACCATCAGCTGAGCTGATAATAAAAACCAAACGCTTCTCCCTTTGTAAAATAAGAAAAAAATAGAGTCAATACCTAAACATTGATTGAATCCTTCTTCGAATTACCAATACTGACTTCTATGTATTAAATGAAATGAAATGGCTTAATTTGAAAAACCTACTTGATTGTACTAGAATATAATAAGACATATATGTAATTCTCGTAATAAAAAAAAATACAACTTCTCCGTAATCATGCTTAAATGACTCAATACATGACTCTCGCTCGTTATAAGCGAATTTACACTCCGTGCACCCGTTGGTTAGCTGTAAAATTGTTTAAAATCAATTAGACACGATATTATCAAGGATAAATTGAAACAGCCGCCTCAATCATCTTAATGACATGTGATATCTGACTATGTGAACGCTCGCTCGTTCCGTGGCAATGTATGAGGTGCAAAACGAAGTCACTCGGGTGGAGGGTGACAATGGAGTTAGATATATCGATACCAGAAGTATCAATTAACGTAAGGGACATTTTGGCCAAAATGAGTTTTAAATATATTAGGATTCAGAATTTTCCGCTCTATCGATTGGTATACTTAGAATTGCTCTATCGTTCAAAAATGTCTCTTACGTTACCTAACCATTTTCAGGCAATCTAGAACGATTTTCGCAAAAATATTTGATTATTATACACTTATATTAAATTTCACCACTAAAATTATCCTTTACAGTAAATTAACGTATATTTTTCGAAAGCTTCTAGTCGCTTACATTATTTTTCATCATTTATTTTTTATTTACATCTAAATTTCAGTACCTAACGTAAGAAGCATGTTAACTTTTTTTATGTAAGAGACATGCTATCTTTGAAACTACTAAGTTTTATGAAACTTAACAACAATGATAAGAAGCTTTGTGCTGTACGTCAATAAAATCGGAAAAACGCTAAAAAGTTACAGACAGATATCGAAAAAAAAAAAAGTTTTTTGGCTATGCTGTAAAATCGTGGTTTGTCCCTTAGATTAATTGATACTTCCGGTATCGATGCAGAAATTAATACCGACACAGAAATGTTTTGTTTTTCTTTAAATATCAACTAGGTATGCAACGATAAAAAATAATTTAAAAAATAAAAATAACAATAACGAATATAGTCTGATGACGATGATGTAACGATATTTAGCGACTTTTAATAATCATTATTATTATATTGATAAAACGCCGCGGTGGCAGAGTGGCTTAGCGCTCGGCATAATAGCCGAATATCTTATCGGGCAAAGCCTATTTTTGATTACCCGATGCACAGCCCGGGTTTGTAACAATCAACCCGCATTTGGCAAGTGTGGTGATTAAAAGCCTATACCTATCAATTGTAGCGATGACTCGATTGCAATGATGGAAGCCTTTGACCGTCAGTGGGACAGTATATAAACTATTTATTATTACTAATACTACTACTATTACTAACTCCTCGACACGCGGCTCATAATGTAAAGAGGTTCTTCTTTTTAAAGCCCATACAAAATGACAGCTTGGTCGCTGAACGCGATACCGATGGGACAGCAATCAGCATGTTGTATATTTATTTTGAAATACTTTGTTGTCGGATGCTGTATACCACTGCACAAAATAATGAGGACCTTACCCAGAGGTAAGGTCAAAACATATCGCGCTTGAGCAACATACACACACAACAGCGCGTTTGAATGAAGCTTGCCCTTTGCAGTCTCTTTATTCTGTGACCACTGCTTGTGGTGTGTCCCTTCCTTACCTTTTATGTTTTATTTATTAAAGTTTCACTAATACGTTACATCAGGTTGTATATATATATGTTATTTCTTTACCGTGGCAAAGTTTTTACCAACTACTTTTTTTTTGCCAAAGATTGTTCGCCGTCCTAAATATCCCGCTAAACGTCAACCGCATGGGCACACCAGCCGCAACACTGTTGCCGAACACCCGCGGCTGCGGTCTACCTGACACACGATAAATGACTAAATTACCTCGCAGCCAATAACGGGAAATCACGACCGACAACAGTGGAACATTGTACACTCTGATATTTCACCACACGAGCAGCTGTGCTAGCTCGTTGCAATGGTTAGTGCGACGGTTATTGCTTTATTTTAGGTGCCTATTATTAGTGGTAAGCAGGAGGTGGTGGCCTAGTACAGGCGCCTGCACATCGACCTATCCAAAACTGAAACATTTCTTCAATAAATGTTCAATAGTTGACGACCTCGAGTCGAGTGGCTTGCACACCGGTTTTCATGGTGTCGCCATCTCTGAGGTCCCGGGTTCGATCCCCGGTCGGATCAATTTAGAAATACGTTTTTCTAAATTGTTTCGGGTCTGGGTGTTTCCTATGTATAATAAGTATGTATTAAGTATATTAAGTATGTTTATCCGTTGTCAAGTTAACCATTTCTCGAGTTTCTTAAGGAAACTTTTCTTGGGTCTAGATAATTGGTGTGAGTGTGGGAAACATTTATTTATTTAACCATATGCCAGAGAGACAATGTCTATTGAGGAAATTTGACAATTTTTGGTAGTCTGATATGCAGGCGTGTGTACGTTAATTTCTCTATTTATTTGTTTCAGGCAACACATGTCAATAGTTTCATGAATATCCGTCTGGGTTGTCTCCTTTGAAACGATAAGACCGCCATATTATATGCATTTCTTTACGTTATTTCTTCAGTGTAATTTTATCTAGTGTTACAATAAAAGTATTTTCAATCTATCTATGTAAAATGTTAACATACATACAATCATATAAAACTTAACGCTAATTATTACGATAAGTCTGAAACGTCTAACTAAAGCTACTTATGTTGTGTTCGGTAGCCAGCTTCGAAAATGCTAGAAAAATACCTCTATCTGCATTTAAATAGTTCATTAGGCCGACCATTGGACTATGTGGGTACTCTCGAAACGTAAATTTAAGGAATATCTTTTACATATCCAAAAGTCAACCCCATAGGTAGTATTAATGACTTATATTGATGAATCGCTGTGAGTAAAATATTTTCAAGGTTTCGCATTCCCGATTTTCTTTAAACTAGAGCTACTAATTTTGGGATCAGAACAATGTATCTGATTTGATGCGGTTGATGGCGCTGACGTGCAGTGATGTCACCTACCTTTTATTTATTTATTTATCTATATTATTATTTTTCTGGTTTTCACGGAAGATCAGCGTCGGGGTGCCAACCAGGTATCTCGACATTATGCTGAGTGGAGACCGTTTCAACACCACTAGTTCCAAATGTTTTGTCCATGTATTGTTATTAATATAAGTAGTTATGAATAAAAAAAATCTATTTCTATTTTTATTTCTCAGCACAATTAGGTTATATCACTGTGGGGAGATTCCAACCACTTGACCCATATGTACAAACTGAACTGCGACTGTGGGCTCTCTTACATCGGGCAAACAAAGAGAAGTGTAGGAACCCGCGTTAAAGAACATATAGCCGACGTCAAGCATAGGCGCGAAAATAAGTCTGTAGTATGCGAACATTCCCTAGAGGGGCCCAACCATTACATCAGATTTGATAAACCACAAATACTCGCTAGAGAACAACGATTTATCACTAGGATGATACGCGAGGCTATTGAAATTTAAAAAAACATCTTAATTTCAATAGAGAAGATGGTTGGAATCTACCACCAGCCTGGGATCCCATCATACAAAATATGAAATCCCAGTCCCAACACTATACTGCCAGACCAAAAGATACTGTAAGCTCTTTCTGCGTAAAACGGAACGCACCTGATTAATTTAAATGAGGGTATACAAGCTATATACCAACTACCAACACCTCAGTCTCCCTGTGACCACGGACCCTGCAAAGGGTTCGAAACGTCAGGATAAATATTAACTAAAAGTAATGTGTAAAATAAACGCGAGTAGATCCGTAAAAGTTGTTTCATAAAAAATATATGTAATTGTATATAAAAATGTCATGCCGACTTTTAACTCGTATTTAAAAGAAAAGGGTTCGCAACTAATTCCAGACGAGACGTATTCACAAACGTTATTTCGTTAATAGCAGTGATTTTTTTTTAAAACAAACTCCTTGATGACTTTTAAATTTTGAAAACTTTGAAATAAAAGTGTACCATGCGCGTTTTATCAATTGGACACAGTCTTTTTATTAATTAAAACCAAGCGAGTGAACGTTAATCGATACTAAAAAAAAATATTAATTAGTTGTGAATTTGTTAATAGCCGTTTTTTTATACCGTACCCATAAAAAAAATAACGATAAAAGAGGCGTTTATTAGCGCAGTGGCTTATTCTGCATTCGGGTTGCGATCGTAGGACTAAAGCTCTCCTTATTTTGTGACTAAATTGTCAAACGATGGTGACCAAATCAACAATTCTAAGACCACTATACAAAGTTTCAAATAAATAAATAGCATAATTATATTTAAATGAAAAAAGGATTTTTAAATGTTTTCGATAAACTTTTAGATATCTGTATTTTCTTAATGTACCTATACAAATTTCATTTAAATTTGTTTAAAAACTTTGACGTTTGTATGGGAAATCGAAATGTATAGAGACTCTTAAAAAACAAATCAATAATGCAATTAATAAAGGACGTTGCGTTGGTACAAGAATTGCTCGTTTAAAGGTATTATGTAAGATATATGTGTATATACATAATGTGAATCATTTAGTATGCAGGAGGTTTCGGGGGCGATAAATCGATCTAGCTAGGTTTCATTTTAGAAAATTACCAAAAAAATACCGAGTAAAGCTCGGTCATCCAGGTATTAGTTTTTATACGACACAAAAAATAGACATTTATAGCGATAAAAAAATACCATCTCATCAAAATATTTCTTATTAAATTGATGAACGCATCCAGGCATGACAACACGTACAAATTAGAATAAAGAAAACATCAGGGGGAAATATTATTGTTATCCTGAATTTATACTCGTAACAGAGGTTATAAATTCAACATTTGCGCGAGAGTCTGCTCGAATGCAAACGGGCTTATTAAGACGACCCTTGGACAAATGATTGATGGCCTACTGCATGCTGCCCTGGGACACGCCAAAAGTCCTGAAAAACAACCGAAGGTACATCGGTAGGGCTGCCAACGAAGAAATCTAAATTTGTCGAAAAAGAGGTTACAAGTTCTGATTTTTTATTATCGCACTCAAAGACTTTTCATGGCTGCTGCGTACTGCCATAAATGGTTCTCATCATCATCATCATCACCAGTCCCTATTCAGCATGTCTTGTCACATAGGCCTCCTCCAAACGACACCATGTGTGCCCAATATGGTAAAGTTATTTTGAGATTACTCAAAAGTTGACATTAGCAAATGTTTCAATCTGATGTGGAACATTTTTTTTTATAAGCTTATTTATTTAAAAAATATGTAACTTTTGAGTCTGAATACAAAAAAGTTACGAGTTTCACACGCAAACTTGTTATTTATACTTACTTACATTAAAGTAATTCAGCAGAGAACTAAAGTACCTACTGCGATAGCTCAAAGTAGTCTTCTCGCAAAACTGACAGGACAGAACCTCTGGAGTAGACATTATTATCTATCATCAACCGAATCTACTACTCTAATAAAAGCACGTATGGGGTCTTTCTTCTGTGGTATGGGGCCCGTTATAAAAAAAAAACATATTGAACATAATACCAATAATGAGTTCATCCATACATAGAATATGAATTCAAGTGGTCTTGGATAATTTATCTGAGACAAGTCCGAAGATCACATAGAATGTCAGCCCTAAGTTTGGTGACTAATACGGACATACTCCAGCCGAACGACTGTTTGCTTTAAAAACACATTAATAACACTGAATTGATGAGTAGTCATTGCTGTTGATACGAGGATTAGGAATTGATTGATAGTTCAGGAGATATGAGCCGCTTAGGACAACCAACACTGGTCTAAATTGAATCTTATTGGCATGCTGCATTCAATCTTAATACTGCAAATTTTTTAATTTGAGGAGCTCGATGGCGCAGTGGTCAACGTGCCCGGTCTGCGATTGCTGAGATTAAGCAACTTTCGCAAATTGGCTGGGTGATAAAAAATGTATCATCTTGTTCCTCTTCCTCCGTGCTTCGGAAGGCACGTAAAGCCGTTGGTCCCGGCTGCATTAGCAGTCGTTAACAACTACCGCTGGACCCGCGTGGTAGTTTATAACCCTTTCTCCCTATCTATCCATAGGGATGGCTCGTGCCCCAGCAGTGGGAACATGAAATGAGCTGATGATGATGATGATGACTGCCAATTAAGAAGGTCCCCAATCGGGTGCCATGTCAGTGGTTTTGACAGCTTTGACTGTTAGAAATCCAAATGCCTATAAGACAGACAAATGTGGATCGTCTCAAAATAACAGATTTGAGCGGTGAAATATACGTTGCACAAAATATGCATGCAGAGCATTGCATGAAATTCGTGAAATGAAAGCATTGCATGAAATTCGGCAATTAAAATTCACTAGCATGTTTTGTTTAATAAATACACATCTGCCAAATGCAGAACATAAAGGTCAGAACACATTAGAGCGAAAATTTATTATAATGTACTAAAATTATAATCGTAATATCTGTCTATTTCAACAAGCTGACGAACCGAACGTTGAGCACGATGCTGATGCTAGAATTTATTACAATATATATTTACTCATCACGAGCAAATTATTTCAACATTTCATCGAGCAGAGGCACGAGTGCCCACAGACATCTAAACAAACTAGTGGTCGCCCAGTGGTCGAAATTCGACCGTAATTTTTATACAAAGCTGTTTACTGTTTCGGCTGAATGATGAAGCCGCTAGGCTGTACGGATTGTATCCTAAGCAACGAAAAATTAAAAAAGATAGAATGTGAGTTTGGATTGGCATTGACAGATTTCGGCCGCTTCTCTTCCATTTTTGATATTTTTGAAAAATGTAGAGTAATTTAGAAACAATGTTTATTTAATTTAATGTATTTTTTATGCATAATTTTAAAAAAATATTAGCATTCTGCACTCCTTCTCTATATAAACTATAAGTGTGCGAAATTTCATACACCTCCGTCCGCGCAATTTTCGTAAAAAGGGGTACAAAGTTTTTGCTTCACGTATTAATATATAGATAAGTGTAATTGTTAAAAAAAACATGTTATTTGTTTGTCACGATACTTTATTAAGGTACACACAATACTGTAAGTTTACAATAATTGTTTGCGTAGTATGTAGACATTGTGAAAGAGCAGAACCTGAGCTAGGATTCCCTGGCCTGGTTATAGGTACATAGTTCTGACCCCCCACTTTAGAAAATGCTTAGCACGCTCCATGATGGTGATGAATGATGATGCATTTTAGCGAATACACCGTCCACCATTCGCAAGAACGTTACATTACACAAAAATGATTGAGTTATTGCCCATTCATAATAACATACTCAAATAATAAAATGAACTAATGTGTACTCACCTTTACACAAATCTTGCAACAAAACGCATACGCAACATTATCGTGACGTCATCTACGTGCCCGAAATGACTATAGCAACAAAGTCGGCAAGGTCAAAACCTCATTTAAAAAAAGCTGCTACAGACTCCAAAACAACCCCAAACGTCACCGTCTGGACGCAAGTTAATGGTATGCCATCATTCGTCTGTTCTAATGTGAAACGGAACGTAATCATAAAAAACGCGGGAAAAGAAAAAAATACAAGCGAGTAAATTGTTTTAAATGGCAGGTAGGCCCGCGCCCGCTTGACCTACAGACAGCCTGTTATTGCTCAAAAAGTATTAAAAAACCTCTTTTTTGGGATCTCGGTAACGCAGAACAAAACCTGTCATCAAAATGAAAATTTTCGCTGGAGCCAATCAACAAAATGGTCGTAATAAAAAATGATGTGCGACCCAGTATTAAAGCTTTTATCGTGAATGTTTTTTTGGAATGCCAAAACCTATTATTATACCTATCTATTGATGAAGTAATTGAACTTTTTGATTTTTGTGCTAAGTCACCCAATACTCTTTCGTATTACACCATTGAAGGCCAAATATTTTATTGTTTCAGTATTTTGACCGCTCTCGAATGCCGAACAAATGATGTTGACCTTAACACGACTGCACCAATTGTTGAAAATATTTCTGTTATTTTATGTGCGAAACCATTACGAGTCGTGTCGTAACTGGCTTATCCAAAAGTTTTGAGGTTTACGACGACGAGACGTCGCGTCTCAGACCTGAACTAATTAGTCACGTCAAAATGCAGATGGAGATGTAGTTTGCAGGCTCGAGACCGGTGATTGATTTTATTTTGACAAAATAAAAGAAAAGCTCTCGTTTCGATCGGATCACAGTCTAATCTAAGACTCAATCATGTTTGTAACTTTGAAAAGGTAGTAGTACTTTTAAAAAATAGTCATATGCAACAGGTAGTGTGCAAAATTTTATTCATCATCATCATCATCATTATCATCATCATCAGCTCATTTTATGTCCCCACTGCTGAGGCACGAGCCTACCCTATGGATGGATAGGGAGAACGGGCCATTAACCACCACGCAGGCCCAGTACGGATTGGTGGTTGTTAACGACTGCTAATGCGGCCGGGACCAACGGCTTTACGTGCCTTCCAAAGCACGGAGGAGCTCGAGATGATACATTTTTGGTCACCCATCCGATGACCGGCCTTTGCGCAACTCGCAGATCGGGCGCACTGACCGCTGCGCCATCGAGCTCCTCAAATTTTTATTAAAAAGTAAGAAATGATAGGGTTGATAAATTTCGGCGATTGGACAGAACCACGATAGCATAGTTGGTAGTGTATATACACGGTTTTTCATAAGGCGTGGCGTGGGTTCGAATCGTGCTGAAAAGGGATATGTTTTGAATTGTAACTTGTACGCAACAAAGTTTGCGTAAATTATTATTAATATAATATTATTATAACCATTACAATAATCATAACATTTATTGCTTTGTATTATTTTTGGAACAAGCGCCCCGATTTCTTGATTTTGCCTTTAAGTATATTTGTGTGATTATAAGTACCACAGTTTATTGGAATAAAACAGTAAAATCCTACTAATATTATAAACGCGAAAGTTTGTAAGTACGGATGGATGTTTGTTACCCTTTCACGTAAAAACTACTGAATGGATTTGGATAAAATTCGGCATACAGATATATAAACTATCTGTATGCCGAATTTTATCCAAATGGATAAACCTGGATTAACACATATGATACTTTTTATCCCGATATTCCCACGAAAACGGGAACCGCGCGGATGAAACCGCGTGCAGCTGCTAGTTTTAAATAAAATTTATTTAATTTTAATTTTAAAATTAATTAATTGTATAAATGTGTAACATTTTGTGGTAAACCTCCCCAAGGATCAAAACAAATGGTAGGGTTTGCCCAACAGTGGGACGTAATAAGGTAAATTAAGAAGAATGAATAAAAAAACCTTGTTGTTTAAACGAACCGGACGGTGAATTTTCCTTCAAATTGTAAATACAAATTTAAATTTCAGTATTTTCATGCATTTTATTTTCAGTATGTCGCTGAACTCCTCCTAAACGGCTGGACCGATTTTGATGTTCTTTTTTGTGTTTGAGTGGGTCTCTGGATGGTTTCGATTCACAATTGAACCCGGTAGGTGGGGCTGTAGTAGGGTTCTAGATTGTTTCTAGGGTGTTCACTCAAGCGAACGAAGTCGGTTTAGCGGGGCCACTAGTATTTTATATAATCGATATAGACTCACCGGTTCTGTGCCGCCCTGGTTGTCTTTGCCAAGACCTTCGCCCTTCGACCAGCCCATTTTCTGCAGCAATTTGAATCCTTTGTTCTCTGGAGTTATAAATCTGTTGATCAGAAAAATAACAATAATTTTCAAACCCTCAAAACCACTTTTATTTAAAACGGAAAAAATGAGAAAAAAGCGAAAATTAAAATAAATTTTAAAGAAAAAGAACATACATGTGGCTTGTTCTCAAATCCTTGTTCTACTCTCTACAACTGGTAAACGTTTAAGAAGAATACCTACATTTTAAGAATAATAAATCTATATTTAAATTAAGTAACGTAACAGCGGCCTCAAGGAGTGTCCTGTGACAGATTAGGGGTCCTGGGGGGCGACTATTAAACTTACTGGTGATCTCGAATTAAAAGTGACAGGAATACACTATGAAACATAATATTTTTTACATTATTCACAATGTTTATATTACCGGTATGTGCATTGTGCATGTGCACGTTATTGTGTCTTTGAATAAGACCCCGCCCGATCCTCTAAATGGCACTACACATTTACAGAATACACTAAACATGCACACTAGTTTAGGCCCAGGACACCGTACTCGTAGAACATGGGTACGACGAGCCGGTTCACACGCGCTCTATACCAGGTACAGACATGTATCTGGGCGCTTCTCCCCACCACCACGGCCCGGTCAACCCGAGCCGAGGTCCGAGCCATTAGAGGCGCCCTCGGGTTGTTCTGCTCCCCGATCTGATCCGAACCCCTCGGAGAATCTAGTAGAGCACGGGGACACGCACTATGCGGTGCGTAGTGCCGTTCCCTTCAGAATACCTCCGAAGGTGATTAGTTTCACACGGCTTGAGGAACCTTTTAAGTTTCTCGACGCCCTCAAAAAGCCCGGAGAAACTGAAAACGCCGTTTGAGGCAATCAGCAAACTCTCAAAAAAAATTTAATAAGAGAAAAAGGGACACTCGTTCATTGTATCACAGCGTAAGAATTAGTCAGCGGTTTAAAAACGCCCCCCCTGATCGGACGGCTCGGCAAATAAATCTCATATTAGGCACTCAACTAGATTAGTTTTTTTTCCTTAGTTAATGATGGATTCGTGCGGTTAGCACATTTAGCCAGTGTCAAAGTAATTTTTCTAACAAGTTATATAAATAAACAAGATTTCCTTTGTTAAGACGAGCGTTTCCGACTGTGAGATTTCCAAGGCGTTCCGCTCGGGACTGATGATGGCGCGTTAGGCAATAATGTGGATTTTGTTGAACGTTTACTTATTATTAAAAATATAATGGCCGACAACTATTACATATTCAAAGACTATTGGTTTGGTATATTTTTCTTTGTCTGAAACGGTGTATAGCCTGAATAAAATGATATTTAGTTTATTAATAAGACGTATGTTTGATATTATATTCGATGCAGAAAATTGTAAAATATCGTGAAAATACCAGCTGAAATTATTAGATAAAAGGCCAACGAATAACATTTTTTTTTTTGATTTAAAATCTTTATACATTTCGAATAAATACCCATTTAAAAACACCGTTTTGTTGGAAACCCTCGCCTTAATATAATTTGATGATGACGGATGAATGATAATAGTAGTAGCTAGTGATAAATTATATACCCTCAATTTCATGAGTAAAGATGTGGACTTTACTGAAATCTTACGCGGACTTCTTGAGAAAATTAAAAAAAAATCGAATAAAAATACACGAACGGGATTTAAACCCACCCTATGATATACTGAGTCAGGTTCTTGAGAGAATTTTAAAAGTGACGTTGCACTGTTTTGTTTCTTCTGCCATAATACTCATGCGCGTTTTCGACCACTCAACGGTTAATAACCCACCATTATTTTACATTAAATTCGACGTAACACAAATTTTAGAAAATAAAATGGAACCGCAGACATGACGGACAAAAGTTACAAACGCACGTGTCAATGTCGCTGCTCTGCGTCTTCTCGGAGTGGTGCGAGCTGCCGACGTTATCCCGCCTCGTTTGCGCGCGGTCGTTGTAGGCCGTCTCCTCGATAGCCAAGGGTTTCGGCGCGTACTTGTTCTTCAGACGGGCCAGTTCGAGCTGATGCTGCTTCTGTACGCTGCAGGTGCGCGTGTACGCTAGTTTCTTTTCTTTTTCTAGAGCTACACAAAAAGAGAAGGTGAAGAGAGGATGAGAAGGTGCTTATAAAACTAAACTTAAAACACTTAAAATATATACAGTGGGAAACACTACCAACGGAACTTAACATTATACAAGATATTTGACCCTAATACTTTTTATTTGGAAATGAAACAACAAATAGCATAAAATATGTTCAATAACTTATCATTTATTAGAAAAAACAACAAAACATCAACTAAACAAGTACCGATTCAATATTAAATTTCATACAAACAACTAAATGAGATTTATAGTACCAGCAATAATGGACAACTAATTAGAAACAATACAAAAGAATAATTATTGAGCATTATATAATTTAGGTACTAGATACTGTGTCTATGCTACTACAACTTATAATTAATATGTTGTTGCGTATCCTTTATTATCAATCACAGCTCTACAACGACGTGGCATTGATTCAAGCAATTTCATACATTTTGCTAGTGGGATTGAATTCCATGCTTCGACAATAGCTTCGTAGAGTTCGTTGTGACTGGAGTTACGTTTGTTTGAGACTTTCTTTTTTACGACATGCCACAGATTTTCTATGGGATTTAAATCAGGGCTATTTGCAGGCCAGTCTAAGACGGAAATACGCTGTTCCCTAAGAAAATATTTTACACTGTTGGCGGTGTGTTTAGGGTCATTATCATGCTGAATGATCCAGGTTACAGGCAAATTGTCGTCAGAGTAGGGAATCATAGCCTCTTCTAAGATGTTTTTGTACTGCAGTTGATCCATTGTACCTTCAATCGGATACGGACGCAATTTTGCGGCGGACGCTGGATTATATAATAATTAGTCAATAGGAGGACGCAACTTTGGAGGACGCAACTTTGTCTGTGGGATATGAAAATGTAAGCGTTAGATTGTAAATTATAGTATCCGTTCACAATCTATCGACAGTTTATAATCTCACTAGATTAATTATTATAAACTAACGGTTCGTACAATTATCCGGTGACATATATACACCGAGACAATTTAGTGGTTGTTATCCCGCAGGTGGGTAGATCAGACCATGAAACTGAACCACTTTCACCAAGAGACATAGGTCAAAAAACGAGAGAATTTTTTCACTTTTCTACACTAAGCCTCTATTGACCGAGCAGCATGATCGTTTGTATGGGAAAGTCAAAAAATTATCTCGTTTTTTGACCTATGTTTCTTGGGGAAAGTTGTTCAGTTTCATAGTCTTATCTACCCACCTGCGGGAAAACAACTACTAAAATGTCTCGGTGTATCAAACTAATATTATAAATGCGAAAGTGTGTGTATATGTATGTTCGTATATTTGTTACTTCTTCACGCTGCAATGGATGGATGGATTTGGATGACATTCGGCATACAGATAGTTTATAACCTGGATTAAAACAGGATACTTTTTATCCCGATATTCCCACGGGGACGGGAACCACGCGGGTGAAACCGCGAGCAGCCGCTAGTACTTAATAAGTTTATTCATTAGTATTTGCGCACTTCCTCTATCTCATTTTGGGCACAAAATAAGGAGACTGCAGGAAGTAGGGTTCATACAAACGTGCTCGAGCAGCGCACGCGCAGACTCGCAACAGCTACGCTCGGACTGATCCGAACTGTTCCGAGATCCGTATCCGTGAGAAGTTTAACCGCCTCTGTGGTCTAGTGGCTAAGACCACCGCACCGGTTTAGACCCAGAGGTCCCGGGTTCGATTCCCAGCGGGGGGTACATGTTTGTGTACTCGGTTTGGTTTGTGGCAGGGCTTGTTTGTCCGCCTGGCTAGCTACCACCATCTTATCTAAATATGTCGCCATAACATCAATGTTTGTAGTATTGTTGTGTTCCGGCAGCTAGCGATGATGGCCAGTGCCTCACTAGTTCAGGTTCCCGGGTGAAGTGCGCTTCCATCATTGGCCTTATCACTACTTATCATCAGGTGAGATCAAGGCACTGTGCTTACCCGTAAAATATATTTAAAAAAAAAATCTATGTGTTCGTTGCTGGAGTGCGGTATGTATTAAGCTTCCCTATTGGGACTCTTATTTTGTGTAGATAACTTTAGGCGATTTTAAGAAAACGTGTGATTGTTTTTAATTGTTCGATTGTTGTATATGCATCCAATTATCTATCTGGAAAACACTGACACAAGTTACTTAGAAATGTTTATATAATTTTTAACGCAAATTTTGTTGCGAACAAATTACAAAAACACAAATGTTGAAAAAAATTCCACGAGCAGGATTTGAACCCGCTCCCTTCTAACAAACCGGGTCATTAAAAATATTATGATCAGATGTTAATGACGGTAGTTGTTGACATTGAATGGGCGCCTTTGGCTTTCAAAGTAAAAAGTAAATAGTGTTGAATAATTTCGGCGGGTTGGTTAGAACCACGATAGCTCAATTGGAAGAGCACCTGACCCGGTAAGTTACTTAGGCTCAATAAATAGGATAATAGCTCGATGGTGCAACAGATACCGCGATCAGGGTGCCTTGTCTGAGTTTTGTTTACTATCCATATTCATTCGCTTACGCAATTGCAGTTAAACATTTTTAGCAAGGCAGTGATTACGAAGATAATATTGTGCCAACATTTAGTGGGTATACTTAGTCGGGGCTTTGGATGATGACAATACAAAGGTATTCAAAATTGATTTACTTACATTCCATTAGCAGGCCCGGCTCACAATGTCCGCAGGTGTCTGTGCCCGGGTGTATATGGCAGAGTAACTTCGTCTCACCTATTTCCATGGTGCTACCGTGTACAACCTACAAAGGTAAAGGTTATCACGTCTCTGTACTTTCTGTATGTGATAAGTTCTTTGGTAACTATGCCCCGACTCTCGATGGTTTTAAAAAAATTACCAAGGACTAAATGGATAAACCACTGCGCCATCGAGCTCCTCAATAGCGCAGTGGTTAACGCGCCCGGTCTGCGAGTGCGGAGGTTAAGCAAATTTCGCTAAGGCCGGTCATCGGATGGGTGACCAAAAATGTATCATCTCGAGCTCCTCCGTGCTTCGGATGGCACGTAAAGCCGTTAGCCCGGCTGCATTAGCAGTCGTTAACAACCACCAATCCGCACTGGACCCGCGTGGTGGTTTATGGCCCGTTCTCCCTATCCATCCATAGAGAAGGCTCGTGCTCCAGCAGTGGGGACATAAAATGAACTGGAGAACTGGTGATGTGATGAAATGGATAACGGGGCTTGCCCGTGGCATGAATTTCTATTAAAACGGAACGAAACTAGTTGAAAATTACAAATGATAGAATTATTGTGTTCTAGGTACACGCGCCTGCACATCAACCTACCGCAAACTGTCAAATTCCTCAATAGACTGAACTTTATGCCTTAAGGGTGCGCCGACCAAAAAATGCCAAAAATACAGTCACGGTTAAGTTGATATTATTGATAATATTGGGACCTTACCTATGAAATTGACGTTTTTTCTTACTTAGTCATAGGTGTACTACTTCTAAAAGTCAATACCGGTTGTTAGTATTATTATAAACCTTTAGGACTATGTTACTTAGGCTTCAGTAATAATAATGACTATTAATTTTGTCTTTATCGTACAAAATTTTTTTAAATTGACTACATTTTTTGTTCGCGGAATTGTCCTTTTGTTTCATTGTAGCTTTGTAGCGACTTGATTTTTTTTTGTTTTTAATGTCTGCTATATTTAGCTAGTGAAACAAACACACTACTCTACAATTTTTACAGTGTTAACATAAATTGATGTTAAGAAAATTCAAAAAACGTAAGTATGAAAAATAAAATTTTATAAAAAAAATATCATACAAAACGTCAATTTCAAAGGTAAGGATTTAATACTATCGTATTAAATAAACAAAATACATATTTAGTATCAAAGGGAACGTGTTTACAAATTAGTCTGATCCATAAATTCATAACACACTATAGTTTTTTCTACAATAACATTTAAAGTTAGGCAAAAATCATTAAAACGAGTGGCGGCGTTTAGTTGATATCTTATAGTTTATCTAAATTATTGTACCTCTGATTTTGTCTAAACAATCACCAATCAATGGTCTAAACTACAAATCGTCCGACCCACGTTTTCGATTTATTAAGCGGTTTTTTAAATTATTATTTTTCAAAATCACGTTAATTTCTCCATACAAAATTAGTATGGCTGCGCGGCATCAAATAAATATGGACGAAGACATTTCAAATAAAATATATGATACATGTCACTTACGGACGGCGCACCCTTAATGAAATACCTATTCAAAACTGTCAAATTTCTTCAATTTATTTTTAACCATATCTATATAGGGTGCACCGTCGGTAAGTGACAAGTGTCATATATTTTATTTGAAATGAATCAACCTTGATGTGCGCAGGCGTCTGTACCTAGTTACATGTATAACATACTCACTTCAGTTGATTTGCTGACAGTCTGGCTCTCCGACATTCGTGTTCCGTTTAGAATGGTCCCATTCTTGGAGCCCAAATCCATCGCAACGTATATCCTCTTCGACATGTCATAGGTTATATTCAGATGATTCTGAAATATAAAATATATTATAAAAACATTGCTACATTTTTCTTCAAAGATTATTAAGTACAGCGGCCCGTCCCGGCTTCACACGGGTGGATTTTTTTTAATATAGCCTATATGTTACTCAGTACCAATGTAGCATTCTAATGGTGAAGGAATTTTTTAAATCGGTCCAGTAGTTTTTGAGTTTATTCGTTACAAACATACATACAAAAATACAAAGCTTTCCTCTATAAAATTTTAGTATGATAACATCCAGAATTCTCAACCAATGAAAATAAGGAGACTGCATATGGTAAACTTCATACTGACGCACTCTAGCAACGCACGCATAGACAACTCTGCCGCACAATTATTCATGAACGCAGTAAGTACCACTTACTGTGTTCATGATTGTGATATTTGAGGGGCTGACATTACGATCTATTTTCTCGAAACTGTTCACATGTTCTTTACATTGCAACAGCTTGCTACAGCTGCGCTCGGACGCGGACGGCAAGATTCCGTGTCCGAGGGAGGGTCAATGTGTGCGTTTTTCAAGCACGGTATACTTGCCTCACCGAGGGGCGCAGTGGTTAACGCGCCCGGTCTGCTAGTGCTAAGGTTAAGCAACTTTCACAAAGGCCGGTCATCGGATGGGTGACCAAAAATGTATCATCTCGAGCTAATCCGTGCTTCGGAAGGCACGTGAAGCCGTTGGTCCCGGTTGTATTAGCAGTCGTTAACAACCATCAACCCACACTGGACCCGCGTGGTGGTTATGGCCCGTTCTCCCTATCCATCCATAGGGAAGGCTCGTGCCCCAGCAGTGGGGGCATAAAATGAGCTGATAATGATGATATTTTGTAATACAACAGTGCCAGGCGAACTTGACAAGCCCTAATACCAACCAAACCAAGTTCTATATATAACGTTCCATCGTTTGTTTAAAAATAATATTTACTACACTTGCTATTCTGGTGGTCATATTATCCCCACTGCTGGGGCACAAGCCTTCTCTATGGATGGATAGGGAGAACGGGCCATAAACCACCACGCAGGCGGCCCAGTGCAGATTGGTGATTGATAACGACTGCTAATACAGCCTGCCAGCCGGGACCATCGGTTTTACGTGCCTCCCGAAGCTCGAGATAATACATTTTTGGTCACCCATCCGATTACCGCCTTTTGCGAAAGATGTTTAACATCGCAGACCGGGCGCGTTAACCACTGCGCTATCGAGCGCCTCGATTTATCTATACTATTAATAAAGAGGTAAAAAATTATTGAATTTGTTTGTTTATAGAGGCTATTTTATTATTTATAAAAAGAGTTTATTTTATAGTCTCAAATCCACGCGAGTTAAGTGCTAGTAGGTAAGTATAGTTAAAGAAACAATCACTACCAAAAACTCACTCTAGACACGTTCTGGTCCCTAAGCACTATGCAGTGGTGGTCGCCCTCGCGGCCTATGGAGCCGCCATCTTTGGTGATCAGGAAGAGACTGCCCACCTTCAGCTTCGGCAGGGTTGTGTCCTTCACTATGACACGCATGCACGGCGGGTGGTGCCTCGCAACAGACTCTGTAACAATATATATTATGGCTCAGTAACAATAATTTGGGAGGTCTCTACATTATTGCGGGTCCGAAAAAGGCGACTAAGTTTTAAATACTTGGACGCCCAATGTAAAATTTCTATTGTGTCTGGTTTAAGAACAACTAATTCGTTAAGTTCCATTGAAAATTGTGACACTTGTAATATACTAACAAATAAACAAAGAATAAGCTCCGAATAGTTATTCCGTGTTTTGTTCCTGTCATCTAAACGTCATTTCAAATTAGAGTAAAAGAGACAAAACATTATTTGTAAGGCACTTAGTTAGCAATTAAGATCTGATTTGATTTCAACGTTCAACATTCGGTTACGCTGTAAAAGCCATCTGAGGTTAACAGCAATCTCTTTCCAAAAAAAGTACCTACAATGTACTTAGCAGTAATTGATTTCTGTTATATTATCTGTGAGAAAGTATTTGGACAATATTCTTACTTTTAGACGCCAAATGATTACTAGCATTGTAGGAATTTGTAAAGACATGATTTTTGGTAAAAAAAACCTTAAGTGCCTATTAGGTATCTGTGTTTCGAGCCACATAATTTGTTTATATTATTCATAACAACATTGATATTTAACACTGATACTGACTGTTGTAGAATGTAGAATTATGGGCGGAGAGGAGCCAGAGAAGTTTTTGAACTGCTACTGCAGACTGAAAGATGCAGTTTGTTTTCAATAAGAGTTCATAACATTTTGAAAATATTTACAAAGAATCTATAGGCAAGCATAATAAGAAAATGAAATAAGAATGTTAATCCAAAACGGCTCTAAAAGCTAGTGTTAGTCTATTAATTATAAATACAGTAATTCCTGTGCTGGTAAAATGTTCCTTTATCCTCCATTTAAATATTTAGAATTATCACAAATGATCATCATTACCATCATCACTTGCTGTTGATGTACTGTCATGTGCAGGAAGTTCATCGTCTTCAACATTGTCAACATCTGAGTGTTCACTGTCAGTATCACTGCATTCACCATCTTCCAAATCTTCCTTTGCCTCTACAACAACAGTACTCTCAATTTGTTGTTTTGTATCTGCTTCAAATATATCTTTGTCTTTTCTACCAGCTTCTGTCTCTTTCATCTCTTCTGCATTTTTACTGTTTTCATCTTTTTCTGCATCTCCATTTTCTATTTTATCTTCACTAACAGGTGCTTTTTCATTTTCTCCCTTCTTTTTCTGTATCTTCCTCTTCTTGGGCTTGGTGGCTTGCATGCTTCCAACCTCTTCCTTGTCCTGTAATATAATATTCATTTTGGTAATGGGAAGCAACTTGTGCATTTTATTTACCTAAGGCTGTTGGGCCTCGGAGTGAAACCTGAGATAAGTTTTTCGTCAGGTTATCAATGTCATCTTCCGTTTTCCATTCCTGAAAGCATAAAAAACCGCAGGTAGTACATTCGTTTTAACAACTATTAACAACTTAACTGAATACCAATTCAGTTTATAGTGTTAGTTAACTTAACTGAATACCAATTCAGTTAAGTTAACTAAAACACCACCATAACTTGCATCACATTAACTGCCATGTGGCTGGCAAACAATTGAATATCTGTTGTGTCTGGGATTTGTAGCAATCAACATGTTAAAGTTTAAGAATTCAATGCATCCCATCAACTTAATCTGTTTAGTGTAATGGAATTAAGATTAAAATAATTGTGCCAAAATAGCTTAGTTTAAGAGTAGTGTTTAAATATGTTACCATAACATCAATGTTTGTAGCATTGTTGTGTATCGGCAGGTAGAGATAAGATAGATAGCCTCACTAGATAAGGTGGGAACCCGGGAGGGTGAAGTGCGCTTCCATCATTGGCCTTATCATCACTTTACATCAGGTGAGATCAAAGCACTGTGCTTACCCGTAAAATATTTAAAAAAAAAACAATCTTCCAAAAATAAGTCAATACTGTATACTTAAATACCTTTTTATGTTTTCTAGCTTTCTTCTTCTCGTGAGCAAGCAATGCTGCATTTGCAATTTCTTGGCTCCTATCCGGATATGAGTGAAACACAAAAGTCTGTTTCTCATCAGAGTAATAATAGTAGCACCCAGTATCAGTATGGTAATACAGACCCAGTTCCTGAAATATGAATACATAGATACGTACAGGATACAACATAGGTCATATACCTAATGCTTCTAATATCTAGTAGAGTTACAGTGTAAAAGTGTTTTGTGACATAACATAAGATTATGTATGGTGTATTAACATGATGTATTAACACAAAATTGTAAATATTCAGATTAATTGAAGCATAACTTTTTGCTACTGCTGGTAAACTAAAACCTCTTAGAGAAACAATAAAAATAAAAAAGTGAACAAAAGCTACATAACATTTTTCTTGTTTAACAAACTACAATGTTGTTACAGCAAGTATATTAAGTGAGTTATGATGCAATTCATCCTTGTTGAATTAAGTACTAGTTTTGGAGCATTTAAAAGCATAGATATTCAGTACTAATTAAAAACTTACAGTATTATAGTAGTAACCAGTCTTGTAATCATAATACATGCCAGCAGACTCAACATACACCATTCCAGTCTGTTGCAGAGCACTTTGAGCAACTTCCTTCACTTGGTCCGCGATACTAACAGCTTTCTCGTTGTCATTGCTGATGTTCCATCCCATGTCTGTTACTTCATCTGTTTCTTTCTTTTTACAACTATTTTTGGAGTTCCTATTTATGGAGTCAATGTCATTTTGTGGAATTTCTGTTTGTATATTTACATGTTTAGTAGAGGTTAAAGCTTCAAAGTCAGTCTGTGTAAAGCTGTCTATACATTCTACTTCTTTAACTCTGCTATTCTGCAATAAAATAGGTAATTAATATCTAGTATGACATTGTAAGCTATTTCTTCTGAAGTATCTCATTTAGTGTTCTTAGCTTTATATGTACTTGTTTGTCTGATAGGTTATGTATACATACCAATAATTTAAACTGAAGTTTCATATTAGAAAGTAAACTATTTTTCTTTTTTATGCAATGTCTCATTTTGAGAATAATTTTCATAATTTCAGGCCTGTATTTTAGAGACAGTCGGAGTTTATGCAAATCAAATTTCTGCTTATTTTTTTTCAGGGTTTCTAAGTTTTTATTGCTGTTTATTATTAGAGTGTCCATTGTTGTTATTTTATATTATTTACAAAATACGATGAGCCGAATCACAATATTTCGAGCAATTTTTTTAATGTCCTAATTTGACATGACTGACACATGACTGACACTGACGGACGTAGTGTTTTTTTTTGTGTATTGTTTTACGGCTCCGGATGAAATCAATCAAGCCTATTCGTCCGTTCTCTTCTTCTTATGAATTTCTACTGTCTTCGGTTATTTTGTTTGGCCAGGAGATTTTTTTTTTCTCTCATATTGGGCTATATGTAATTTGTGTTGCAGTTGGTGCAAAAATATCGGGTTGGCATTTGTAATTTGCATTCCGGTAAGGGTTGATTTTTATAGGGGTTGGTTACCCCTTTCAATCGACACCCCGCGGAGACGCGTAGTTTTTTTTACGTGTTTGAAGTTACGAATAAATAATTAATAAATATTTGTTGTTTTATTTTAATTAGATTTAGAATGATCTAACTATGCAGTCTCCATACAAGCACACTTGCAGCTTTTTTCAACTCAGAATAGTGTTGAATAGGTTAAAATTAGTGACAGAACCGAATTAGTAAACCCCGACTTCACGTGCTTGTCTGCCCTACGCTAGAGTGTTTTTATAAGCCGGAGGCGCGGAGGGAGTGCAGCCCCCGCCCGCTGTAACAAAACGCAGGCACCAAGCAAGCCGGAGCGGGGGGATTGGCCCGACGGTCACGTGAGCTATTGCATTGTAGCCACCACGCATTGAGTACAAACCACTCCCCAGCCACTCCCTGCAAACGATAGTCAGACCGCTGCGGTCCAACCCGGCCTCCCACCAGCGGGTCTCACCGGGAAGGACCTACAGCGGGCTCCCTATCGCGAGCAGTTTGGTTGCTCAGACCGTCGTCCCAAGCCCTCCGCTAAGCGCACCACCATGCCCTCGAGCCCGTGCGTACGAAAGCCCACAAGGCCGAAAGCGTTCCGCCGCCAACCCCCATCGGAAATCGTCCGACGCCAGTCGCGGAAAGCTTCCGCGACTGGCGTCGGACTCCACCGAGAAGGGCCATCGCCCTGTTGGGTTTCCTCGGGCCCCATACGGGGTCGTGAGACGATTGACTGGTGGTGCCGGAGCGGGTGAGGCTGGTCGCCAGAGGCGAACTGTAAGCCGAAGCTGTGTAGGCGAGCATAGGTGCCTGCGATTTGTTACGCAGGGGCGGAGGGGCTGCACTTTCCGCAGCGCCGGAGACGTTTGGAAGCCTTTACATTCAATGAGCCGACTAGTAATTGTTACGACACGACACAACCTATAAAAAATTATTAAAAAAAACTTCAGGTTTCCGCGCCTGGGGGTGGAGGGGGGAGATGCATAGTTGCAAGAGGAATTGTTGGTAACCCTCACCATCACCAAGTGGAAATATGACTTTATAGATAATTTATCGATAATTTGTCGGAATTTGTCGTGAAAACTCAGAATTTGTCGGTCCACCGTTCAAATGTTATAAGGGGTTCAAGGTGGCCCCCGCCAGGATGAGCGCTCATCCTGGCGTGGCCACCTTGTTGTATCTCTGAAACTACGGGTCGTAGCGAAAATCTGATTACACCAATAATTTGTTGATAATTTGTCGGAATTTGTCAACAAACGCCAGAATTTGTCGATGCTTCTAAGAAAAGTTATAACAACTTCTTTTTTTTTTCAAAGTAAATGTACAATCGCGTACATGAAGCTTAATGATATTGTATATGGATGATACATAATCTAAACAATAATCTATTAGCAATAAATTAATGTCATGGATTGATTATGTGCATCCGTTAAAGAGTCGGACATACCTACGTACACACATATCAAAGTTCCGATCTTCAATCACCATTTAATTCGTTCATAAATTCACGTTATCATTAAATGCTTATGAACGCGACTGTACAGTCGGCGGCAGATCAACCTACCCAAATCTGTCAAATTTCTCCAATGAATATTGATCCTTATAACCAAACGATAAAGTTCAAAATTGATTGTAGAAATTTGACAGTTTTGGGTAGGTTGATCTGCCGCCGTGTGTACATGTTGTTGTTGTATGGGAAAAAAGAAGTTGATATAACTTTTCATCGAAGCACCGACAAACGCCAGAGCGTTTGTCGGCAAATTATTCACAAATTATTGGTGTTATCAGATCTTTGCTACGACCCGTAGTTTCAGAGATACAAGGTGGCCACGCCAGTATGAGCGCTCATATTGGAGGGGCCACCTTGAACCCCTTATAACTTTTGAACGGTGGACCGACAAATTCTGAGATTTCACGACGAATTCCGACAAAATATTGACAAATTATCTATAAAGTCAGATTTCCAGTTGGTGATGGTGGCCACGCAAAGATGAGCCACACACTCGCGATGGCTAGTCCCTCTGATCTAACAGCTGTCAATGCCTGAGTACCCTGACCCTGTTCTCACAACTTCGCCTTGTTTGCTACACATTAAGAGCCATTTTTCAAGAAATTGAATTGAATTGAATTAAATACTTGCTGATAGATATCTTTGAATACATACATAGAGGTTTGACAGAAGTCAGAAGTCAGAAGACAGAAGTCTTGAAAGCCTTGAAGTCCAAGGGGCATTCTGTTTTCCGGTAAACAAAGTCTCTCCCAGTGTCATCTGCACTAAGCATCTGCATAGCAATCACTAAACACGACGCTGTTCCTAGTAAAGGTTTTTTCAGTATTCGTAGGAGATTTTAAGTTATAGTTATAGTTTATAAATAAATAACTACAATTTATTTGGAGTACCATCTAATGACCTAGGTATAGGTGGCGCTGCTTCGAACCCATACCAAATACTTTTTAAAATAATTTAGAGAATTTGCGGCCAACAGCCAATTCGCTGATGGTCTATGGCCTTTACATCATCCTCAGAATAATAACTAAAGCTATTAGTTATTGTTCTGAGACATCATCACCGGTCAATTCGAGTGCGACGAGGAACCCTTTTTATAGTCAGCACTCGGGTGTTTAGTTTAGTTGCACAAAGTTGGTGATTCTGGCGGTCAGTTAAGTAGAACGCAATTAGGAAAGCAATAATTAACAAAAACAATTCACTAGACCATTTTATTTATTTCAAAATAAAAAGCTCGTTAATTACATAAATAATGTATGTGCGTTCCAATGAAAATGTGTTTTAAATTAAAAATACTGCAAAGTATAAGGAAATATTATATAAGTTGCATGATGAAAATGGTACGGTTTTATATGGACATTACATTTTAAGTACATTAAAATTACCGAAATGAAAGAAATAATATAATAATGACAATATCATGATACATTGTATATTCGTAACGCTAAAAAGATCTATAAATGCAAAACTCTACACGAGTATAAAGTAGAAAAAATTCATCCAAATAAAAAAGATTTTTTTAGCTCATTTCATTCAGTAGTCCCTATAGTTTACATTTGTTAACCTTACACCTATGGTAATAATTAATTAGACAAGTACAAAATGATATTTCACTCTTATTATACCTATTCATAGCCTATACTAGAGTCAGTTGTATAATTCATTACGATATTAAGTTAATTTTATTCAATAGTGTACACATCATCTACTCATTTCGAAATAACCATGCAATAAACAGCGATTCGTTTCAATATCGGCGCTTTGAAAGCCTGCTACGATCATTTAATTACACACTATTTAACATTAAAATGTGTACATTTCGTTGATTTAAGCAAAATTTATTACATACTTGTAGGTTTTAATTGGTACGGAAACTTTATGCTTCTATTTCTCATATACATGAAATACTGATGTATCAGGGATCCTGAGAGAGAACCATATTATGATGAAACATAATAGTTCACTACAGACTTTAAACAGTTGTGTATAAAAATCTATCAAATTAAACACGCCATCAATGACAAAAGAAATCTTTGTTTTATGTTACTCTTTTGACAACATAATCAAGATTGTATAGAAATCCTGTTGTTGTCGTTATCAATTGAATTTTAAGGAATGTCCATACCAGGCTTTCAAGTATCAAGATCAGCACCCTGTTCTAGATAATTATACATCTTTATACGGCATATACGTACTCTAACTAACACATCATGTATGGAAGATCTACGCTAAAGGCTAAACCGTTACACTTTCGATATGTTCTTTAAATTATATTAAATAACAATTTCAATTAATGGCACACACTTAGCCGAACTTTAATTACTTACCTGTTGTTTGGGTCTGTTATTTGAGTTAGCTTTTAGTAATTGATTAATAAATATTTTACAAGTTCCAAGTAGAGAGAGAGTTATTTGACACTTATTGTTACGATTAGAAAATAAATGATAAAAATTTGATTGGAATATAAAAGTAATTGCCGAAAAAGTTCTTGGTTTATACACAAAAAAAATCATAAATTTTACTTTTTTTAAAGAAGGTAATTAGGTACTTTATACTTATGCGGCAGTAGCCTGTCTTTTAAGATACGAGTTAAAGACAAAATCAGCCCATTTAAATTGCATTTTTATAGAATCTGAATATAAATAAAGTTATCTAGATACCAACTAGTATGAAAAACTTGAAAGAAATAAGGAACAAAATGAAAGGGAAACAACGGTGACATAATAATGTCTTAGTGGTTATGCTTACGTGATAAGCAAGTGCCATAAAGATATTTCGTTTAGTGCCATTATTATCAAAGATTTACTACGTTGCTTTCGAGAGATAATTACAGCTTTAATATCGTGCCTTCGTAGACTTCATGCGTCAAATGTATTCACCAACGCTTATTCTATAAAGCTAAGTAACATTGTCTACTTCAACAATAACACTATAGTTAGTTCTCAGCAAGGTCTCAAATTTCACGTAATTGAAACGATCAACACCTATCGTACGTACTATAAACACAAGCTATCCCATGACGTTATCTTAAAGTTCGTAGGTACACTATATGAACAATTCCTTGTGTTAACGAATATTATTTGTAGTTTTCTTTCACATATTTTAAATAAACACCCTACTGAAATGCGCGTTTACGTACTCGTAATAAAAAATGTTAAAAAATAAATGCTGCCAGAGTTAATACAGGTAATTAAATAAAACAAAAAATCGTCGTAATAAATTAAATTGAAAACAGATGCCACTGAATAACGCGACTAGTTCGTGGATTACATATTATCATAACCAATCCACGCTAAGTTTTTAATTAATAATTTGTAAATCGATTTTATAATGTCGTCGGTCTCGTAGTCGTCTATGCGATCATTGTTCAAATCAGACTTGAAAGAAAAATCAACGTATCATCGATATTTGATCAAAAGCAAAATTACTAACGCGAATAACGGAGTATAAGAATAATATCTGTCGAAACAAAATCGCAATGATCGCAAAAACGTCTAACGGAATCATCTCGATGTGCTTTTTTTATTAAGCAAACGAGGGAATTGAAATTTTAAAGCCGACGTTTACGATTCGTTTGCGTTACTACACTAAGTATAATTAATTATTGAGGCAGGGTCTTAAGGCGGGACGTACGGTGGAGGTTTCCTGTATGTGGGTGTGGCTTTGGGCCGCGGGGGGGTTCTGTTGGCGGCGAAGGGGGGCGGGGGGCGGTATGGCGCGTCGTCGCCGCCGCGGTAGTCGGGCGCGGGGGGCAACAGGGGGGGCTTTTCTTCCCGCATTATGACGGGGCTCTTGTGCACCGGTTCCGTGTCGCCCCGCTCTTCGAGTTCGTCTTGGAATATCACCGGGATACCTTTGGAGCGGAACGCTTGCCGCTCCTCTTCGTCGCCTACGCTCATTTTACCTGTGAAATGAGATTGGCATTTTTTTTAAAGACTCGATATTATCAGATGCGAGAAACTGATAACGGGATTATTATCATATTTTCATGTTTTAAGTATCCGATATTTCGGCACAGTTGCATGCGCCATGATCACTTAAAGTACAGACTATAAATCCTGTTAATATTTACTCTGTAACCATGAAAGATTAACTAGTTAAAACGGCTTATGTAATAAATTTTGATGTTATTTTACATTTCAAATGTTGTCTTATTTTTTATTGAGACAAAATATTATTTGAAATAGTATATAGTTCTGGAGCTAGTTATTAAAATGCTTCAAAGAGCTGATAGCTATCAAGTTCAGTGTAGAATTAACAGTTACAAGAACTGGTTAGTCTAAGCATACAAGAGTCTAAAGCACATTATTACATTGCCCCTTACCTGTTCGTCGTCTCCTGTACAAGACGCATGCGATGACGCCCGCTACCAAGATCATACAAACGATAACGACGGCCGGTATTATGAACGTGACCAAATATCCGTTGTCCGCGCTCGCTGTCTTACTGCTCTGTTGGTTCGTTGACCCTGGATGGACTTGTATCGTCGTCTTTGGCACTTTGGTGTTCTGTTCCGCACACAGCCCTTGGGGAATGAGCCTTATGGACATGACTTTAAGGTCTTTGTCGAATACGTGGTCGACGTTCTCCTTGAGCGCGCCGGCGGAGCCTCGGTAGTCCACGATTATCATTTTGCGGAGTTCCTCTATCTCCTTCTTTGGACATCTGTCCATTGGTAAGCTGGTGTTGTACCTTAAAACGAAATGGATTATGTTAAACTTTGATAAAGTATTGTTATATCGTATTTTAGTTTTATTCACAGTTCGACGTTGACGACAACGCTTGCAATAAAGTAGCGCCTCCAGGCCACAAACGAGGAGAGATAAGATTTTGCCATACAAATTCTTATTTTTATTTGTATTTTTGACTGGCTTAAAATAATATGAAGCAAATGGATTCGTAAAATAGATTAGAGATTTCAAACTGTATTTGTTTTGCATACACAATCTGTAGGTTACAAAAATATCGGACTAGTAGGCACTAATGTTTCCACACACCTAATTAAGTTCACAGTATACCAATACATAGTGTCATGTAACGATGTAATGTGAGAGAAAATAAACTATATTTTAATTTACCATATGATCGTGGTTGGGTTATCAGTGATTTTCTCTATCCTGATGTTATCCGTGTATCGCTGCCCGAACAGCGCCGCTAGTTTCTCAACCACCTTCCGCTTGTTGTTCGCGTCGTACGCCAGCATCGGGAACGGGTACTCCATAGTCATCTGGAACTCGACCGTTGGACGAATGGCGGGCGCCTTCACCACTTCCACCACTAGGCTATCGTATGCTGTCTTCTTGCTGGAGTCTTCAGCGATCTGTGTGGAAAAATAAATAAATAAATTTTTCCTACACTCACACCAATTATCTAGCCCAAGAGAAGCTTCGTTATGAAACTCAATATATGGTTACTAGACAACTAAATAATAAAATAATAAATAATAAATTTAATGATAATAAAATAAACGCGATTAGATCCGTAAAAGTTGTTTCATTTTAATGATAATAACTGTGAAAACCAAAACAAAAGTACAAATAACAATACTATTGTGGAACCACTAGGCTGTGGAATGCGGTCTTCTTGCTGGTGTCCTCGGCAATCTGGATGCGACTATGAAAATCGTACACCAATCGTAATGACTTGGTTAGACTCGTGACAGCCAAGAGCTTGTAGGTAAACGAACGGCTGTATTGCGTTTACGAGCAGCTATACAATGTTATTTTTAGTTTATACGAAACCTGAAAACTGTTTGTTCAGAATCAGTGATAGAATCGATTTCAATATTTTTTATACCACATTTTGACTTCATTTTAAAAAATCTCACATAAATTATTCCCTACTAAAAACACACAACGGGGCAGCACAAAAAGCTTGTAACTTCGTGAGTTTTCAAGATCTTATTTTATTTTATTTTTGTACGGATTCTTTAAATGAAAATATTTGACCCGTGTTTCGGTTTTCGTATAAAAATAAGGTTGTATAAGCGGCGGTAGACGAACGTTCGATGCTTGGGTTAAATGCGAGAACTCGTGGTTCAATCCACATATCACTGTTAGACTACTGTCGTGAACCCATACCTAACACAAGCATTTAGCTTTCTAGGTAAGTAAACAGGACTTAATTTCTCTTTTTAACAAAAGAAAAATACTTCTCTACTTTATCCATATTTTGGAACAAAGCTATATAATCCCTTCTACTTTATCCATAATTGGAGAAGCAATCTAAACAAAGTCATTGTGAACTTGTTTAATTTGGTAACAGCGTAATTAATTTGGATAATTATTTAATTAAAAAAAATATTAATAATTAATATTAATTATTTATTATTATTATTATTTTTATTTCTATTATTTTTATTTATTCATATTAATTAATTTATTACTTATTTTTTAATTTAGTTAATTTGTGGTGGAGATCCTTGGGGGAGACCTTTGTCCAGCAGTGGACGTCTTTTGGCTGAGATGATGACGATGATGACAATTAATTTTGTAAATGTCGCTACTTCTATATAAAGCTGTGCAGTTTCTTGGGCCACTTCTTCTGCACATCTATATAAAAGACGTCGTGAATAGGTATTTTGAGACGATTCAAAAGCGCTCATCTAATAAGTTTACCTTTATAAAGATTCATTTCAATCAATTTCAAATATATCGTAAGTACGTACTAGTTGATAGTGCACGCGGCCCTCGTCCCCAGGAGCAGGTAAGCCGTAGAACTCCTGGTTGTTAGCGTCGAACTGCAGCCAGTGGCCGGCGGGCAGCTCCGAGCGGTCGTTGTAGCGCAGGCTCAGGTGCAGATTGCGTGTACCACCGTCCTCTGGGTCGAAGAACGTGTCCTGAAACCGGGTTATATGTTATTCATTTTTATATCGAGTCGTTACGTTCCCTAAAATATGGTTGAGCGAAGAGATGGCTGATTCATATGTCATACTCGTGAACGGGTGCCGCCTGTGGAGGCTGGTCTGCTCTTGCATACTTATCTTATTTTTAGTTTTCACTATAGTTTGACTTTGTTTTTCTTAAGAGCGTTTACGCCGCACACTAGCGCCACTAATGAAAATAAAAATATATCTAGTAATTACAGATAGAAAATCAAATTATGCTCAACAAACTATCTGAATGAAGTAATTTAGCATTTTTACGTCACCTAATGAACACCTCACATGTTATGTTTTAGTTAAATATGGCGTTATAGTTAAAAGTGGCCGTAACGTCTTATTTAACTAAACCATAACATAAGTGCGGCGTAAACGCTCTTAAACAATTTTTGACTTTTATTAGAGTACTGTAGTGGTACTGTATGACATTGTGGAAATTGAAACTTTTACCTGATGTAAATTTGATAACTTAGATTTTTTTATTTTGTTTTTTTACATGTTGTGGTTGTCTTCTATGTTTTTTGTGTTTATTTGTAATGGAAAGTGTCCTGCTATGATAGGGCATTTTCCAATATATTTGACGCTGTAAGCTGGACACTTGCCGAGTTTCTTGCCGGTTCTTCTCAATACAAGATCTCCCGCCCAGAGTAGACTTACGAACCGATGGCATAGTGACATTCACAAGAGCTACTTGTAGCCTTAACTGAATAAATGATTTTGAATTTGAATTCAATGTGGGTAATGTGTATTCTAGCTTACATACACGATAATAGGTACAAGCTTACAGCTTGAGCTTCGTCCTCCTCCAGTGACGCCTTTTGGCGTTTCATGTACTCATTGAGGAATGGGTCGATTTAGTTTAAGCTTCTTTGCAAGCTTGCGCTTGATAATAATAAATGTTTTGTTGGCCGACATTTTGCGTCGGTCAGATGTTTTATGTTTATTTATTTTTAAAGAAGTGTTGGCAGGTGAGGTGACCGTTCGGCCTGATGTTATAATAAGCAGACGCGCCTCACTACCCGTCTTCACTTTGATTCTTCACACCTCGATTCAAAGACCTCATGTCGTAAGAAGGGGGTACGTGTGCTGGGAGGGAATTCCATTTTGTATTATTGTTCATGAGGAAAAGTATTTTTTATTAAGGAGCAATATTATATTGAAGAGCAGCACAGATGCTATGGCTATGGCGGTAAGTGAAAGGCACGGTTTTCTTATGCATTTTACTTGTTATATCTACAGCTCTTACTGTTAACCAGGACAATTTAAACAGCAGCACATGCCCCGCCGCCGTGGCGGTGAGGTGGTCGACCTGGTTCCGCGTGACAGGCGGGTAGGTATCGTGCGAACTGGTGGGCTAAGGCTATTATTACAAGGCAGCTATACCCCACCCACGACACGGCACCCGCCTTCTAAGACGGAGACATGGCGTGAGCGGGACCGCTGAATAGCAGGCTAAGTATAGGTACACACTCTACAGGTTTATCAAATGGATTTTCTGAATATCCACCATTAGGGTGATTTTTCTGTGCAGGAGTCAGTGGCTATACCCGCCCCTTTTGTTTTTGACAAATTTTCTGGATCCACCATTAAGAAATTTAAGAAAGAAATGAATTTTTATTTAGCTTTAACAATGAACTAAAACAAATGGCTTTGACAAAAAAAGGTCGGAATGTTTACTATTGGTCATTCTATGGTCATCTTCATGGTAGGCGGAGTTACCTACGATCGCCACGTTAAGGCAAAAATGTTTGTAACTGTTTATCCTTAAAATTTGTCGATCGTACATAGGCCTGGTTTGACATGTCAATTTAGCGGGTTGAAGCGCGCTAGCCGGATTTTAATTATGCTGTTCCTTTTATCGCGTTAATTAAGGCTACAATGTTACACCCTCGGTTCTGTATTATGCTCGTTGAAGCTACGGCTGACCACTTACCTACCTCAGGTAGTTCTGATGGTGAGGTGATCTACCTGGTTACGCGTTAAGAGACAGCAAGTGGGCTGGTTGGCTGGCTGGCTAGTGAGCTGAAGCTATTTTGACATTTTTCCTCTGGCTCTTTGAACAGCAGCAAATGCCCCGCCGTGGCGGCGAGGTGGTCGACCTGGTTCCTCGTGACGGGTGGGTAGGTGTCGTGAGCGCCGGGCGGCCGAGCCCCACCCACGACAAGCCGCCCGCTTTAGAGACGAGGACAAGTCTGAGTGTGTACCGATAGCAGCTAAGGCTACAACTTGACAATACAGATTTGCAGTGGTGCTTTAGCCGCGCGCTATTATTTGTATGGATTTCCATAGAAGCATGCCTTAGCGGCCGCACGTTCCTTAGCGTCTAATTTTAATACGTTCTTATACTCGCTAAAGCTACGGCTGACGTCTTACTTACCTCAGGTAGGTTTAGCGGTCGATCCGGTTACTATAGCTTGCTGGCTGGCTATAGTGAGCTGGGGGTACAGTCAACAGCAAAGGTAACTGATGATTAGTCAAGTTTCAAAATATAAAATCAGTTGATATGAAAATCATTTTTTTTTAAACGCATATCGAAAAACCTTCGAGTGTCTACTAGTACCTGCAGACTTTGAGTGTAGTTATATAGAAAATACCGACTTAAAACTTAATTTTGAAATCTAGTAAACATCATCTAATTTTGCTGTTGACTGTATAATTATGACAACGCAGTTTTGTTTACCTCTGGCACTTTGAACAGCAGCAGATGGCCGGCCGTGGCGGTGAGGTGGTCGACCTGGTTCCTGGTGACGGGCGGGTAGGTGTCGGGCGCGCTGGTGGGCGGGCGCGCGCACGGGCCGAGCCCCGCCCACGACACGCCGCCCGCCTTCAGCGACGGGGACATAGCGCGGACGAGACCCGCCGACGGACTGCCCGGCTCGGAATCGGATTCCATTATCTGGAATAGGTGTTTGGTTTTTGTTTACTTATTTTAACTTTTGTTTTCTTATTGTAAAATATACAATGTGTTATTGCTACATGTGGAGATATGTTCATGTTTATTGGATGTTGGTTTTCCGAATAACTAAATAAATAAAAATAAAATAGTATTTATAACACATCATATTCTTAAATTGTTTCATTCTGCACACCTTTTCCATAATTATGAACTTTGTCTATGCCCAATCTTAGTCCTCTTTATGCGCAATGATCCTAAAAAGGGGAACCCAGTTTTTTCTTCGCGTATTAACCTTTTTACCGCCAACAACTTCTATGGAAGTTCGAGATTTTTGTGCCGTCCACGCCAGCACTTCTATAGAAGTTCTTCTTTGTACCTACTTTGTTAAAATACATTTATACGTTGGCGTACAGCGGGACATCGCGTGCAGGATAGTTGGGCGGTGAAAAGGTTAATGTTAAGAAGATCCCCGTACTAATAAACAGAGTATATATAAACTTCGAATAGAGGACCGAGCCCCGCCCACGACACGCCGCCTGCCTTTAGAGACGGAGACATGGCGCGGACGAGACCCGCCGACGGGCTGCCCGGATCAGAATCGGATTCCATTATCTGGATTAGGCGATCGTTTTTAACAAGCTTTTATTTAACTTGCAATGTATTGATTGTAGATATGGCCTAAATATTATTAATTTCAAGATTATAGGTATTAAGCTCATAAATGCGATGCGATTTGATATCAATTACAATAGCTCATTCTCTCTCTTAGTCAAAGTCACTGATAGCTAATTTTTAAATAAGAGATCACTTTCGACGAGATTTTCATGTAATCAAGGAGGCGATTTGAATCCACTAACTGGAATAGGCTATCGTTATTATTTGTAAAGGTAGGTATATAAATTATAGGCTTAAACGTATATTAATTATAAGCTTATGTAAATTAGTAAAATAAAATTAATTTCATTAATTTCAGACCTGGATTTTTATTCGTAGTAACAGGTGGTAGTAACAATTTACTGAGTTTTATGTTAATTGTAGGACTAGGACTTTCCATAAAGATAGTAACAACATTATGGACTTTATAGTTTAGTAATGTTCCTAGTATAATGAAACTTCATTTTACTGAAAAAAAAAAATGCATTTTGCTATATTATTTTTGAGTTTACAATGCTGTTGATATCGTTCATATAATAAATCGAACTTTTTGATTTAAGCAAAATAGACCCAAAAACTACGTACTCAGATTTCTTTTACCAAAACGCTTAGACCACGATTCTGTTTCGAACATTCTGCTGCTAACCATACAAATATCATAAAAAGCTTACCTTCATAAGCCTCTTAATATCATCCATCGGACACGCCGGATCCTTAGGCAACGTGTCATTGGTCCACACGAATTCGCATATATCACCATTCTGCGTCGCATTCAACACGGTCAAGTGATCCATATCGGTGTCCCTAAAGAGGTTGACTAAGCCTTCCAGTGCTTTAATCTGCCAGTCTATGGTGTTGTTGTATTCTCGAAGCAGTTTGAACTCCATGATGAATTTGTGGTTGATGGTCCGACCGCTCTTGTGTTGTTGAACGGTGATGTCGAGGGGGCCGCGTGCGACTAGACCTTCGCTGTCTTGCGCTTCCACTATGAAGTTCCAGCGAGACACGTGTGACTCTAGTGGTCTGAAAGAGTTTTTAGTAAAGAGGTTTGTTTTTAAATGTATTTAGCAAAACTACAAAAAATAGGTAGTTTATTTGTCCCGATTTCGAGACACAAAAGAGTGTACATAGTTTATTAATATTTTATTTATATAGTTAAATCTAGAACAATTCTAATCTATAGACACAAAAAAATAAAAAATAAATATATATTTCTGGAAATCGAATCCAAGATCTCTGTTTCAGACTGGTGGTTTTATCACTAGACACGACTACAGAGGTGGATAATTTGTCATAGTTTACGTGATGGAATATGACTTATGTTGATAAAGACAAGTTGAAGAACTTACAATCCATAGACTTCCCGCCCGGACGGTATGAACTGTATCCAAGAAGTCTTGCTTAGTGGTACATTCTCCGCTTCGTACATCGTGAACGTGAGGTTGCTGCCTTCCTCTGGGTCCGTGAACAGGTCCGCTGGGATTATGTATCTAAAGCGAAACAACACAAACAATAAACCTATAGTAAAAATTAAGTAAATAGCCTAATACTAGCCCCAATGCAAGGCAAAGGCCAAATCCATCATTGAAAATAAGTCATCGCTATTGGGTTGATGATAACGAACCAGGGATATGCATCAAAAACATCAGATCTCTCAGGTCAGGCGATATATCACGCCAGAACAGCTGTTCCAACTTTATCAAGCACAAGTTCGAACATGTATGGAGTACTGCTGCCACCATTGGGATGGATCAGCCAAATACCATCTGGCTGCTTTGGACCCGATTGAAAAACGAGCTAAGAGACTCATTGGTGACCCTGCCCTGATAGACGCCAAGTTACAAAATCTAGAACATCGACGTAGGGTGGCTCGTCTGTCGGTCTTCTACAGGATTCATTTCGGGGAGTGCGCGAAGGAGTTGCACGAGCTAATACCACCATCCACTTTCCGCTATCGGAGCGCGAGACGCGAGTTCCATCCCTATGTTGTAGATATGCCACCTTGTCGCACGAGCCGATTCGGTTCAACTTTCTTAGTGCGTACAGCTAGGAAATGGAACGCGCTGCCTGCGAGTGTGTTCCCTGAAAGGTATAATCTAGACCTCTTCAAGGCCAGAGTGAATAGGCTATTTCTAGGCAGGCATGTTCCATCCTCGACCGCACCGTCACTTAACATCAGGTGAGGTGTAGTCAAATGCCAGCCCATAACCTGCCTATAACAAATAAAAACAAATTAAAAAAACAGAAACACGCTTTGCCTGACCTAGGAATTGAACACAGGATTTCTGGTTATTGGGTCGAGCTCTGAGCAACTTGGTCACCGAGGCGTACGTAGTAATAAGCAATTAATTTCACTGGGGACTTTTAACTCTTTGAGTGGTACAGCATAACCCATTTTCCAATTTTCAATGTTATCCAATAGTTAAACCTTCCCATATCCCATGCAAGTCTGGGACGTGAAAATAATGTATGAAATGCAACTTCTCGTGCATGTCGTAGGATCTGACAAAGGGACAAGGGTTCCAAGATGCTCGCACCTCAGGCGATCAGCTAGAAACCTATCACTGATGGTTTCTATTCCATCTCATCGTAAATGAAGAAATTTGGTGATTGATTTCTTTGTTGCACCACCAAAAAATGGAATTACTTCCCAGCACACGTATTTTTAAGGGACTTTTGCCTCTTGGCATGTCAATCCCATGAGGGAATATTTTATGTATGTAAGTTACGCTAATATAAGTTCAAATTATCGTGGCATCTATATTGTTACTACCAGTGAGAAAGTCAATGTGTGGCTAACCTGAAAGCCTTGCCCGCGGTGATAGCGAGCTTCTTCATGTGATGCTTCAGCGTGGGCGGCTGGTTGACCGGCAGAGGCACCGTCACCGGCATCGGGAAGGTCACAGTCTCAGTGGTCCTGCCTATTATGGTGCTCGACTTCTCTGAAGAAGCTGGCTCCTGGAATAGTGACGAAACCTCTTTAGCATATTTTTTTATAAGAACTTAACATTTTACATTTTGAACTGTGGTTAAACTTAGGCGGCTTTTCCTGTGTGAAACAGCTAAGCGGTGCGCGTAAAATCCACCAATGGGATTGCTCCATTTTACACTGCAAGGAAAAGGAAGTAATATTAGTGGTGGATTTTCCTCACGCACCGTTTAGCTCAGATACGATCTGAATCCATAGGATAATTTAAGGGAACGAGGACACGCTTGAGTGATTCCATTCCATCTAGAAACCCTATCACACGGCTTGAGGAACCCTTTACATTTCTCGTTGCCCCCAAAACAATCCTGTGACGTTGTAAAAAGCCGTATAGGGCCATCAGCAAAATCTCTCCTAAAAAAACGCCCAGCTACCTGGCACAGTTCTGGTGGAAAAGCAACCTTAAACCATGGGTTTGTGTATACTAGCCTAACAATTTTATTCGTACACATTAACGTGTTTTTAAAAGACAGATTTGTAGACAGTGAAAACAAAACATTTATGATATTAACAAAAGAGTTTACCTAAATATTACGTTCGCAAAATTGCTTGCAATTTAGAATTTCAATAAAAAAAAGGAATAATGATTCAGGTATTAAATATAACAAAAACATGTAAAATTTAGATAACTCTTTAATAAAAAAATTATAAAACATTTATTCATGTTTAAAATAGACAAAATAACATTTATATATTAGTGCTGTGTATTGTTGAACATATAGTGCGTCATAAGTAATTACAGAAACAACAAATAAACATAATACGAGTATAAATGTAACAAACACATCTGTAAATAAAAAAATAATTTAAATAGTTTCTTTGTTCAGTTCAAGAGTTCATGAATTTCCGTGGTCCCAGAAAAATGACAGTATGAGAAAATTTTGAAAAACTATTTGTTATTGTTAGAAAGGTGATAACAAAAGAAATCGTGATTGTTAAAAAAACTCAATGCCAATTCAAATCAACCCGTCCAATAGAAAGTTAGTACTTAACTTATGAAAATGTGTGCAGCGTAATAAAAAAAAACTTACATCCAATTAATATGTATAATTAATACACAAATAAACTTTAAAACTTTTACCGCCTCTGTGGTGTAGTGATAAGGCCATCGGTATCAGACCCGAGGTTCTAGGTTCAACTCCTAGTGGTGATATCACCAGCTGGATATTGAAGCGTATTCAAAGTCCACGTTCACTTTCCATGCTACCTAGTGGTAGCAAGCAACAAGTTTAACAAGATGGTTCTAATCAAGCCGGTCGGCATAACAGTATAGGCTGCGTTCTGTAATTTATAGTTAGGTAAGATAGCCAGTACCTCAGTCGATCGAGGGTGAAGTAAACTTTTATCTTCGGCTTTATCATCACTTACCATCAAAAGAGGTCATACTTCCCCTTTCTAAAAAAAAAAGATACTTTATCCGTAATATTTTTTTTCATAAAATATGAATAGTAAATAAGCTTATTTTTTGAGTGAACCTGGGCCTCGATTCTGCTATTTTAAAACGTCCACAATCGTGTGTCGTTGGTAAATAATAACAAGTTTTGTAGTAATGTCAAAATCAGCCTACCGACACTGTATTGAGACGCTATTGAATTAGCAGACTGTAGCCCTTAGTGCGATACGGACCTGCGTGGTTGTAGGAACCTCTTCCGTAGTGACAGGATCGTCGACCGTAGTGATTTGCTCCGTTGTAGTCGCCTCTGTGGTATTAACCGGCGCTGCCAGTACCACCAGCGGTACTACCGCCCGCACCGGAGACACAGGAGATGCCGGAACCGGCGTTTCCGGAGTGGTTTCCGGCGCCGGAACGGTGGGTATCTCGAGAGATGTCACCGCTACGGATACCTCCGACGACGAGGGCAGATTGTACGTCTCACGTATTATTACCGTTTGCTGAAAGTGCCATGCTACGCTCACGAATGTGTTGTGGGGAGACGCGAAGACAACGTGTAGGTACGAAGGTGAGACAGTACGTCAAAGAGTGACAGAGAACAGTCAAGATGCTAGAAGGCAATCATTACGAGTATATTATGTATATACATTTATTTACAATCGCATTCCAATGCAAATTAATCTTTTCTTCCATAATTTTTTAACAAAGTACAATATTTTTGACGTTTTACCGATTATAAACTTGTTATCGTTGTCTTTACGTCAATGAACTGTTAATTAGTAAGGTTTATTTAATATTACAGCCCAATACGGAAACGTTTAAAAAAATACAGAAAAAATTAGCAAACTAATTTTATTTGATTTTTTTTTAATTAAACATCATTCAATTGGGCTACAATATTAAGAGCGAAGTATTTTAAGAAAATGGGGGCGTGATTATTATTTTCGCTAATTACCAAATAAATTAGAAATACGCCAATCCAATCAAACTTTCCCAGTTAATTTAAAGTCCACACTATTAAAATTAGTTTCCACTAAACCTACTAGTGAGTGAGAAATGCAATGGACAGGGTAGCAGTAGAAATCTCTTAACATTTCAGTACTGTGTCAAAGAAACGGTATAGGACAACCTTTTCCCAAAACTAGCAACGAAGGTAAGTAAGTAAATATGACATGGTACCAAAGTGTTCAGAAACTTGTTTTGTTGAACTGCGCCTGTTAGAAAGCGTAAAAACTTACCGTATCGATTTCAGGTGTGGTAGGCGTTTCTTCCGGTACAAACTGCGTATTCTCTAGTTCGTAACGCCTTGGGCTAATAGGCAGTTCCTGAGTGTAATTCACATTTGTCGCCTCTGACACCGGATCGGGCAGAGCGTCTAACTTCACATCAGGTTCCTATAGAAACAAAAAACTACTTAATATTGTGAAACTTAAAGTACATTTTTGTCTAAGTTGTAAATCAATAGTGCTTGGCACATGCGACATTCCGAATTATTTGAATGGTCTAAAACTGCATACTTTTTAGTGTATATATTTTATGTTTCTAACGACTATAAAGTTGGTGATTAAAAAAAAAATTATTTCGCTTATAAATCATACACATAGACTAGCTTAATTAAAATAATATATTTAATAATTCAAGAAATAATAACAACGTTAAGTAGAAATAAATAATTCGCTATTTTGAACTCTATAACTTGTAATAAACAATAACATTCCCAATATTAACCATACTTACTTTATATCTATACCACTATAAACAAACTGATTTCATTCATGTCATCACACAATTAACTACGTGAAAAGAATTGTTAGACAGATGATTTTCCAATTCTAAATATCAATGTTGCCAAAATATTTGCAAAAACTTTTTTTATATTGGTTCTATCATTGGTATTTAAAATCTCCAATTCCCGTTAATTTCTCAAGCAATAAAATACGCTTAAAAGATTAAAGGCTGAATACAAATACTAACACAAATCATACTAAAAACAACTTGTGGATTCTCCTAAACTATTTAGACATAAACCTAAAACAGGCTTAGAACAGATTATATTTTTATTTAATACCAATCTTATCACAAGAGAGTAACGTCCAATTAATACTTGTTGTTTTAACTTTTCACTGTTATAAAAGAATATTGAACGTTATCTGCTTTACTACAAAACGATGGCTAAATTTAGACAATGCTTAAAACAGATGCTGTCACTTTTTAGCTGATATTTTTAATAGACAGAGACACAATATTTTATACATGTATTTAGCCATTGTTTAACTTTAATTAAACATTGTTTTGTAGTACAGACGTCTGCACGTCAGACTATCCAAAACTGTCAAATTTCTTCAACGAATGTTCAACTTTAAGCGATGGACATAAAGTTCAAAGTCTAATGAAGAAATTTACAGTTTGTGGTACATAGTCGGATGTACAGGCGTTTGTAACAAGGGTATGTATTCAGCCTTAGCCTTTTGTTAGTATAAACAAACGAAAATCTAGCTCTATGTAACACAAGCGTTGCAAACACACAAAGCGGAGAGCGGGTTACGACAAACCTCCGTCATATACGTATTAGTAGAGGCGGGCTCGGGACTGGTTTCTTCGCTGGCGGTGTATTCCTCGGTGGTGGGGATAGTGGGATTGACGGGGATAGTGCGGGTGGGAGCAGGCCGGGTGGGGACGATGGGTGGGGCGGTCGGTATGGTTTGGGTTTCGGTGGTCAGTTCGGTGGTCGGTTGGGTGGTCTCGGCCTGAAACGTGTCGGTGGTGTGTGTCGCGGACGGGTCGCCGTGGTGGTGGCGGTGAGGATGCGGGGGGGACACCTGGCGCGGCGACAGACACACACTTTAGTACTGCCACCGAGCGTGCGTTGTCTGTGGTTATTGGTGGTGCTTGGCAAGCGTTGATGCGCTCGATGGGAACTTATTGAACTTGCGACGACGACAGTTAGTAGTTTTTTTACTTTATTATTTATTACTTTTTTTATTAAACTACTCAAAAGGAGTTTTTAGGTAAGTAATCATTTTCTAACATTTGCATTAATGTATGATTTTTTTTTAAGTATTTCTGCATAAAACCGGCTTTTTAACGACATTTACCAATAGATTTAGATTCAGCATTTATTTTTTCAAGATTAATGTCGATTAAAATCAAAATAAAACAAACCGATAATTTTTCTTCATTCATTCAAAATTGGTGATAAATGTCTTTGTCCGTGGAAGGCAACCATTTGCAAGCGCATGTAAAGCGCAGGCTTTTTTTTTAAAATCGAACATAACACAATAACATTTTTTTTATTTATTTATGTAATTTATAATTATACTTTTATTTTCAATTTATTTTAATTTAAGGCTCATTTAGTAGTTACTGTTTGAATGAAAATAACATTTAATAATAATAATTAATAATAGGCTACCTACAACTACCTACGACGTACAATAAATGTAACTTACAACATCTTAGCTATTTATTGTCCTTAGCTTGCATCTTCAACGTTAGACTTTGCTACACAAGAATCGTGTATATTGCAACGTAGTAAATAAGCGACATAAATTAATTTCTCTGACCATTGTTAGAATTCCCATATTCTTATTAACAGTGACATAAGAAGCAAAATCGAAGCAGCATTGTTAAATAACCACACACAAAGCCCACATGTAGGAAATATCAATAACAAAGTCCTTCTTAATATTAATATATAGGCATGATCGCGTGACAACGGCATGATCTGATGATGGTATTTAGTGGTCACTGTGTAAGCAAGAAGCGACTTATGGATGATTTAAAATTATTAAACCATTCAACCATTATAGCTGTTAGATGTTATATGTTGATAGTTAGATGTGGATGTGATAAAGTATATTTGGGTAGATTTCGGTTGATAGTACCTACTATTCAGTAAGTAAGTAATTAAGTAATTATTTATTCAGTGCTTCCAATACTATACTATAATATTTGTCCCTAACACCAGCTCATTTTATGTCCTCACTGCTGGGGCACAAGCCTATCCTATAGATGGAAACACCATAGGGAGAAAGGGTCATAAACCACCACGCGGGCCCAGTGCGGATTGGTGGTTGTTACAAGTAGCGGCACGTAAGTCTAACGCTGACCGTTCTAGAGCAGAAGTCAAAATTATGGTATCAGAGGGGGCTGGGGAAAGGCAGGCGTGCGTGCGTAGCGCCAATTGGCTCTTTAGTCGCATTCCGTGCCCCACATTGGTCGCGCGACAATACTCATGCGCAGCTATCCCCTCGACGTTTCGTTCAGCGCTAGACTTACGTGCCGCCACTTATAACGACTGCTAATGCAGCCGGGACCAGCGGCTTAACGTTTCATTCGAAGCACGGAGAAACTTAATATTTTTTTTTCATCTATCGTACGATAGTACTTACCGTACTAACGATATATCGCGATATTATTAACTATATTAACAATATGTAGTTTCACTTTTGATCGAAAAAGTTAAGCAAACTTAGACACTCTCAGTACCCGAATGTATGTAAAAAAGCCATTTGTGCTTCGGAAGACACGCTAAGCCGTTGGACTCGACTGAAGGTTGCAGTCGAAAATATAGATTGCATTAAAGGTTTTAATAAAAAACTGACGCCAGTACAATCTGGTTAATATGTCAAAAGAATATTTTACCTCCTCACAATGTTTACTTTTGGGCATAATTATGCCAAGACCAGTACATGAAGATGGTTGTAATGTAAATACAGGTTATACGGTATTCTAACCCGGTTTAAGTATATGGAGGAGTCATTCTACATTCCATGCTAAATGTGGTACCCTATACAAATGCCTCTATTTCATGACAGGTGCATGGTATGCATTACATATTTTCGGAAGACTAAAAATTATTCATTGGAAATCTAGATAACGGGAGTAAATTTAAAATGCTAAGATATTATTTCAGTTCTTCTGAACGATTCCAAATGACACATGCATGATCTTTAAGCCGAAGACGTATGATCTTATTATTTTATTTTGTCAAGAAATACTGATCAAAACTAAAGCAATAAATTGAATTCCGAAACCTTGAATGTGTAAATGAAATGACTTATTTTCCAATGAATAAATGAGATGCAAGGGATCTAACATCGCATATATGGGATGACAACTTAATTAATTGCAGGGGTGGGTGATAGTGAATTAAAATGACCAAAACGAGACGCAGTTATAAAGAGTTTAGTTTAGTGCTACCCAATCCCAAGCAAGTGGATTGTTAATCTTTATAACAACGCAAGGCATAGAGCATAATTTAGCTTCAACAGTGTCTTTGATAAATGGTATACATATATTAGGTCCTTACCTATAAAATTGGAGTTTTGTATGAAGATTTTTTATAAAATTTTATTTTTCATACTAACGTTTTTTTAATTTTCTTAGCATATATTAATTTTAACATTATTCAAGTGTGTTTATGTGTTTGTTTCACTAGCTAAATATAGCAGACATTAAAAGAAAAAAAACAAGTCCCTTCAAAGCTACAATGAAAGAAAAGGACAATTACGCGAACAAAAAAGTTAATCAATTTTTTTTTTAAATTGGGCGATAAGGACACAAAATTAATAATCATTGTTATTACTGAAGCCTAAGTAACATAGTCCTAATTAAAGGTGTATAATAATATTAACAACCGGTATTAACTTTTAGAAGTAATACACCTATTAATAAGTGAGAAAAAAACTCCAATTTCATAGGTAAGGTGTACCTATTACATTCCGAAAGCGAGCGTCATCAATACAAGCAAACTTTCCTTTGGACTATAGTTCGAAATCAATTATTTTTAACTGGCGTTACCGAAATTTAAAACGCAAGTTAAAAACTATTGATTACACTCAAAATTAGGCAACTTGGTCACCTTTTTCAGCATAGACCAAATTAAGTCATGTTAGGTGACAATTTCCGTAGTGAAACCGTCACTTAATGTATCTAATGTTACCTAAATATTAGGGGCTTTCGGGATTTTGTTTAAAGATCATCAGTGCAATTAAAAAGTTGTCAGTATATATTTTTGGCGGTCCCTTAGGAAAAGTTGCCTGCATTTGATGAATTGTTTAATCACGCTCGACGTTTTATTCTTTTATTAATTTAAATTCATGCTACTTACTTTTAAATATTGTTTTATAAATACTCAATTTTGTCTGCTTATTATGCTCTATGCGCTTTCGGCAATTCGATTCTGGTAAAATACAGTTAAAAAGTAACAGTGATTCAACATTATATGTTATCATGTATTGTATTTTAGAAAGAGATTGTATTGCAGAATAGAATTACCGATTCGAATACAGAGTGTAGCGAAAGTTACATAGAACCTGTAACATTTAAGTACGTCCTACGCCATTCATGGGCGGCGGTGAACGCTTTGCATCAGCCAGCTCATTTGCCGTTTAGATAAATTAAGAACGTAAATAGCCTATAAACTATCCCACTGCTGGGCAAGGGCCTCCATCATTGAACACAAATCAATGGCGCGGAATCTTTCATAGATATTGGGAATTAAACGTAGGACCTTCGGGTGTCGGGCCGAGCACTCTGCCACCGAGGCGTTTTCAATTAAGAAACTTTAAAAACAGAATTGTTGCAGTTTCGAAGTAACTTTCGCTTTACCCTGTACACATGGTTGGAGTATTGATCGTTGTTGAGCGATCGTTCGCTCACCTCTCCGTAGTCGCCGTCGTCATCGTACCCGCTGTAGTCACCGTCTTCGTCGTCGTAAAGCTCGTCGCCCGAGCCGTCCTCACTGTTCGACTGTCAAAACCAATTTTATATGATTTTAGAACTAAGTTTATAGTTGTGTTTATAGTCCCTTGCTTTGGCTTTCATTTTTCCATCAGGGCAAAGGTCAAAGAAATCTAAGGCCACGAGACCGTTAATAAGAAAAATTCATGCACTGTGCATCGACACAGTGCATGTTTTTTCTTAAGACTTTTTTTATATTAGAAGGAGGCAAACGAGCAGGCGGGTCACCTGATGGGAAGCAATCACCGCCGCCCATAGACACCCGCAAAACCAGAGGAATCGCAGATGTGTTGCCGGCCTTTAAGGAAAGAATAGGCTCGTTTCTTGAAGATCCCTAAAGTCGTAATGGTCCGGAAATACCGCCGCTGGGAGCTGGTTCCACAGCACTGTAGTTAATTATCGCATTCTCTCGGTAATATCGCATTTCCGAATGCAACCGAATATTAATTTTCATATCTATTAACTGTAACTTTTAAACTAATCATGGCCACATACACTACATTAGTATAATTGTTTTTAACGAGATTATTGTTTTTGTTGTTGTATGTCAGTCAGTATGCGGTATTACGGCATAGTTGCATGCGCCATGATCATAGATTTTCAGGTATTGTGGTTGGTAGGTATTTGCGATTTATGAAATAAAGAATAAATGAGCCGACGAAACGATCTATTACCGTTAGTCGTTTTTGACACTCGATACTCATACTGAATGTAGACGCCTATGTATCTACTGTTATTGTTATTATGTTTGTAATGGTGTATGTGATGAAGTAGCAAATAAACTATTTATCTATCTATATTTCAATCACCTGTCGCGATCTACCCTTTTGCTAAGACGGTCTGGCGCTATAAACTCGTAATCACCTATCGATTGGGGCGTGGCAGCTCGCGGATGTCAGCCACGAACAACGCTTTGCGATTAATACGGGTGGATATAATAAGCAGACAAAACGACCTACCTACTCGACACTTATCCCCTTACAAATAAACAAAGAATAAGGTCCGAATATTTATTCCGTGTTTTGTCTCTTTTACTCTAATTTGAAATGACGTTTACATGACACGAACAAAACACAGAATAACTATTCGGACCTTATTCTTTGTTTATTTGTAAGGCGGTTAGAGTGTTTGGAGCTTGATACTCGTAATAAATATAGTCACCTCTATATCTACTGTTATTGTTTTTATGTTTATCATGAGTGTGTGTGTGTATGTGATGAAGTGGCAAATGCAATATTTTACTATCAATCATATTTGATATTTAATATTTGATTTGATATAAATCTGGTGATTGTTTATAACCCGAATCATCATGGTGGCACGGTGAAGGCGTTAGTAGTGGGTCCTTCCTTGAGGAAATCGGGGGGAGTCCTACAAAACCAGTTGTATGCATAAAGCATTGTTCCTGTATAAAAAAAAATAAAGGAAGGAAAGGTAGAAAACGTATCAAATTAATGTAATCACCTGTCGCTTGGGTCGGGGCAGCGCTCGCACGGAGACCAACCGCCAGCCTAGAACTGGCAACCGCAGTAGGTGTTCCAACGTGCCGTCTCTAGCTTGCTCGCGGATACCAGCCACCAGCACTTTGTGGCGCGGCCAGAGCTTCTCGGACGGGCTGCCATCGCATCCCACCTTGAATCAAACACAGGTTAAGTTTACGGACAAACTATTTAGTCTTATTATATTTAGTAACCTCTTGGCGGGAAAATGTAGTCATGTCTGCGGTTTGTTTTATTTTCTACTAGTGGACCCGGCGGACTTTGTACCGCTTTGACAGTTTCCATCAAGTAATTAAATTCTCTTTGGTTTCCGTGACAACGAAACAAACAAATATTTTTTATTGGAAAATTAAATTGTCGAATTTAGTATATTAATAGTGTGATTCCCGTGGAAATATTTGGATAAAAAGTATCCTATGTGTTATTCTAGGTTATAAACTATCTGTATGCCGAATTTCATCCAAATCCATCCATCCGTTGCAGCGTGAAGAAGTATATATATAATAATAATATACAAACATACATAAACACAAACTTTCGCATTTATAATATTAGTAGGATTTGTGTTAAGTTAAAAAAGGTCAAATATTAATGTCAAATTAGGGTGGATTATTATATATCCGGTATAGGTTTGTGAATGCATGAGTGTTGGCAAATGAAACAAAACATCGCAAAGTCAATTATCAAATTATTTTAAGAAGTCTGCGTAAAGCCCCACATCTTCACTGAAATACTTAAGGGGTTGAAAGGAATATAATTTATCACTTTTCATTACTATATCATTTATCATCATCATATTATTATCATTATCAAAGAAATATGGTTGAATTAATTAACTGGTAAGAAAAAATACTTTAACCCTGGCAAAATGTGCTAACCGCACGAAGCCAACAACTAAGAAAAAAAAACTATTTAACATCATCTGCGGTCTAGTGGTTAAGACCACCGGTCTAAGACGCAGAGGTTTCGGGTTCGATTCCCAGCGGGAGGTACATGTTTGTGTACTCTGTTTGGTTGGTGGTAGGACTTGTTGGTCCGCCTGGCTAGCAACCACCGCCTTATCTAAATATGTCGCCATAAAATCAATGTTTATAGCATTTTTCGTGTTCCTGCAGCTAGAGATAAGATAGCCAGCGCCTCTGTAGTTGAGGCTTCCGGGGAAGTGCGCTTCCACCTTCGGCCTTATCATCATTGAGATGAAGGCCAGGTGCTGCAAAAAAAAATAAAGATTTAAAAGTGTCATACGTTTAGTTGTATGGCGGTGGTGGCCTTGGCGCGGCGGTGGGCGGTGGCGATCCCCCCCATCAACACGCTCTGCGTCCGCTCCAACTCCGACTTGTACGCGCCGATCCAGAACTCGTCCTGGAATACAGAGAGTCGTCATTATAGGCGCTGATTACTATACTCAACCTATTATTATCATCATCATCATCTTAGCTGGACAAAGGTCTTCCCCAAGGAACTCCACAACGGTTTTGTGCTGATCTCATTCACCGGCTACCACCGGCGACTTTCACCAGATCGTCGGTCGGTCGGTCACTCAACAACTGTTCCGCCCCAGCGGCCAAATGAAGAAACTATTAGTATCCTATTAATATGAAACTCAATGTTGCAGTGATTAACGCGCTACGGCACCGCTGCAGCGCGGAGATGTGCTGTAGAAACTTGTGCGCATACGCGAGATGTGCACGTATGTTATTGCGTCGATTGCATCACTTATTTAGAGAAGGTTAGGATAAGTAAACTCAGAGTTCAGTTCACGAATGTCCGATTATATTGACTGAATACACGATACAGCTATTAAATATATCACTTATATATTTAAGTTACATATTAAATATACGAAATGTTGATACCGACGAATGTAAGTAACTACAGCACAGGTTGAACGCGGGGAAGCGACTGGCGTCGAAACTAATCCCGGCCGCGAAGTCGGTTAAACTGCTGACATAATTACAATGTAGTAGGTCCCTACAAACTCATTGATTCTGATGAGCACTGGCCACTTCTCATCAACCAAGAAGAAGAAAACAGTTTGAAACACACCCCGTCGAGGAAATGTGCTGTAGAAACTCATTGATTCTGATGAGCACTCATCATCTCATCATCATCATCATCTCCAGCCGAGCTTTTCCGGGCCAATAAACCATCACGCGGGCCCAGTGCTGTTGGATTGGTGGTTGTTAACGACTGCTAATGCAGCCGGGACCAACGGCTTCAGGTGCTTTCCGAAGCACGGAGGAGCTCGAGATGAGACATTTTTGGTCACCTCTACCTGCCTTTACGAAAGTTGCTTACTTAAGGCGACGCTCCGCTAAACAATAAATCTCATACGGAGCGTTTGCGCCCCGTACCATAAGAAAAACTGGTTTTTTCCCTTCAAATTAAAACTACAAATTATTTAAAAAAATGAGATAAGTACAATATTGAACTAAGACTAATCTACTAAGAAAATTTAGATGCTTAAATCGGTCTGGTTAGCCTGTAAAATGCAAATCTATGTTTTAAAAGAGGTTACTTTGATATTTTTTCTCTGTTGTAAAAGTTGACAAATCAATGTTTCTGTAACTAGCAAAATGAAGTCAATTAAATGAAAAATCATGTCATCAAATATCACTTTCATAATTATGTTTTGTAATTGTTGGGAAAAATCAAGATTCCGCCACGTAAATTTCCAATGCGTCGCCTTAACCTTAGCAATTGCAGACCGGGCAAATTAACGACTGCGCCATCGAGCATTAATCTCATTATTCAAGAAAAAGAAAAGAGTTCGAAATAGGAACTCACCCCGTCGAGGGCCATGAAGTTGGCGAGCTCCATCAGCGCCCGGATCCGGTGCCGCGCGGGTATGTGCTGTATGGCGCCGTCGATAAGGATTACGAGCACCAGCCTCTTCTCGTTGCCGACGCATGTGCCGTACTTAGACTGTGGCTTGTCTTCAGCTCTTTTCACCTGGAAGGAGGATAAATAGGCATACTTTTTGTGATATAGAACATTCAATAGACAGTATTCATTATATAAGGTCACATTTTATCAACTGCAAATATTTAAAGGGTAAATTTAACAACATTCATGAACTATTTTTAAGAAAAAATCTTAAATTTTTATACGCTTTTTTTTTCAAGAAAAACGCCAAAAGACATTTTGATTAAAAAGTAAAATAAAGCACTTTCGGTAGTTTCAATTCAAAGGAGCCGAAACAGAGGCCGCAATGCCTTCACCGCTTACACGTGCTCGTAGTTTCATTCAAAGGAGCCGACAGAGAGGCCGCTCTTAAAAATATTACAATTATAGTGTCAGGAAAAGTAAAAAAAAAAACTAGCCTGGATTTTTTTTTTAAATGCTAGGGCCTTATTTCTCTGATATAATTAGATGTTTTGTCAAAATATTTGCAGTTGATAAAATGTTGATAAAATTACTCGATTTTCTCTATTGATTGATTGAAAATTTACTTTACTTGTGTAACGTAATGAATGACACTTAAAAATAATAAACAAAACAAAAACGAAATATTATGTCTATAATAATTACCGAAAAAGATTCTTCTACTCTACATCAATAACATAGCCGCAACGCAACCCTTTTTCATAACGATACCAATTTGTGAATTATTGACTTTAGACAATAAAAATTTGCTAAACAATGAACCTCATAAAGAGGTCGCATTTTTAATTTGCCTGTCGTGCTCGGTTTCACTCCAGTTTTATCCTATTAAATTAATTACAGGTTTTCATTATTTTGTTCGTGAACTGAATTGGGACTCAATTGGTATGCACGGATCTTTAACCATCGATACATTGACTTACATACCATCAGTCTAACCATTTTTTAATGCTAGTACACTAACGGTTCAGTAATATATCTACATCTATAATTGGTTAAAAGTGGGATAAAGAAATAAAGCTAGAGAAGGAAGGATAGCTCGGTGAAAGCGCGCTTTTACAAAGGGTTGTTATAGTCTGATATGCTATGCAGTTGTGACTGACCTCCACGGTGAATAAGACGGATAAGGAAAAGCAACGCGTACGTAAGAGCACGGAGATGGAGACGGTGGATTAGAATGCCTATGTTGTGAGCGCGCTCACGTCTCGTTGTACGAAGACCACAACTAGCAGTATCAACTACATACTTTGGGTCGTAAAGGCTCTGGACACTAACTCAAAACAAGGAGACTGCAGAAAATAAGCTTCAAGATGAAATTACACTAGAAAAAATCAACCCGTCTCTGGAAGCTCGAGTGGGAATCAACCCTACAACCTTTGGGTAACCAGTGCAATGCTCTGAACGCTGAACTAACGAGACCCCAGAAGACTCGTTGAATTTTTCTAACACTTTGTGATTTACGCTATAAGAAGAAGTGCGCTTTTACTGAGAACGCACTCACATTTTCTTATACAAAGTCCTACATGTTCCCAAGTTGTTGAGTTTAAAGACTGACCTCAACGGTGAAGGAGTCTGTGGCAGTAAGGTCACGCGTGCGTCCATGCGCGATGACTGTGAAAGAGTGCATGCCCAAGTGGCAGGATGCAGGACACTGACACGTGCAAGCGCTTCTGACCTCCACGATAAAGTGTGCGGTAAAAGACACAATGAAAGAGTATGCGGTGTCGATGAAGGAATGTGTGCCTGGTCGTCTTGCTGATGAAAGCCACAGATCAGCCATCTGGCGCTATCAACCTCTATGTTGAATAAGGAAGGAAGGAAAACCGAGCATAGATTCGTTCGTGCTGAAGGTGGAGTGCGCGCTTTGTGAGAACGCGCTCACTTTTAGCTATACGAAGTGCATAGTCAGTCGTTGACTTTAAAGACTGACCTCGACGGTGAAGGAGTCTGTGGCACTAAGGTCGTGCGTGCGTCCATGCGCGATGACTGTGAAGGAGTGCGTGCCCAAGTCGCCTTGCTGCGGGTTGCCACTGATCAGGCCGTGCTTTGAGTCCACGGCGAGCCAGCCGGGCAAACGGCGGCCGTTTTCGCGACGAACCTGGAATAGACCAATTATCAAAATAAAGACGCATGTAATGGCATCTAATAATAATAATAAGAATAATCTTTTATTCTTATTATTATTATTATTATTATTAGAAAAGCTCTTGCTTTATTTATCCCTTACATAATGCTATTATGATGCTGAGGCACGAGCCCTTCTTCCTATGGATGGATAGGGAAAACGAGCCATAAACCACAACGCGGGCCCAGTGCGGATTGGTGGTTGTTAACGACTGCTAATACCGCCGGGGACCAACGGCTTTCGACGCATGGAGAAACTCGAGATGATACATTTTTGGTCACCCATCAAATAAGTGGCATTTGCGAAAGTTTTAACCGCCTCTGTGGTCTAGTGGCTAAGACCACCGGTTTAGACCCAGAGTTCCCGGGTTCGACTCCCAGCGGGGGGTACATGTTTGTGTACTCGGTTTGGTTGGTGGTAGGGCTTGTTTGTCCGCCTGGCAGGCTACCACTATCTTATCTAAATATGTCGCCATAACAACAATGTTTGTAGTATTGTTGTGTTCCGGCAGCTAGAGATAAGATAGCGAGTGCCTCACTAGTTGAGGTTCCCGGGTGAAGTGCGCTTCCATCATTGGCCTTATCATCACTTATCATCAGGTGAGATCAAGGCACTGTGCTTACCCGTAAAATATACAGGGTGTCTCATTTAAATCGGTCAGTATGGGAAAGTCTGTAACTATAAGACATACGAAGATGTAACGGCGGTCATTTCGAACACCTACTAAAATAAATTAAAGTATGTGAAAACAATGCATTTTATTCATTTTAGACATCATGTTTCATGGAGCCATTTACTGCTTAAGACCTACACAATCGATATCTAAATAGAAATAGTGTAAGTATATTTTTTTCAAAACAACCGGGTTCGATTCCCGAGCTGAGTAAAGGTTTTTTAAATGTATGAATGCCGTTTTTCTTCTTATTAAAATCGATGACATGGTTCCTAAGAACAGATCTTAGTAAGTCTTATAGTTTCAGACTTTCCCATACTGACCGATTTAAATGAGACACCCTGTATTATAAAAAAGTGGCAATTTTTTTTACATTAAACTTTTTACCTTTTATTTAACATTTAAAAGAAACTATGTGATTATTACCTTATAAGATGCGACTTCCCCGGTGAACGCTTCTTTAGGTATTTCCATGCGAAACAGGTGGCCAACGTAGGCCGATGTGTCTGGTACACCCCATAGTCTTCTTAGGCTGTTTTTTGTTATTTCACTAGTGTGGTTCGCTGTTAGTTCAGGCTGAAAATTGTAAAGCAATAGTTACGTCATCATTATAACATGTAAACGTGCCACTGCTGGGCTCAGAGTGCCTAGTGTGAGTTTTGCTTACATCCGTATTAATTGGATGAAAATTAGTATGGCATTGAAGCAGCGCTTCCCGGCGACATACGAGAAGAGTTAAAAAAATCCATACAAATTTTCGTTTTCGTAAAAGTAATCGCATGATGATTAAACAAAACACGCACACTAGGCACTCGGACCACATGTACAGGCACAAGCATAAACATGTGAACAATTCAACTCTTAATACAATGGAATAAGAGTCAAAACCAGTTAAAAGTGTTACATATGTGTGAATGCACGTGACCGTACAATAACACATCGGAAGATGAGTGGTGGTTACAAACCAGCACGCTTAAGGGTTTTAATGACTGCTTGCTTAACAGTTTGACCGCACGTCGCAGGCTTAGACACAATAGAAATTTAATTGTTTGTCAGGCAAATGGCGTTTAAGGTGTTAAGACAACAACTAGCTACCAACCAATGAGAAAATTGTTAAGTACAGACGCTTGCACATCATCCTATCCAAAATTTCGTCAGTAAATGTTCAATCATCAAATAGACATAAGTAAAGTTCAAAGTCTTATTGAGGACAGGCGTACACAAGGTGTCCCAAAAATGGCACGCCAGGCTGACACTGGAGATAGCTTAGCTATAAACCTATCAGATAAAAATAACATGACTCTAGTAAAAGTCTCATAGTTTTGGAGAAATAACACTTTTTTATATAACTATTTAAACTATCATGGTCACTTGCAATAGAGTAATTATTAACAGGATTCTTACCACGTTTATTATTTATGAGTATCCGTTATTTCGGCACAGTTGCATGCGCCATGATCACGGAATTACTTAAATATCGGATACTCATAAATAATAAACATGGTAAGAATCCCATTAATAATTACACTTTTTTATGTTCTAAAAACTCCACTTTTAGTTCGTTTTAAACCTATCAGATAAAAATAACATGACTCTAGTAAAAGTCTCTTAGTTTTAGAGAAAATGCCACTTTTTTCTTTTCCAAAAACTCCACTTTTAGTTTGTTTTTTTTTTTAAATTTTTTTTTTGATTATAATTTTTTTTTTGTTATTTTTTTTTATCTGATAGGTTTATAGCTAAGCTATCTTTAGTGTCAGCCTGGCGTGCCATTTTCAGGACACTCTGTATAGAAAGAAGGGAAACGAAAAAAACAATAAAAATTATTAGATATTGCCAAGAGTATATAGAAATATATTTTTACACATTTAAATAAATAAATTTGGAAAATACTTTATTTTTCATTCAAATCCTTTTTTTAATACTATTTAGTGAGATTTACTTTAATTTCCTGAAAAATAATTGGCAACCCTAGGCGTATACATGCTGTGTACTAGGTAGGTAATTAATATTGTAAAAATGTATGAAAATTTTTATAAAGAGTTTCCAATTTATAATGTCATAGGTAGCTAACCTCTATAAATAGTTCTGCCTTGTACAAAAGTAGTTGACACAATATTTTTTTTTGTGAAATTGGCAACTCTAGTTTTCAGCACAGCAGTAAATAATTATAAGTGGGTTAGGCACCTAAAAGACATTATAATAAAGCTAACCCAATAGTTATTGGTATTTTTACGAGGTACCTATTTCGTCATCACCATCATACATCCTAATTAATATATATTTAGAAGGAAAGAGAGCGAATCGATGAGCGAATGATCGAAACACTGGCAGAGAAAAACGTATTCTCTTTTCTTTCCCTACTAGATTCTCCAAAGGTTCGGATCGGGTCGGGAGCGGAACAACCCGAGGGCGCCTCTAAAGGGTTTATTTATTTATTTATAATTTATGTACACACAAACGAATAGAAGGGAGATCATAGTAAGAATAGACAAGTACAAGGGCGCTGCTTATTTCAGATTCAAATTTCTTCCAGCAAGCCCGTAGAAGGAGAAGATACAAAGAAAAGTAGAAAAAGTGTGCACAAAAGGGTTGTGACAAGGACTGGGCGAATGATATCACCTGTAACTTAAATAGGTACATTTATTGTGTTCAACAACCTTGCAGCCATCAAAAACAAAAGGAGCTAGTGGTGGGCGCGCAGGCCTTTAAATAATAGTGGCGCTGTCTACGGTAAATACAGAAACTACCACTGTAGTTTGCACTCAATCAGCGAGTCTAGCGCCATCTATTTATATATATATAATCTATACCTAAGACACGAATTAGTGAAACATTTGTGCAGTTTGCATTTATAGTTAAGTCAGTTAAGTCCCCTTTTCTGTGTCAGATGGCGCTAAATATATAACAAGGGTAAGACTCGGCTCGGGTTGACCGGGTGTTCTGGGACTAGATAAGACTTATATTTTTCGTTACTGAGACGGACATGGAGAGTAGCCATCGCAACCCATAAGACTTGCAACAGCAAAAGTAGGTACAACACGCGTGTTCTGGCGATGATCCTAAAAGCTCTACTTCTTATGCCTATATGCTCTGTAATTTCATTGGATTTACTACCCTCGACAACAGTGTAAATCACTCTACTTCTTATGCCTATATGCTCTGTAATTTCATTGGATTTACTATCCTCGACAACAGTGTATATCAATGCAGCTTGGCGCCATGCAGACGGATTTTGGACAGAGGTCTATCACTTCACCAGACAACACGCGTACGCATGCTACGAGTACACTCGAGGCCAAAGAAATCGAGCTCACCGTGCCACCACCGTACCGTTTTCTTACAAACGCGACAACTTTGGAACCTTAATTATCCGCCAGGAATACCTACATCAATCATGATATTATGACGGTAGCCATTTAGAGTAGGATTAGCAGGGGTTCTCATAGCTCTATAGTTACTCAACTAAACGGTTCAGACGTTTGCAAGCTACAACTAGTGTTGTACATTAAAAAATAACGACAAAAAATATATTAAGTTTAGTTTGGCGTCTAAACCGCCTGTTAACTATGAGATTTCAGTGTATATGAAGATATGGATCACCTTCGTTCTCTCTCCAGACTGCTATCGCCATAATCACGGCCCGATCCGACTCTGGTGGATGATCAAGGCACAAATTCTCGTAAATATAAAAAAAAACACGGTGGCTCGATTTATTTGGCCCCAAGTACACCTACAGACAGACTAATTAAACAAAACACTCACCTGGTACTCTTCGCTATTGTCGAAGGCGAAGTCGTCGTCGTGACGGCTAAGCGCCAGGGGGCACAGCAGCAGTATAACGCACGCAATGTAACGCGTCCGCCCCATTTCGACCGCCGTCGGTGACTGCACTCACTCGACAATCAGCTCACATTCATTTCGCTCATCTGGCGACAATAAAAACTCGCTTAAAAACAATAATAGATACAATGAGTCATTTGTATAGCAAACATGTGGCCTAAATTTGAGTTCTATTGGAAGTGAGTAGCTAGTGCTGGCTGTCCGCCTCTCTGTACAATAAAAAACGTTAAATAAACACTTCATAATTTACAAACATGACGGCCTATCGTAAATGGTAAGTGCATTGTAAATTGTAAATTAGCTAGAACAAAACTGTGCCCAATTTATTATTTCGATTCATTCATTTATTCGATCCTACTAATATTATAAATGCGAAAGTTTGTGTGTATGTGTGGGGAGCCGATGGTAGGTAGGATGCCACATTGAGGAAGGCAAAGGGAAGATCTTCCTCCGAGCTGGGTGGTATAGCTCGGGGACCGAGGTCCAACGGATGTTGGTTGGAGGTGCTATATATAGCGAAGGAGATGGTGACACTTTGCTACCGCGATGCAGACTTCCCATACTATTTTACGTCGTGGTATGGCGACGTCGTTGATTTGCGTCTGTGGCGCCATCTGTTGAACCGGTTGAGAAGGTGTTTGTTTCGTGTCGATTAATGTGCGGCGTATGCAGTAGGTGGAGCCGCCACATCACTCCCCCCCGAGACCGGAGGTCGATGTCAGTAAGTGTGCTCAGCAGTCAGTGCGTCAGAGCTTGCAAGTGCCAGTGGAGAGTGCTGCTGCAGGATGCCCCAGTCTACGGTGAGTCGAGACGGGTGGGGTGAAGGCGCGTTGCCAGTGATGCAGTGTGCTGTTCCTGTCTGCGGTGAGTCGAGACAGGTGATGATGACGGTGGGTCCGAGCTGCTGGTGTGCAGGGCTGCCACGCCGGAGTGATGCGGCCGACATTGATGCACCGGTCGTGGGCTGCGGAGACCAGGTCGGGATGATGCCGTCGAGTGTGCCGGAGGTCCAGGAAGCGTCGTCCAAGATGCTGCGGTGGAACCTTGTGGCTCGATTGCTGGCTTGCTGTGACTGCTGGCGAAGGTAGATAGATGATGGATGAGGAGTGATGGATGGGCGCTGCTGCGACGATGTTGAAGGTGCTTCTGTGCTCCGTAGGGGTCACCACTGTGGGAAGCTAGTGGTAAGTAATCACGTCGGGGTCACCACTGTAGGGGGCCAATGGTAGGTATCACGTCGGGGTCACCACTGTGGGGAGCCGATGGTAGGTAGGATGCCATATTGAGGAAGGCAAAGGGAAGATCTTCCTCCGAGCTGGGTGGTATAGCTCGGGGACCGAGGTCCAACGGATGTTGGTTGGAGGTGCTATATATAGCGAAGGAGATGGTGACACTTTGCTACCGCGATGCAGACTTCCCATACTATTTTACGTCGTGGTATGGCGACGTCGTTGATTTGCGTCTGTGGCGCCATCTGTTGAACCGGTTGAGAAGGTGTTTGTTTCGTGTCGATTAATGTGCGGCGTATGCAGTAGGTGGAGCCGCCACATCTGTATGTTCGTATATTTGTTGCTTCTTCACGCTGCCACAGTGATGGATTTGGATGAAATTCGGCATACAGATAGTTTATAATCTGGAATAACACATAGGATACTTTTTATCCAGATATTCCCACGGGAACGGGAAACACGCGGGTGAAACTGCGAGCGGCCGCTAGTTGTCTATAAACGTTTGTAGTTTTCTTTATGAGTAAGTCGGTACGCCTATTACAACGAGGTATTCCACTTAGATCACCGAATCGAATATCACCCAAATCTATCAAATGAAAAAATCATCATTACGAATACGAGTACCTATGACGGTTTATGAAAAATGTTTTACGAACGATAAAGGCGATCTCTGAGAGCTTAGTGCGAGTTTTAAGTATACACCATTCGATCAAGGTAACTAAAACGAGAATTGGTATGGCATTGAAGCAGCGCTTCCTGTCCTGATGAAAGACTGACATATATTTTGCGATATAAAATGCATGCTCTCAGTTGAATTAACGTGATCGACCGGTAAACAAACCTCTCACTCAGCACCCTGAACATCCTACAACATAGTCTCTACCTAGCCGATAAAAAAAATATAGCAGCCGATAAACCTAACAAGGCAAGGCATGTGTTAGAAATTAAGGAAAATAAACAGGGGTCTCAGACACATAAAACTCTGTGTAATTTGCATACTTTAATAGGACAGCACACGCCAGGAGCAAGGCGAACCAGAAAAGTCACTTAATTTAGTCATTGTTCCTCCCTTTGTTGCCCGTGGATTCATGTGAATGTAGGCAATTTACCTACCTATCTAATAACCCGCCCGAAAAACATAGGACAGATAATTATTCTGTGATGGGAGGTGGCAAATATCTACGCCTGCGTCACGTTAGCATACCAAAGTAAATGTTTTAACTCCTCCCTCACACATCAATGTAAATCATATTTTCTTTAATAAAATTTCTATAGCTACTTCTGTACAGTTATAATTCTAATCTAAGTACATATATCTTAAAAGTCTGTATCCTGTTATCATCATCATCATCATCAGCCTATTAACCTCTCACTGTTGGCCTCAGGCCTTTCCACATAAACAATAGCAAATGGAGAGAGATGCAATGGCGCAGCAGCTGCAAACCCGAACCGATGGCGATTTTAGCAAGTTCATGTCACCGGATTGGTGACTAAATTAAAACAACTCGAGCTTCTTCGTGCCTCAGAGAGCATGTTAAACCATTAGTCTAGATTGTTGTCGAAAAATTGCAGTCCTTAGCGATTTTAGGTGATCTTCTCATGTGTAATTGTAGGTGATCTTATCTGTGTAGCGCAAACAGAAGATAGTGTTGTTTTGCTATTTTCATTGATGGCTGTTAATTTTGATATTTGATGGGTTATAGGTAGCGCTCATCGCTTGTTAAGCGTATACACACCCATATTTTCACTGTGGCAATACAGAATACAGTATTACAGTCAACGGAAATGGGTACTGTTACAAAGCGATATGCGCGTGCGGACGCATAATGATCAGCTACGAATAAAACAAGCTTTTGAACGCTCCCCCGCCTTCTTTAGCATGCTGTCGCGAAAACCACTTGAGGGACCATTATGTTCCTTTTAGAAAAGCGTACCAGTTTAATGGCCACGAGAGCTGTACCAACTGTTTAGTTTGTATTTTTCATTTCGAAGAGAAATGTTTAACTCCTTATTTAGAAGGCACAGGGGGCCATAGCCTCGGCCTTAATGAATGTTGAGCGAGTAAAATGTGGAAACAAAACTGCTTTGTCCAAATCGAAGTCACCGTAACCTATGACGCTTGCATTGCAACGCCATGGGTAAAACTTCACTCTGAGTAGTAAGTAGTCTGTAAGGTATCAATAGTATGGGCCTCTATGTAACTAACCTTTACATTACATTAATGCCTGAATCATGCCTGAGTTAAATGATTTATATTCTAATACTTGCACGTAGCCAACCTGACCGTTGATTCTTTGATGTTGATCGTTTGACGCAATCTATTACTTCATATATTTTAAATAACCTTAATAATTAAAGCGTTGCGTTAACGCCCCCAAATCTAAAAAAGTGGATTTTAAAATTGTTTTCGGCACAAGTTTACTTATAATTATTAGCGCACCAGATAGGTAGTTCAAATCTCGTTAATAGCATTATTGTTCAGCACCATTTTCTTTATTTAAATTTGTCCGCCATAAAGTTTGCTCAAATATTAAGCTTGTAAGCTTACATTTCATTGCAAACAAAACAAGCATCAAATTACCGTGCAAAAGCAAAAGACAAACGGCGAGAGAGAGAATTAACAATAAATTGTTTGGCAATAAAGCACTTCCAGAAAGTAAACAAGATCGCTAAGAACGTCTCACCGTTATCACAAAATAAGACGACTGGAGAAAGTAAGCGTCATTCATATAACATACAATATAATGACACGCTCGAGCAACGCACGGCACAGGGTTGCCAACTATTTTTCAGGAAATTAAGTTAAATCTATCACTAACTAGTATAAAAAAAAGGATTTGAAGAAAAAATAAAGTATTTTCCAAATTTATTTATTTAAGCGTTGCGTTTCGTTACACTTTACCCGAGTCTGAGTATCATTCAGTAGTTCAGAAATCAAGTCAACAAGAATATATTCCGTTCAAACGCACACATTAGTCGGAAATAAAGTATTTTCCATACCTTATAAATATTAAAAATAATAAAGTATGGGGATGGAAAGTAATGTAGAATACGTTATTTTAAAGTATGGTTGGCAACCCTACCCTTCACGCAGTAGACTCTCTCACGGACACGGAATCCCGCAACAGCTCGCAACAGTCCAAGCGCAGCTGAGGGCATAGTGCGAGTTATTTTTGACATTCGATCACGTTAACGAAAACGAGAATTTGTGTGGCAAAATTTTAATTCTTCTCGTATGTCGCCAGGAGGCGAATAAAACTCACACCAGCCACTCTTTTGTCCGTGAGAAGATGTCTTGCTTGTCTATGTGTGCGTACTCGGGCGCGCCATGTATGAAGCAAAACTTCTGCAGCCTCTTTATTTTGTGCCGTAATCCCAGTACCGTCAGCCTCTCCAATTATTCTCAACAAGCGAAACGGGAAACATTAGGAACAAAAGTACCTACTTGGTAATAAACAGTTTCCTAGGCACTTGGGTTAGGAAAACCGTAGCCATTACTTGGTACACGTACGGAACAAAGCGGCGATTCCGTTATTTATGCGACAAGCAAAAATTTTCTGGAACGTTTATTTCTAAGTAAGTTACACTGACGCGATTATCAAAATTTTAAGTAAAAAAATAGAAACTTATTTATTTAAAATTATGCATTCCAGAAATGGAAAGCATGGCTTGGCTTTCCTCTTACCATAAACAAGTGACGATAAGGCATCAAAAATCCTGAACCATTGAAGAACTGGTTATCTGCTGCTAACATGCTGTTATACTGATCGATAAAGGGAGAGACAGCCAAGATTTTTCACCCACTTCAGTCACACATCCGTACAATGTTTGTTGCATCTGCCTATTTACAACCAAAATCAATCTTAAATAATCTTATCTTAAAATATGCATGATTTTCCATTCCTGTCGCTAATGCGTCGAACAAAAGTAGATAAGGGCTTTTTTCAATAGGAAATGCGTTTGATTAATATGGATGAGGCTTATCGATTAGAATAATAAATAACGATAGAGAGGGAAGACCCGTTACAAAATAAACATTATTTATTTATTTACAAACGATTAATAACGTCGACAGTGGGGTTTCATTTTCAGATAGCTTAACTTTCCCCTGGGATCACAGTGCGGTCGCGGGGCTAACCCTTCTTACTTTGGCGAATTACTTATTTGTGTTCGCACTAATACCTACCTACCAACCTTCAGAGACAAACTTACTCACGGGTGGGGGAGCATCTCTATCAGACCTTAACGCCAGAGAAGAACGGACACTTTGCAGGAAGAATTTCGGACCTGTGGGTTCACTGGTCGTTGTACGAAATTCTTGTTTCATCATTTTTAATGGATGTCTCTGTAGCTAAGAAAAGTAAAAGACTTTTTGGAATGGCACATCCGAAACCAGAATTCACTTCAGGATTCAGATTTTCAGGTTCAGCATGAGGTGACACTGACCCTTTAAGACATATACCCAAATAGGTAAATATCGCCAAACTTAACTTAAGGCAGCCGACTTTAGGGGTGATAAGGTACACTACCATATACCGTACGAGATGGGTCGACGTGAAATGAGGGAAACCTCTGCAGGACTCACCAAAATAAGACGCGATCAGATACTAGCAACCCAAAGATTGAACAACATACCTACCTAATGGTGGAACCATAACAATAAATAATGAGTAGAAACGTCACTGCGTATGAGTTGGTAGCACATTAGTGCGTGCAAAGAGATTGCAAATCTCCACGCACAAATGCTTAAAATTATGAAAGAAAGTAACTGAGACACACGCACAATGCATAGACAATTACCAGCGATGGGAAAAGCAACATAACTAAAGTGGGGAGAAGGTACAGATGATGCGATGACATAGACTGGATAGAACTATTAAGAATTGAGAAAAGAGGAGATTTGTTAAACATATGTTTATTTTTATTATTTCTTACAAAAACCTTCAATGCCAGGAATAAAAATACAGTTAGTGTCAATCAATAACTTCTGTTCTGTTTCAGGAATGAAAATGAATAATCTTTAAATAAGCTTTAGAAATTTTGGTGGTTTTAACTATGACCTCTATCTAGATACTTTGTTGCCATTAGCCACACATATTTTGTTTGACAATTAATTTCACATAGGTAGCTACTGTAGGTTTCGCTTATTTATATCATCGGTCATGGGACCGCAAACTACATCGTACCCGGTTAACCGAACGACGACCTACAAATACGCTAATGCACGCCCAAGGAAACTTCTAGGTTCTATACAATGTGTACTTAATTAAAGCTCCCGACTGCTACCTACAATGGCCGCTATACACGAATCGTTGGTTAATCGTTTTCTAAGTCGTAGTACCTACCCTTTTGGTTACCTACCTATGTAGGTAGGTAACCAAAACGAACGAGACGAAACGGACGAGTATGTACTCGTAAGTTTTAGTTGATATTTTTATTAAAAGAAAACTTAATCGAAATTATTCTAAGTAAAAACATAAACGCATTCTCTTTCAGCAAGTTCTTGTGACTCACATTATGAAATGTGAGTCACAAGAACCTGCTACAAGTATTTTTTTATTTGTCTATCCTAATTAGTATCTTTTTTGACCCTGGGAATCGTATTAGGGATACCGCCTGAAGAGAGCGGGTACCTTGCCAAATTACATACCTCGTAGACTAAGTCATTCTATAAAATTACCTTAACTAGAATTATTATGGTCGAGTAAGTGAACCCAAATCACTCTCCTCAAATCCCAATCGAAAATGATTTACCTACCAAAATCGCAATCACGTTCAGTGCGGTATACTGAAATTAAGTAAGATGTGCTATAAGAATTTATTGGCATCGTCGCTACAAGAATATTCCGTAATAATAACAGAGACCATTTTATAAAGATGCAAAGTTTAAGGCGCTCCGCAACGTTATCGTAAGAGGTACGCTTTCATATTATTGTAGCGCAACGTAAAAATAAGCCGCAAAATCTTTTCCGCTTCACTGAATTTCGCGTTTGTCATAAACGTTTAGGCTGCTTTTCCACTAGAGCTGTGCGAGGTAGCTAAGCGGTGCGCGACTAAAAAATCCACCAATAGCATTACTCCATTTGCAACGCAAGGAAAAGGAAGTTATAGTATTGGTGAATATTTCCTTCGCGCACCAGTTAGCTACCTCGTACAGCTCTGGTGGCTCGATCCGATACAAACCTTTTTTTTTAAAGAGTTTTGATTGCCTCAGACGGCAATTTCAGCTTCACCAGGCTTTTTTGCGGGCGGCAAGAAACTTGGGCAAGAAACAAAGGGTTCCTCAAGCCGTGTGAAACGAATCATATTCGGAAGGTTTTCAAGAACGGCATCACGCACAGTGCGTGTCCCCGTGCTCTACTTGATTCTCCGAGGGGTTCGGATCAGATCGTGGAGCGGAACAACCCGAGGGCGCTTCTAATGGCTCGGACCTCGGCTCGGGTTGACCGGGCCGTGGTGGTGGGGAGAAGCGCCCAGATACATGTCTGTACCTGGTATAGAGCGCGTGTGAACAGGCTCGTCGTAGGTACCCTTGTTCTACGAGTACGGTGTCTTGGGCGTAAACTAGTGTGCATGTTTAGTGAATTCTGTAAAGGGTATTTATTATAAATACACTCCACAGACAAAAAGAAACATTACTTAATTTAACTTGAAAAAAAAAACAGAAAAATAATTAGAAATAATTAGAATTAAAAACTAAAGACCTATAAATAAAAAATGTCCTCCAACTGTGGGCTCATGGGAACAGTTTCAAGAATGCTGGCAACATTGCCCCTTTGGATTGCCAAACTAAATAAAATAATAATAATAATTCTGTAAATACTTATGTAGGTAGTGCAGCATTTAGAGAATCGGGCGGGCCGATTCAAACCTTTCGGAGAATGTAGTAGGAAACGGGGACAAGCTTGCGTGATGCCACTCCCTCTACAATCCTCTGACGGTGTTTCGTTCACACGGCTTGAGGAACCCTTTATGTTTTTCGCCGCCCCCAATAAAGTCCGGTGGCGCTGGAAAGGCCGTCTGAGGCCAACAGCAAAATCTCTAAAAGTTAAAGTTTTGATGGAAAAGCAGCCTTATTCTGAAGAGTCCTCGTTTGGTGACGACTGACGACTGACGAGATCGCGTCTCGTCGCGTCTCGGGTAAGGCGAGTGGAAATGACACACAACGAGTTAACGGGTTTGCCAATTTTTCATTGCAGATTGTCAAGGGTAATGGAGATGAAAGTTTAAGCCCTCCCGTTTTGAATACGGATATGAGCTGGCTTTGTTTGTTAGATAAGAGCGGGATTACTTTATTGTGCACACTTTAGAATTTGACAGAGTAACGTAAGACAGTAGACGTCGAAAGGTCTTTGTTATTGTTATTGTTACGAACTCGCTCGTATCAAATTTATTTTTATTTTATTTTCTTGTTTCAGTGACGCTTTTTGTGATACAATTAGTTGTTCCGTTATTTGTTTTTGTTTTGCCGTTTTCCTTCTATTTAGGTATATTTTATTAAACCTTTTTTCCTAATTGATCAGTGCAATTAGTACCGGTACATATTTAAAATCATACATTTATTATGTGTAAGTTTTGCTACGCCCCCCTGTCCTCATTATTAATGCTATATTAACTATTATCTACCTATACTGAGTTACATTAACGTACACTAACGATATTATATAATGACAATTGCACATAAAAATATCCTATTTTTAATTTTATCATCTTAAAATGTTGTTACCTAAAGCGTGTTGTGTGTTGTTTACTTATCTCACCTTATTTTAATTTTTTAATTTTTAATGTCTATTTTATATAAATATATATATTTTACTTATTTGTACTTATTTATTTAATGGTCGCGCACTTCCTCTATCTATTTCCTGGATTCTCTAACCAAAGGTTGTCTGGAAGAGATCGCTTGTAGCGATAAGACCGTCTTTGCCCATATACCTACTAGCATTAAGTTTTTGTTTAACTGTTGTTTTCCTTTTGTTTCCATTTGTGTGTGAGCAATAAAGAATGAATTTATCTATCTATCTTATAGTATATTAGGTCCTTACCTATGAAATTGCCGTTTTGTATGAAGACTTTTTTTAAATTATATTTTTCATACTAACGTTTTTTTAATTTTCTTAGCATCTATTTATGTTAACACTATAAATTGTAGAGTAGGTAGTGTGTTTGTTTCATTAGCCAAATATAGCAGACATTAAAAAGAAAAAAAATCTAGACCCTTCGAAGCTACAATGAAACAAAAAGTCAATTCCGCGAACAAAAAAAGAAGTCAATTTAAAAATAAAAATTGGGCGATAAAGGCACAAAATGAATAATCATTGTTATTACTGAAGCCATAATTAAAGGTGTATAATAAATAACATTAACAACCGGTATTGACTTTTAGAAGTAGGTGTATTACTTGTATGTGTATTAATAAGTAAGAAAAAAACGGCAATTTCATAGGTAAGGACCTATTATAAAAAGTCTAGCATTACTAAATAGGTTACAGCTTTCGAAATGGCGGGTCACCATAATATAGGTCTCAATAATATAATATATCTCGATCAAAGTGGTAGATTAATATAAAGGTTTAGGTACCCATCTGTTATTTGGTAATCAATCACGATCACATCGTTACGTAAACAACACTAACTCTTATTACAATGCAATAAGAATCAAAAGTGTTTACAATTACAGATAAACACAGTATTACACAGGACAGGACAAACGAACAGGAACAGGAACACAGACTTTACATGTGAGAAGACATGAGGCTAGCAGGTACAGTAACTATTATGTAATCTGTGGTAGTACCTACGTACGTTTAAAGACTTTAAGACGAGATTCTACTCAGTACTCGCAGCAGACGTTCAATAAAACTGTTATTATACGACAAAATTCAAGTTGATTTCCACAAGCACTTTCTCAGTAAGTTTGTAAGCGAGTTGGGAAAAGCAAACCGCCTCGCAGCTTACCCTTCGATCGAAAAGGGGACCGCGAATAAGAGGGTTAGGCACAATGGATCCTTCCCTCGGCAAAATCTCGTCAACTATACAGCGTTCAGCTATCTACACAGAGCCGCAGCCCCACAAATGTATTGCTTAAAGAAACAAACCTCGGCAACAAAATAAATAAGTACAGAAGGGCGGCTCCATAAAACAGCGATTTTAGTTACCTACGCACTGTAGGTTGTAGCGCTAGGGTTCGACGACGCTTTAATATGTAGCGATTCGTTATTATTATTATTTTTATAGTACATTAGAATATGAAAAAAAAAACAAAAACGACTATTTGTATTTTATTGTCGTATTACGCAGAAATTTTTACATGAACGGATATAATGTAACATAGCGCCCCGGGTGACTCACGCAAGATTTAGACGACTGGCGATGGCGTTCTCCAGAGTATCTATATCCGAGATCAAATAATACATCCATGAGTGCGGGCGCCTGTGTCATAATACACCTGAGTCGTTCGTTTGTACGGAACCCTTCTGTACCTATTTATTTTGTGACCCGGCTCTTTCTCGTCAGTACTTAATACATAAAACATTTTACTTTGCAAACACAAATACTTTAGTTTAAAGATGTTGCGTGCATTGAATTTCAAGTTAATGTAGTTAAAGCACGAGCTAATACAATGTTTGCCTTTAGGATGCATGAAAGCAGCACAGTTGTTGTTCAAGCAAATAACGGCGAGGCACTTTAGATGGCAAGGGCAAGGGCGGATTGTCCATAAAATAATATGCCTATACTATATTAATGAAAAGCGGTAAAATGTGTTAGTTGTATTTAGAGCTAGTGCTATTTTTAGAACTACTTAAAGAAATAAAAAAACTGGCAATAGCATTTTAAAAACGACGACTGGCTTTAGGTGGGATCCGAACCCACCCGTCGGTCTTGTGCTCTAAGTACTACCTCGATATTTTCAAGTGTTAGCTCATGGATATATTATTAAGTATAAAAATAAAGCATAGTACCTAAATGCTAAAAACTACAACAAAAAATATTAAAAATATTAAGATTAAATTACTATCTCCAAGGAACCTTTCACCCCGGTCAACAAGAATGTTCCCGGTTACACGCGATGACACAGACCGAATAACAGGCACGAGAAGCTGCGGACGGAAGCTAATACCATGGCTAGTACAGATGCCTACGCATCAGACTAGACTAGCCATAACTGTCATATTTCTTAAACAAATGTTCAACCGTATGCCATAGGCATAAAGTTCAAAGTCTATTGAGGAAATTTGACAGTTTTTGGTAGTCTGATGTGCAGGCGTGTTAGGGTTGCCAACATTTTTTTAGGAAATTAAAGCAAATCTATCACTGACTAGTTTTTTTGGATACTGACTAGGATTTGAAGAAAAAATAAAGTATTTTCCAAATGTTTTATTTTTGCGTTGCGTTTCGCTACACTTTACCTGAGTCTGAGTATCATTCAGTAGTTCAGAAATTAAGTCAACAGGAATATTCTGTTCAAACGCACGCATTAGTCGGAAATAAAGTAATTTCCATACTTTATTTTTTATTAAAAATAATAAAGTATGGGGATAGAAAAAAAGTAGGGTACGTTATTTTAAAGTATGGTTGGCAACTCTACAGTGAGTGGCGTGTGTACAAAACAAACTCAAATTCAAGGTACCTACTGCTCGCTCACATACTCACTCCCCGATCCGATCCGAACACTTCGGATAATCTAGTAGGGCACGGGTGCACCCACTAGTGCGTGATGCCGATCCTCCTAGAAAACCTCCGAAAAGGTGATTCGTTTCACATGGCTTGAGGAACCCTTTAAGTTTCTCGCCGCCCCCAAAAAAGCCCGGTGAAGTTGTAAATGCCGTCTGAGGCAATCACATACTCACTGTTCGTTTTTGAATCATCTAAGTACTGCAGGTAAGGGTTACCACAGTGCTATTCCTAATCGCAAATCATAATATACAGCAGGTGTACCAAAAATTGTTTCAATCTGAATTTCTACTGCGTGCTTCGGACCGGGGTAATTTCCCTCGTATCCGGGTCACCCGACAATCAGGATCGTAAACCTGAATTATTCAACAACTACCAGCGGGAGACGTTAACAAATTTATGTGGGACAATGCTCACTAAACCGTTCAATTAACACGTGCTAAACACGAAAGAATTACATAGAAAAATGTTTATAAAAGACTAGCTGTGCTCGCGACTTTGTCCGCGTGGAATATTTAATTTTAATTTTTTAGGCTCTTGTTCCCGTTTTTGCAACATTTTTCACTGATGCTTCGCTCCTATTGGTCGCAGTGTGATGTTATATATAGCCTAAAGCCTTCCTCGATAAATGGACTATCCAACATAAAAAGAATTTTTCAATTCGAACCAGTAGTTCCTGAGATTAGCGCGTTCAAACAAACAAACTCTTCAGCTTTATAATATTATAATATTATAATATAGATATAAATGTACACACGCCTGTACTACACATTCTACCACAAAGTGTCAAATTTCCTCGATAGAGAACTTTATGCCTATGATATATGGTTTAACATTTAATAAAGAAATTTGACAGTTTTGCATTGGTTGATGTGGTGCAGACACCTGTACATTGAAATTAAATCTTATACGGATCTAGTCGCGTTTTATACAACATTTTTTTATACAACAAACACCGAGTCGCTCGATTCGTAACCTTATACTATACAAATTATATTTGTACTAGTGGCCGCTCGCGGTTTCACCCGCGTGGTTCCCGTTCCCGTGGGAATATCTGGATAAAAAGTATCCTATGTGTTATTCCCGGTTATAAACTATCTGTATGCCGAATTTCATCCAAATCCATTCAGTAGTTTTTACGTGAAAGAGTAACAAACATCCATACATACAAACTTTCGCGTTTATAATATTAGTAGGATAGAATGTTCTTGAATCTTGCATATTAAATTCGTTAACTTTTTTCATGAATGACAGTTGAGAGAGATTGATACCTATGCGTGCGTAAGTATATATTATTACATAAGATAGTCATGTCTCTCAACGGTTGAGGACTAGTAATGAAGTGCGCTTAGGTCAAAGAGCCTAATCGTCCCTTTTCATCAAATGAATGCCAAGAGCTTTCCGTTTAAAAAAAAAACGTTTGACAGGTGAATTCACGAACGAGACATTATTTAAACGATATCTTGATTTGTGTTTATAAATATAAGTTAAGATGGCCTTACATGAGTCTACCTAGCTCTTTAGATTTTTAGTTCTCAACAATTTTAGCTTGTTAGTACTAGTTTTAATAGTTCCCATGAGAAATTGACAAGCCTAAAGTGGCAGATAAAAGTCATTAACAAAATAACAGTTGCTTTTATCAATGGTTCTAGGTATCTAATGTCACGATTGGATTTTCGAAAACCTAGAGCTTAAACGTGCATTTAATTTTGTACAGACAGCAAACAAATTACATGTTTACTCAAAACAACCATTTACCAAATTTCTACTCCGCTTGCGAAATATAAATATGAGGATTTCATAAGAATGTTCTGAGAAATAAGTGTTGATTATGAAATTAGACAAACATCATTAAGTTATGTTTTCCACAGCTCCTAGTTTTATCATAGTTAATATTAGAGAAGGTTTTATATGTCCATGCAATCACACCAACAACATAAAGTTCACTGACTTACAATTTCAAACCGCAATTTTAAAAGATATTTTTCTGTAAAAGTTTCACAGCTTCATTTTGGATTCACTTTACGGCTTTCGGGGGTATTTTCGCAACTTCCCAGGTTGCAGCTGAGCTGAAAGCTAAATCTGTTGCAAACTGCCAAACTTGGGTGATACGTAACGTGACCATACGTCCCGTTTTGAACGGGACTGTCCCTTTTTGCGGTTCTCTGTCCCGGTGTCCCCGAAAAAAGCTTCGGGACGCAAAATTGTCCCGTTTTCCATAACCGGTAAGGACCGGTTATGGAAAGGTAAGGAGGCAACGTTGATAACAAAAGTAAACATTAAAAAATCTTGCCTAGAATTTTATTCTTATTTAAAATCATCACTGAAAAATATAAAATAAATGAGCATTTGTTTAATTACTTTTTTCATTTGTAAGAAATACCTACTATTTTGATAAATAATAATAATAATTAGTTTTTTTTTCACTGTAAACCTACCAATGGACGTACATAAACCGAAGTCCCGTTTTGAGTAAAAATATTAATGGGCACGTTAGTGATACGTTCAAATCCGGAAAAACGTGGAAATCTCTATTAATGCAGCTAATGGAGCTTAAAAAATTTACAGTGATCTGCACAAACATCTCAGTTCGTCTCGTCTCGTCGCTGCTTATTAGCAGCTTCCGCTAAATCGATGTTTGTGTGTTTCGAGGATTTTATAACAGTTTAAATTTTCTGTATTGGAAAAAAACAATTATGCATAAAAATGATATAACATTTTTTAAACGTTGTTTCTTTACTTTCTTTAAGCATAGAGTTTCATTAGATTTTGCTTTAGAACTAGATTTATACGGAATACTGAAATGGATAAAAGCTGTCGTTTGGTGAGGATGCTAAATACGTTTCCCCTAGTATTAGATAAAATAAAAAAATAAATTAAACTGCGCGTACAACAATGCCTTGCGTTAAATGTTTCCAACGCATTTAAAATGGGGGCAGGTGCACCCAATGACAATATATCAGCCGCAAGCGCAACTGTTTAGTTTCACAAAAGAACGTTTCGATGCAAGCTAGGGCTGCCATCCATGAGTTTACCCAGATAGTTCTAGTTTGGGGGCGACTGGCGCCTGTGTATCAGGGCGGTGTGTTTTGTCTTTTAAAGTTTTTACCTTTCGTAATAAAGAGAAGGTAGACTTAAACTATAAAATTAAACAAAATTTACCTAACTTTTCTAACTAATGAGGTAAATAAAATTATGTCAGAAAATGTTTTAGCTCAATCTGAAAAAATCGGAGTTTATAAATTTCACTAGTATGATGGTAACCCTACACACGACCGGCGCAAGCGCAGTCAATCTATTTCGACGGCGGAAGTCACGTGCCGGCCGCGTCAGTGTGCATCGTAATGCCCATAGTTCTCGGTAGCTAAGCTATAAATATGCACACATCTTGACAAGACGCCTAGCCTATTAGAGCGGTTACACACTGCGACTTTTTGCTGTGAAACAAGCATGCGTGTGTAAAACACGCGATGGCATCGCGTCGCGACACTAGCGATTTTATAGATGCTTATAGGCGTTGCTATCGATACTGCATCACTGCTGCTGATCATGTGGACATGGACAGCTACTGTATCAAGCCTGTCAACTGTTAAAAGTGACGCGTGTGTGTAAAGGTAGCAGGAAAGCGTCTGCAACGCTACTGGTGGGCCACAAGTCGAAGATTTTGACATTAGGATCAAGGGGAAATCATTCCACTTTAAAACACACGCGTGACTTTATACAGTTGACAGACTTGATACAGTCGCTGACCGTTAATACCTCACTCACACACGGCAGCAGCAGTGTTTTAAAATAACTTTTATTTAACTATTATTTAAGCTTAGCTTAGCCTATTGTCTTAGATTTTGACGTAATTAAAATACTATGTAAAATGTTTTGACTAAAATAGATTTCGATTATAACCGGTAGGCATAGTGAAATAAATGAAACACGCTAGATACGCGTGTCCGTGGGACTATAATTTTTATGTATGAATTCATGTGGTATTGTGTTAAATGTCACGCGGGCACAGATTAAGGAAAACTAAAAACGTACGCAAGTAGGCTTTCTAAGGATTGATAGGTAGTAGTAAGATATAGAGCTACCTATCTTACTAAGTACTTAGTACCGTGTTATAATAAAACCATTATAGGTTAACAAGCGCCTGTTAGTTTTATTACTTGCTTCGACAAAGTATTAAGGTGATCGATCAGCGACTTTTGTACCTACCTATGTAAGTACACTGAGCATATTAAGTCTAGGGGTCGATGTAGGTAGGCATATTTATGAAATAATAATAGGTAGAAATAAGACGCTTATTGAGTATGAAATGAACATAATTAAATTCCCGTCGTCGTCCTTTGTGTAATATGAATAATTAATTATACAGTCTGTAGCTTTAGCTTGTCTTTGTCACGATATCCAACTGCAGGTAGCTAGTGGAATAATAAAATCAAATTGTAAACTTTATACATCAAGATAAATAAACAAACATAATTTACAAGTAATATATGTAAATAATCACTTAAAATAACAAGAAAAATTACTAGAATACAAATTAAGCTTGAAAAAGAGATCTTATGAAAAGTGATTTCTTTCTGTCTTACTTTTAAAACAATTGCGTACCCATCTAGACTTCTATATCATGCCGTGCCATTGCAATTGCCTTATTTACGATTATTCCAGTTATGTTTTATAACATGACGTGTGGTGTCATCGATTCCGGCCCACCCAAGCAGGCATTGTGCGTTATGTTTAGGGTTGCCATCTGTACTTCATAATAAAATATTGTACGTCTTTTATATATAATAATGTACTCTAACAAATACTGTAGGTAGGTAGTTTATGAAACTTACGTACAATTTCTAATAACTAATTTATTTTTGATTGAATGGTTTACGTGAGATTAATCGTTGGCGTACTGGGTGCCTAGTGCGAGTTTCATTCGCAATTCGATCACGTTAACGAGTACGAGAATATGTAAAGCAAAATTTTAACTCTACTCGTATGTCGCCAGGAGGCGCTGCTTCAATGCCATACTAACTAATTTTAGTTTTTGTAAACGTAATCGATTGAATACGGAATGTAAACCAAATTTACATATATTTATTTAGGCATCCTGTACGCTAACGATTAATCTCACGTAAACCACTCAATCAAAAATAATATCGTTATTAGAAATTGTACGTAAGTTTCATAAACTACAGTATTTGTTTATGTGATAAAACATAATAATAATTATTGTTAAAAGCAATAAAAATAAATTAGTAAATTTTTTATTTTCATAAAACGTTAATTTTTTTCAAAAAAATGTAATTTAAATAATATGTAGTGTTAATTCCGCTAACTCACTCGTTTATACAGCTTGGATGCAGTACGCATGCACCGCCCTCCCGCCCGCAAAAAGTATGCACATGCAGGAGAAACAATGCGTGCAAGCGAAAATGCACACCAACACCGATACCCGACACGTGTTTCGCCCCTCCACGGGGCATCCTCAGGAGCTGTTGACTGGTCGAGAGCTGCGCACCGACTGTTACGGCTACGCAGCTCCCGGCCCCTTTTATAAAGCGCCATCGTTTGACATTTGTGACGTACTACCCGCGACAATACGTAATAATGGGGATGGAACTAAATTTGTTTGGTCATTCAACAGCGCATGACTGTCATTATTATGTTTCATTATTTCTAATTGCTCCAACACACACAACCGAAAACTTTTATTACAAACATGCAAAATATTATAGCTGTTATTGTCGCACAAAGAATGGCCGGTATCAATTAGATGTTTTGCGAAATGTGATTTATCTGGATGGCCATTCCTATACGCGGCAATATGTTCCTTATATCTAATGTCAAAATTTCGGCCTGTCTGACCTACATAGACCCCATCACAGTCGTTACAAATTAATTTATAAACACCGGATTTTTTTGAGTTTTCTAAACGATCTTTACCGTTACAAAGGTGACGTATATTTTGGTCTGTTCTAAAAGTAACGTAGATCTTGTTTTTCCTAAGGATATTAGCGATTTTATCTGAAATAGGGCCTACATAAGTCAGACTACCTACATATTTGTGGATGTGTTCTGGGGGACATGCATAAAGTAGTGAACGAACCCTTTTATTCTGCTTATTTTTAATTAAACTGTCAATAATTTGTTTTGAATAACCGTTAGAAAACGCGATTTGATAGATAATATTAAGTTCTTTGACGTAATTATCTGCGGACAGAGGTACCGACATTAATCTATGGACATAGCTGCGGAAGGCAGCTAGTTTCTGTTGTAATGGGTGACAAGAAGTAACGGGGATAGTTGTATCGGTATGTGTGGGTTTGCGATAGATTTGGAAATCTAGTTTATTATTAACTCTGGTAATGGTTAAATCTAAAAAGTTAAGTGATTTGTTGGACTCTAGTTCTAATTTAAATTTAATTTTTGGGTGGATCGTATTAACTTTTTTGACAAAGGTATCATTTTGACGTCTAGTACCGGTCCAGCAAATAATTACGTCATCGACATAACGATAATAGAACTGAATATTGGGTTCGTTCACTATATCTTTACGTTCAAAATAATCCATAAAAATATCCGCCATTAATGGACTTAAAGGTGAACCCATTGCCAGACCTTCCTTTTGACGATAGTATTGGTTATTAAACCTAAAATAATTTTGTTCCATGCATATTCTAGTAAGGTTAAGTAAATCATATACTTCTCCAGGATGTAACCTTTGTCTCTCAAAATGGATACCCAACATACTTAAACACTCTTCATAAGGAACGTTGGTAAATAAACTATCAACATCCAGAGAAAATAATTTGGAATAAGGGGAGATGTTGATGTCTTTAACTTTCTCAATTAAATCTAAACTATTTTTTAAACTATACTGAGGTTTAAAAGAGGTCTTTATTCGTAAAAGGTTGTTAAGGTATTTAGCTGATTCGTATGAAGTACGTCACAAATGTCAAACGATGGCGCTTTATAAAAGGGGCCGGGAGCTGCGTAGCCGTAACAGTCGGTGCGCAGCTCTCGACCAGTCAACAGTTCCTGAGGATGCCCCGTGGAGGGGCGAAACACGTGTCGGGTATCGGTGTTGGTGTGCATTTTCGCTTGCACGCATTGTTTCTCCTGCATGTGCATACTTTTTGCGGGCGGGAGGGCGGTGCATGCGTACTGCATCCAAGCTGTATAAACGAGTGAGTTAGCGGAATTAACACTACATATTATTTAAATTACATTTTTTTGTACTATGGATTTCCGCAAAATAACGCCTGATTCCATTAATTATCTTAATTTTTTTCTGCCAACAACCGATGTACTCTATATTGACTATACGCTCGTTGAATAAGTAAAAAGGTGGCAATGGCAACCCTATTTATATTGTATATGTGTTGCCTAAAAACGGCATTGTCTGCGTGTGGGGTGTTAAGGACGCTGCAGGTGACGTGATCGATGCTCATAATGGACCTTTGGAGGTTCTTTGACCGTTACGCGTTTTACATACTGTGCACATACATCACATTTGTATAAGATTTTTAGAGTTTCCTGTTGGCTTCAAACGGCTTTTACAGATTCACCGGCCATTTTGAGGGCGCCGATAAATCTTAAAGTTCTTCAAGACATGTGATCGAAGCCACAAAATAAGGAGATCCACAGAACATACCGCGCTTGAGCAACGCTCATATAGACCCTCACTCGTATCGGAACCAAGGCTCGGAACCGGTTTGAAAAATAACGGTTAATAGTGTTCTATAACGTTTAACGTTCAGTTCGGAGCGATACCGAAATCCATTTCATTCTTTAACCGAAGTAAACCGGTTTACGCCCCGGGCGCGCGGCCCGCCCGCGTCAGCCTCAAACCAAGTATGAATGCGCGGGTACTTTCCGCTGTTTACTTCCCTCTCCACACGATATAAACCGGTATTAACCGGTAAAGAACGGAATCGTAACCGAAAACTTTATTGTGAAAATAACGTTTTCGAAACCGGTTTCAAGGAACGGAAACGAAATTATTTTGTTCTTATGTAAGTACTTAGGGCGATAACGGTTTGAAAATTTAACCGGTTTCCCAGCCTTGATCGGAACAGCTCTGAACAGTCCGAACGCAGCTGTTGCGAGATTCCGTGTCCGTGAGAGGTTGTCTATGCGTGTGTTAGGTTTGTAGCAAATTTAGACTTGTGGCTGATGGAGGGATGTGGCTTTTATAAGTAAAAAAATATACATTTTAAAAATAGTGTACAGAAGTTTAAAAATAAGTTTTAATTTAACAATGATTTTCTTAAATACGTAAATTAATATAAATAATATTTCGGGAATAATGTTTGTGTATTGACAACTACGGTAGTCAGAAGTGGGGCTAATGAACCGACCGCCATCTTTGTTCTTCCACGGGCAGAGCAGCGCGGGAAGGCTTCATTGTATCGGTGGCAATCGAAGCGAACGGTTACTATTTTCGCCTTCTGTCAGTGTGTCTGGCTCTGAGTACCAACCATTGCTATTTTCAGATAAGTATTTGTGTTTATTATTTAAAGCTAATTGTTAAGCTACAGCAAATAATACTATGAAGTGAATAAATGTTTTGTGAATATGATTATTATTGCTTTATAAAATAAATAGTTTGTACCTCCGTTACTACAGTTTATTAGCTATCTCTATCCTGTTTTTGCCTTAAAGAGACAAATTATTATGCTTTATGATAAATTTAAATTGTTAGATAATGCCTAATGGCAAAATAGAGTATTATCTATCCATACTCTTGTTTAAAAGCTAATTGATGTTTTAAAGTTACAATACTTATAAAATGATGAAAATTTGTGTTTATGGCATAATATTTCTTTTTTTTTAAATAAGAAATTTTTATGTGTTTCTAACACGTGCGTTGCTCGAGCGCGTTTCTATAAAACTTACCTTCTGTGGGTCTCCTTACTTTGTGTCGAAACACCTACACCTACTACTACCAAGTACGAGTATCATTCGCAATTCGATCACGTTAACGAAAACGAGAATTTGTATGGCAAAATTTTAACTCTTCTCGTATGCCGCCAGGGGCGCTGCTTAATGCCATACTAATTTTCGTTTTAGTAAACGTAATCGAACGAATACGGATAGTAAACAAAACTCACACTAGACACCCTGAGGATTTCTAGAGGGGTTCGGATAGGAACTATTGTATAAGATCTGAGAGATGTTGTTCGTATTTAAAGTGCACGATGGACGTATTTGTAATATGTTTTATAGTTACATGGTTTGTATTCACAGTGCACGATGGACGTATTTGTAATATGTTTTTATAGTTACAAACTAAATATATCAGACAGTCATTTTAAGATCACCACCCTGCATACAATTACTGCACTTTGACTTGTAAATTATTTTTATTTTTGTGTTTTATTACCAGCCAATACGGTAATTTTATACATTTTTGATTCTCTCATCTGTATTTTACCTTTCCGCAGCCTTGATTTACGCACAGTTTAATGGTAACCTATCATACTGCTTTGTATTATGCCTAAAACATTGATATATTGTACGAAATTAAAACCATTTAATTATATAATTCAATACAAATACACATTTAAAAGCAAAGAAAATTAGTCAACACTGCGTTTCCTAGTGAATAATTCTGGATTGAAATTTTTCCTTATGTGTGTGAACAAATTATATACATCTACCTACGATTACTACTTTTGCAATACAAAAATAATGGCCATCAAAGGCGCAAATCACGAAATCGTAAAACGCATGCATCAAGTGAATAAAGTAAAAACAATTTTGACAACCCTTTATTTCTAAGAAAGTTGGTCGACAAGTTTGCCAACTTGTTATCGTACAAATTGGTTGTCTGCGGTAGGAGCGGCAATGGTTGGCGCGTTTCACGACTTCCCTTTAATTGAGTTTGAGAGGGTTTGGACATAATAGACATGTCTTTGTTTGCCGACTGTACCGGTGACAAGTAAGGGTTAATTTATTTATTCATTTGCTTGCCAGATGGTAATAGAGATATTGTAATTTTCAGGCCATTGACATTGTATACAATCAACATAGATATCAGAGTGATAATGAATAACTTGAAATTAATATAACTAATTCAAATCGATTTATTTCTAATTTGCATAATTTATGTCTATAATTAATACGTGAAGCAAAAACTTTGAACTCGTTTTTACGAAAATTGCGCGGACGGAGGAGTATGAAATTTCGCACACATAGTTTATAAAATTATAAGTATAGAGAAGCAGTACAGAATGTTAATATTTTTTTTTATATTATGCATAAAAAATACATTAAATCAATAAAACAAACATTACACACACTAGCATGTATTTGACACACACGCTTAATTATACTCTTTTCAAATATTTCAAAAATGTAAGAGAAGCGGCCGAAATCTGTCACTGCCAATCCAAACTCACATTCTATCTTTTATAATTTTTCATTGCATACGATACAATCCGTGCAGCCTTAATAAAATTACGGTCGAATTTCGACCACTGGGCGACCACTAGTTTCATTAGATATTATGGCCAGTACCTCCCCATCAATTGTAGTGATGACTTGATTTCAACGATAGAGGCCTTTGCCAAGCAGTGGCACAGAATATAGGCTATTTTACTTTACTTAACTTATGGCTAATTCTATCTTACTTATTAACAATTATTGCATTAATCAATTATGTACATTTACCTTATTATTTTATTAAATTTTATAGCATGCTATAGTTACATTTTGGAGTGTGCGTCGGAGTTAGTGCACAACTGATCCTTACTTAATACGAAAAGAGAAATTACCTTCCTTATTCATGTACGGCAAACACTCGTAAAAACAACCTTTTTTGTTAAACATATTATCATAAAAACTCTCACTTTAAAAAACCATTATACAACAAAGACAAAGACTCGCTCTTGCATAACTTTTGTTAATGGTTGCATACGATTTCCATAATCTTTTAAATATAAATGATATAAATAATAAACTTTCATACACTCACACCAATTATCTAGCCCAAGAGAAGCTTCGTTATGAAACTCGTTAAATGGTTACTAGACAACGGATCAACATACTTAAAATACTTAAATACATACTTATTATACAAAGAAAGCATATTTTAATAGTGCCATTAAAAACATTTAAGTTAGTAAGAAAACATATTAATTCATAAAGTCGAGTGAAAGTAGCGTCTCGTTGTAAGCCTAGCACGTTTCCTGGAGATAATGAAATGCCACCAGATTGTCCAATCGTTACGAGGAATTTGACAAATAACAGAGAGGCCGGCTAGACATACTAATTCGCGAGCAAAAAACTAAAGATTTAGCTGGACGTGGAAAGCGTGCAAGCGCATCAGCAGATAGTCTGGTAGTTCAATGGCACTCTTAATCACACGCACTTTTTAATCAACAGAAATAACAGAGTGCATAAATACATGTACCTACATATTTCACGCCTGTCTCCCATTGCTTGGGGTAGGCAAAGACCATATTTCTGCCACTTGCTATGATTCTATTATTTATTTTCTTTCTTAACATCTACTGTGATTAATTTCTTCATACACACTCGCCGATTTTAGCTGTTCTTGACTAGTCTCGACTTAACCTTTCGTTAAAATGTCCTCGATTTGGTCTGGAAAAATCCGCCCTAGGTCGTCCCCGTCCCCATTATTTAAAGGTACCTCAAACCGTGGTGATGGAACATCCTCAGATGGTTTCTAGAGGGAATGGCATCACACAAGCATTTCCCTGTCCTCTACAAGATTCTCTGAGGAGCTCGGATCGGTATGGAAAGCGGAACAACCCGGGGGCGCTTCAAAGGTTAGGACCTCGCCGGGTCGTATGGGTTTTCTACGGTCTTGTTATAAAAATTTAATTTGTATGGTATTGAAGCAGCGTCTCCTGATGATAAACGAGGTTAGTTTTGCAAAACAAATTCCAAGTAGTTATCGTTAACGTGACCGAATTGAGAATAAAACTTGCATCAGGCACTTAATACTGTATTCGTAGATGTCTTTGTTTACGGTCCTCTTTAAAATGAAATGTTGAATGAATGAATGAAAGAATGAATGATTGTTGAAAATTAAGCTAATTATCTATGCTAAATATAGGACAGTAAAAGTAAAGTATTGTGAATAGGACAAGTTGACATTGTAAAGGGTAAACATTGTAAACATATCTAGTAATTAGAGATAGAAAATCAAATTATGCTCAACAAACTATTTGAATGAAGTAATTTAGCATTTTTACGTCACGGATAAAAGTGCCCGTTTTTAGCTGTAACGTCTTATTTAACTAAACCATAACATGTCAGATGTTCATTAGGTGACGTAAAAATGCTAAATTACGTCATTCAAATAGTTTGTTGAGCATAGTTTGATTTTCTATCTAATCTAATTACTAGATATGTTTTTTTTCATTGGCGGCGCTAGTGTGCGGCGTAAACGCTCTTAAGTTAAAAAGGGTTTGAACGTAAACAGAATATTCACATTATAAAACCTAACTTTGTAGATGTAAAACTGTGTGTTGTCGTTATCGAATTTCCGGGTGAAGTGTGCTTCCACCTTCTGCCTTATCGCCACTTACTATCAGGTGTTAATAGGTCAAACGCTTCCCCGGTTGTGAAACAAAAGAACAGGATACTTTTCCTCGCCGACAAATTCGCAGACGGAGAGCTAGTAATTATAAACCAACCGGCATTCACCAATCATCGTTGGAGTATTGCGATACTCCAACGATGATTGGTGAATGCCGGTGCGCCCTACAACATGCATTTCACGAGAACTAAAAGCCATAAAAAAGTTTTAATTCGTACAAAAGGTGAATTTACGGTCCTCCGTATGGCATAAACGTCCCCTCACACAGCCTGCGATAAATTCGGCGAGTGCCAAAAACGGTCGCCCTGCCGGCCGTTGGCACTCCCATATAATAACACGTGTGCAACTGTGCAGTCTGCGCGCGAGGGTATTCAGATAAAAAACGTTGGCGTAAGCGGCTCAAGTTACAAGTTGAATGGATAATGCGTAGTTTGCTTATCGCTAGCTGTTACTGTAACCGCAGGATTAATTATGAATATACAAAGAACAAAAAAGACGATCAGTACTGCTACTGGCCATACTTGAAAAGTTGTTACGGTAGATACAGTATGTGACTCTTAATTGATAAGTTTTAATGGTATGATATTATGGTATTGGCTAACTTCTTAATTCGATTTTTTTTAACTCATTTTGTAGGCTCGAGCCAAACAGATATTTTTTTCAATATAAATCAACATTACCTATTATTATTTTAGTTAAATCTGTCCAGAGAGGTGGGTAAAATTTGGTTTGCTCTGGATACCTAAGGACGGACAGCGGCGTCTCGAGGTCGGCCGAGAAAGCGTTGAAGGGCCGATTCTAGACGTCTTAAAAGAGATTGGATGGGAAATCGCCAAAAATCGAGACGTAGGTATTTATTAAACATTTGCTCAGGAATGGGACAAAAAAGCATTTTAGAAATGTTTTACTTCAAATCAAATATTAGCCTACAGTCTGTATTTTTTTTTAAATAACAACAAACTTGTTGAAATTTACAATTACAATAAAAACTCTTCTAAGTGAATATAATGCTCCCAATATTTAGGGGAACTCTTCAATGAGCCACCAAGGCACCTCATCTTTCATTCCACCTTCATATTAGCCTAAAGTCTGACATTTTATTTTTATAACAACAAACTTGTTGAAATTTACAATTACAATAAAAACTCTTCTAAATGAATATAATGCTCCCAATATTTAGGGGAACTCTTCAATGAGACTCACCTCATCTTTCATTCCACCTTCTATTATGAGAACGACCTTATTATGCCCAACATTTACGCTAACGTCGTCATTTGTACCCTTAAACCATCAAAAAACCCCAAATGCCATTGGGGCATAGTACAGACTATGCCCCAATTTTGAATGACTGTAAATCATTTCTTCTGTTTTGTGAAATTGACAAATGGTAATATCGCAGGCTTGGTATTTTGTGACACAATGACGTTGCCATTCTGCGTCCGACCCAACTCGCTCATGGACGTAGGTTTCAAAAGACAGGTGCCGTTTAAGCCCTTTTATTTCTGTCCGTGGTGTGTTTGATATTCAGTGTACTCATTATGAATGTAATGAAGGGAATTTTTTATTGAATGCGGCTTTTTATAAATACCCTCATGAAGGTTTGGGTTGCAGAAAGGAATATAAATCTGATTCGAACTCTTTTTGAATTGTATTCTAAAATTTAACGAACTTTGACATGAGCTTTGTGTCTCGTACTTTGAAAGTAACACAATCTCCTATATTAAATACTTATAAAATACATCCTAAGTATATGCCAGGATTTGACAAAATCGAGGCTCTTTAAAATTTGAAATAACAAAACTCTTTACAATAACATAATCAAGAACCAGGTTCTTTATGATTCTATACTCGAAAGTTTTATTTCTGTTCTTTATATACGAGTATACTCCTCATCTCGGTGGCCGAGTGGCAAATCTCCTTCTCTTCTTCCTCCAATTCCCAAATCAGTAAGTTCGTTTTGGATTTTTTTATGCATAACTTTAGTTTGTCAATAATTAAACCGATACCATCAATCGTAACAATGAAATGATTTCAAGGATGCAGCTCTAGAGTAAAAAAGTCTAGTAATAACATAGCCGCAGCAGCTTTTTACCTGAACTTCCATACCAACGTGATTCGATACAAGCTGCGATATCCGTGTACCATGTAACGTTAATGACCGCAATTTCCTGGCTATTACTCTGGCCCGTGTTAAAGCTGTTATTCATCGCCTACTACGCTTAGTGGGACTTAAGGAATTACTATTAATGATTGTCGAACACGATTTGTTTGTGTTTGTTTTGCTATGCCAGGTGATACTTTAATGTTGTACATTGTAAAATAACATCTAATTCTGTTAACGTAAGGTTCAAACCATTTTGAGGGGATGTAACAGCTGTCACAAGTGGTGGACTGTTTAATAAAGTTGGGATTAGTTTGGTAACGCAGCTTATTGCGGTCTGTCTGTAGTGTTGGCAGGTTGCCTATTTCTTCAGAATCTTGCTTTTTGGTTTCGTGGAAGTATTCATTTTATTTCATACTCGCGATTTCACCCGCGTGGTTCCCGTTCTTGTGGGAATATCGGGATAAAAAGTATCATATGTTTTAAACCAGGTTATAAAACTTACTGTATGCCAAATTTCATCCAAATCCATCCATCCGTTGCAGCGTGAAGAAGCAACAAATATACACACACACATAACGAATTACAACTAAATTACAAACCATACGATAAACGTTGTTAAGTTTACGAACCAAATCGTATTTCAAAATATATATACAGGGAATATATATATTTATATATGTTTGGAAGGTGGGTGCAAAGCCTCAAGGGGATGTTAGTATGGACCATCTAGAACATTTTGAGCCACACTTGTCTTAGACCAAGTCTGTTATTATTATTATTTTTGTTGATCTGCGATTTTAGTGCCAAAAATCCAAAATTTGCTAATTAATTACTAACAACATTCAGTTTAAGTTAAAATGTCTACTTTTACAATTTATTTTATTAGTGTAATGTGTCTCTAATCGTATCGAAGCATTTTTGAAGCACCATTGTTACCAAAAAATAAAGTTACAGGCCATTCAAAAGTGATAGAAGGTTTAGAAAAATAAATTTTAGGCTTTAAATATCAATTTAAAAAATAAAGAAAATAGCTGCAGATGTTCAAACACATTTTAAAACATGCTTAGTTATTGCCCTTTCTTTTGAGATACCACTTACGCAGATATCTTACCATTTTTTGAAATTATGGTGCTTAAACCAGTTAAGAGTGATAATATCGATTTTTAAGGAGATTAAAAAAACATCATTTTTGGTAATCTAACTTTAATTTTCATGTTCAAAATGTCGTCCACCATTACGAATACATGCTCGAGCACGTTTTCTTACTTCAGTCGTGCTGATTATAAGCATCATTTTTTGTTTCATCCGTTCAAACGCAGAATGGATTATCTTCAATAATTCCTCCTTCGTAAAAATTTCCGTCGTGTAGACAAGTTTCTTTGCCCGTCCCCATACAAAAAAATCTACCGGGGTTAAGTCAGGCGATCTTGCGGGCCAAGAAATTGGCGCATTGCACCTTAACTGTACGAGAACACCTCAATAATTGTTTTCCAGAGAGCTGGATCGGCAGAGACGGGCCAATTCCTTGGCCCGCAAGATCGCCTGACTTAACTCCGGTAGATTTTTTTGTATGGGAACTGGCAAAGGAACTTTTCTACACGGCGAAAATTTCTACGAAGGAGGAATTATTGGAGAGAATCCATTCTGCGTTTGAACGGATGAAACAAGAAATGATGCTAAAAATCAGCACGACTGAAGTAAGAAAACGTGCTCGAGCATTTTTTTTTTTTGAAAGGGACTGCTGGTGCCACCGTGGGCATTTTCAGCTTCACCGGGCTTTTTTCGGGCGGTGAGGTACGTAAAGGGTACCTCAAGCCGTGTTGAAACGAATCACCTTCGGAGGATTTCTAGATGGTACGGCATCGCACACTTAAAAGTGCGCGTCCCCGTGCCCTCCCAGAGTCTCCGAAGGGTTCGGATCGGATCGGAGCTCGAGCATGTATTCGTAATGGTGGACGACATTTTGAACATGAAAATTAAAGTTAGATCACCAAAAATGATGTTTTTTTAGTCTCCTTCAAAATCGATATTATCACTCTTAACTGGTTTAAGCACCATAATTTCAAAAAATGGTAAGATATCTGCGTAAATGATATCTCAAAAGAAAGGGCAATAACTAAGCATGTTTTAAAATGTGTTTGAACATCTGCAGCTGTTTTCTTTATTTTTTAAATTGATATTTAAAGTCAAAAATTTATTTTTTTAAACTTTCTATCTCTTTTGAATGGCCTGTAACTTTATTTTTTGGTGACAATTGTGCTTCAAAAATGCTTCGATACGATTAGAGACACATTACACTAATAAAATAAATTGTAAAAAATAGACATTTTAACTTAAACTGAATGTTGTTAGCAATTAATTAGCAAATTTTGGATTTTTGGCACTAAAATCGCAGATCAACAAAAAATAATAATAATAACAGACTTGGTCTAAGACAAGTGTGGCTCAAAATGTTCTTGGTGGTCCATACTAACATCCCCTTAAAGCTTTGCACCCACCTTCCAAACACCCTGTATATTAATATTTAAAAAAAATTATAAATTCAGCTCAGCAGCTTTCGTATATCTCATGATGTCGAAATGGAGGCGTAATTGTTTTTTTGTACGTAAGTGGTTTTGAAGAATATGTATGGTAGTATAGGACATACCTACTTCATTAATTTTACTAGAAATAACGAACCATCGCTACCACTCACTCACAAATATTTTTATTAGATATGTCGTATTATTATCAGCTTTCATTGTAATATCTTATATAAACATTTAGAAGTTTCCAAACAACCGACCAGAGTAACGGTATTAAGACAATGTAGACAAAACATTAATGATATCCAAAAAATATATACAAATATATAAATCCTGAAAATTAAAATTATAATTAAGTATAGTATGACAGTTCATACTATTGTTGATCGTTAGATATAGTGCAATTGATCCTGATAAAACAGTACATGTAAACACAGTGTGCGTATCCATGAAACTTATTTTGATCAACAATTACATTTTTAGAAATGAATATGGCGCCAATTCGTTAGTCGTTTAAACCATACAGCTTTCGATATCCTGTCGATACAGCCTGCGATCTGCATACGTGATTTACCTGCAAGCCAGCGCGCGCCTCCCACTAAAAGCGCATGTACTTTGCCCAATTTATATGTCTGCATTTGGTTTGAGCTCCCTTTGCAACAGCAAATAGTTAAAGGATATAGGTATGATAAATTCAGAGGCAAATAGAAAACCACCTATTCTTAGAACTCATTTCTACATTAATACTGTAATAATGGTTCATATATTCATAAGTAACAAGGAATTTCAGTACACTCGGAAACTGTTGTGCTCGAAAGTGAAAGCTAGTTATAATAACTCACTGTCCCAAAGCCAGACACAAGTGTCTCGCGTCTAGACGGCTAGGCTTGTATTGTAAAGGCTAGCTCGAAAATGTTTTTGCGCAAAAATTATGAGTAGATATTTTTCGTACTTAGCTTATTGAGAGAAGGATGGTTTAGATTCCTTAGACGATATTTAAATGAAATGGAAAACGTTGCTACTGGCCACAGGTAGCCTTTACAGCGTTAACATCATAATCAAGCGTTGAGCCCCCCACATTAACAAGTAAATGAGGTGATCGGGCTAAAACCTTTACCACTCTTACGAAATCACAAGATGGCTCCCGGCCCGGAAGTAAGTACAAGAAGTCACTGCGTCCGCCATCGACCTTCGTTCGTTTCATTCGTAATATTTGTTATTTCTTAAAAATTAAACTGTATTATTTTTTGCAATAGATACCAAAGTATATAATATTATATTTTGAAGAAAGTAAAGTCAAGTAAATTGAAACGCGGCAGGAGGCAAAAAAACACTTCCGAAAAATTAATTGAACAAATAAATTCAATGTAAAAAGTAAATAAAACTTGGCATCCCTTCAAATCTGCGATTCGTGTTGGTAATGTTGGTATGACTCCGACCAAACATATCGTGGGCCCGAATCACGACGATATACATATCGATATCACTTCCGATATCGCCATTACACGCCCGGCGTTGGATTTATAACTTTTTATGGACAAGGAAACAGTTTCAAAAGCTGTCACCTAATATATTGTAATGGCATGTAGGAAAACATTAGGCACTTTAAAACTTGCACGTTCCGATTTGAAGTTAGAAGGGGTATAACAGTCGGGTATGAAAAAGTAGTTCGTAAAACTCCGTTTAAAACTTTGTAGGAAAGATTTTTTTTATTATTTCTATTTTTTTTACAAAATCTTCTATATCTCTCGTCATTGATATGAAACAACTTTTACGGATCTACGCGCGTTTATTTTACACATTACTTATTTAATGCTTAACACAATATGATTTTCAATAATATGGATAAAAACAGTTATGATTAAGAAATTTATAAAAACAATTATTAGAATAAAACACATTTATGAATATTATAGTTATTTATTCGAATGATTATGAGTTTCGATCATTAGTACCTATAAACAAATATATTAAAACAAATATTAGTAAAAACTAAGTATATAATTAGTGATATTATGAATTTCAATGATTATATTTTTGAATATTTAGTTTTTAATTTTTTTATGAAGAATGATCATTATGATTTTAAATAGTACTTATGAGAAATATTTTCGGACCTCCGATGATAGGAGTTGAAAAGTTATGTAAGACAATGCGCACCCAATAATTTTAGGGTAGGTCAAGCGATAAGGCTCGTACTAACTTAGGTATGAATTAATCGTATGACAGCCGTCCATAATATAGCCTTAAGCTTTGTCGACAAACGCCTCAGTGGATGATTTGATATTTAGACTATTTGCGAAACATATCAGAGTTAGGCCACTGAGAGGATGTTATAAAATAGCAGAATTATAAAATGGCCTAAGATAATCTACTATCTGTATTTGTACTGTGGTTATGAGATGATGATGGTATGATAGTGGTTACGAGCCCAACACCAACCAAACCGAGTACACAATGTATAACCACTTAATTGACGGTTAGTCTATGGTACGAAAGATTTTGTCATAATTCACTAACTGACTTATGCCCGTTCCCTATATTCTATCTGTCTGTTGTTTTGCTTACTGGAGTTAGAAATTTGACACAATTTGTATGGAGCTTATGTCAAATTTGTATCTATAGTAGGCAAAACAACAGATAGATAGAATATTGGGAACGGGCGTTAGAAATGCACATACCTACTTATCGAAGATGTGTGTGAAATAAATTACTAACTAAAAAGTTTAATTACTTTGCTGCTTAGTCGCATAGCACGACAGTTTTTGTGATAATTAACTGACTGACTTATAATTGCACATTATCAAAGAAAGTGTGTGAAATTAATATTTAAAAAATGTTGAGTTTCGACGTTTAAGTACACCCCATTGTAAGATTTGCAAGTAAAGATAATTGGATGCGTCGTCGGTAGCCGAATGGAATGAGTTGCTACGCGGACGGCTGATGATAGGTGACGCGGACGTATGAGATGATGATGATGGGTAGAATTGAATGCTAAAACTGGTGGTAATCCCTATACTTCCGTTACACTTCCCGTACCTATCTTAGTTGGGCCTGCCGAGGTTTCCCTCTCGCACTCGCAGTAACATTTCACCCATCGGGATCTTTTGTGCAAAAACCCAACTACGGGATAGGTGGGTACGTATGAACCACTCATGGTATGAATCGATGAAAGACCCCTAACTTAACGCAAACGTTTTTGCTTTCTGGATGGACTACCAAACTAATGTGTTGAGATAACAAAACACAACACTTTCCAGAATTGTAATTCTTTTGCAAACAAATTTGCGTCTTTGTAGGTATATTTTATAAATAACTAGCTAACCGGCGGACTTCGTACCGCTTTGACAGTTTCCATGACAATAAAACAAACAAAACGTTGACAGTTTCCACGACAACAAAACAAACAAATCATTCGTCCGCTTAAGAACACCCGTATCTCATGAGGGACTCCTATAGCAGCGCCACCTACCGGGTCCAATTGTAAATCTAAACTATTCTCGAATCTACTTGAAACACACAGAAAACTTCATCCAAATCGGTCCAGCCGTTTAGGAGTTCAATAACATACACACGCACAGAAGATTTATATATATAAAGATTTACGTCTTCATAGTGCATTTATAATTATCTTTTAATAACAAAAAAAAATTGATACTTACTTGTTTAATTAAGCCGGGACGTCGGCGTTGAAGGAACTTTATGACCTGCAGACAAAAAAAACAGATTACGTTAGCGTAAGAATTATATTGAACGCCATTTTGGATAAGTATTATGGACAATTATAAGTGCATATTTTCGCAGAGATCTTACATCACGGGGGAGCAAAATTATCAAGCCTAACTTTAGGCTTAGTTTCAGGCTCCTGTTGCCCACATAATATGTGAGCACTAATATGTAAAACTAGCTGGTAAGAACAAGTTATGTATTGTGGAAGAAGATTTAATGATACTCGTAATAATAATATTTGCACAGACAACCAAGTTGCCAGAATAATTCACAAGCAACTTGCTCTTGGATATGGCCTTGTTGAATCGGAGGTGCCATACTATAAGTACGCACCTGCGCCAGTACTCGAAAATGGTCATGCAACGCTCTACTGGGATCGCTCTATCATTACGTACAGGACTATTGTCGCCAATAAGCCTGATATCGTGGTGGTCGACCGATCCCAGCACCGGGCAATACTGGTTGATATCACCATACCTCATGATGAGAACCTCGTGAAAGCCGAGAAGGACAAGCTCAGTAAGTACCTTGACTTGGCTCACGAGGTTACCGCCATGTGGGATGTGGATTCAACCATTATTGCACCGATAGTCGTTTCGGCAAACGGCCTTTTAGCCAAGAGCCTCGATCAACAGCTAGAGAGGCTCTCGCTGAAAGGTTGGGTCAAAGGTCAAATGCAAAATGCAGTACTCCTTGACACGGCACGTATTGTCAGGAGGTTCCTCACTCTGCAGCCCTGACCACCGGTAGCTTGGGCCCTGCCTCGCTGCTGGCGGGGATTAGGTTTTTATAATATTTTATTGTTTTTATGTTAAAATATTGTAAAAATCTAGTTTTATAAAAGAGAATAAATATAGAGTATAATAATAATATTATAATTAAACTCATACTCTCCCCTATCGTCTACCGTCTTAAATATAAGTATTTATGACGTATTTGTTTTAATTAAATATAGGCAAAGGAATGAAACTTGCTTAACGTTTACGAACGTTCAACTCTTGAGCACTTATTACTTGTATTATCAATTTATCATACACTAACTGACCCAGCGGACTTTGTACCGGTTTCACAGTTTCTATGACAACAAAGCAAACAAATCGTATTTCTATTTATATATCATAAAGCAAATTATTTTTTTCTAGTAATAAATATAGCCTATGTTACTCAGCGCTAATGTAGCATTCTAATGGTGAAATTTTTTTTAAAATCGGTCCAGTGGTTTTTGAGTTTATTCGTTACAAACAAATATACAAAGCTTTCCTCTTTATAATATTAGTATAGATAACATTTCACTATTATTACTAATTTTAAATATATGTTTAAAACACACGAAAGTTTTCGCGTAAGACTTAAGCTACCGCTTAGAAAGGCTTTATCAAAAGTTCTCCCACAAAGGGTAAAATGGGTTTAAACACACTCTTGTATCCTGCACTTCCGTGCTTGAGGTGAAAGCAAAACTATTACGTACAAAGGAAAAAATACTTATTTCCACAGTCTTACAAAGATATACCTGACTAGGATTAATGTGCATTTTAATTCTCAAATAGGCAAGCGAGCATTAAATTGACCAATTATTCTAAAAATGGTTAATTGTGTAATTGACCAATTATTGCATATTTGGAAATAATAAATTTAACTCACTTGCCATTTTGAGAATTAGCCATTCTAAGCGTAAATCCTGACAAGCGGTTTCTATACTCGTATATTTAGATGTCTCTTTTACAAGCGTCATAAACTTCTTCAATTTCGGATTTAATGTGGTTTCTAAGAAAATAGTATATTCATCAGTTACTGTGCATAATAAACGTTCGCAACACCAGCCTTTGTTAGCTAAAGTACAATAGAATTTCCAATATGTACTTCTAACAACAACTCAATATTATAACGAGTAAAAACTCAACTGTCATTTATTGTTTAGCGTTCATTTGTTTTTCATTGACTATGCTCATAGGCTTATGGGCAGTAAATTAAATACAATTATTTTAACAACTTTAAGGCGTTTCTAAGTGGGCAATGCTTTTTACTGCAATGTGTGGCTGCAGAAGAGTGGCCGGCAACATTGTAAGTAATATCAGCCAATGCAATACACGACAATATTTTTTATAATATTGGAAAATATATGACCGATGAATTTTATGTATTGGGGAAAATTGTTTTAACGATCGTTTCGCAGTCGAAAGACTAATATCGTTAGGCGGCATAAGAGTATCCCTTTCTAACGCGATGTTAAACTTCTCATAAATGTTGCCAAAATGGTCCAAGATCATTGTTGGTTTACAACCAAATTACTTATATAAAACCTATATAAATAAGTTATATTACGCAAAGGCTCGCGAAAGCTTCTTTTTATTGTATCAAAAATGCACAACATTTTATAAATGTTGGCAACAACCAATGTGATGATGACATAGCGGCTTGCGAACTCCGTCATTAATTATCATTAAAAAAAAAACAAATTACTAAATCCTGGTTACTACTCACGATAAAAAGGTAAGGCTACATACAGTATTTGTTTCATCATCATTATCATCATCACATCACTTTATCATGCCCCTGTGTGTGCTGGGACACGAGTCTTCCCTATGGAAAGATAGGGGAGAACGGGCCGAATTTGTTTCATTTAATTCTAATTAATTAGTTTCATAACATAATTACTAACATTCTATCTTGCAGAATGGTAAACCCAACGGCCAAGCCAACCAACGAGCTCATACCCACAGTTCTCATTAAAACAGTCGATAAACAGAAAAGTTTGTTCCGACGTCATTCCGTTAGTTCGCCTTCGCTCCATATTACAGCAAGTTATCCTGCGTCCGACCCACTTCGGCTCAGGAACGGGATGAAAGCTCTCACTACACACTAAAAAAAGGAGACTGCAGAAAGTAAGGTTCATACAGACGCGCTCGAGCAACGCATATAGACAACTCTCACAGATAGACATGAAATCGGGCAACAGCTGCGGCTGCGCAGCCGCTCGGACTGTTCCGAGATCCGTGTCGATGAGAGGGTCTATGTGTGCGTTATTCGAGCGCGGTATGGTTAAAGCTTACCTTCTGGGGTCTTTTTATTTTGTGCTTGCAGTCACGTAGTTCCTACAGGAGTTGTGTAACATTCATTGTTACCAGCCTGTACGTATTATTTTTGTTCCAGTTTCTAGCTTCGCTGTTGAATGTTAAGATAAGGCGGAAGCTGCGTCGTGTACAATAGGAAACGAGAAACAGGACAATATTGGTTAAAGTTAAAGGCAGTTGTTATAGCCGTGCGGTGCCGGCGTAGAATTGTACCACCCCAACTCTTCCCGTGGGTGTCGTAAGAGGCGACAAAGGGACAAAACCGGGGAGCGGGCAGCAGCGCCCCCTGTAGAACAACCACACACTGAACTGCGATCCCCAACCCGCATACCCAGCATGGGGATTATGGGCACTACCCCCCTTATGACAAAACAAAGAAGAAAATGGCCCCTAGTTCCCGGCCGCCTCGCTATTCCTGGCCATGGCAGCGGCCATGGTAACGGCGGGGGTGCTAACAATCACCGGGCTACCTCAGGCTGCCACAAAACACTGACCCTGGCTACGTTCAACGGACGCACTCTGAGGCTTGACCACCATCTAGCGCAGTTGGAAGTGGAGTTAGAGAACATAAAATGGCATGTTCTGGGGTTATGTGAAGTCCGTAGAGAGGGGGAGGACACCGTAACCCTAGACTCAGGCCATCTTCTCTACTTTCGCGAGGGTGATAAAACATCCCAGGGTGGCGTAGGCTTCCTCGTCAATAAGGTACTCTCTAACAACGTTGAAGAAATCTCCAGTGTGTCGACCAGGGTAGCGTACCTGATCATTCGGCTGTCCAAGCGTTACAGCATGAAGGTCATTCAGGTTTACGCACCGACCTCGACACACTCAGATGATGAAGTGGAGGATATGTACGAAGACATATCCAAAGCCTTGCATAACACCACTAAGGCTCATTTCAACGTTGTTATGGGGGACTTTAACGGCAAGGTGGGAACCCAGACTGGCAACGAATCCCGGATAGGACCGCATGGTTATGGAGTTAGGAATCACAGGGGGCAAATGCTTGTCAACTTCCTCGAGAAAGAGAGGCTGTTCTTAATGAACTCCTTCTTTAAGAAACAGCCTCAAAGGAAGTGGACATGGCAAAGTCCCGACACTGTGACCAAAAATGAGATCGACTTCATCATGACGGATAGCAAGCACATATTCAGAGATGTCTCAGTGATCAACAGGTTCAATACCGGATCTGATCACCGACTCCTCCGAGGCTCTCTGAATATCAACTTGAAGCTTGAAAGACACCGTCTGATGATGTCCACGCTCCGTCCTAACCCAATCCAAATCATGGCGGGCACCGAGAAATTCCAGCAGCTTCTCGGGGACAGATTTCTTGCCTTGGAACCCACTGATGACGCTAACGAGACCCTACACAATCTGGTCGAAACGTTGAGGGACGAAGGCATTAAGTTCTGCAAAAAACAGCGTACTGGCAAGAAATCCAAACTCTCGGCTGAGACTCTCAGGCTGATGACAAGAAGACGGGAAACCACCCAAGCGACTTCGTCGGAGAGGTCAGACCTGAACAAGCGAATTGCGAAGATGGTACGGCGCGACCTTCGGAGCTTCAACACACGCCTCATTGAAGAGGCGATTCAGCGAAACCGAGGGTCCAAAGTATTCACTCAGCAGCTTGGCAGGAGCCACCTGACGAAGCTTAAAACGCACGACGGGAGGACCGTATTGTCGAAGCCGGAGATCACCGCCGAGATAGAGGATTTCTATGGCCGATTATACGCTGCACATGCCCTTCGTTCCCGACGAGACGACTACGATTCCAGAGCCACCCTGACACGCCACTACACCGACGAACTGCCAGACATCAGTCAAGACGAGATCGTGTTAGCTCTGAGACAGCTTAGAAATGGAAAAGCCCCCGGTGAAGACGGAATTACATCCGAGCTTCTGAAAGCTGGAGGAGCCCCTGTTATACAGGAATTGCAGAAGCTCTTCAACGCCGTCCTTCACAGTGGGAGAACTCCAAAGGCGTGGAGCGGGAGCTTGGTGGTGCTCTTTTTTAAGAAGGGCGATAAAACTCTGCTTAAAAATTACAGACCCATCTCGCTCCTGAGCCATGTCTATAAGCTTTTCTCACGAGTGGTCACGAATCGTCTCGCCAGGAGACTCGACGAGTTCCAGCCACCGGAACAGGCCGGGTTTCGCGGAGGATATGGTACCATAGACCACATTCACACAGTGAGGCAGATTATACAGAAGTCTGAGGAATATAATCAGCCCCTGTGTCTGGCTTTTGTGGACTATGAGAAAGCCTTTGACTCTGTCGAAACCTGGGCTGTTCTGGAATCCTTACAGCGATGCCAAGTGGACTGTCGTTATATCGAGGTGTTGAGATGTCTTTACGAATCCGCCACCATGAGTGTCCAAGTACAGGGCCAGCAGTCCAAACCCATCCAATTGCGCAGAGGAGTGAGACAGGGGGATGTCATATCCCCGAAACTGTTCACAAGCGCGTTGGAAGATATGTTTAAGACGCTGGACTGGAAAGGAAAGGGCATTAACATAAACGGTGACTACATCTCACACCTGCGATTCGCTGATGACATAGTCCTAATGGCGGAGTCGCTAGAGGAGCTGAACCAGATGCTGGACGGCCTAGCTTCAGCCTCGCGACGCATCGGTCTTGGCATGAATTTGGATAAAACCAAAGTCATGATCAATGGCCACATTGATCCGATACCGGTCGTCGTACATGGTCACCTTCTTGAAATCGTTTCCGAATACACTTACCTCGGGCAGATTTTGCAATTAGGTAGGAACAATTTTGAGAAGGAGGCCAAGAGGAGGATCCAGCTGGGCTGGGCAGCGTTTGGGAAACTACGTCGAGTCTTCTCGTCATCCATAGCGCAATGCTTAAAAACGAAAGTTTTTAATCAGTGCGTCCTACCCGTCATGACCTACGGAGCTGAGACGTGGACACTCACGGTAGGGCTGGTCCACCAGTTTAAAGTCGCTCAGCGAGCTATGGAAAGAGCTATGCTCGGAGTTTCTCTGAAGGATAGGATTCGTAACAAATACATCCGACAGAGAACCAAAGTCATCGACATAGCTCTAAGAATTAGCAAGTTGAAGTGGCAGTGGGCCGGCCATATCTGGCGAAGAACCGACAACCGCTGGGGTAAACGTGTTCTTGAGTGGAGACCACGACTCGGTAAACGTAGTGTAGGGCGCCCTCCGGCCAGGTGGGATGATGACCTGCGAAAGACTGCAGGCAGATGCTGGATGTGTCAAGCCGAGGACAGGGCGCTATGGCGCTCATTAGGGGAGGCCTATGTCCAGCAGTGGACTGATATGGGCCGATGATGATGATGATGATAGACTGGAAGCCTTACAAATAAATAAAGAATAAGTTTCGAATACGTATACTGTGTTTTGTTCCCGTCATGTAAATTTCATTTCAGTTTAGAGCAATGAGACAAAACACGGAATAACTACTCAAAGCATATCTCAGTTTAATTGCCCTGGCCCTGGAAGTCTAGTGCTACTTTAATTTGCCCTTTGTTCACATTACCGAAGTACCTACAAAGTTTGTATAGCAAAATTTTTACTCTCCTTGCTTGTCACCAGGAAGCGTTGCTTCAATGCTTTACAAATCCTCGTTTTAGTTAACGAGATCAAGAGGCGAATGAAACTCGCAACTCGCAATAGACATCTTGGACTTTGTTGATTAAAGAGAGTTGTTATGGTCTGATGGAAAGTGGAAAAACAGAAAGATAATAAGCAAAACAAAAATGAGTTAACAGAAATCTTTTAATTCTAACAATAAACGTTGTCGCTGAAATAAGAAAACAAAATTGAAAGTTATTGAAGCTAGTTTTCAATGTGTAGTCATATAACAGTAATTATATATAATTAATATAATATATATAGTATAATTAATATTTAACAGTTAATCACACTAATATTATAAATGCGAAAGTTTGTGTGTATGTTCGTATATTTGTTACTTCTTCACGCTGCAACGGATGGATGGATTTGGATGAAATTCGGCATACAGATAGTTTATAACCTGGATTAACACATAGGATAGATTTTTATCCCGATATTCCCACGGGAATCGCACTATAAATATACTAAAAAATTACAATTTCATTTTCCAATAAAAAATGATTTGTTTGTTTTGTTGTCATGGAAACCAAAGAGAATTTAAAATCACTTGATGGAAACTGTCAAAGCGGTATATAAATAATGACAATCCATTTCAGTCATATGAATTGAACACCGACAGTTGTGAACAATGTTAGTTTGCATTTCAGTATAATTCTACATTATTAATATCATTCATTAGGTTCTAATTTCTAAACCGATGCTTATCTGTTCCTAAAGGTGTGTTTCATTCTCGGAATCCAATTGGTTCACGGTCAAATGTTCTGTGGTTAAAATGATTGTTGGAGCGATACACACTTTTATTAGCAGCTAGCTCGTATACGTATAATCATTGCGCGCTATTAGCTCTATTAATTAGTTTTGTATGCCCTCGGGTGTTCATCTCGCCTGGATGAAAAGTGACGATAAGGCGGAAAATGAGAATGCGCTTCACCCGATTTCTTTAAATGAGTTCAGTGCAACCTAGTTTGTCATCATTAAATAAAATCAAAATATTTTATACAGTTCCAAATAAAAATAAAAATAATAAACAAAAATAAAATAAAGAAGTGAATGAAAGCTGATATTCTGCTGTGCTCTAGGGCAGGGATGGGCAAACTACGGCCTGCGGGCTATCTCCGGCCCGTGAATGATCGAAGTCCGGCCCGCGACCATAAAACAGAATCACAAGTGCGTGTGTGTTTAAAAAAAATGCATACCTATCAATATTTTTATTCCACAAAAAAAAAAAATATTGAAAAAATACAGCAAAAAATTCAATAGTCTGGCCCGCCATAGATATTTTTAGTAAATATTGTCACGCGAATGAAAAAGTTTGTCCATCCCTGCTCTAGGGTGTTTCATGTATTCGATCACATTAACGAAAACAGGAATTTATATGACAAGTTTTTAACTCTCCTCGTCTGTCACCAAAATGCGTTGCTTCAATGCCATAGTAATTTTCCTACAAACAAATAAATTTTCGTAATAATCATACTAATATTACAAAAACACAAATGTTGAAAAAAATTCCACGAGCAGGGTTTGAACCTGCACCCTTCTGACATACCGGGTCAGGTGCTCTTCCAATTGAGCTATCGTGGTTCTAACCAGCCCGCCGAAATTATTCAACACTATTTACTTTTTACTTTGAAAGCCAAAGGCGCCCATTCAATGTTGACAACTACCGTCATTAACATCCGATCATAATATTTTTACAAATACTAAAGATCAGTTAATGACGGTAGTTGTCAACATTGAATGAGCGCCTTTGGCTTTCAAAGTAAAAAGTAAATAGTGTTGAATAATTTCGGCGGGCTGGTTAGAACCACGATAGCTCAATTGGAAGAGCACCTGACCCGGTATGTCAGAAGGGTGCAGGTTCAAACCCTGCTCGTGGAAATTTTTTCAACATTTGTGTTTTTGTAATTTGTTCGCAACTAAAAATTTGCGTTAAAAATTATATAAACATTTATACTAATATTATAAACGCGAAAGTTTGTAAGTATGGATGGATGTTTGTTACTCTTTCACGTAAAAACTACTGAATGGATTTGGATGAAGTTCGGTATACAGATAGTTTATAATCGGGAATAACACATAGGATACTTTTTATCCAGATATTCCCACGGGAACGGAAACCACGCGGGTGAAACCGCAAGCGGCCACTAGTTACAAATAATTTCTCATACCGTGCTGGTAAACGAAACTCGCAATAGCCTCAGACTCGGTGTTTAATGCGAGCTTTATATGCTATTCGGTCACTTTAACGCTAACCAGATATTGTATGACAAACACTGCTCGTTTACATATTAAAAACTAGATAATAGATAAAACTTAGGCAACATTTATACGTCAGGCGTGCCCCCTCTGGCGGGCCGCTCGCTGCTGCCAAATTGGTAGTCAACAGCAAAGGTAACTGATGATTAGTCAAGTTTCAAAAACGAAATCATTTTGAAAATCAACTTTTTAAACGCTTATCGAAAAACTTTCGAGTGTCTACTAGTACCTGCAGACTTTGACTGTAGTTATATAGAAAATACCGACTTACACTATCGAAACTTAACTTTGAAAGTAAACATCATCTATATATACACACAGGTGTATTCCGATGACGGCGTGCTCCTGGTGACAGGCAAGGTTCTCAGCGTCATGTGTGATATCATGAACAGTGGCCTAAAAGCAGCTCTAGAGTGGTGCAGGAGTAAAGGTTTGAACCTAAACCCTGAAAAAACCAAACTAGTTTTATTTACAAAGAAAAGAAAGATAGGGCGGGCTGAGCCAGTGACACTGGACAACCAGGAGCTGGAAACAGTCAAGGAAGTCAAGTATCTTGGGGTGACACTGGATAGCAAGCTTACCTTCAGGACCCATATAAGTAACACATGCTCCAAGGCAAAGATGGCAATGATGCAGTGTAAAAGTGTAATAGGTAGAACCTGGGGCATGAAACCAGCGATGGCACTGTGGATATACAGGGCAATAATCGTGCCAAAAATCCTACACGGAGCCATCGTATGGTGGCACAGAGCCGCAGTGGGGAAAAACAAGGCAGAGTTAGACAAAGTCCAAAGGCTAGCGGCCCTAGTGACTACGGGCGCGATGAGGACAACTCCTACAGCCGCGCTCGAGATCCTACTGGGGCTAAATCCTCTGGACTTAGAAATTAAGAGAAGAGCCATGGAACAATGGTTCAAGTTAAGAAGCACTGGCATATGGACCGGGAACTTCACGGACAAGGGTCACGCCAGTATAGACAAACAATACGGAGATAGGCTGTCAATGATCCTCTCCAACAACGACTTAATACGGAAGGAAAGGATCTTTGACAAAAAATACAAAATACACATAGGTTCAAGAGAAAACTGGGGCATAGAAACTGATGGCATCACTTGCTACACAGACGGCTCCAGAAAGGAGTCGACAAAGCTCTCTGGATCCGGCGTGCACATTAAATGTGCAGACGGGACGGAGATGAACAAGTCGATACCGTTAGGAAGATTCGCCAGTGTCTTCCAGGTGGAAATATACGCAATAATGGCATGCGCTGAGATGGCCGAACACCTTACTATTACAGGAAAGATGGCTATCTATAGCGACAGCCAGGCGGCGCTGAAGGCACTAGGTAGAGAAGAGACGACATCAGCAATCGTCAAAGAATGCAAGCAAGGAATCATTAAAGAGACTGGCCGAAAGAACGGACCTGACGTTAGCGTGGGTCTCCGGACACGAGGGAAACACCGGAAATGAACAGGCCGACGAACTAGCCAGAATGGGAGCAGAGGAAAACTTGGTGGGACCGGAACCCCGGCTGCCAATAGCGCACAACATCACCAAGGGAGTAATCAGCCACAGTATCACATCAGAAACCAATCAAAGATGGAGGTCCTCGAATGGTATGAGGCAGTCGAAGATCTTCATCAAGGGTATGGATAAGAAAAAGACCAGCAAACTAATGGGACTCTCAAGAGAGAACATGAGGCTAGTCATAGAAATCATAACAGGACACTGTCGGCTGAACAGACATCTGACAGTGATAGGAGTGAAAACCGACCCCATATGCCCGGAGTGTATGGAAAGCGAGGAGACCAGCCTCCACCTACTAGCTGAATGCCCGATGTACTCACTGATAAGATGGGAACTCTGGGGGTCGGACACACTACACATAGAGGACCTAAAGGATCTGAAGGTGGAGCAGATAGCAAGATTTACCAAAGAGACCAAAAGATTCGACGGGGCGCCGTGAAAGCTGGATGAACCTTAAACCCCTAAAAGGGGGAACGGGGAAAAGGATTAAATGGCCCGCAACAACGCAGGCTGATCGTCCGTCCGGCTTGCGACGTCCCCAAGAGAAATAATAAAACATCATCTACATTGTGACTGTACCAGTCATTCTAGTGGCACGTGAAGGGGATGCACTGTGGTTTTTAGTGGGAAGGACTCTCCTTTTCCCGAACCTCTGTCGAGGTTTGGAAGGCGGGATTATGGGTGCAGAACCTAGCATAACCATTCGCGCCTCCTTGGGCGCGATGGTACTCGGATGAGTTATCCCAAAAAGTTTTTTTATTGTTTTAAAAAAAGGCAATTTCATACTTATTAAAATAAAACAAAATCTCATAATCGAAAACTATAAAACCGCACTCCGTTCCGTTCCGTTACGGCTATCACTTGCGACAGTACTAACAGTTAAAAGCTTTTCGCATATTCATTTGCGAACTTTCGCAATTCCCTTTAGTTAGCAGTTGTGTAGAATTGATGATGGCCGCGTTAACTTTTAGTGGCGTTTTTGTGGCAACATGTATTCTAAAATGAATTCCGAAATATAAAGAGCTACAATGTATTTCCAGCTATATCTAGTCATAAAATCTGGCGATTGTTAAGAGCGTTTACGCCGCACACTAGCGCCGCCAATGAAAAAAAAAACATATCTAGTAATTAGAGATAGAAAATCAAATTATGCTCAACAAATTATCTGAATGAAGTAATTTAGCATTTTTAACGTTATAGTTAAAAGTGGCCGTAACGTCTGATTTAACTAAACCATAACATGTGAGATGTTCATTAGGTGACGTAAAAATGCTAAATTACTTCATTCAAATAGTTTGTTGAGCATAATTTGATTTTCTATCTCTAATTACTAGATATGTTTTTTTTATTAGTGGCGCTAGTGTGCGGCGTAAACGCTCTTAAAGGTATGTTGACGTTGTTCGTTGTTAATATCTATCAAGTTATAGGTAAACAATCACATTAAACCATAAACGAGGAGCCCGATGGCGCAGTGGTTAACGCGCCCGGTCTGCGGCAACTTTCGGAAAGGCCGGTGATCGGATAGGTGAACAAAAATGTATCATCTCGAGCTCCTCCGTGCTTCTGAAGGCACGTAAAGTCGTTGGTCCCGGCTGCATCAGCAGTCGTTAACTACCACCAATCCGCGCTGTGCCTGCGTGGTGGTTTATGGCTCGTTCTCCCAGTCCATCCTTAAGGAAGGCTCGTGCCCTAGCAGCAGGGAAATAAAATGAGCTAGCTTGGAGTTAAACAGTTAAACCCTACTACAACAATAATTAAAATATAGAAAGAGAAAATTTAACGTCTCAATTTTCTCTTTCTATCGTCGTCGTCGTAAGACAAGGGTCGTGGTCTGTTAACATCTGGTTTACATACCACGACGTTATTCTAAGTAAATGCGATTTTATTGTTTAGTTAATAAAATATCATAGATCAATTGTTTCATTTCGATATTAGTTTGATCAACATAGATCCACATCAAGGCTAAACATTCAACGTATGCCAAATTAGCACATACCTGACTCACCGCTTATTAAGCTTCCGATAATCTCTGGTTTGGGATCAAGGTGAGGAAAACAAGCAAAGTAAATGTTAATCGCGCAAGGCGCTTTGTCATAAAACATTGTGAGATGGGAATTTACGATTCGGCTTTTCGTGACAACGAATTTATTCAACAAGCCTATTGAAATAAAACATGGATAAATGCGAGGACTGAATCTGAATTAAGTTCGGTACATAGTGAGTTAAGACTTCAGAAAAGCAGGTTTTTATATTTGAAACGGGCATATTGAATATAAAGAATTTGCAAGCTAGTTAATGTTTAGCCATAAAATCTGGAGAATTTTTAAAGGGATAGTGTTGTTGTCCACTTAGGTACGGACTTTACAGTGTAACTGCGTTTAACCTTGGAGATGATTATAACGGCATCTAAAACAAGTATTGTATAGTTCATACTTCATACAAGATACATTGATGATATGGTTAATACTGATAAGTTCGGGGATGATAAATTAAACTGCCCAAGTCGAATGCTTTTATAATAACACAAGTAATTTACATGAATGAACGCGTTACTTTCGCAGCACAAGCATTAGGTACGCCAATTTACCTAATCGTTTCCGTACCAAGATATAAAGTGCAATCTATGTCCAAAAAAATTAATCTTTTGCATTCACTATACAAAAATACCGAAACTCAAAATAGAACTTGAAAACGACTTGCCTCTCATGGCTTCAATTCCCACCTCGTCAAGTCGTTTACTGCGATTTTCAGTTGTTACAAAAATACGTACACGGTTTTCTCCTTTATCTGAACAGACGGAGTGGCAGGGCGAGGCAGTGCAGCAATAAACTCCACCGTAGATTGGTTTAATTGGTGATTAGCCGCAACTGTTATCGATATAAATTTAACAAGCTGTTAGAAAGAAATTGAAAATGGGGATGTGGGCGTAAAAAGGTCCTTGTGGTCGGCTGATTGAATATAATGAAGCAATTAATGGGGTATTTTATTTAGTATTAATATCGCGTTGACTGGATAGTTGATGTCGACCTGCGATGCGGCCTTTGTTATTAGATAATAAGGCTATAACGTCCCACTGCTGGGCCTTCCTACAATTGCGCATGGGGAGATTGGACTATAAACCGATACGAGATGGTTCAATGCTGGTTAGTAAGTTTTAGCGACTTTCATCAATATGTAGATATTTCAATTTGGTCACTCGTCTCTAGCGAAAATTGCTTAACATGAAAGTTCTTAACTTGAGGGCAAGAATCAACACGCTGACCTAATACGTTTGGTGGGTTTTAACGAATGCCATCATACGATAACAGCCATAAGCCATAGTGCCTTCCGAAGCACGGTTGAGCATGTCCGACTTTTGCGAAACCCTGATCCGTCGCAATTCATGTTTTAGGCGCTTTAGGATATAAGTAATCACAAAGCTAAATATACTTAAGTTACTTTTAGGTTTCGTTCAAGATGGTTGATTTTCATGGGAGGCAAGCGAAAGGTCACAACATTATACTTTACGGCTAAAAATAATTGATTTTAGGCTGAGAAAGAATTTTACATATTAAACTAACATTGATGGTGAGTGACGATAAAGGAAAAGGTGGAAGCCCACTAGGGTTGCCAACATTTTTCAGGAAATTAAAGTAAATCTAATACTAACTAAAATAAAAAAAAAGATTTGAAGAAAAAAATAAAGTATTTTCCAAATTAATTTATATAAACGTTGCGTTTTGTTTCACTTCACCTGAGTCTGAGTATCATTCAGTAGTTCAGAAATTAAGTCAACAGGAATATTCCGTTCAAACGCACGCATTAGTCAAAAATAAAGCATTTTCCATACTTTGTTTTTATTAAAAAGAATAAAGTATGGGGATGGAAAATAACGTAGGATACGTTATTTTAAAGTATGGTTGGCAACCTAAAGCCCACTCCATCCGGAATCCACACTGAGGAATTGTCTATCTACCACTAACTATCGGAACACAATGATGCAGTAATATTAGTCGTTATGGTTATTTTTTTTGCGTACCGGAAAGCGCAGTGTGGGCAGGCCTCCAACAAGGTGGACCGACGATCTGGTGAAGGTCGCGGGAAGCCGCTGGATGCAAGCAGCACAAAACCGGTCGTTGTGGAGATCCTTGGGGGAGGCCTTTGTCCAGCAGTGGACGTCTTTTGGCTGAGATGATGATGATGATGATGATGGTTATTTTTTAATTTTGTATACTGATCTCCAAACTTCAGTATGAATAATGGCACAAAATGATGATGATGGTGACAGACTTGGTGGCTACTGGGCTAGCCAGGCAGACTTAAAACCGGTCCTACAACTAACCCAATCGAGTACAACAATATGTACCCCATCGCTAGGGATTGTATTGGCATTTTTCCTGACACTTTTTTTTAAATTAATTTATCATTCCAATAGTTATTACAAAAAACATATATGCGATAACTTTAAAAACCACTAAGATTTAAGCTTAAGTTATCGAGAGTTTACAATAAACAAGTATAACTTATTATAATTTTACACACACACACACACATATAATATCTTATAATATTATAATTATCCACAAATAGTTCTTGTGTAAAGAGTAAGGTACAATAAGTCTAGAAAGTGTTTTTTTAGTTTAGTAATATATGATTAAATATACAAACCGATTGATTGAATATATCTTAGCTTAAATTCCAAACACAGTTCATTTAATGATAACATCACATTGCTTTATACAACTTTAGATCATTTAGCAGTGGAGAATGCTACAACAATAACATCGGCAAATGTACACACGCCTGCATATCAGACTAACACAAACTGTCAAATTTCCTTAATAGACTTTCAACTTTATGTATATGGGATATGGTTGAACATTTATTGAAGAAATATGACAGTTTTAGATAGGTTGACGTGCAGGCGTCTGTATCTAGGCCATTGGTCACTTGTCACATTGCCTTGCGCAATGCTCGTGAACACTGTTTAGCCTGTAGTCAATTTGATCATTGCAGTCAATATATTCTTTAGTTTGATTCATTGCAAAACAATTGATTCAATATGACTATTAAGATCTAACCAATGAGTTTCATTATAGTTCTCCAATTCAATTCAATTTATTTATTTCCGACACAAGTTTTTACAGCAAAAGAAAAATAGATACGTTTAGTCAGTCTATAAACTCGATGTCCATTCTACAGCCAGTCTTATACGTCAAAATTCTCTTGAAATGGTTCTTCATTATTGTGAATCGTACTCAATTCATATAATGATTAAAATTTCGTCTTAATAGGTATTGCTACACGGACAATAATTAATTTGGCTCATATTAGGAAAATAATTTTAGTTATCCAAATTCCAAATAGGCTTTTTAGATGTACAGCAGAAACTAACTGAATCTTCTGTAATAAATTAGTGTTGATTGATTTCGGCGAGTTGGATAGAACGACGATAGCATAGTTGGTAGTGCACCTGACCTGGTATGTCATGTGGTGCGGGTTCGAATCCCGCGCGGATCTTTTTCGTCTTTGTGTTTGTTTGTTGACTTCTTTTTTCAAAAATAATCTTATGTGCCAAGAGAAGTGATTTTCCGCAACTCGTCCCAAATGGGCCGTATGGATGTTTTTTTGTTTTTTTTTAATTAGAAGGAGGCAAACGAGCAGGAGGCGGGTCACCTGAATGCATGCTGCATGGACATCCGCAAAACCAAAAGGAATCGCAGATTCGTTGCCGGCCTTTAAGGAAGGAATAGGCTCGTTTCTTGAAGATCCCTAAGTCGTAATGGTCCGGAAATACCGCCTGACTATGTGTACTGAATATGTGGGACGAGTTGACGAATTACTCACAATTATATACTACCACAGCTACGTCTAAGCTATAATAAAAAACCGTAAGCAGTAAATTTAATTTCATTAACTTTCACGCTTTAGGCAATAATCGCTGAGTTTTATACAACTTTTGATATATGAGATTTCCTGCAATGTCGCCATACGACATCGACAGTAATTTGATTCTACGTAAAATAAGACGTCGTAGGTGATATTAATGACAGACATTGATTGACGGAACGAGGTTGAAAATAAATACATTTATTTGGGCGAGTCTGGGCGCAAACTGTTTTTAACCGACTTCAAAAAAGGGGGAGGTTTCTCAATATATTTTTTTTTATGTGTGTTCGCGGTTAACTTCGTCGTTTATGAACCGATCTTAATGATTCTTTTTTTGTTGGAAAGGAGATATCGCAAGGGTACTAGGTACCATTATAAGGAAATCAGGATCTGATGATGGCATCCCAGAGAAATCGAGGGGAACCTTCAAAAACCGTAGTGGCGACTAGTGCGTTTGTTAATTTTTTCATAAATATTTTAAAGCACTACTACCTAATGAAGGTCTGGAGTCGATGATGATGATAGAGCTGAAAGACAGTCAAGGGAACTCCTCAACGTTTTACAGAAGCTACCTTGTGTTTGGTCTTAATTCATTTCTATTGATAAGCACTTTGCACCCATATGAGTTATAAGTGCCATTACAGGTTTGATGATGGAGACCATAGACAGTCGAGGGAATTCCTCAACGATTTACAGCAGTTACCTTTTGTTGGGCTTACTTCATACGGTTCAATATGCCAAAATGTTTAGTTCGTACAAAAAAAATATCTAATTAAGATTGAAGTTTTACATAGGAATACCACTACCTACTAGGCCGTCGTTTCCTCATCCGAGAAGCATCCTTGTTAGGTCTACCCATCACTAAAAATCGTAAAATAAAATACTTTTGAACAAAAAAAACCAACTTCAAAAAGGAAACAAAATTGAAGCGGTGGTGACTTGATTTCAATGATTTGAGGTCTTTGCGCAAAGCGGTAGGACAGTGAAAAAGCTATTTACTTTTGATGATTATTGGGGTTCGTACCCAACTATGAATGTTAGAGGTAGGTATGTAGGGAGTAGTATGTTTCCCGGAATGCAATGCTCTCACGATATAGGTAAATGTAAAAATTGTAATACCGGTCGATATGAATGTCTTTATTGCACTAAAATACTATGTTAATTCATAATGTAGGCGCGCGACAGTGATGCGCGCGGTCACCAACTTATTTAGGTTAAATTATAATAATTACGTAATGTATAGCTCGTACAATGACTTACTTTAGATCACTTTGATGCTGACTTTATGAAGTTCAAGTAAATTGTAATATAAAGAGATGCTAGCCTTTATTATATCATTTTTGTAGGATCTAGGGTTTGCCAAAGCATCAATAGAGTTAATTTTGAACGAAGACATAACTCTTGAGAAAATGAAACCTATAAAATATTGACAAAAACAAAACTGTATAGTTTAAGTTCGGAAACTCGAGCGAAGGGTTTGCGAATAAGGCAATTACATATCCTATTCGATAGGTTATTCGATTCCTTTGTTATTGTCACTGTCACTCGTACCGCATTCGAAAAAGATAAAGCTGATATTTGATCGGTGGCAGAAAGGTTGGTGTGGTGAATAATGTCACATTCGCACGTCGGTCAGGTCAGTCATTGGATAAAAGGTGTGACTGAATGGTCTTGCATCCGACCAGACCTCAATTAGTCATATAAGATGCAATAAACCGTCACTAACTGCTGTTATTTGACCTCTTTAGCTGCGTGCATTGTCAGAATCTGTCATGGCTCATGAAGCATTCGGTTGATTACGTTTATCTGATGCGTTTTGGACTCCAAGTAATTTAGTAAATAAAATAACATTAACTAACTTACAGTGTAGAGATTAACGATATCGTTCTTGGGGAATTCACATAATTCTTTTCTGATTTACATATACATTACAGCTTGTATACACCACGAGAAATGATTAAGATTAATTAGTACTTACCTAATTACAATACAAATTTTCTTTCTTTCACTTGTTTAACGTTGAACGAAACAGATTCATGTTCTAAAAATGTTTAGCGGTCATTGTGATTGTTGAGTTTTATTAAAAGTTACCTACTATAAAATAGTTCATTATTAAAGTTTTGTATTTTGTTCTTTAATAACAAAACAACATACATAGTATTAGAGCAACTATATACCAACATACATTAAGGCATTATTATTAATATAAAGTCATCTAATCGGTACACCTTATGGAGTACAAACGGATAGCGAAGCTTATAGGATAATTAAACTTGGGTTCATCGAGGTTAATCGGGTTAGAACGTGCCCTATCCATTGTATGCTGCAGGAAATGGTGCGTGCAATAGCACCTCTATATCTCGTATGATGCTATCTAAAGCACTATTAGTATTGAAAAAAAACATGAATACGTTTGCTTACAGTAGTTCACTTTGGCAATTTCTTCGTTTGAAACTATAGGAACTAACATTAGTCTATAAACGTCGTCCCACTAATAGAAAAAGCATACCTAAAGATAGGTCGGGCCATAATTTAGGAGCAAAATTTACAGACTATAAGACTAGAAGAGATATTGCAAGTTCAACTTGTAAATAACCGGTTACATCGTTAGCAGAAAGGCCTTTTTGACGACGCCCTGTCTGCCATAGATGTATGTAAGTAGGTATCTTTAAAATTACATATATTATATTCAAAATTAGTGATTTCGATGCCTCTATGTATATAAAAAATAACAAATAAATATATATCTATACTAATATTATGAAGAGGAAAGCTTTGTATTTTTGTTTGTAACGAATAAACTCAAAACTACTGGACCGATTTAAAAAATTCTTTCAACATAGGCTATATTTATTACTAGAAAAAAAAAATGCTTATAATGATAAATAAATAGAAATACGATTTGTTTGTTTTGTTGTCATAGAAACTGTCAAAGCGGTACGAAGTCCGCCGGGTCAGCTGCTGCTAGTATTTAAATAATAAGCTAGAGAACTTGTAAGTTAAACAGCTTTTTCGATGACGGATTATTGGATGGGTGCTGATTTACTATTGTGTTGCATTCTATCTGATCGATTTTCTGTTGTTCATGTGGTAAGACCCCAGCAGTGATGGGACGTTAATAAACTAGTAATAAAACATACATACAATTTCAAACAAATAAGGAAACAACCTCGAAAGCTGGTGGTGCCGCAGTCAGTGGTAAACTTACTTAGTAGCAACTTTGTAGTAGAAGATAATGCGTTTACCGCTAACTTGCTTAGCGGATAGCGTATGAGTTGCTAAGTAATTATGTTGTCTTTACTCATTTGGAGTCACAACTTTAATATCTTGGAGAAAAGTTTAGTTTTCAACAAGATTTTTCGAATACATATTTTGTTAATAAGCGAAACATTAATTTGTCTGCCTCACTCGGTACTCTTGGTCACTCAGAATTTAGAAATTAATAAACTTAACAGCGCATTTGATAGTTATACCCTTCGATCCGTAGGTACTATTATAGTATTGATCGAAAGTTATACGCCTAAATGTATGAGGAATCGTAAAACTGTTTAAAATTCAAAAAAATTTATAATGGGCAAAACAAATGTATTTCCGGCATTCCTACTACTTATTAACAAAAGTTTGCAAAAAATACGTTAATTATTATTGACTGTTGGCGTTTTATCAAGTCATGAATCTAAATTGATATATATATACATATATATATATATATACTATATATATATATATATATATATATATATATATATATATATATAACCCTGCTTTGCATTACAATTAATTAAAACAAGTAACAATAATCGACACTTGAAACAGCAACGCATGTAGAAACGGACCTAACTTAATTTAGCTATTTTATCATACTTAGTGCATTTATAAGCATACTATTACGTTATTACGTAAAAATGTATTTTCATGTAACACAGTGTTATAACCATTACGAAAAATGGTTTCTCTACTATTTTCGTAATACTCGTAGTTATAGCACTGACATATAATTAATTGTGTTCATCATCATCATCATCAGCCCTTTTTATGTCTCCACAGCTAGGGCACGAGCCTTCCCTATGGCTTGATAGGAAGAACGGGCCATAAACTACCACGCGGGCCCAGTGCGGATTGGTGGTTGTTAGCGACTGCTAGTGCAGCCGGGACCAACGGCTTTACGTGCCTTCCGAAGCACGAAGGAGCTCGAGATGATAAGTTTTTTGGTCACTTAACCGATGACCGGCCTTTGCAAAAGTTGCTTAACCTAAGCAGTCGCAGGCTGGGCGGGTTAACCACTGCGCTATCGGGCTCCCCGATGCTCGAGCCATGAGACTTTTAAGAAACTTATATTAAGTAACCTGCTTGTTAATTATATTGTAAATAATTAAAAAATAATTTTCACTAACTTTTTAAAATATACTTAGGTATATAAAACTCAAATAACTCAAATTCTTATGTTGTGTGTATCCCACACCTACAGGTTTTAATAATTTTTGTTGTCATCTGTTATTGGCTAAACTAGCAATAAACTTCTAAATTAGTAAATTAGGTCAGTGTTAGATATTATAAGCTGTTGATCACCTCAACAAAACGTAATAACAAAGTTTTATAACGGGAATTAACGCAATCAGTCCGTAACAACGGCCGGTAAAACTCGATCGTAACGTTGGGTATACCTATAATCCCCGTTATAAAAAGTTTTAAATTGTATATTAAGTAATACTATCACCAAATTGTCAGTAAACTTTTGTTGTCGCCTGTACCTTTCATTCAATTCGCTACCGACGGAATGTTGTCTGCATCATTGATCAGCGAACAGCGTATAAATAAACATTCAATTCAGTCAATCAAAGTCAACATATGAATGTATGTACATAGAAAACGCTCGAACTATGCACTCCACTATTTATAACGGAACCTACAGATATATCTTTATCATAAGACAAAGTCGTCTTGATTGTATTAAAGATTTAATTTGATTTGATTAGGTATGTAATTTTAAAATCGCACCAATTATGTACTATTTAGATTACAATTTCGACAAACTTTATGCAGTTTTAATGCAGACCATAAAAAAATCAGAAAAAAGTGCTAATAAAAATTCCACAAACGGGATTTGAACCCGCCCATCAAAGAAAAAAACCAGGCAAATTGGTGCAGAGATGATGGAGACAAACATAAAAAAAATATATTATATAGGTACACACACGGCGGCAGATCAACCTACCAAAAACTGTCAAATTTCTCCAATCAATTTTGAACTTTATTGTTTGATTATAAAGATCAATATTCATTGGAGAAATTTGACAGATTTGGGTAGGTTGATCTGCCGCCGACTGTACATACGAATTGAAAACCTCCTTTTTTTGAAGTCTGTTAAAAACGCTACTGATATATTTTTAAAACACAACAAAGAGTTTACGTATTTTTTGTTAGTCCTTTTACTTTCTGACTTAACTAGGTGTTTGTATTTCTACAACTTTATTTTAAAACAATACATGCCCCTGATGGTTGTCTGCCTTGGCATATTGGTTACATATTGGAAGTTAAAGATATCATGTTTCCGTCAATTTCAAAGCGTATTTTCTCATATTACTAGAGTGCCTTGTAAAGGGGCACGTGTAATACCTTTCAAAATACCGACAAGGACCGTTAACATGGGACATGCTGAAACATCATGTTATCAAGTTGTTAAGCCATAGAACTATCAAATATGTCACTATGGCTTTCGAGTTCTATTCACAAGTGTTACTGTAATCCAATTTAGATTATAACCTGTTCAGAATGTTTGTTACAATTACAAAATGGAATGTACAGGATAGCAATCAGTCGTCTTAAGCCGTTAACCCGTATGGGACCAGAGTGGTATGCTATTGTTCAAGTATGTAAGCTTGCCCCCTTTTTTTAGTTTAAAGGGGTTAGGCTGATAATACAAACTCATAGAGAAACAATGAGAAAGGGAATCATTTTAGGAACCATAAAACTTTAAAGTTCAATAGATATTTTTCAAACCAAAAACCCAATCTAATAATACTTTCTAGGATAAAGAGATCTAGGATGTCAGTAACCAACATTCAGATTAAGTACATAAAAAAAGTATTTGATACTCCTCAATGGACTTAAAATTGCATAAACTCAAGAGCATTTATGTTGTTTACAACTAGCTTAATCAAAGTTTCATTAGAGTTGGCTATTGGTTTCAAAAAATATTCAACTTTGACGTTTCATATCTTTCAAGAGCCTTAATACAATCCGCCATTCCATACAGAGATACGAAAATATAATTAAGGCGACGCACCGCTAAACAATAAATCTCATAAGTTTTGATACGAGCGTTTGTACCATAAGAAAAACTTTTTTTTTTCTTTCAAATTAAAACTACAAATTATTTAAAAAAAATGAACTACAATATTGAAGTTTGTGTTAAGACTAATCTACTAAGAAAATTTAGATGCTTAAATCGGTCTGGTTAGCCTATAAAATGCAAATCCTTGTTTTAAAAGAGGTTACTTTGATATTTTTTTCTCTGTTATAAAAGTTAACAAATCGTGTTTCTGCAATTAGCAAAATAAAGTCAATTTAATGAAAAATCATGTCATTAAATATCACTTTCATATGTTTTGTAATTGTTGGGAAAAATCAGGATCCCCGCCACGTAAATTACCAATGCGTCGCCTTAATATGAAAGCCTTTTTCAGTTCATATTCTATCTCTAACACAGGCGAAGTCATCACCGAAAGATATTTGACGGCCTAAATAAAAGCTGATAAAACGGTAGCGGCCTTACAAAGTTTACGAGCTCCAAGAATGTTTTTACAGCGTCTCCATTAAATTTATGTGCGTAAAGCGAAAAGGATAGCACAAAACATTAGTTTTTTTTTTCGTGACTGAGCTGGCAAATGGGCAGACGTACGATCCGCCGCCGGATGGAAAGTAATTTTCATTGAGCTACTATCATGCAAAGTAAAAAAGTGCTGATTGGCGGTACAAATAGGTGTTAGACTCTCTTTATTCTGCCCAGATTCCGATTGAAAGACCAGGAATATACAGATATATAAATGGAGAGGATTTCTATGTAAACATAATAGGAATCTCAATCAAAGCATCTTGATAATTCCATTGCTACCTTATAATCTTTAAATATTACTTTGAGTACTATTGTTGAAGTAGATGCTTTCACTACAAGTGTTCCAATTATCAAAACTGAAGTAAGCTTATGAAAGAAAAGAACTCCCTACACCCTTGAGCCTCGGGAGGACTCAACTCACGACCTTCTTCTATTCTTTCTGTGATACAAAAAGAAAATGGCTAATAGCGTAATAAAAGAACACATGAAATAACTGGACAAGTAAACCCAATATCTCGTCAGCTCAGATGGAAGAGCTAACGAGTCGAGAAGAGTCACCTGGATGATGAACGGTCGAAAGATCGAATCCCACTTGAGGCAGTGCATATATTTTAAAAGTACTATACCATCCTCAGAGTGCTATCAGTTTCGATATAAACATGTCACTGTTGCATGTTAATGCAAAATAACAATTTAAAATAAAATAATTACATTCACACATATTCAAATGAGAAATTTACCATCACCAAAAATTTATGCAAAATCTCTTTCTGCATACAATAGATGATTTGGCTAACTGTAGTGCCATTTCGATAGCCACATACTAACAAATTAAAAAGCACTATCGCAAAAATTTAACAATGCATTCATAAAACTATTCGGTTTTCTGGAGGTATTACCGGACCGTTATGACTTCAGCCCCCCTAAGACAAGTGGCCTAACGCTAATAGAATAGAAATAAAATAGAATTATAATTGTTGGGATTCACATAAATATCATAAAAACGCTGCTACACTACTATCTACTAGCTACTATCTCGTTTTCACAATGGCAATAGTTTTTTTTTGGAGTTAGTTTCAGCAAACAATCAGCATTGCCTCTGACGACATTTTCAGCGTTTCCAGACTCTTTGGGGGCAGCGAAAACTTGAAGAGTTCCTTAAGTCGTGTGATCGAAATACCATCATAGGTTTTCTAGGGGAAATGGCACTACCCATGTCCCCGTTCCCTTCTAGATCGTGAGCCTTGGACCTCGGCTCGGGTTGGTAGTTAGTGGGGGTGGATTGCAATAGAGCTCATAGGTAAGGCCCCAGGTGTTAGGTGTCCCTGGATAACGGTGATTGCATCTTATCAGGGTGCCGAGTGCATGTTATAATATTCATCCATTCGATCACGTTAACGAAAATTTAAAAATTTAAACTGAACTCGTTTGTCAACCGGAGGTGCTGCTGCAATACGTATTCGAATAGTCAGTAAAACTTACACTCAGTACTTAGGTGATCCGGCAGCTTCAATGGAATCTTTCTTGTTTATGTAGGAGGTGCCAACGAGCCAGCGGATGATAGAAAGTAATCACCGTCACCCATTTTATTTTATTTTATTTTAGGAAGACCAACAGCTATTATTTAAATAAACTTTTAAATAGCTACGGAAAGCCATTAACAGGTCCTCACAAATAAAAAACAATATAAATTAAAGTGATATATAAACAAAATACACATAAGGCTACTTAAATATGACACGCTTACAAAATCACACAAAAATAGGATCCAATATAATACCCATGGACACAAGCATCATCAGAGGACTCCAGTAACGTTGCTGATGATGCTGATTTACCTAAAGTGCCAAATTATATGCCAATGACAGGATGGGCCTAGTTTAGGAATGCATTGTTACAGTATCAATATTTTACACCTTTTATGTTAATTGTTAATTTTACATTTAGTTATTTCATTATTATTTATATTGAGTACCTAGTATCTAAAAAACCTAATATAGGCTGTAAGATACTACTAACTAATACTGTATTAATAATTTTGACTAATAAATAATCTATCTATCTACTTATTGTATTATTTCAATATTTTTTGAAAAAGTTAAGTTGTGTCTTTTTTAATGTAAACCAACAATTTTAAGGTAGTCTATAAGTAAGCACAATTTGTTACTAGCGCACTAACATTTTATGGATGTATTTATTATTGCGAATAAACTTTATTTTATTTAATTAGTATTCGCTCATCATAATTTTTGATATCTCATTATTAAGGCAAATAATGACCACAGCCAATAAAAATCTAATAACGACAACTCCAGTCGTAACAAATGAGATCAAAAGTTTGCTTTTCTGACGAACGAAAATATTGTTCGTTAAACATTTGCTTCAGGTAACGAAATTATAATTGTATAAGAAAAAATTGCGTCTGTTATTTTATCATTCGTTGATCAAAGAGATTCCCCTTTCAATAGGTCTGACTTTGCTTAAGCAAAGACGGAAAATTGCGATGTTGCTTAGTTAAATTTATTTCAGTGTAGGTTTATGCCTAATCGCACTAACGATTCTTAAATTTCATGTCACTATGTCATTTTGGAAAACATCGTAATAAACACGGCTTGAGAGACACCTAAAACATTGTTGTCACATTTCATTTTAAAGTTTTATTATATTTTACATAAGTATTTTTATATTTTTATTACTTGTTGTGCCTATTCAATCTTGAAGAACGGCCATCGGCTTCTTAAACTTCCTTTTGTCAATAGCGAGACGGAACAGTTGTTCGACGGAAGTTTACATTGAAGACATTTAAAATATAAAACATAAAATGGAACGCACCCGGTTAAAATGAGTTGAGTACCTTCATATGCAAGTTACTAATTATTTATGAGACGACCAATACCTCAGATTCCCTATGAGCGCGGATAACGTCAGGAAAACATTAAAATTAATGTGTAAAATAAACGCGAGTAGATCCGTAAAAGTGGTTTCATTTCAATGTGTAGTGTTTGCGTAAACTTTAGAAAACAATAAATATAAAGCAGTGACACTTATTTATTAATCCATGTCATAATGCAATCCATTGCATCCATGCTTGTTAGTGTCATATCTACGTGTATAGTATCAGTGGCATTACTATGATGGAACTGGGACACTCTTTACAGAGAAGGGTCAAAAAACACATACGTACGTACATGGATGCAAATGAGAACATAATGGTCACAAAGGCTTGAGGAGAAATAAAAGTTAGATGTAGTTTTTAATGGGTTAAAACCTTTTTTAGCTAAACACAAATATGTTTCTAACACATTCATGATAAATATTCCTTGATGTTTAACAGAAGTAATTGTATGTTATCGCGCTATATTTCAAAAAATGCAAGCTATTGTATTACTATGTCCATTCATGAGACAGTTTATTGAGTTTATAAAATTTCAGTGAATATATGGATAAGTGATGGCGTTGGTATGCTACTATGTCAGTGCAAAGTGAAACTGAAGTGCGCCTCGTAATTTGTTCAATTTCAGAGAATACAGTGACGTTTTTATTATTGCACGCCATTGTTATTGATAGTTTGTACGAGTATAGTCAGCACCAAATACATCGATTCAGACTAAAACTGAATGGTCGAAAAGAACTTGCTTGAATAAAAAAGTTGACAGTGTTACTCGAAATGGTATTGTACCTAATTACAAGATGTAAGTTTGTTGATTTTTAATCAATGCCATCAAGGCAATTTTGTTGCGTCTCGATCAATTTGATGCAAAGCCAAATTAAACACACAATTTTCCAGTTTTTACATATAAAATAGTTGGAGTAAAACATGTGACATTAAATTCTCGATTATTTACTAACACTTTCATAAACTATATACCTACTATGAGAACAATCAGACGTTAAATGTTGAATTTCATCACAGCACGTAGGTAGTTAGAGAAAATAACATAATATCAGCGTCGTTGTGGTGGTGTTTGTTTCTCAGCACCGCAACGGAAACAAGCTGAGGCAGGGTCCTAGTTGGCCTTCACACACATTCATCCTTCCTTGTTGTTGCTTTAGTTATTATTATTAGTTTTTCTTTTATTTTTAATGTTTCCTTATTCATTGTCTTTTTTTTCTGTTTTCTGTGTGATCGTCAATAAATAATTTCTTATTCTTATTATTATTCTTATAATTATAAGAATAACGAAAGCGTACTTCGACGCATCACTTAAACGTTTCGTATAATTACAGGCGTTGGTGAAAAAGGAGCTTTATCAGCCTCCCCTAACAAAGCCTAGACTTTTTCGAGGAACTCGTCTGCGCGTCGCGCCTACTTCACGACACTTCACAAAAGCACTTGACAATAAGTACTCTAGGTGTGGCGCCTGGAAAATATCCTGCCTCGACGAAAAAAAAACTTAAAAGTAGAAGAAAGTCCTTCTAAAATTCTGAACATTGTTGTAACTTGCTATGCAGTATGCAGAGTTGTTTAGAGTTCAAAATTTGATAACCTACGCGTATAAAGAGATTCGTTTGATATTTGGTCTGTTTGATGTAAACAATGAGAATATACTTAAAAAAGAAAAAGGTATACACTTTTTTTGGGTTCTGCTTATGTGGAGTAGCGCAAATGGATTTTGATAAACCATACAGTTTATCAAAACTTAACTTATATTATATTATACTAGCGGCCCGTCCCGGCTTCGCACGGATGGACATTTCTTTTTTAATATAGCCTATGTTACTCAGCGCTAATGTAACATTCTAATGGTGAAAGAATTTTTTAAATCGGTCCAGTCGTTTTTGAGTTTATTCGTTGCAAACATACAAAAATACAAAAAACTTTCCTCTTTATAATATTAGTATGATAAAGTGGACCATGTATTGCGTGCATATATTTAAAAAAAACGATAGATTTAAGTAATCTATTAAAACGTACTGTCAGTACAACGAGCTGTTTACAGAGAAAGGGTCAAAACGTTTGGAGACGACAGCTAGATGCATGATGGATGATTAATTCTGTAGTATTTTAGGATTCTGGGTGAAGTGCACCTTTGGCCGTATTGGCACGTACTATCCGGTGAGACAAAAGCCAAATGGAATTAAACAGAAATAACTGAGCGCAATACTAAACAATATCAAAGCAAATTCACATTTAATTCCAAACAATTTATTAGTACTTCTGCTGCGCTTTGAAATAGCATTCTTGCCATTTACAAAGCTTTCCCGGCACAAATATTGACTTTAAGCTTGTTACGCGGAGCAGTCGAAATTGCAATAAGCTTAAATCAAAGTGTACAAGGGCACATAGCTTTTAGTATTTCGTAAAGAACATTATGCAAGAGAAATGCAACATGATTTTTTAGTAAATAAATAATAATAAAAAAATGTAAAATTAGTGGCATAAAGGTATTCCTTTATGCCACTAATATCTTCTTCTTCTCTATCTTTTACTTATAACAAAATAAGACTTGATAATGAATAAATAAACGCATACCTAGCTGTTTGCTGCGTTCTAATAACGGATATCATCGTTTGTTGGTCAGCTTTTCGCTACAAACTTCATTCATGCAAAATAAACAGTCATTCATGCAAGTTTCCGGAAATATATCTTGTGGAGTCGCAGCGCAACGCAGGCCGGCCCCGCCGCATACTTATTTTGAGTAGCAAACAGTTACGTTATTTTCAAGATTAATCTTGTTTTAATTTTTTTATTCACTGTACTTCGTACGTATGTGCGAGTTGACGACACAAATAATAGGTAAAATAAAAAAGGTGCCATCTCGCACATTTGTGCGAGTTTAAAGTGTGCGACCCCTTTAACTTTAGACCAATTTCTGTGTTACCCACATTTAGTAAAATATTTGAAAAGATAATTCTAGACCAAATTCAAGTTCATTTTTATAGAAATAAACTTTTACATTCTAGACAATATGGTTTCACTAGGGGTCGCTCGACTACTGACGCTGGTGTTGAGCTTATTCTTCAAATATTTAATGCCTGGGAGGATTCTCACGATGCCGTAGGGGTTTTTTGTGATTTATCCAAGGCCTTTGATTGTGTTTTACATGAAACCCTGGTCAGGAAGCTCTACCACTATGGAATTAGAGATGCATCACTGAATCTTCTTATCTCATATTTGAGTGATAGGGTTCAGAGGGTTGATGTTAACGGTAAAAGATCTCCGGGATCGGTGGTTACAATGGGAGTTCCACAGGGTTCAATTCTTGGTCCTTTCTTATTTTTAATTTATATTAACGATTTGCCTTACTTTGTAAAAGACAAACATGAGATAGCATTGTTTGCAGATGATACCTCACTTTTATTCAAAGTGAAACGACGACAGCCGATTGATGACGATGTGAACAATGCTGTCTCAAAGATAGTTCATTGGTTTAGTGTTAACAATTTGCTATTAAATGAACAAAAAACCAAATGTATAAGATTTGTATTACCCAACGTTAAGGAGGTAAAAACCAGTGTAAAAATTAAAGATAAGAATGTGGACCTTGTGGACACCACAGTGTTTCTAGGCATTACGTTGGATGCAAAGCTACAGTGGGGCCCACATATAGATAAATTGTCGAGTAGACTGAGTTCTGCGGCTTATGCAGTAATGAAAATTCGTCAGATCACTGACATTGAAACAGCTAGACTTGTTTACTTTAGTTATTTCCATAGCGTAATGTCGTACGGCATTTTACTGTGGGGCAATGCTGCCGATATTCAAACTATCTTTGTGCTGCAGAAGCGGGCTATTCGAGCAATTTATAACCTAAAAGCTGGTAATTCTCTTAGGGAGAGATTTAAAGATATTAATATAATGACAGTTGCATCACAATATATTTACGAGAACCTAATGTATGTATATAAAAATATTGAAACTTTTTCTAAAAGTGATATTCACAATGTAAACACTAGAAATAAAAACAAACTAGCAGTACCTAATACTAGGCTCCACAAAGTAAATAATTCATTTAGAGGCCTGTGTGTACGTTATTACAATAAAGTTCCAAGTAATATCCAAAAACTAGATATTAATAAATTTAAAATCGCTATTAAAAAAAAGCTTATTATAAAGTGTCTGATTACATTGAAGACAAAACAGCATGGGTTTAAAATGCTCCAATCTATTTCTAATCCGAAATATTGTTAAGATTTTTTTTTTTTAAACTTGTATAACTTGGTAACGTAACGGCATATAATTTTGTAAATGTCGTTACATATTGAATTAAAGCTGTGGAGTTTCTTGCGCCCATTCTTCTCCACAGCTAAAATATAGACGTCCTGAATGGGTAGTGGGTAAAAAAATTATGGACGATTCAAAAGCACTTTTCTAAAGTTTATTTGAATAAAGAATATTTGACTTTGACTTTGCGAGTTGACGAATAACTCATCGTTTGTGCTAAATCAAAAGAAATACAATTGCCGGATGAGTGATAGGTAGAATAGGTACTATAGGTAATTATGTACGAAATTCTCTCTGTTCCAAGATTGCATTTAAGATCCGGTATTTAGTGCAATATAGGTCTAATAAATTTACTTAATTATCGTGATAGTCCTTAAACAGAAAATCTTTAATACTGATACTGGTAAAATTTCAGCATTCCACATGTTCACAAATGCGCATTAGAATAATGCATTTTCAGCACGGAAGTTGCAAGTTACGACGATGTTGGTGCTAGTATCATTTGTCTCTGGTACTTTCGATGCTCTGCGAATAAAGTGGCCATACTTTAGAGCGGAATGAGACATTCACCGCCCCACGGCAGCCATTTGTATCCACTACCTTTATTTAGAATGCTCCAGATAAAATATTTAAACAATAAATTATTTAAGTATCTGTGAGTACGTAGTCGTTTCATTTTTGTTTAAGCAGGTGTTTGATCAGTGATCACAATAAGTTCTACAAATTTTGATTATGATTTAATACCTTTCACTTGCACAAATGTGTCTTTTTCTATCCTACTAATATTATAAACGCGAAAGTTTGTACGTATGGATGTTTGTTAATCTTTCACGTAAAAACTACTGAATGGATTTGGATGAAATTTGGCATACAGATAGTTTATAACCGGGAATAACACATAGGATACTTTTTATCCAGATATTCCCACGATAACGGGAACCACGCGGGTGAAACCGGGAACCACGCGGGTGAAACCGGGAACCACGCGGGTGAAACTGCGAGCGGCCACTAGTGTTAAATATAGTATTTACAGTTTTAACTATTACCCTTTGTTTTTAGTTGACTTAGGGGTGCTAAAATACGATTTATTCGCTTTTTATACACTTTCTCTTCTAGTACACTTTTTGAATACTTGATACATCCTATCGCAAATTAATAACTTATCTAGACTTCCTCACATGCTTTCGCATTATCACCCCTCGTAAAAAAAGTTGGGAGCGCCAACATTTTTTTTAACGACTGTTGATGTATTTCAGCGCTTTTGAAAAACGATTCTGAGGAAACAACAATAAAACAAAAAAGCCTTTTCGTCACAGTGCAATTACGTCATACGACACAGACTCATTCGTTTATAACTTTGTTATGCTTATTACTTATTGTCAACGTGGGAAGGTCTTAGCCATTCACTGGGAGATTTATAGCCTGATCTGATGGCAATAATAATAACATATCAAGTAGAATTGTCTATACACTTCGAGCATCGTGGTCACAGTATTAAAGAGCATAGAACGCAAGATGAAGGCGGCGGCGCATGACGGAATGGCTGGCGTACACCTCTGTTGTTATGGATACTGGCGTTTTCTAACATACAAAGTACAGTCAGCGTCATAAATATCGAAGCATTCTTTAATCAATACTATTACACCTACATAGGAGGCGCAGTGGTAAACGCGCCCGGTCTGCGTCTGAGTGCTGAGGTTAAGCTACTATCCTCCTCCGTGCTACGAAAGGCACGTAAAGCCGTTGGTCCCAGATGTATTAGCAGTCCACTGGGCCCGCGTGGTGGTTTACGGCCCGTTCTCCCTATCCATCCATAGGAAAGGCTCGTGCCCTAACAGTGGGGACATAAAATGAGCTGATGATGATAGGGAGCTTAAGAACCGAGCTTACTCTTTCCTCAAAGGCCGGCAACGTATCTGCGAGTCATTTGGTATTGCGGATGTTCATGGTAGGCGGGGATGACTTTCCATTAGGTAACCTGCTGGTTCGTTTGTTACCTCTTACATAAAAAAATAAGAAAGATTTTAAGAATAGAACTTTGAGTCTCGTTTGCATGACTTTTAAAGTTTTCACAATGATTGCCTAAATTGTAGAGTATTAAATATGTGAGAATAAGATTAGTTACTGCGCGCTAAATGCCATGTTTTGTACAATTCTGTTATTTGATGCTGACTGTACTACAGACTCAGATAATTATATTAAATTATAAGTTATTTATGAGACGTTATATGAATCACCCCTAAAACAACAGAACTTTTCTGTTATGTGATGTGATTTATCTTATTTTTATCAAGTGATCAACAGTCAAAGTAACCTGGTTATAGTGCTTTTCAAGGCTTCATTCAGAATGCTGATTGAAACTTATCTACCATTTTAAAGAAATGCGAGAATTTGTATAGAAAAAATCACACCTCTTTTTTTATATTAGAAGGAGGCAAACGAGCAGGCGGGTCACCTGATGGGAAGCAATCACCGCCGCCCATGGACACTCGCAAAACCAATGGAATCGCAGATGCGTTGCCGGCCTTCGTTTGTTACCAGGAGATGTTGCTTTTATGGCATACAAAATAACATTTTTTTAATGTGAACGAATGGTGAATATACACTGGACAGCAAAAATAACGGGTCATTTAGAAAAACCGCGATATCTCCCAAAGTTATTTACATAGATCCTTCGTATAAATAATATGTTATAGGCAGATTTGTGACGCTTATTATACATATCAAAAGAGGTTGCATTTAAACAAGTTACAGCTTCAAAAAAAGAAATTCCGATTTTTGAAAAATATCAAAAATCAAATTTTTGGAATAGAAAATTTTCTCGCTTTTGTTTCAAACCGAGCTTTCATCATAAACAGTTTTTTTGGTTGGTCACAGTATTTTGTGCATCAACCATGCACCAACATGTCGTTATCTACTGAAGAATGTACACGAATTATCACCATGGTACAAGAAGGAAGTTGTCAGCGGAGTACTGCTAGAACAGTAGGTGTATCTTTATTCACGGTCCAAAGAGTACTCCAGCGATTTCAAGAGACCGGCATGAACAACAGAAGACCAGGGAATGGCAGGCCAAGGTGTACAACTACACGAGAAGACCGATTCATCGTGAGCACTATGTTAAGAAATCGACATCTCACGGCTGTTCAGGTCCGAAATAGCCTTCAAGAAATTCACCACAATAATGTAAGCTCTGACACGATCCGGCGCCGACTTCGGGATGCTGATATAAAGCCTTATAGGCCAGCAAATGGCCCTAAATTGCTCAGAGAACATCGAGTTGCCAGGTTGCGGTTTGCTCGATAACGTCCGATGGACAGATGAAGATTGGTCTAGGGTTATGTTTTCTGATGAGTCAAGATTTTTTTTATTCGCACACGATGGGAGACGAAGAGTATATAGGCGACCAAATGAACGTCATCGTCAAGCGTGTTTTGAGGAAAAGGTGCCATTCGGTGGAGGATCAATAATGGTTTGGGCTGGGATATCTTCAGAGGATCGTACGGAGTTAGTAATTATAGAAAACTGTTCTCTGACAGCTCCCAGATATGTAGAGGAGATTTGAAATGAGCATGCTGGTCCTTTCTTGGTGAATATGGGCGCAAATTCCATTTTTATGGACGATAATGCGCGACCACATACAGCACATTTGGTCAACGCGTATATTCAAGACGTCGATTTCACCCGCATGGAGTGGCCAGCTCGCTGCCCAGACTTAAATCCCATAGAGCATTTATGGGACGAGCTCGGGAGATGCGTTAAACAACACTCTCTAGCTGCAGCTAACTTACGTGAGTTAAGAAGTGCGCTAGTAGAAGAATGGTCAAACATAGACCAAAACCGTATTAGAAATTTGATTTACAGCATGCCAAATCGTCTTAATGAAGCGATACGGGCTCGTGGAGGAAATACAATATATTAAATTTACAGAAAAGCTTTCATTTTGCAGATTAACTGTGTTGTATATTTTTGTTGTCAAAAGTTAGAAGTGGTTTTTTTTCCTATTTTTTAGTACTTAAATAAAATTATACAGTTTACAAACGTGTTATGTATTTTCTTTTATGTATAAGTCAGTCATCTAAAACATACTACAGTTTCACTAGTTTGTGTTGTGTAGTTAAGAAACTATCACACTTTTTATAAGCGACCCGGAATTTTTGCGGCCCAGTGTATATAACTCGCACTGAGTAGGCACTCAGGCCTTTGACTTATCTTGCATATTATAATGGGCATGCCGCCTCTGTCGTGATATAGTGTAGTAAAGTGGTCGGTTAAACCACTGAGCACAGAATGGTTAAACACATCGGTCATTAGACCCACACATCCTAGAGAGTTGGATACTCAAACTTCTTCTTCCCTGTATTAAATAAAGTGGACTAAACTTAGACCTGGTTAAAAATCTCAGTTTTGTTCCTGAAGGCCTAATATAAACAGCATATTTTTATTCCAGGTCTAATTTTAGTCAGTTATTAATAATCTGACTATTTAAAAACACAGAATAACTAAAAGGTTATTACTTTTAAGTTAATGTTTGAGTTTTGATTATAATTATCTACTTAGTTGTTCTTAGACCAGACACAATAGAAATTCAATTGTTCTATGGCACTGTGTTTACATTGGGCGTCCAAGTATTTATGGTTTAGCAATTAACTTATCTCTCTGGTTCAACATAACATTAATTAGAAAGTGAATCAACATAATTATCAAATGAGTGCATTGAAATAAAACAATATTCGACAAACATTAATCACTGCCGTTTTGTAAATGAAAGGAAGCATTTATATGAACTCATTATGACTAAAATCAATGAACGCCCAAAATTTTTTATAAAAGGCGTAAAATTGTTATTAAAACGTTCCAAAGTAGAAATTCTGTTTTTACATGCAAAAATTAATGGTAATAAATATTATAGTCATATTTTCTTCCAATTTCCCATTTCAGAAAGGCATATCTTACTTAAAATATTTAAGTATTCCAACACCCCTGAGGCATATTGTATCTCTCCAGGCTAGTTGAGTCGCTTGATCGATAACTCATAATCATAATGCATCCCCCAAATTGACTGATCTCCAGCCCCGAGGCGTCAGCTTTTCCCTCTCACGTGAAGAACGCGTACGCGAATTTTATTGGGGTTCCGAATCAATACACGGCCCTACTCGGCCCCTTTCATATTAACTTTATTTCTGATTTTAATTGAATATATGATAGAAACGTTATGGTCATTGAAACTATTACAAATTCTGTAATAACCAGGCGTGACATTGGTACCAAAGTCAGAAAAGCTCCATTGATAGTAAACATGGATTTCTAAACGCATACCTTTACATTTTGATAAATTGATTACTCTGTAACAAAACGTCGTCGAATAAGTTACAAGCTACGTGAATCGTAACTGTTACCAATTTATTTATAGATGCCCAATGTAAACAGTGATCGGATGAATGTTTGTTTAAAATCAGAATGTCAAAAAACCATCAAGTTACCTTGAATTCGTGTGCGGTGTTCTCCAAGTTTTGTCAATTTTACGCTTGAACACAATGCAAATCCAATGTGACACGTTGACACACACGCAAACGTCACTGTTAAACAACTGACACGAGCCTAAATATTGGTTATTTTTTGTTTTTAAATTGTGTCAAAAGGACAGGCGCTGCGTCAACCGGCGGCGACGACGCGAGTAAGCCGACTGGCGGGCCGGTCGAGTCGGCTAGTCAACCCGCCCCTGCCCTCGCTACATCTGGAGTCGAAACTGTTCGGATCAGCTGATATTGGAGAAACAAATTAAACAAACGACGCGATGAGTAATTATTCTTCAACAGAATGGGCTCTAGAAATCAAATTAAAATCAAAATCAGTAGCTACATCAGAAGATGTTATTGCACTTACCGTAATACTTTTCAATTCTATAGGACCGATTACTGTCGGGATTGTGCTTACCTGAAACAATAGACAAATCAAATGAACAATTAAACTCTCACTTCGTGGAAATAGCTAATTTAGCAATGTTGCTACAACGCCAATCTTAAGCTCAAACAAAGGGTCTGAAAACTCAATTTTCGCTAAATTATTTTCACTGAGGAATCTCTTATGAAGGCCTGGGTCAGCGAACTCGATTACAATCACAACGGGCAGACGGAACGATATAAAAGAGCCATAATAAGGAATGATGTACAAACACAATTTAACATAACAGAGCCGGCGTTGGAGTCGTATGAATAAACCTCGATTTTACAAAAGCGTTAGAGGAAACAATAAGGCAATATTTCAATAATGGTAGTTTCTTGTCTGAGGTTTCTTGTGGCATTTGAAAGGAGCTTATATAAATAAGGAAGGGAACGCATCAATACGTTTATGAAGAACATTAATTAAATATCGTTATATTAAATACTAAACCGGTGGCATTCTTAGTTTTTTTATCATTGTAATCGTTCTTCATTCTATTAGCTATTTATATAAACCAAATCTTTTAATTTGTAATATAATGTTTAGACTTTCTGCGTTTCATAAGATTGATTTCGGGGAAGCATGACAAAAATCATCAAGTTGACCACGACGCATTCTTATCACCAAATAATGATTTGAGCTTTAAATCTAAGCCATGCCATGCATCCACCAGTTAATATGAGCTAATTTTGATGAATTGTACCGAATACCTATATACATACACGTACATATTCTTGACTACAAAAAAGTTATTACTAATGATAGAATAAGCTACAAAGAAAAAATTTTGGTTACGTTGCCATACATCTCGGAAATTTCTTGACTTGTCCGCTGTCTCCCTTACACCATCAATCACTGCCGCCCAGGACCAACTCGGACCTTCGCATAAAAAATGCGCGCGATGTCATTATGGATTTTCTTTTATTTCGACGAACGAACTGTCCAAAACGTCCACGCGAAATATGTGCGTTCTAATCAGAACCATCCAAAAAAAATGAGAATCGTTTTCAAAGAACTGTGCATTTATTTTAAGATCAAATCAAATAACTACTTGCCAAGCTATCGATATAAATGACTGTGTAACTTAATGTTGGGTGTCGAGTTCTTTTCATTATAATTACACATCTAGAAAATCTAAGCAACACATAATCTATCATTTATTTAAATTACATATCGTCTTTGAACCATTTTTTAAAATTGACTGAAGTGTCAAGCAATTTTGCAAGAATTGTATGTAATTATATATCAAAAAACAATAACTTTAACTGTGCAACCATTTGCTCTTTTTAATACTTCAAATACTGTCTCTCCATAGTCCTCTTTCCAATGCTAAATGTTTTTTTCCGTAATACACATTAAAAAATACAAATACACCAGGTTATCCGTAAAAGTGTAAATAACGCCACCACGACTATACCGGCGGGTATATGTATTATAGAACCAGCAAGGGTATTCATAATTAAATTAAAAATCATGAACGAGTCCTTTGAGCAGTAGAGAACATCTGTAGCCAGTAATAAAGAAGGCATGATTGCGACCATGTTCGGGCATACATTCATAAAAAGAGAATAACATGATGGCCTAAGGCTTTGAAGTAGAATTGCACGAGTCAGCGTAACTTTTTCATTATCAACTTGCCAAATTTAGGCCAGGGTCGTTGAAGCAAATAGCCCTACCGTTTTGGTAAAACAACATTTCTGCCAGAAATTAGCAAAAACTTTTTAAATCGTAGACTTGACTGAAATGTCAGTTTACATCTCAGAACAATTTATTATTCTGGTTTAGGTTAGGTTTATATTTGGTCTGTGGACGGACAGTACAGACGCATAATTAGATATCTTTGGCGAGAAAATAGTTGTGAATGCGTGTTTAATTTATGGAAACTGTGTCCGAATTAAGTTTAGCAAGCACAATCAGGTAAGTATTATGTGCAACAGCTTTGCTACAAAGGTGCAACAGGTCGTAAATGTTGCGGTCGAAGCTGAAATTACATCCTTTTGTTTTCTTATTACGTAATCCAATATTGTTCGGTCGGTTTGAGAAAGACAGATAATAATACGCGGAGCAAAGTCCTACTAGATAGTTTCTAAAGGGACATCGCTGACAATTCCTGCGGTCAGCGTTTTTGTTGGTAAGACAGTTTTGGACTGATAGTCGTAGTATTCTATAACAGTGAAGAAATGATCATAGAATTTGTAGACAATTATTCATCACCCTATACTTACGTGATCATTTGTGGTCTGTGCGGTCAAGGCATGAGTTTGAAAAATTATGTTTTCTTCATTAGTGAGCAATTTGTTTTTATTGTAACTATAAGTAATTTAAACTTAGTTGATTTTACACTATTTGATCAAAAACATCTTTAGATGACTTCACTACGCAGTTTGTCTGTGGTTTGTGTATCCATATGACCACAGCGATATTGCTAATATAGGAATGCCACAACAATGTATTGTTTTGCTGATAGATCCAATACACAAAACCAATTTAGATTTAAACTAAACTGAATAATCCTAAACTTTAAATCCTGAACTATTAAATTTATTGAATCATATTTGTGGCAATCATTTTGTAACAAAGTAGATCCACTGGTCTGAGATACATACGATAAAATTTAATTATAAGAACAAAATTTAAATTCAGAAAAACATAATTTAAATGAACTTACTTTAAATTAACACACTTTTAATAACACTTAGACTTTTTGGAAGAGCAAAGTGCTAACTTAAAATACACCAAAACCCAAATAGGCGTATTAGTTTTCGGATTTTTAAACCTTGATAGCTGATGATGACGGGTAAGATGAAACCCGAGAAATCCTATGCGTTCAAAATAAACATCCATGAAATTGAAGATAAAAAACTAACAGGAATAATCAGATTGTGGAAGTGAATAAATTTCCTATAATCTATCACGAGATACCGGCAACCTTTGAAAAGATATTCAAAGAAACTGTTCTTTCACGCGCTGAAGATCAAAGAAGACTTCCGGAAATAACAAAAAAAACATAATGAATTCGTCGATTTTAAATAAATCGCAATTTACGAAGAAACATAATAAGTATCAAATTCTTTGTCTTGTAATTTAACTAAAAAGTTGTAATACAACTAATGAAGGTAAAGTCTGCCCAAGATAACAATAGCTTAAAAATTACATTTATTACATGAAGAGCGAACAACTGAGTTTGTAGTTTTAGCAGAAACTCCGCCGCGAGGTAAATCGATACACGCGCGGCAACCAAAAGCGGCCCCGTATTATAAAAGTAAGAATAAACTGCCGATTCTTGTATAGTTAATTCATTCATTCATCGAGTAGAAACTCCGTTAAGATTTGTAAGAACTAGATTTAAGTATCAATGTGTTCTCTCCAACGATATTTGTTATTTGGCAGTATGTACATTTCTACCTACCAACGAACCTTACGTAAAGAATCTTCTTTGTACATCTCCGCACATCTTTGCGGAGATGTACAGATACGAACTTAAATTAGCGTCAAAGTATCCACGCAATTCAAGTAAAAACCATAAATTGTCCCCACGAACAAACGCAGATGGAACACATTGTGTTTAGACAATAGGCACATGGGTCTGACCGACCTCTAAAGGCACGGGGCGAGATTCCTTTGTACCTATAGTAAACTATAACACATTCGCGAATAGATTACCATTTGTAAAGAAAAAGATGAATGCTACAGAAATAAAAGACTAACAATTTCAAGAGAAAGTTCCGATCCGAGACTTGTTAATAAATCTTTTAATACGAATGGTGCATCGAAAGATGCAGTAACGGGTCAACGTCTCGAGTCAGAAATAGCCGGTGCGGAGCTAACCACCCCTGGCCTATGTCTGTCATCACAATCTCTTAGCAAATCGTTCCGACATCTCATCAATATGTCAACGAGGTTATCAATATACAATATCTACAGGCTACCGTCGAACTACTGTTTACATTGGATATAATTGGGCGGGCGTACGGCAGAGCTTTCGTTTTAGGATCACAATAGGAGGCGTGGGTCATCGGCCGACTGATGGCGACCTATTTTTACAAATTAAATAGGCAATAACAATCGGCTGCTCAACCCATTTGCCTCTAACAATGCATCACACATTCCTTTTGACTAACGTGTGTTTCTGTTTCATATTGTGTTTACTTGTTGAGATAATTATTATTCAAATAATAATAGAAGTGAATGCAAACAGGCTATTCAGAAGTCTTTGTCAATACATTTGGTTCAATCATGCAAGGTATTTTGCTGGCCCCTGAATTGTTGCAACATAATTAAGTAATTTTCCGGTTAATTCGACAGAATGGGTTTCAAAAATATGTCATACTCGAATCATCAAGTATTATCTATCAAAGTAGGTATACATTTTTTGATGAATTCTCCGTTAGTATGTTATTTCGATTTTTCAGTTATCTGTTCATATTTGTGATTATACGAGTAAAGCAAACACACTGATTAAATAGTGCGTAAATCCAAATAGTCTATTTTATGTCTGTATTTGAAAAACAAAACTCAATACATTTGCGTTTGATAAAAATTCACAAACTCAACAACGTTTTCGTAGAAGATTCTGTTGAAATACGTTTTGTAGATACTTACGCTGTCGATTTTTTTTAACAATTTATTTTGTTTGCTTAATTTATTACTTACTTACTTCTTTGTCAACTAAAATATATCATAAAGATTTCCATAAAATATCAGAAAAAGTAGCATGTTAGTGAGGGGAATACCTGAGATCTGAGACTCAAGGTACCAACTGATATCTCCATCTATTAGCAGATTAAACACTCGTCTCGTAACCAATCGATTTCCCCCGGGAGAGAGTGAATGAGCTAAGGCGTCCTGTGTTAACTTGAGATATGATTTAGGATATATTCCTAAACTTAACTCAGTACGGAAATTGGAAAATAAGGAAACGTTAGAGAATATTGTATCGAATTGCCGACAGGATAGAAAATATTGTTCAAAAATGTTATTTTATAACAGACTTGCGGATAGTAGAATAATAGACTAAAATATGGAATGTAAATATTGGAAAGCTTATGAAGACGAGACATTTGAAATGATATGGAATTCGGAGAAAATATTTTATAAGAGTACCTAAGCTAACTTCGAGATTTGAGTGCTTTCAGTAGAATTCTACGAGTTATTTAATAAGAATATCTTCAAATATGTAATAACACCAGTTATTACGGATTTGACAGGATATAAGTAATTGACGTATTTGACAAAAATAATTTACTAAAAAGTTACAGTTAAAATTAAGTTAGTGGTACAGAAAGCACGTAGTACACATGTCTACATTTTACGCAATATTTATTGCGAACTACGTAGAATACCTATATTTAATAACTGCTGTCTTCAATCCCAAAACTTTAATTTTCCAAACAAGTTTCAAAATAAACATGACTAATAGAGCAGGAATGGGCCATGACACAATTAGTTGGCTATTAGAATTCATCTTTAAAATGGTCGGTACTGATCTAATTATTACTAAAGCACAATATGAGTTGAGGCGTAATAAATTAGCCTTATCTAGACAGTGTGTCTATATGGCTTCAATCCATCACTGCCACCATAGGGGACGGATGCTACGTATTAGCGAAAGTGATTGTTGCGAAACAATAATTTTTAAATAAATTACGGTGATCTAATCTTTTTTTGTAATCTCTTGCAGTATGTACTGTTATTATTACTTTGTTTTTAACTCATTTAAAGCAAGATTTGTGTATGTTACACATCTAATAGTAACAACCAGGCGTTGTTTTACTTTCAATATATGGTTTTTCTTTTCATGTTATTATTTTGCTTCAAAAAACATATTTACATAAAATCATTACGAAATGTCCTTTAAAGACAAAGATTCACAGAGAAAAGCGCTGAATAAATATAGATTTCTGCTTATTTGTATTACATTTTATATATTTTCAAAATATGATACGTGCAAACAAGCGCAATGACTCAATGAGTTGCAAGACCTTCAACGTTATAGATAGATAAGTAAACAAAGTCCGCGATTCTGCAAACTAGGTTGACTAAAAATAAGTGAGTAAAAACTTCCTGTAAGTCATCATAAGGTCAACATCGTCTAAATCCTAGCTAAACCAATGAAAGTTCTATATTATTAAGAAAACCAACGCTTCGCTTGGAGTGTTGATCTTGACTAAGAAATATTGACGACCTCCTTGGTCGAGTGGTTTGTGCACCGGTTTTTATGGTGTCGCCATCTCTGAGGTCCCAGGTTCGATCCCCGGTCGGGTCAATTTAGAAATTATTGTTTTTCTAAATTGTCTCGGGTCTGGGTGGTTTTCTATGTATAATAAGTATATATTTAAGTATTTTAAGTATGTTTATCCGTTGTCTAGTAACCATATAACGAGTTTCATAACGAAGCTTCAGCCAAAAATTTAATTAATTAATTAATTTATTGGAGAGGTTTTGCAAACTCCAAGCATCAGAGAATTTGTGGACAAAACGCCAACTAGAGCCACTCTACCTACCAATTTCTGCTAAGCAGCTGTGTTCAGGTCCGAAGGGTGTAAGATGTAGTACAACAAAAACTGGGGAAAGAGGCATATAACTAAGGCCCCAAGGGTCGGCTTATATTTTATGATCCCTAAGTCTTATATTCTACCCAAATTGTTACAATACAAGCCTCAAAGGCAGCTGGTGACCTTTTATCATGAGGTGGAGCGTCAACAGACCTTAAAATAAAAAAATCTTTTTAAAAACAAGCTTTTATCTTACTTGTTAATAAAAAAGAACTAAAAACTTAAAGATAACTTAATTTAAAAATCTTTGCGTTTTCATCACAGATCCAATTTTTTTATAAATAAAAGTGTGTTACATTTTGATGGAACATTTAAAGAACATTTAGCATATTATTACACCTTCATTATTTATCTTTTGCAATCACGCTTTTATTTATAAAAAAATTGGGTCTGTGATAAAAACGCAAAGATTTTTAAATTAAATTATTTTTAACTTTTTAGTTCTTTTTTTTATTAAAAAGTAAGATAAAAGTTTGTTTTTTAAAAAAAAAAATCTTTTTATTTTATTTTTAACTTTTGAGTATTTTGAATGATGTTTAAACACCCTCATACCATTCAGCCCTCGGCACGTGCTCACCTTGGCATTGGGTCATCTATCTAATCCATCTAATCAAAGACAGAATCCACATTCATAACAAAAGGAACGAACGAACTTATTTTTCCGAGTTCCTATGGCCATCTTCCAGCTCCATCATCAGACCATCATCACCAAAGTACTCGTCAAGACGAATCATACGAGCTCAAACTCGATGGGGTTGTGTCGTTTTATTACCGAGTTCCTATGGCCATCTTCCAGCTTTATCATCAGACCCTGGTTACCTTCTAGCACCAAAGTACTCGTCAAGACGGATCAAACGAGTCCAAACTCGATGGGGTTGTGTCGTTTAACTACCGAGTTCCTATGGCTACCTTCCACCTCTATCATCAGACCCTGGTTACCTTCTAGCACCAAAGTACTCGTCAAGACGGATCAAACGAGTCCAAACTCGATGGGGTTGTGTCGTTTAACTACCGAGTTCCTATGGCTACCTTCCACCTCTATCATCAGACCCTGGTTACCTTCTAGCACCAAAGTACTCGTCAAGACGGATCAAACGAGTCCAAACTCGATGGGGTTGTGTCGTTTAACTACAGAGTTCCTATGGCTACCTTCCACCTCTATCATCAGACCCTGGTTACCTTCTAGCACCAAAGTACTCGTCAAGACGGATCAAACGAGTCCAAACTCGATGGGGTTGTGTCGTTTTTCAAAATTCAAAATTCAAAATCATTTATTCAGTTTAGGCTACAAGTAGCTCTTGTGAATGTCATTATGCCATCGGTTCGTAAATCTACTCTGGGCGGGAGATCTTGTACTGAGAAGAACCGGCAAGAAACTCAGCAAGTGTCCAGCTCTTTTCTCCCTTACAGCGTCAAAAATATTGGAAAATGCCCTATCATAGCAGAACACTTTCCATTACAAATAAACACAAAAAATATATATAAGACAATTACAACATGTAAAAAAACAAAATAAAAAATGTAAGTTAACAAATTTACATCAGATAATTATGTAAAGGTTTCAATTTCCACAATGTCATACAGCACCACTACAGTACTCTAGTAAAAGTCAAAAATTGTTTAGGTAAAACAAAGTCAAACTATAATTAATAATACTAAAAATAAGATAAGTATGCAAGCGCAGACCAGCCTCCACAGGCGGCACCCGTTCACGAGCATGACATATGAATCAGCCATCGCTTCGCTCAACCATATTTTAGGGAACGTAACGACCCGACGCACATGCCACCACCGCAGAGACAGTAAAGAGAGCATGACACACTCAAGATACTCTAAATAAAAACTTAATGATGTATTTAACGCAACGCTGTTTGTTATCTGTAGGACAATGCTGTTAAAATAAAAAATGTAAGTTAACAAATTTACATCAGATAATTATGTAAAAGTTTCAATTTCCACAATGTCATACAGCACCACTACAGTACTCTAGTAAAAGTCAAAAATTGTTTAGGTAAAACAAAGTCAAACTATAATTAATAATACTAAAAATAAGATAAGTATGCTAGAGCAGACCAGCCTCCACAGGCGGCACCCGTTCACGAGCATGACGTATGAATCAGCCATCGCTTCGCTCAACCATATTTTAGGGAACGTAACGACCCGACGCACACGCCACCACCGCAGAGACAGTAAAGAGAGCATGACACACTCAAGATACTCTAAATAAAAACTTAATGATCTATTTAACGCAACGCTGTTTGTTATCTGTAGGACAATGCTGATAAAGGCTATCATATCAGTATAAAAAGTATAAAAAATAATTTTAATAAATTGATTCAAATATATAATATGTGATTTTTATTATAACCAGGCTGTTTTATCATCTAAATATTCTTTAACTGTATAATAACCTTTTATAAGTAATAAAGACTTCACATGTTTTTTAAACTTATCTAAAGGTAAATCTAGTACAGAATTTGGTATTTTATTGTAATAGTGTATACCTTGCCCCAAGAAAGAACCAAGTACCTTCTGTAACCTGAACAGTGGCATTACAAGTTTTGTCTTATTTCTAGTATTGAAATTGTGTACGTCACCGTGTTTAGTAAAGGAGTTGATGTTGCAACGTACAAAAACTATACAATTATAAATATATTGAGATGCAACTGTCAGGACATCAATCTCCTTAAAAAGATTTCTTAGGGAAGTTCGTGATCCTAGTTTATAGATTGCTCTTATTGCTCGTTTCTGTAAAATGAATATAGTTTCAATATCAGCCGCTGTTCCCCACAGTAGGACGCCATACGACATGACACTATGAAAATAACTAAAATAAACTGTTCTAGCAGTTTCAACGTCTGTTAACTGCCTAATTTTTCTAATGGCATAAGCAGCAGAACTGAGTTTACCGGCCAATTTCGATATATGAGGATTCCATTGAAGTTTTGAGTCAAGGGTAATGCCTAAAAAGACTGTAGAATCTACCAAATCTAACTGATCACCGTTTATTCTAATATTGGTTGGTTCATTTCTGACATTTGGTAATATAAATTTAATACATTTTGTTTTCTTAGCGTTAAGCTGTAAATTATTAATAGTAAACCAATGGAGTACCTCTGAAAGAGCTTTATTTACATTTTCATAATTAGTCCTACACCTAGTCACATTAAAAATGAGTGAAGTATCATCTGCAAATAATACAATTTCACAGAAATTCTCTACAAAGAATGGTAAGTCATTAATATAAATCAAGAACAGAAAAGGACCAAGAATCGACCCTTGTGGAACTCCCATTTTTACATGAGAACCAGATGATTACCATTTATATCGACAGTTTGAGTTCTAGAGCTGAGATATGACTGTATTAAATTTAGTGCAAAATCTTCGAGACCGTAATAATGTAGCTTCAACACCAGAGTCCGGTGCTCAAGGCAATCAAAAGCCTTGGACAAGTCGCAAAAAACTCCAAGAGCATTTTGAGACTTCTCCCAGGCATCAAATATATGTTTTATTAGAGCAACGCCTGCATCAGTAGTAGAACGACCCTTAGTAAAACCATATTGCTTACTTTGTAAAAGGTTGTTTGTGTTAAAATATGACATCAACTGTTCGAGTATAATTTTTTCATAAATTTTACTTAGCGCTGGTAATATTGAAATGGGCCGATAGTTACTGGGGTCTTCTTTGTTTCCTGATTTGAATAAAGGTATAACTTTACTAAACTTCATAAGATCAGGAAAGATTCCCTTATCGACACAGTTATTAAAAATTTCAGCAAGATACGGTGCAATAGAATAAATAATATTCTTAATTACTTTAATAGATATACCCCACAAATCACTCGTGTTTTTCATTTTAAGTGATTTGAATGTTTTAATAATATTCATTGAATCAATGTATTTAAAATGAAAGGAAAGATTACATTTTGGTACATATTTTTGGAGTAAAGTTTGTGCAGCTTCCGGTGATGAATCTAAATTTGATGTTGTTATTACAGGTATATTTACAAAAAAATCATCAAAAATATTAGCAATTTGTGAATCTGAATTGACCAAGTTGTCGTTTACTTTTAAAGTGAAAGTATTATCCCGTGGTTTAAATTTACCTGTTTCACGGTTTATGATGTCCCAAGTGGCTTTGATTTTATTGTTAGACTTTTTAATTTTTTCTTTAATGTAATTAGATTTTGCTACTATGCACACTTTCTTAAACATTTTCGAATAATTCTTTACATATTCCGTAAAATTAACATTTTGGTTATATTGTTTTAAACTATATAAATCATACAACTACCGTTTAACTACCGAGTTCCTATGGCTACCTTCCGGTTTCATCATCAGATCAGCTCCATGTCATAATAATTTTGTATTGTCATCCGATTTACACATGCATGCAAAGTCAAATTTCAATTACTATATTTGACCCAAACAAATTTGTTACAGGGCAAGGCTATATAAACGCTTGTAAAAATATTATTAGGAGTTCAGCTAAATCAAAAAACTAAGGTTGTAAATCATTAGATATATAGAAAATGTATTTATGGTTATAACGTTATTACGACAGATTAATAAAAAATCAAGCTTAACCTTTTTTCTCTGATTTTTTTCTGATAATTTTTTTCAAATATTTACTGCGACTATTATTAAAAATTTCAAGATTTATTAGGTTCTGCTTGGCTTTATACGATATTAAAAGATGATAGCAAAAATGGCGCAGCTGCACATTTATAACTGATTAAGTTATTGATGTCTGTACTCTGTATATATAATACCTGCAAGTTATTTTCAGTGCAATTTAAACTCTTAAGATAAAAGAAATATGGTACCTATAAAAGGGATCAAAAACTCATCGTTGCTTTAGGTATAAGTATACCTAAAGCATCGATGAGTTTGTGATCCCTTTTTTACTATTTCCGCTGCCCAATGCCGATTCTAGTTGCAAATTGCGATTCCAATTTCGTTCACTCTTTAAACCGGAAAACATGGCTGTCTGTGCTTATATGACTTTCCCAGTTTAATTTATTTGAGTTTGTCGCTGCGCAAATTAAATTCTTTCCTCAGACACTACGGGTGCACGATGTGTGGGAATTCGTCACGTGACTCTAGAATGAAACCGTGTAATTTCTCCCTCGTACAAAGGGAACGAGCAGTAGGAACATAGTGCAAGTAGGGTATTTCATTAAATTCAATAAGATGTAAACAAACAAGTACATGCAGGTAAAGTATCAGAATAACCCTACTGCGCTGCTATTTATTGTTAACACAACAATGAGCCAGTATAAACACATATACTGGCTTCATTCATAGAACTGGGTAATTATTTCTAACACATGCTTTTGTAAGAAAAAATTCAAGATTTTCTGGGGTGTGGTGTTACCGTTGTTTAAATAATTTCATAATCAAAAAAACAAGTAAGCTACGAAGGCACGCAGTAACTTACTTGTCTCGTAGTCGAAAGTGATATAAAGTACCTAATTATACGATTCATATAATTTTATAGTATGAACAGTTTCCAAAAAATGTTTGCTTTCTAAACTTTAGATAAGGGGAGAGATATGATACACGTTATTTGGTAGAATTGTGACTCCACGCCATCTGATGTTAAGTGAAAGTGAAGTCCAGACTCGAAGATAACTGATACCGTGAAAACGACGCAGTATCGTCTAATGCTGCGTCGTTTTCACGAAGGTGTGAAGAATCCTTTGTCATAAAAAGGAGGAAAAACACGTGCTGGTAGATATTCCATCTTTTGGAGGTGCGACAAAGAATAGTCAACAATTTTCGTTGCGCGCGATGGAATATTACCGACCGAGACGTTCGTCGAGAGCGTCGTTTGTGAATGCTACTGCCTTTCTTCACACTATGCCATGCCACGTATAAGCCCGCCATTCACAGCCGGTTATTGTATGCAAATTAAGTCGGGACATTTTTCAGTTCCAGGATTAGTATTCGCCGCATCCCGTTCGTTTAATGTCTGCTCCGTCCATTTGGTTTGTTCTTCAAGATTTTCGCATGGTACTTAGTCTTGGAATTGTCTTATGGAAAAAACAAAGATTAAAAAAAGTTCAAGTATCTTTAAAATTGTATGAAAGTAGAAGGTTTTATTAAATAAATAAAATAAACTTTCCTACACTCACACCAATTATCTAGCCCAAGAGAAGCTTCGTTATGAAACTCGTTAAATGGTTACTAGACAACGGATAAACATACTTAAAATAGTTAAATACATACTTATTATACATAGAAACCACCCAGACCCGAGACAATTTAGAAAAACAATAATTTCTAAATTGACCCGACCGGGGATCGAACCCGGAATCTCAGAGATGGCGACTCCATGAAAACCTAGAAATATAAAAATTAGTAGTTTTTATATTTCTAGGTAATAGTTAGGGTAAAAATTAGTAGTTTTTATATTTCTAGGTAATAGTTAGTGTTTTCAAGACTTTAAAAAAATCAGGCTGACTAAATTGATTTAAAATTTGCATCAACGTTGCTGTGCCGTAGCATACCCATACAACATGACACAAACGTTTTTTTTAAAATGTATTATTTACAAAAAAGAGGCTACGGTTTTATCACATTCTTTTCCTACATGTTCTTCTTTTCACATCTGTATTTTTCTTTCAATGTATTACCTTAGACATATTTCCAATTACACTTATGATTACATTCACATATTTAATCAGTAATTTATCCATGGGTGTACGAAACTTTAATGGTGTTATTAAAGGCTAATAGACAAACAAAAATATATTTAATCCTACTAATATTATAAACGCGAAAGTTTGTAAGTATGGATGGATGTTTGTTACTCTTTCACATAAAAACTATTGAATGGATTTGGATGAAATTCGGCATACAGATAGTTTATAACCTGGATTAACACATAGGATACTTTTTATCCCGATATTCCCACGGGAACGGGATCCACGCGGGTGAAACCGCGAACGGCCGCTAGTAATTAATATTTTTGGTTACAAACGATTCGAAGTTTTCTGTCGTATGTTGACTTTATAATTGTTTAGTTTGTTAACAACGAAATAATACTATTTGCTTTCGTTGTCCGTATATATTGGAGCACGTGCAATACCTATATTACTTTTAAAACGATTATGGTCAATAGCATTAGAGTAATTAATAACTGGATCAACTCCTAGACAACAAAAACCATGGTGTCGAAGGATCCGATATTTCGGCATGCGCGGTATGCGTCATGTCATGATCGGTATCATACTATATGCTCAGATATAATAGTAGATCTGTGTCGAATATATAAAACAAAACAGATATATTAATATCTGTACTGGACACCTAAACTAAGTAGACAGTGGCTAAAATTGCTAGTTTTTTTTGTATTTTATCTGTTATCTGTATCTGTTGTTAGCAATTTTAGTCATTTTTAGTACATTTACACGAGTTTAAGTAATTAATTCGGATATTTTTTACCCAAAATTAAAAAAAAAAAAACAAAAAGCGAGAACAACGCGATGTTACTGGGGCTGGCCGGGTAGCAGAATCCATGCTATCCGACATTTACGTATGTCCAACCCTCTACCAAACACCTTGTATATAGATACCTATATAAAGTAGTTTGCGTTAATCTCCGTTATATACCTTTGATCAAAATGGAACCCGAAAGTTTTGAAGTGTACACTCAGATCCTTAATACACCAAAAATCTGGTAATAATTTAGTTAATTACTCATTTAATAATTCATTTCACTGTATAATTGAAAATACCTATTCCAGAAAAAGGCCTGATGGTAACAAAGGGGTAACGTGAACATTTTCACTGGAAAGCGGGCATTGCACCAATCAAGGCGACCTAAATACCGCTCTGCACGCTATTCATTACCGCATATACATATACCGTTGTACGAGTACATCACCATACAACTTAAGGATATCATTTCTATTTATATTGGTCTGAATCTGTAGGTTGTAGGAGCTCGATGGCGATCTTGTAAGTGAAGCAAACTTCGCAATGCTGTGTACCGGATGGGTGATCTTACTGAAATATATCGTGCATATTTGTTTCGTGTATTTGCACGACACTTTAAGCAAAGGGACCAACTATGAGTATTCCTGGTTGTTGTAGTAAGATGGCAATAGATTAAACACTCCACACTCGCATTAGGCCAGTTATGTGCACCAAATAAACTTATAAAAGTCAATAAATAAAATAAACTTATAAAAGTAAGTAAATAAATAAAAGTGCTTTTGTTACCCATTCAGGACGTCTGTTTTATAGCTTTATTTATGTTATGACCAGATCTCATACATAACTACCACATAAACAAGGGCCTCAAGTCTGCTACTTCATAAACGTCTCAATATTGCGTCGTTAACCTGTTTTTTGAGGACAATAAGAAATTTGTCTGGCTTCAGATTGTCGATTGTTTCAAAATTGCAGAATCGAGACCTAGATAATGTAACCACTGAATATAGCATCTTTATTCCCGAAAGGTCTAACATCAAATTCAATGTTACAGGCCTAACATCACATTCAATGTTACACGGCACCTAATGAGTACAACTAGTGAGCATTACCAATCTTACGTAACTAGAAGCGCATCGGCCAGTGTCAATGACCCCGGCTCAGTTGCACACGACCAAGTTGATTATACCATATTATGATACTTTTCACGAGCGTTGACTCGTCTCGATGCTCTTTAATTGGCTTAATTGATAGGAGTAGGGAGCTCCCGCGTCTGCTGAATGCAAAAAGCGCAGAACGTTCTTCTAATTGTGTGCTGGGTTTAATTACCCACTTCTTTCTGTTGACGAAAATGAACGGATACAAAGAGATACGTAGAGAAAATGTTTTTAGACACATTTTGTTTTGAATTAGCTGAACTAATTCTAATGACGTATTTTATGAATAGAAATCTTAGAAGCAAGAGGGTGTAAAATGCAGATAAGTACATTCAATTACTAAATTCAGGAATGCGACACAAAGAGACATAAAAGAATACGGATATAATCAAAGAACACGGTCATCAAAATTAACCACCACTTCGACTTCTGTGGTGTAATTGAACTAATGGTCTTAGACACAGGGTTGTCCTAAATCCACGTGGATAGTTACCACCATCTTATCTATGTCTGTCACCATAAAGATAAGATAGCCAGTTCCTCAGTATTGAGAATCACGGGTTAAATGTGCTTAAACTTTCCGTCATGATTGTCAGATTGTATAAAACATCTCCAGTTTCTTCTTACCAAAGAGTCCTTCTGAGCATTGTCTTTTACAGCCACCACGTAAGTACGGACATGGTCGAGTGCTATGCCCGTTCTATTTACATCACGCCAACGCGCAACGGCTCGCCACCGTTTGATCTGTTTGTAAACGTATCGGAATGTCGCGTGAATTAGAAGCGGTAACACTTTCCAAGTGCAACTGGTGCTGGGATGTGGGATGCATTTCGTACGGTGTACTGCGTTCGCGCATCAAAGTGCCAGAAATAGCCGCTGACTCAACGGGCGTCGGGCCGCAGGACCGCCATCAAAATAAACGCGTGGTGCTGTTCGCTGCTAAACAGAACTTGCATTGTACTTCTCGAAATAGATTGTTAGTCATCGATTGATTGTGAAACTGGTCATGCAGGAAGAGCTGTGTGCATCTATACTAATATATAAAGCTGAAGAGTTTGTTTGTTTGTTTGTTTGTTTGAACGCGCTAATCTCAGAAACTACTGGTTCGAATTGAATAATTCTTTTTGTGTTGGATAGTCCATTTATCGAGGAAGGCTTTAGGCTATATAACGTCACGCTGCGACCAATAGGAGCGAAGCATCAGTGAAAAATGTTGCAAAAACGGGAAAAGAGCCTAAAAAATTAAAAATGCTGCCGAAAGTCACTATTCCACGCGGACGAAGTCGCGAGCACAGCTAGTTATTAATAAGCAGCCTGTCAGTGACTGCGTCCGCGTGAACTGCCGTATCCCGTGATAGTTTTATCAACTTAGAAAACGTCGCGAGCGTACAAGTTACCAAATTTTCATCGCAATTGGATGAATGGTATAAGAACACGCAAGGGGCAAACAAAGAAACATTCATATTTATATAAACATTTATATGAGATAATAGTATATGCAGGGCAGCGAGAGCGTTGGTCGTCGACACGAGAAATCATAAGTCATAAGTACAGGACATTCTAATGGGACTTGATGCCATATTTGGAGAAGTCAACAGACGCCGACTGATCCTAAAATGGAAAGAGTACTTAACGAGCAACCGCCGCAGGAAAGGAACTAGCCCCTTTGTGAAAATAAAAGCGGCGCTTCCAGTTTTTATTCGTACCCAAGAAATAAAAGAATGTTCAGTGTTAAAGGCTGCTGTTAAAAGGCTATTGTTTTTGTAGAAATCTATTCTTTGAATGTAATGTGAAGGGTATCGTCATGTGTCTCCAATTTTATAATTCATTAGTCTAAATTGCGTTTTCATGTTTTAATTTAATTAATATCATGATTGTAAGCCAGTCAAAAGCGACATACTGAAGTTTGTATGTTTAAAGCTAATTGTGAATTTTGATGCAATTACAAACGGCACTGAATTTAAAATTTTCCTACGTTTTTGGAAAAAAAAACGGATTCTCTAGCCCATGCAGACAGGTAATCAGTTAAATTGAATGTGCGTTATGATTAATGAATAATGTATGATAAGGGACATTCCTCTGTTCCGCTCGAGTTTCAGTAAATATGTGCGACTTATGCAGTCTTTTTAGGAGAAGTTGTTACTTTTTGGGGGGTTAAAGTTACTCGCATCCGTAGGATTACCCTTGAGACCCTACACGTGACCCCTGGGTGGTGCTAAATAAGTAACACTGTCTGACTGGTAGAGCCACGCTGCGTTGCAGCACGAAATGGGCCGGCTCGCCCGGCGTAATACCACCCTCTCACAGAATATCGGCGTGAAATAATGACACTCGTTGCTGTTGTGTTTCGTTCGGTGAGTGGAAGTACCGAAGGTCCATCTCTCACCCCTCCCCCCTACCAATCCTACTCCCTCCTTAAAATCCCACTCCTTTCTCAAGGCCGGCAACGCATCTGCGATTACTTTGGTTTTGTGGATGTCCATGGGCGGCGGTGATTACTTTCCATCAGGAGAACCGCCTCACTATGGGACGAAACGGTCTTAACTGTCTCAAAAATCTATAACTTTTTTGTTTCTTAACATTTTGGATTGAAATTTTATACACCTATTCCTGAATAGAAAAATAAAACATCATTGTTAAATAAATATGTATTTCGTGATAGCTTGTTAAAAATAAAATTACATAATTTTTCACACAAATAATAAGACGGAACTCTTTTTTCTTAGATTAAGTTTACATTTCAATTATAAATAATACTATAACTAAATGATAACATGATATAAAATAAAAATGAAGAATATTGTTCATAAATTACAATACCAATTACTTTATTTAATTCATTACTTGTCATTATTAACAACTCTTTGGCTTCGTCAAATAATTCTTTTGCTATTATAAAACTGTGCATCATGTCTTCATTTGTGGCCGACCGGGAACACTTCCGAGCGTGATGCAACTTATATTTTTTATAATCCATAATCCTTGTTCCTTGCTTCTTGAGTATCTTCAGGTAATTGACCTAGGGGCAAACTGCATAATGCTCTACTATTTTTGCTCCATGTATCAATATTTTGTGCACTGAAGATGGTATACTATATAGTACCAGTTATATTTGCTCACATATTAACTGTGCAGTCTCCAGCGTATATTGACCGAATTTTTCGGAATTTTCCTGATGACATGGTCTGCAGTATTATGTATAATCTCTTGATTAGCCCTTCATCCACATCCGTGATCTCTGCAGAACATTGATAATTTTAAAAGAATCTCCTTGCCGTATTTCCATCATTGCTGTTCCCGGAACCTTGACGTGGTTTATCAATGTGTAAACCAAGCAATTCCCGAAAACGAGCTTGCACGTGCTTCTTTTATCCTCTACTAGCGGCCGCTCGCGGTTTCACCCGCGTTGTTCCCGTTTTCGTGAAAATATCGGGACAAAAAGTATGCCGAATTTCATGCAAATCCATCCAGCCCTTGCAACGTGAAGAAGCAACAAATATACACACATACATACACACCAACTTTCGCATTTATAATATTAGTGTGTTAATTCTTTTGTTCTCTGGTGTCGATGCAGTCCACTTTTGAAAACCTAAATTATAGGAAATATGAAGAATCACTTCCATACACCTTATCCATGCGTGTAAGGTAGATAGTCCGTTTTTAATGAATTTTCATTTTCAACTGTTAAAATATATTAATTTGTGCTTAAATGTTTTTTATCTGCAATGCAAATGACATAAATAGATATAAAATGAAGATTTTTTTTGAAAATGTATTAATTTCTACTCATTGACATTTCTGCTTCTAGATCAAAATGGCGCAGTAATGACGCAAGTTTTGTTCCTCGTTTTACTGAATAGTTAAGGAATCTAAAAAGTGATTAACTCGACATAGGCAGCTGTAGGCAACAACGAAACCTCCAATCGAAATATAAGAAAACGAAAAAATGTATGTCCGTATGTCGCTTAAAATGTATAAAAAAATACACAAAAATATTATTGTTAAAAACGTAACGTACTTTTAAACTAGAGATTCTAAGCAATCTAACAATACATAACATTAATATACTTCCTTTGCAAAACATAGAAGTAACGTAAGTTAAACTTTCATAATGGGCAATTTGTTGGTATGAAAATATCGAAGTGTAATATTTGCGAGTAATTTTAAATAGGTAGGTACTTAAAAGTTAAAGAAAAAAAAATTAGCTATTGCTACTGATTGTTCATTTATCAGAGAATATAAAACCATGAAAAAAGCTTTGGAATTATGATATTTGTCAAAACCATTTTTGAGATGGAAAATACCGTTTGGCTCCATAGCGCGCCTGCTCGTTTGCCTCCTTTTAACATAAAAAAAACTTTCGTTTTTAAATAAAATCTACGTCATTTTGAATGTTACAAATCTATTATCGTTTAATTTGGATATTTATTTTATATTGAAGTTTCGAACCTTGTCCTGGATCCATAGTCACAGGGAGACTCAATGTGACCGCAGTAAAAATAATTTAAAAAATCAATCGCGAATAGATCGTAACTTTTTCATACGAATGTGTCGTGTTCTTCTTAATTTGTCATGCTCTATGCGAAATTATTGTTTCGAGATGCGCTCGTTTAGAAACAAAACAATACTATGGCAGGTTATTTTTAAACAAACGTCTTGCTTTACATCTACGCTTGTATGCAACCTCTTTCTAAAAACAAGTGACCTTTAACTTTGTAAGTTCCCATTATTATTAGACAAGGAGTATCAAAGTCGCTTTTAAAAGTGTAATTAAAGGCTGCCGCCACCGGTTTATCTGTTTTATTTATAGCAATATGGCACGCACTCCTTGCCTTATCTGGGCGGACGCGGGTCGCAAGCTCGCCGTCAATGTCAGGCAAACGCCTTATCCTTTACAAACACTCACCAACGTGTTTGTACACTTGAGGAAAGAACCACTATCTTGTTGGTCTTGGGTGTTAGGTTCAATTTCCTCTGATTCTCTGTAAACACGTTTCTGCGAATGTGTACTTGATTCAACTTTTGCTACGCTCATTTGTTAGTCGCACGTCAATTCTAATAAGCTAATAAGTGTTCTTGAGGACTTCTTGGCGGGAAAGTGAAGAGCACAGTTAGCAGTTTGTTATTAATTTTCTTAGTGATGTGTTCGTGAACGTGCTTATGTATTGGCAAATGAAGGAAACTGTGCAACGTCACTTTCAGAATTCTTTCATAAATGCCGGGTGGAAGCTCTGTCAAGTACAGCATCGTTCTTTACTGAAACTTATGGGGAATTTCATTTATATCAAACATTCATCATATCCATTACGAAATAAAAATATTATGTTTATTAAAACACATTTACACCACACAACATATTTTTTTTGAAGTGAAAACTTCTTTAGCGGCGTTGTACACTTTTTTTGTAATGGGTAAAAAATGTTGAATTCGCGTCAGGACGTGACTCGCGTCAGGACGTGACTCGCGTCAGGCGTCAGGACACGTGGCCTAATCGAAAATTTGTAAGACGGATGACAGCCGGCGCGGCGTAGGAGAGGAAGTATCCTCCTCTCTTTCTACGGCGCGGCGAAAATGTATGCCTGCTGTTTCGTTAAGGCGGCGCAGGGCGCTTGCGCGAATGTTCGAGTCCTTTTTAATGTAATATTGTCATGTTTGTGTACGATAGCGCAATAAATAAATATTGTATTATACCACATAAATGATAGTACATACTTTTATACTGATAATTGAAGCAATTCGTGCAAAATTATTCCCTAACCATTCCAAAATATCAAAAATGCACAACGTTAATATTCAAGTTTTCACTTCTGCCGGCACTCCCGGAGTGCAACCCGTCGTTTTTTTTGTTACAGGAGTGCTAATTATAACAGGCATTATCGACTTAGTTGTTCTTAAACCAGACACAATAGAAATTCAATTGTTCTATGGCACTGTGGTTACATTGGGCGTCCGGTAAAGTATAGTTATAGTTATATCGTCAAGTATTTATAGCACGAACTAGTGACATACGAGGAGAGTTAAAATGCCATACAAATCCTCGTTATTTAAATAAATAACCTTTGTGCAACCCACACCAAGCCATTAAAAAATATATATACTTGAAGAGAATAGCGAGGCTTTAGATTATACCTACTGCCGTATTTTCTGACTTTACTTTGTTAGTTTACCAAACTGTTTTCCGATAAAGCCAATTAGGGTTTGGAAACGGCTTCTGTTGACTTACTGTAAAAATATTTTTGTTACTTCATTTGCTTGTGTAAACAGGCTATTGTTATTTATACCCTTTGTTTATTCTGATTTCCATCTGTGACCGATTTGACTATTTTTTTTTTGTTCAAAATTTATCTTTACATTGCTAAAATAGTACAGGTACCTAATTAATGACAAACTAACATAGCTTTATTTTAGGATAGTGTGTTGTTGAAACTTTTAAATTTTGCAGAAATATACAATGTTTACGGAAAATGTACGGACGGAGTAGCAAAAAAAAAATTAGAATTTGAAAAAACAGTAAACAAGAGTTAACAGTTACAGCAAACTGTTATTTTTAGCACTTTTTTATCACTGCTACACTTATTTTTGCACTAAAAATATTTTAGCGCAAAACCGTTCATGCGGGTTTTTCCCTAGATATAAGCACAGATTACCTATGATATAAGTTTGCGATTCGTAATAATGTACCTACACACAGTCCCGTCAGCTACTTCCGGTGACTCCACGTGGCAATATGTTTGGCGAAGACCGGATAAAACAGGCTAAAACTGTGTGCGTTGTAATGTAAACATACAGGGGGAGGCCAATCTATCCCGCGTACGCGTTTCTAGTTACAGTTAGGGAGACGATTTACTAAGCTCGCTCGGAATGAATAGCACGTAATGATTGGTACGTCCTGTCGGATATGAGATACGGCGTCTAGACACGGATATTGGCGTTACTACTTTTGCGTAAAGGGCAATGAACACTAATTACCTATGACGTGGAAGTTCAATTCAATCTTCAGTAGCAAATCTTCCTAAGTTACACATTATAAGTTCGGACGTAAGGCGCAGCAGGGGTCCAGCAGTCATGCATTGACAATGTTTGAGAAGAACTTTTACATACTTAGTACTACATGGAACAGCTGATTTTTTTTAAAGATTTCAGAGTTTGTCTTGTACGTAAAGATATTCCTACGAGTATTATCACCTGCTTAAGACAAAACGGTCAATAAAGGTAAGGTAAATTCCAACTGATGGCTGTTTCAATAACCTTTTCTACCCCTCAGATCAAAAAAGATCAGCTCGTGGTAAGAATCGTCTAACGACCCTTAATATGAACCCTGAGTTCTTTGGTTTGTCCACAGCTAAAGCCACTTGGCTACGAAGGTCATGATCATGATGACGCACACGCTGAAAATATGAAAATGACTACATTAGGTGATAGATAATGTTATCAAGAAGCTGTTGGGAAAATTCCATACAGTTTTTTTTTAAATATCTTACTGGTGAGCACTTCATCTCACCTGATGTTAAGTGATGATAAGGTCGAAGGTGGAAGCGCACTTCACCCGGAATCCTCAACTACTGAAGCACTGGCTATCTTATCTCTAGCAGCCGGAACATAACAATGCTACAAACAATGATGTTTAAGGCGATATATTTAGATAAGATGGTGATAGCTAGCCAAGCGGACAAAGAAGTCCTACCACAACCAAACTGCGTACACAAACATGTACCCCTGGGAACCAAACCCGGGACCTCAGGGTCTAAACCGGTGGTCTTATCCACTAGACCACAGAGGCGGTTAACTGTAATTCTCTAGAGGTGTTACTTTTAGTTTCAATCGTAAATCAAAACCAGCACCTTAACGAGAGCCATAAGCCAGTACAACTTTTACCGGGGGCGAGGAGACGTGTGCAAGAAACAGTGGGTAAATAGGAGTTATGTCGACGCCGAGCCGAGTCGGGTCGGGGCAAACTGGCGAAGTTTTTGTTCGTTAATCCAGTCGACAATGTCGGGCGGATGATTCAGAAGTTGTTGCGTGCCGCGCTAGTTGTAAATTGTAATGTAAGACGCCTGTCTTATTACGGCAACTTGCGTTTTTGTTACGTTACATTACATGGGTAACAAAGGGGACGTTTGGGTACTGATATGGTTTGGAGCGTCATTAAGATTGTCCTAGGCTAATGGTGTCGGTGACCTCTCTAATGTACGGTACGGCCTTGGTCTGATAAATGACTACCCGATCTAAGTTGTTAGCAGTAAGGTAGTGTTCGAAAAGTAAGTAGGTAAATAATGGATAGAAAACAATTGAACATCAATTTTATCTTGACATTGACAGAGTACCTAGTGAGTGTAGGTATAAATCTATATCTATATCTATACTAATATATAAAGCTGAAGAGTTTGTTTGTTTGTTTGTTTGTTTGAACGCGCTAATCTCAGGAACTACTGGTTCGAATTGAAAAATTATTTTTGTGTTGGATAGTCCATTTATCGAGGAAGGCTTTAGGCTATATAACATAACGCTGCGACCAATAGGAGCGAAGCATCAGTGAAAAATGTTGCAAAAACGGGAACAAGAGGCTAAAAAATTAAAAATGCTGCCGAAAGTCTACTATTCCACGCGGACGAAGTCGCGAGCACAGCTAGTCATAAATATGATTTGAAACTTTATATACACATTTAATATGATTCAAAATTCTAGGTGACTTTGGGCAGAAGATATATGCTGATCTCCAAATTTCAGTATGAAAATGGTATATAAGTATTAGTAACATTTTTCATATGATGATGATGATACTAGGGTTGATCATTTACTCAAATATTTTTTCTAAAATCTTTAGGCTACGTTACATTTATTTACTCCTTCACAATAAACATCAAAAGCGGCAAAAGTTAATGCTTGAGCACAGGCGGCTAAAGAGGCCAGTTTACGATTTTGACAACATACCTAAAGTGAGAAAATGGCTTCGACTTATCAAAGACCATAAAAAAGACTATAAAAGCAAAGGCATCCAGACAATTCGTTTTTGCAGACCATTAGACACGATTCTAAGTTCTAGGAGCTCAGTATTAAAGCTCTTATGAAGAAAATGCAGACTTTGGTACGTTTAAAGTTAACTTGTAGTTCGTCGTAAAGTTCAGAGTAACATTAGCTGCTTGGTTCAAATTATTGGAGGAAGTAGTTTTTCTTTTTCTTTTTTGTAATGGCTTGGTGCGGTTTGCATGTTTAGTAGTGCAAGCTGTAGCAAGATATTTAAGATGAAGAAAGATAAAAAAAACTTTGTTTATTAATAACTAGCGGTCCGATGTTACTCAGCGCTAATGTAGCATTCTAATTCTAACGGTGAAATATTTTTTTAAATCGGTCCAGTAGTTTTTGAGTTTATTCGTTGCAAACATACAAATATACAAAAATACAAAGCTAAGCTGTCCTCTTTATAATATTAGTATGATAGATAACTCATGGTCGCCCCACCGGTCGAAATACGACGACCGTAACTCACAAAGTACCTATAATATACAATGTTTATACAATAAAATGCAACAAATATTATACAAACATTTTATCTTTCGGGAGTCCTTCTCCATGTAAACTTTAACTAAACCAAATCCCGCACTCCTCCGTACGCACAAAGTACTTAAAAAGGGCAAGAAGTTTTCGCTTCACTTATTAAAATATATACAATTTGTAAATAAAAACTCTGGGGCCGATCGGAAAGGGGTAAATAAGTATACAAATAACTACAATAATAAAAAAATATTATTCATGAAAATAAAGGAGTTACTTATCGTAATTTAAAACGCAAGTATTTTGTAACGAAATTGCTCAAATTACCCCAAAATTATGTTAATTTTATAAATTCGACCACACTTTCCATCCACATTAACACATTTTTTATCGGAGTGATTTTTTTTCAATTATTACTTTAAAATAATTACGTCAATAGAACTGAATCTCGATAGCTAATATACCTTTACGGATCAGACAGGGTTTTTGTTACATATTGTAGATATCACGTATACAGATAGATGATAATGAGTGAGAATAGTAATGTTATAATGGAATGTATGATATAATTATACATTAGTAATTCCTCCCTATTGAGTTCCAGTAAAAATGTGGGATTGCACTGATATCCCACGCGAACGTCTTAAGAGAATTTGAAAAGCTACGTTCCACCGTTTTCCTTTATACGCCAACACTCATGCACTTACAAACACAAAGCGTTAATGATCCACCACTATTTCACATTAATCAACAAACATACTTTTTGTAAATAAAACGCAATTGCAAACGATCCTCTTCACACTCCCTCTAAGGAGCCCAGAGGAGGTAGTTCGAAAAGCTGTTAACGAAACTCGTTTTCAGACGAACGCGATGCAGACAACTGAAGTAGTAGTGACGTCTGGTAATTAGTTTGCCCCTAACAGCAAAACTTTGAACTCTGGAGACGCGATTATCTATGGCATTTTTCACAGACCTCTTTTAACTTTACGTAAAGAGTTAGATCAAGCTGTAAAGATGACCCGCGTTCTGCGTTCACTATTGTTGAAATTACAACAAAATTACTTAATTTATATGCTTGGAAACCGCTCAAATATATTGATAACATCCATATTCGTAATTTCATCATCATAATAATCATCAGTTCATTATATGTCCCCACTGCTGGGGCACGAGCCTTCCCTATGGATGGATAGGGAGAATGGGCCATAAACCACCAGGGCCCAGTGCGGATTGGTGGTTGTTAACGACTGCATGCAGCCGGGACCAACAGCTTAACGTGCCTTCCGAAGCACGGAGGAGATCGAGATGGTAAATTTTTGGTCACCCATCCGGATGACCGGCATTTGCGAAAGTTGTATAACTTCAGCAATCGCAAACCATCGAGCGTAATTTAGTAGCTGCATATTTTGATAACAAACCAATATTTAAAAAAAATATTTTTTAGGTTAACTGTTAATTTGTGGTCTATATTGTCGCAGGCGCTACGTATTATCGACCTTATGCCAGCGTCAGTGAGGATCAGCCTTTTTGAATGTTCACAAATCGAGGTGTCGTCTTAAAAGAGGAATTCGTGGAACTAAATTTCACGAAAATAACGCGGTTATGGCTGCCGTAAAGTTGTTCGAGAGTCAAGAAAAAAAAGTTTTTCCTCAAGGAATAAGGAAGTTAGAAACGCGTTATTCTAAATGCATTGCATTGGAGGGGGGATTATGTAAAAAAATAAAATATTTAAGTTTAAATTTTTGCATTTTTTAATATAGATTCCAAGATCTTTTTGATTCACCCTCGTAGTAGACCATGAGGTTGGTGACCAAGAACAATGTATCAGCTGGACCTAGGGTTGTCACTTTGTAATTTGACTTAGTATTAAAGACTTACTTACTTACTTAGACTTAGTAACAAACAACGTCAATATCTCGACCATATCGTGCTTACTTAGGATTCAACACGTATTACCAAAAAGCCTGTAAAACCTCAATGATATGTGGTTTCTATACTGTCTTTTACTTATTCGACTGAACTGAGTCAAGCAAGTTTCGGAAACAGCTAGTAGAGAAGCCACAACCTTCAAAACTTTTCAGGGCAGCTATTTTTGTACGTTGCTGCTAACGCAACGCAACCATGGTAGGCTCTAATTGTGCATGAACCCATGCTTTGTTCTTTAGTCATACATATTACATACATAATAATACCTAGTAATATTATACTTTTATTGCGCACAAGGATAAGGTAAAACCAATGAGACACGATTGGGGACGTTTTAAAATAACAGAATCAAGGCCTTGGAATAAAACTAATGTACCAAAAGCATGTTTTTAAATACAGCGTAAAGAGATTTTTCTTCTTTTTACCCGACTGCATCAGAAGTAGGGTTATGTTTTTCGAGTGTACGTGCGTGCGTGCGTGCGTGTAAGTATGTATGTATGTATGTATGTATGTATGTATGTATGTATGTATGTATGTATGTATGTATGTATGTATGTATGTATGTATGTATGTATGTATGTATGTATGTATGTATGTATGTATGTATCTATGTATGTATGTATGTATGTTTGGCACGCCCTACAGCCCAAACGGCGGATTTTAACATATGAGGTGTCGTTAGATTTGTTTTGATTGTGGGAGTGATGTCACTCCCACAATCAAAACAAATCTAAAGGCTAAAGGATACGGCCAATTTTTCTATGGACGTAGATGTAGTTAATAATTTTCATTTAGGTACAGCAAAGTTTTATAGTGTTTATTTTCGGGAATATTAGCAGATTTTATTCCCATGTTTAAAAACACTCAAAAGAACTTGTCAGTCAAAAGTTCTAGACGTCAAGAGTTTCGGTTATACGCCAATTGATGTATGCGCTATGACTTTGCTATTTAAAAGAGTAAGGCGTTTTAATATAATTATTTTATGTAGCTTTTGAAATGCTTGGTTATTTACTAAAGTTTGAAATAAACCAAATTATTATTGATTGTTCCCGCCTGCGACAACTATCAATATTCAGTGTAGGTACTTAAAAATATTTCACGTTGCTTTCAACATTGCTCAAATTGAATTCTGAGATCGTAGAGCTTGTTTTTTCTTTTCAGTTTTTTCTCTTTGCAGTTATTTTTTATATTTATAAGTAGTTGTTTTAGCAGTCGGGTTTTTTGTTTTATTTTAATATATTTTTTTGGTTTGAACGCCTCAGTGGCCGAGTGGCCAAGGCGGCGCTCGGCCCGATACCCGAAGGTCCCGGGTTCAATTTCCAGAACGGGCAGTGTGTTTCGAATTTTTCGATACATTGTGATCACAAACCGGCATTTGGCTAAGCGTGCTAATTAAGCCATTTCCCATCAATTGTAGCGATGATGACTTTGACTACTACTACTGTTTGGTTTGCAAAATTAACTAGTCTTAACACTTTACATCTACACTTTACAAAAACACCACAACGAGACGACTGAGTAAATTATACTTCACTTCAGATTAATGGCTACCCACCAAGCCTACAGCAGCAGCCCAGCAAGCAATCTAGCTAAAACTAAATTACTTTAGCGTGCCCTCTGTGTTTGTTAGCTGCTTGTTTTGAACTAGTGGATTTTGGTCGCGAGTGCAACGCAAACATTTATTTTGTAACTGGATTTGCTGTAAGCCCGGCTTAGGTCAGCGTAACTGCAGTATTTTCTGGCGATATTGTTGACTGTCACACAATATGAAGAGACCCCAGAAAGGAAACTTTAGACATACGCACTCGAGTACCTACCTAACGCATACATAGGCCTCCTCACGGTCGCTCGGAACAATTCGAGCGCAGCTGTTCGAGATTCCGTGTCCTTGAGATCAGATTTCAGTTAATCAGGATTCAGATAATCAGAAGTACATAGGTACACTTGATTGTCCTGATTTGCCGAGCAAAATTACTTTTAAAATACCTACGCGACCATCCCGTTAACAATTCTTATAAACTATTTAGCATCCTTTCCACTCACACCAATTATACCTAGGTATCGTGAACAGAATAGAAACGCAAAAGATATAATCAATAAGAAATTAAAAAAATATATAAATAATTACGAATATTATAAATTACAAAAAAAAAAAAATTAAAAATGGAGTTTTGACAGTTCGGTTCGGCAATTACCTATTTATAAGAATCACGACACTAAAACAGCACACACCACTTCCTTACACAACTGAAATTTTAATAGAAGAAAGAAATATATTGTTTGTGCTTTCTCATCGATGTTCTATAAATTTATAGGCCTTTTACTGTACAACAGGATAAATGCTAAGTCTTAGTGTTATATTTATCCATGATTTGTCCACTAAACAATATTAACTGAAAGAGGGTGGGTTATTGCAGAAATGACTTCAAAAATGGTCCTACGACTATTAGATAGGGGTTACTGACCGTTATTTTGTATTTTTGGTTTATTTATTTTGTGTATTAATAATTATTTTATTTTATTTCTTATATTATATTGTGACTTAGCGTATAATGATAAACTTTTGTATTAATTTATTTTTTAACTTAGATTAAACCTACTCTCGCCCGAAAAACAGGGTTTACCTAACTCAGGCAATAGTATATATATATTATCGTTATATGTATAATTAAATTATAAACGCCCCATTTACCTTGTGCTGTGGAGTGGTGTGGAAATCAACAATTAGCATTCATTCATAAATGTTAATGCGTAATTGACCTGTAACAATATAAACATAATTAGTTAATTAATCGCTGGGCTTGGCACGTTCTCGCTTGTAACACGGCTTTTATGGTAGGCGTCATGGTTTTAGGGAAAATACAGTATTCAGAAAACAAACATTTTAAGTCAAATACGAAACATCAATTAGCAGTAAAGGATAAATTGATAGCGTTAAGAAAATGAGGTTTTTTATGTAATTAAAATGAATATACTTAAATTTACTATTACTTGTAGGAATCCTAGCCTTGTGGCCATCCTATCCTTCTAGCTTGAGACAAAGTAATAAAATATTAAAATTCTTAAAATATTTATTATTATTTTTCTAAACTCGCTCTGAATTGGGCTTGTTCCGAAAATTCAGGGTTATTTTCTTTTCTTAATTTGAGCTAATAAGCAACAGTAACAGTAGACTTGGGGGTGTTAAACATGGGTTCTATACAGGGGGTCTTTAAACGAGGTGTGAACAAACAACTTGCAGGTCGTCTAGTAAGGCACAATCCAGCTCTACAGCCGTCTTCGCATCTGAAATCCGCTTCTGCCAACAACAGGTGGAGCGGAGTGCTTTGCCTATCCCTACTCATGTGTACCCCACGCCTGCACATCAAACTACAACTGTCAAATTTTCTCAATACACTTTAAACTTTAAGTCTTAGGCTAAGGTTGAACATTTGTTGTAGAAATTTGACAGTTTTGGATAGTTTGATATGCAGGTGTCTGTACATAACATAACAACACATAAATTTTACTTTTTATTTTCAAGTGCTAATTGCTGCACTGAAGCTAAATTAAATATTTGTAAAATTAAATAATATTTACTATAGCGTTGTATTATCAAATTTGTGGTATTTCATCTGCAAAGGTGAATCTGCATGGCCATCGGTTGCAATAACCGTTGGATTGATAGCACACTGTGCCGCTATTAGCACTCAAAAATTAAAAGAGCAGTGACAAAATTCAGCGCTTACGTCAGCCTTCCCGGTAGCACAGCGGTCAGTGCAGCCGCCCGGATTGCGGAAGACCCAGGTTCGATTCCTGGCTGGGTCGGGTGGGCGTTTAATTTCTTCACTGTATTTTATAAATAACAGCACATGTAAAAGTCGAATTAAAAGCTGTTATCAATGCAACAATAGATTCTAAAATAACCGTTGGGAAGTTAGACCGTTACCGACCGTTACCCACAATGACTTCGATGAATAGCTACCGAGTTTAAGTCTAGATCCGGCGCTGACGTCAGCGATTTGGCGGATGCTCAGCCGTATTGTATGTAAATGTTGGCTGACGTTTAATGATTTATTCCCGTTTCGTTCGAGAAGTTCCACTGATAATAGGTAATTTGTAGGTATTTCGGGTCTGTTTTCTCATAAAACCTTATTTATTGCGTATAAAATAAAAATTTAATTGCGTGGTAAATTAAAATTAGTTACATGTGATGTAGTTATTGCGTTATAATTATAAAGAAATAGATCTTTACTAGTTTTCTTTAATATTTTAAATGGTGGCATTTATATTGTGATTTTTATTATCACACGCAACGATTGATAAAATAATACGACCGTAGGTACTTAAAACAAGTAAATGTAAGAATGTGTTGATTTCCCTATTAGTTCATTAAAATCTAGGTATAAACAATGCAATAACTAAATACATTAATCAACCTTGTTAAATGTTGCCGGCAGGCAATTTATTAGTTTTATCATTTCACACGAAAATTTTCCTCATAATTCAAACATAATGACTATTATTATTTTATTAATTTTTGCTTTTCTATTTACCTGCATGTGTGACATAAAATTTATTGTCAATGTCTTTTAACTTGTTTTTTTTCCCTAACAGTTGTGTAAACTCAGTTTCTTAGATTTTTGATAGAAACTTTATTGGCCTTTGTGTTATATTTTGTGCACTGCTGTATTTTTGAGTTATTATGTGCTGTATGTTTTTCATACCTAATGCAAAATAAAATAAAATGACTTATTACGAATTTTTTTTATTAAAATCATAATGTATTTATTTGAAACAAGATAATAATAAAACTACTTAAAATTAAACTTACAAACAACTATAAACTATATCTACTATTAACTATAAATAAAAAATTTGCCCCAAATCATCCCCATCAGGCAGAGTGCCCAGTAAGCTAGCAGCATTGCCACGTTGGATAGCTATGCTTATAAAAATAATTAAATAATTTAATTTAGCCGGATTGCATGTTGGTGCAGAGGCTAGCGAGTAGCGACTGGGATGCACCCGAGATGGGCAACCAAACCAAAAACTATCTCGAAATAATACTTAAGACTTTGAAAGGCAGATTGGTAAAATTTTAAGGCAAAATCAAATGCCGCCTCAAATTTAACCGCCTCTGTGGTCTAGTGGTTAAGACTACCGGTTAAGACCCAGAGGTCCCGGGTTCGATTCCCAGAGGGGGGTACATGTTTGTGTACTTAGGTTAGATTTGGTTGATGGTAGGGCTTGTTTGTCTTAGCTAGCTACCTACTACCATCTTATTTAAATATTTCACCCGCGTTAGTGAATCAACCTTAAAAGCTAGACATATGATGTAGCGGACTTTTTTTTTTGTACTTTTAAAGGGGAACAATTTTGTAATACATGATTTTTGCGTAACTTTCACCGTTTACGCAGCGCACGCAAAGCTCTCAAAAATTATTTTCCCGTTTTTGCAACATTTGTCACTGCTGCTCCACTCCTATTAGTCACAGCGTGATGTAATATAGCCTATAGCTTTCCTCAATAAATGGTCTATTCAACACAAAAATATTTTGTCAATTCGAACCAGTAGTTCCTGAGATTAGCGCGTTCAACCAAACAAACAAACTGTTCAGCTTCATAATATTAGTATAGATATGTCGCCACAACATCAATGTTTGTAGCATTGTTGTGTTCCGGCAGCTAGAGATAAGATAGCCAGTGCCTCACTAGTTGAGGATCCTGGGTGAAGTGCGCTTCCATTATCCTTATAAAGTAACCATATAACAAGTTTCATAACGAAGCTTCTCTTGGGCTAGATAAATTGGTGTGATTGTAGGAAAATTTATTTATTTATTTATTTATCATCACTTAACATCAGGCGAGATCAAGGCACTGTGTTTAATAAATAAAAATAAACTTTGTTTGTTTTTTTTTGTTAACGTGGTCAAAAAGAATTGATCGAATAATAACGAATAAAAACTTGCACTACGTATCCTGTTACTGTTGTAGATTGCAGCCACAGCCTCGGGTAAAACCCACCATTCTCTAGGTTGGGCCAGCCTAGTCGGAAACAGGTGATTCTATACCCATTTCATGATTACATTGTTATCTTATTTATTTTTTTGAAAATACAAAGAATTATTTATATTTTATGTAGGTATAGAAATGTTGTTTTCAAAGTTTTGGTTAATGAAACATAACACAAGACTTTAATATTAATTTACTTTTTATATCATTCAGTTTCCATGAATTTCATCTCAAAAATTTATAGGGTATCTTTCCTGAAAGTGAACAAATATGAGATCTAATTATGAATATCCTGTGACGTCAGAGCTACGGTCTGTGTAATTTTTGTTATCGATGAACCGTGAAGTAAGTAGGGTTAGGAATGTTCGGATCTAATATAACCACGAGAAACAGCTCCTAGATTACCTACATGCGTAGGATGCAGAGATATTCAAGATTTGAATTTCTTTGACAGCCATAATACATCTATAACTACGAGTATAAATAGAGAAGTCCTGACTGACTAAGGAACAATCAACATAGCACAGCCGAAAGTGCTAGACTTAGAACGCTGCAATATAGCACGCAGGTCCCTTTCATGTTCTGATTTGATTTCCTGGATTGAAATCAAGATAGCGTAGGTAATTGGTTGCGATTCCCCCAGGGTTTATAGTGGGTATCCCTCGCTCAACTAGCTGCCCTGGGAAAGAGGGATGGAAAAGCCTCTAATTAGCCATACTACCCATTTAGTGCCCAGTATCCATATTACCTTGATCAAAAAATGGTAAATCCCTTTTACGGAGAAGGTTAAATAAAACGGGATTTGCTGAAAATCCTTCGGGAGTTCCACGAGATATACGAAAGTTTAGGCGGACGAAGTCGCGGGCGATAGCTATTTGTTTTTGTAGATATATCTTGTCGACTTCCATTAAGTTACAATGAGTTATATTAGTAGTCCTCTATGGTAAGCCTTTGTTTTGCTTATTGAAATCTTTACACTTTCGCATATAAAAAAAATATTTCCGGTCCATTTGTCTATTCTTTATTCATGGTAGCACTAACTACCTTTTTTAACAATTATATAAGAGAAAACAATCTGACGGACTCTTTTACGAGAAAGTATTACATACAGAGTGACTACTTCGAGTTTGGTTACATTTCCATTCGATGAGGTTAACGAAAAACAGAATATGTATAGCATAGAAAAATTATTAAAATAAAACAAAAAGCTCGACTGCTAAAACAACTATATAAAAAACAATTATATACTCGTAAATCCGGACTAACATATAAAATAACTGCAAAGAGAAAAAACTAAAAGCAAAAAAACAAGCTCTACGATCCCAGAATTCCATTTGAGCAATGTTGAATGCAACGTGAAATATTTCCTTGTCCGATATCTATACTTAAACAATAAAATCTATAACAAATCAGTAAGTACTTATAAATACCTACATTGATTATTGATAGTTGTCGCAGGCGGGGGACAAAGATCAACCAACCAAAGAGAGTGCGGATTTAATTGAGCTAGCTACGGCCACCGCGGCAGCCGCTTGGTTGATGATTGTCCCCGTCTGCGACAACTATCAATATTCAAAGAATTTAAAAATACTCATTTATTATATTATTATTTAAGTATAGGTATCGGACAAGGAAATATTTCACGTTGCATTCAACATTGCTCAAATGGAATTCTGGGATCGTAGAGCTCGTTTTTTTTGTTTTCAGTTTTTTCCTCTTTGCAGTTATTTTTATGTTAGTCCGGTTTTTTGTTTTATTTTAATAATTTGGTTTATTTCAAACTTACTTTTTTTTATTAAGTATATTCCGGATTTTTTTATAGCCTATGTCACTCCCACAGTCAAGACAAATCTAACGTTTACGTTAATCTAACGTTTGGGCTGTAGGGAGTGCCAAAGAAATAGACTTACATTCCTACATTACATACATACATACATACATACATACACTCGAAAAACATAACCCTTCTTCTGACGCAGTCGGGTAAAAATAGCAATTCATCTCGTCTTTATACAAATCTTCGTTTTCGTTAACGTATGAAAATTTAAGGTCATACTCAGACACGAAAAACGAAAAGAAATTGAGCATGAAAATGAATGTGACGTACCGTATTACTTTTACTACGAGTAGTTCTCACGTATACGGGACGAACATTCATTACGTCACAGGATTAAGAAGGCGTTCGGTAATGACGATTGATCCCACACGGGCCCATCAATTTGCCCATAAAAGTTACATCGGATCTGCACAAGAAGGAAAGCGACGCCGCGCCGCCTCCTATACGTTGTTTTACTTATTACAACATGTCTTGTAACTTAAGAGCCTTTAGGTAAAAGAAAATGCTTTCAGGTAAACATTTCGGTATCACAGTCAATATTTTTTAAACCAATAAGCCAATTGTATTGAAACTCTTTGCATAAGGAAAATATACAGAGATCCAGTGAGTCAGTAAACAACATCTAAAAGAGAACGTTTCTTCTTCCTCTAATAAACTTTGAAATGCGTAAATTCAGTAGAATGTCGAATAAACATTACTTGTTAAGAAGTCACGGCAAAGGTCTGACTTCTAAAAACCGCTGGAAAATCAACAGTGTCCACTTTCATGTACAGTCAAGCGCTAGGTGCTTGAAGTCACAAAGATATAAACATAAAAAATGCAGAGGGGCCGACGCAAAAACGGCCCATCTACGGAATGGAGGTCAGCTCCAATAGCCGCATGAGTAAAAATGATATAACCTTACCTGGTTAATATTTGATCATGTACTTGACTTGATTTCGGAATCAGTGACAAACATATACGAAACATTACAGCCGACTGGATGTCTTCCAAAAGTTATAAATCGAGACACAGTTCGTTATTATGTCACAGAACTAATTATTAAAATGTTTGGTTTTTTTTTCTATGTATCTTTAGACAAAAAAGATCGACAGCAGTGGAAATCTCTTCTTCGAGCCTTATGTCCCTGATGAGGGATAACAGGATTGCATCATCATCATCATCATCATCATATCTATAGGCTTTTTTTATAGGTATGTATTTGACCGCGATCTCACCTAATGGTAAGACTAGGTACATCCGTGATCATGGCGCATGTACTGTGCTGAATATCCGAATACTCAATTAAATATAAACAGCACAAGTCATTATCCCCGTTCTTGTGTATTATCTGTTTAATTTCCTGTTGTAATCATGAGATTAATGGTCTCGGGACGAGAGGTACAATTCTCAGCGAAAGATTGTTCAGTTAAGCTGCTGTTAGAGTTGGTTCAAAGTCAGGCTGGTTTGCTACCACCCCACCATCTAACTAGGTCTTGTACCGTCCGTTAAGGATATATCACTTACACACTTACTATCACATCAAGACTAAAGAGCTTTTACGTTATATAAAATATATAAAACCTTACTAGAAGAACCCTTTACAGGTCCATGTCGAATGGTGACTGAAAATAGAGTGTTTCATGTCAAAAACTTCATTAAACATAGCAAGGAATAGATAAAATATGTAGCGACACAAGAATTAATCATGATAGCTACTTAGTAGTTGATAAATATTAAAATCTGAACGTTCTAATTATGAGATAGAGCCGTGATCTCCATTAGGGATAAGGCCGGGGTTCATAATTGCGTCCCTCATTAGTCGGGCCGCCCGCCCCGCCAAATTAGACTGTATTTACAATGAAATTGCTGGGAATGACCTGATTCCAACTTGGAAACTAGCTTGGAAGGAAACTGGACGTAGTTTTGCTATTTTTTCGACATGTCATTTTCATCACGTCATCGTCACTCACATCACTTTTTAGAGAGATTGATGTGACTTTATGAGATATACTAGAAATAAGCATTTACTTACTATATTTTATTTTATAGTTAGTGCACTTTATCAAGCAGACCATTAAAATGGTAAAAATACTACGAATAACTGGTACATTTACAAATAATATACACGTAGAAATACATTAACTGTGTTTCGTCAAGGACGTAGCGGGAACTGTGTACCTATATCTCTTCACATTTAAGGCCGCACGGCTGTGTTAGCATAACGCTATGAATAATCTAAAGGTGCAGAAAGCTCTGATAAGGATCTCCGGCGTTATAAGTGTTGTAACACGTCGTCTTATAATCTTCAGTACCGGTATGGGTACTGCATTTTATCTTTCCTAATCACAGGAAATCTTCACTGAGAGAATGTTAAACAGAGATGATTAAGTATTTTAACATAAATAACAAAAAATATCATAATTTTTGTTAAATTATACTGATTAGAAAACGAGCATACGGCTAATGGAACGCGGCCATTGCAGCCCGTGGACGCTTGCTACACCAAGGGTCTATCTCTCTATCTATCTATATATCACACAGGACCGGACAGGGTGCTCGTCAAGGGTGAGGGCTAGCGCAATGGCGGCGGCGGGTGCGAAATATGTAACTTATGAAACCGCCGTATGTGCGTGTGTGTATGGCACAGTGAAGCCATCTTCTTTGGTAAAGCGACTTAGGCACCGCACCAGTCTTGAGCAAGGAAGCGTGCGTAGATTTTAAACGTTCCTATCCGCCCGTTGCGGCCACACTATGGCCATAGGCAGCTCGCCCTCGACCCAACGCGCGGTTGGTAGGTGTACTAAACAATCTTACTGTCTAGAAACAGCTCGCAACGCATTGTGGTCTTTCGCCACAAGCCCCATCTGACGCGCCCACCGCAGCGCAGGTCACTGCTTGTTCACCCTGGACGCGGCAGGCCTATTAAGGTCTAAGGCCCTAACGCTGCGGCGGACGCGACAGACGAGGTTTGCGGGTGGTCAGCCACAGTGCATAGCGAGTTGTTCTAGGATTTAGGCCTATTTTAGGTGTGACAAACCATGGATGACAATTTATTATTGTTACTAGATAGACAGTCCGAAATGGTTTGACACACCCGCCAACCGCGCATTGAGTCGCTCGCTGCGTACGCGTAGGTCTGTAGTGTGGCCGCAACGGCCGGATAGGAACGTTTGAAAACTACGCGTGCTTACTCGTTCAAGACCCGCTGCGCTAGGCGCCCGCCTCAGTCGCTTCACTGTGGACGCATACGGCGGTTTCATATGATTGATATTTCGTGCCCGCCGTCACCACCGCGCAAGCTTCTCACCGTGGACGAGCACATAGGCGCCTGGTGGCAAGGGCCGTTAAAATGCCAAATGTAGCGTAGACCAAAAGGCGCCAAAATTCATTTTCGCTCTACTCTGATCGTGGGCCGGCGCTGCTATCATGCGCGCGATTCCATCCTGAAGCTTAATTTCTTATGCTTCTATACCCTGTAATTTCAGTGGATTTAGTACCATTCTAACTGGAAGACAGCAACGCAAAACAATCCTGTTTGGCGGCAAGAAGAGTAGTCGCTATCCAGTGTTTGGGAAACCGTATATAGATGTGTGTGTATACATTTTTTATATTCTTCCTTACGAAGCACTTGGCATCTCACCCGAAGTGACGATAAGACGAAGGTGAACGCACCTTACCCGGAATCCTCAAACACTGAGATCTGAAGAAAAGGTACAATCGAATTGATGCACATGACGTAACAAAAACAAATGCTGGTTCATCTTTTGTTTTGCGGTACGCCGTTACGCGCTTTGTCTAATTGACAAAAGACGTTAGCGTATATTGTTATTGTTGGATTTTCATCACCAGTTCTTTTTGCATAGGCATTTCGGTCTGCCTAGCTGTTTGTAGGCCCCTCCGGATCTATTTTGACATTGTTCATGATTTAATCTACGGCTACGAAGGCACATGAACTCGTTATAGCAGTGCCGTCGTTATGTATGTGGTCATATCTACACTTCTATAGAATATTTTTATTTTTTTACTTATTATTCGTAATCATGCTTGATTGATTCGAAGGCTACAAGTTTCGACATTTAATCTGGTCTTTGAAATTATTAAATTGCCATTTTGCAGGTAACACATGTTTAAAGATTTCTGCAAATCATAGATTTTTCCTGAAGAACTCGATACTACAGCGGTTTCAGTCAGATACACATGCTTGCACATCAGTCTACCACTGTCAAATTTCCTCAGAAGTCTTTGAACTTTATTAGCCTTACAAATAAACAAAGAATAAGGTCGGAATACTTATTCCGCGTTTTGTCTCTTTTACTCTAATTTGAAATTACGTTTAAACGACAGGAACAAAACGCGGAATAACTATTTGGACCTTATTCTTTGTTTATTTGTAAGGCACTTAGTCTATGGCATATGGTTTAACATTTATTGAAGACATTTGTTAGTTTTGGATAGTCTGATGAGCAGGAGTCTGTACAATGCTGGGTAGGTACTGATGGATGACCAAGGATGGGTGACCAAGCTAAAAATATCTTGATCTTTTCCGTGCTACGATTAGCACATATAATTGGTCCCGGTCCCAGTTGTTGTCGTAAATGGCCGTCTTTTTTTTTGTTTAGATATGTTTTATTTTATTGTTACCGTTCTTATGCTTTTATATGTATCTATTTATACAAAACAAACTATAATAGATTGAGTTTTTCATTCTGAAATGAGAAATCGTTAGGTAATTCAATTTAAATCGACGGTTACTCTATCAATGTCTCAAAATACACTGGTTCAGCTTTATTATGTAGGACTTAACTTAAAAATACATCTGCTATACCACAGTAAAGAATAGAAAAAATAGTTTAAAAAAATAAAAAAAGTGTACAAATCACACTTGATCTACAGTAACCAAACAGGATCGGATAAGTCTGCAAAATACCTCGACTACTAACTTAAAACGTAAACTATCACGAACATATACCTACTCACTCGCCCACTCTCCCAATCACGCGAGTCGATACAACGCTAACCTATTCTGAATTACATCAGGTGAGATCAAGGCACTGTGCTTACTCGTAAAATATATTAAAAAAAAAAACACTAAGTATGTAGTTACAACTAGGCGCCGCCGCCACCGGGCGGCGCAGGCGCGGGCGGGCGGTTCACTTCTTGGCGTTCTTCTTGGTCGACGGGGCTTTGCCGTTGGCATTGCTTGACATTTTTGCCTTCTGGCCCTTTGGGCTCGCCTTCCTCATCATCTTCATCCTCATTCGTCTTGCGCTTGCCTGCTGACGATTTCCTTTTATTTTCATCATCCTTGAACTGAGAGTCACCCTCTTCATCATTGTGTCATCATCTCCAGCATAGTGGGTTATGGTCTGATCTTTCCATGTACAGGCCAGTCCAATGATATCTCAGCGGTATAGGACTTCGTCTCTTTATTGTAATTTTGGTTGCGATTAGAGTAAGTAGTTCAACAGACGTTGCTGTGACAAGTTACAAAGTGATCATGTATTGTACTCGAATACTTATGCGGCCAGGATAACTAAGCCCAGCATTTTATATTCTTATGATAATGTACTAACATTGGCGACTACGCCAGTATATAATTTATTATCTTACTAGAAAAAGGTTTAAAAAGATCGGCAACGTGAGAGCGACACCTCAGGGTACGTAGTGTGACTTTTGTTTACTATGCGAATGCGAGAAGAGTTAAGATTTAGCCATAAAAAAATATCGTTTTCGTTAGCGTGATCGAATGGGGAATGAAACTCGGACTAGGCACCGTGGTGTTGCAAACGTCCATAGGCTTCCATAACAGCTATGGAGCAGGCCATACCTTTAGGTACTTAAAAAAACACTTACGTCAAATCCAAAACAAGCTCGCAACATAAAACGATGTAGTAGGTGTCAAATAAAAGCACCCATGACACCAAACATCGACTTACAACTATCAAACAAGTATGGTCGTAGTATTTTGGTCGTTCTAAATATGTCGGTGATGCCTTAAAAGTCGAAGATAATAATATCAACAACAGGCGTGTGTGGTCCGACCGCGAAGTGTTGAAATATTGAAAAACAGTTTTTATATCGACCAGCGACCAGCCTCTTTAAAGAAAGGACGAGCGTGTATTCGTTAAACTTTTTAATGAGTATGTAAGTATAGTATTGTTTTTTTTTTTTTCATGCAACATATTACAAAATGACAATAGAATCAGTACTTTAGAAGGAATTAGTAGTAGTACCTTGAAGTAGCTGATGAGGTCAAAATGTGTTTTTTTAAAATTTGATTATATAGGTACACCCACCAAAAGTCGACACATTATAGGGAGGTAGGTAGTAAGTAATTGTTTTTTTTGCACAGTGCCTTGATCTCACCTGATGTTAAGTGATGATAAGGCCAATGATGGAAGCGCACTTAACCCGGTATCCTGAACTAGTGAGGCACTGGCTACCTTATCTTTAGCTGCTGGAACACAACAATGCTACGAACATTGATGTTAAGGCGACACATTTAGATAAGATGGTGGTAGCTAGCCAGGCAGGCAACACCGCGTTTAGGCAAACGCAGTGCAGGGTGGTGGTTGGATACGGACTGCGCATGACCGGGATGGTTGGCGCTCTTTAAGGGAGGCTTACGTTCAGAAGTAAACGGCAATAGGCTGAAGAGAGCTAGTCAGGCGGACAAACAAGCCCTACCATCAACCAAACCGAGTACACAAACATGTACCTACCCCCCGCTGGGAATCGAACCCGGGACCTCTGGGTCTAAACCGGTGGTCTTAACCGCTAGACCACAGAAGCGGTTAAAATTTAAGGCGGTTAGAAATCCAATAATTTACACAAATCTTATTACGAATAAAAATACATATATTCAGACAATTAATAAATTTTTTTTTTTACTATATTTTATAAATTTTAAAAATATTAATTTAGCTTCAGTGCAGCAATTAGCACTTGAAAATAAAAAAAAGTAAAAATTTATATTCAGAGAAAAGATTTAAAAAAAAATTACGGACTAGGTAAGTTAAACCAAGCAGAGCCTCCTTACAATCTAGGGCGTACTATCATTAAGTTATCGTGGCTGTATAATCAATCACCTTGCAAGTTTTTGCTCAATGTTTTAATTTTATACTATACTAGCTGACCCGGCGGACTTCGTACCACAAATAAGGGTTGATCGTAGAAGGGTGAAAATTGAGGATTGTATGTATTTTTGTATGTTGTATCATAAAAAAATAGAAATTAAAAATTTTGTCTAAAAAATAAATAAAAAAATTTAGGGGTGGACTACCCCTAACATTTAGGGGGATGAAAAATAGATGTTGGCCGATTCTCATAGATACCGGATAAGCACAAAAAATTTCATCAAAATCGGTCAAGCCGTTTCGGAGGAGTATGGCAACGAAAACTGTGACACGAGAATTTTATATATTAGATATAAAAACATTTATTCAGAATTCAATTCAATTACAATGTGGAATAAATAAAATAAAGTTAACTAAAACTATTACTAAATTAAAATATGGCGTCAAAAAATTCCTCCGCGTCGCTGTCGACTGGTAATGTACCCAAGAGACTGGCGGCATTGCCTCGTTGTATGGCAATGCTTAGTCTCTGGCCAAGGTAAAAGCCAGCCTTTGGGTCATGGGAAGAGTCAACCAGCCGTTTGGAGATGTCATTATACAAAGCATGAGCACTCGGACCCCACGGCCCGAGGGTTTCAACCCCAAACGGCTTGAAAATATAATTGCCGATAAGGTTATTATACTTTCGCCGCTTGAGCTTTTCTGCAGCCGCAGCAGCAGCACCAGCACAGCACGCTGTGCTAGGAAGATGGGATGGCGCAAGAGTATCGACACAAGTTGCATCCCACACTAAAGGCCTACCCACCTTCCATGGAAATAAAGACATGCCGTCCGGTCTCTTGCCATCGTCACGTGCCAAGCCTTTGGGTTCTAATACAGCTGGAACGCCGACGGTGACAAGAGCACGTCGGATGATGTCATTAATATTCGCGTGCCGGGCTAAGCGGCCCGCACTACGGCTGCAAGACAGGCCGTGGTAACCGAGGCCGTTGACAACTTCGCCACAGTGACAGCGATGGGGAGAACAACAAGGAGCTCCTAGACGCAGGGAAGCAGCGAGGCGGAAAGTAGTGTCGTCGAACAAAGTACCTAAGTTCGACGACGGTAGTGCATGAAGCCAAAGACCCGACTGCCACTTGCCCACAGCCAGCAGGCGCGCACGCTCCGCAGTAGTAGCAGACGTGACAAGTAAATCATTCAATACTACTCTGCAAAGCGGCTCATCCCACCGTCTCTGGGAAGATGGATTGTCGGGTGTATCTGAATTCGGGCAAGCGAGTCTCCAGGCATCCATAGCCTCGGTGAAGCACGGCACATCAAAATTAATCAGTGTGGGGGCTAGGATTTTCCTGATTAATTTTTCGGTGCCATGGACCGAGGATAAAAAAGCCGGTAAACTAATACTTGAAATTTTGCGGACGCCAAGGCCTCCCGAGCGAATAGGAAGAGTAGCTTGTGCCCAAGAACGATCGTCCATGGCCACATTTAAAATCGACGTTAATGTATGCCGCATAATTTGGTCCATTTTATCTAATAGATGACTGTGCATCCATAAATGGGAAGAGCGAAGGAAATATATTAATTTAGGGCCGAAACAACAGTAACGAATTAAGGTTATAGCCGAATGCATGTTAATTTGGAACAATCTTTCCGAAACGTCATTAAAATTTTGTATTTTTTCCTCGATAAAAACGGGAAAGGAATTTTCAAAGATTGGAGACCCAAGGAGACGAAGCGAACTTTTTTCAACAATTTTGATTTCCGGAGCTATTGCGTTAAATTGGGGAAGTGTCAGATGTCTGTCCGTACTGTCTGGTAAGTATAGTTCACATTTCGAAAGGTTGAGATCAAGGCCAATGGAATGAAGTTCATTTTTAAGGAATTGTAGGTCACTTAAAACAGATCCTACGTCGCCTCCCAAGGTTCCATCATCAAGATACCAAACGTTAAATTTGGAATTTAGCTGACGAATAATTGGGTGAATTGCTAAACTGAAAATCACAGGCCCGAGGGGGTCACCTTGTTGACAGCCAACAGCTGATTCCAGAAGGTTGTCCCGATACAGTAATTTAGAGGGGTATCTGTAGCATTGCCAAAGAAAACTATAGATTTGGGGTATTTCTTTTTTAATTTCTATCAGCAAGGTGTCCCTATTAACAGAATTGAAGGCATTCTTTATGTCAACTTTCAGGATGACCTCTCCTTTACCAGAATTTAGGTAGGTCGACAAAGCATGTACGGCAGCCTCACAGCCCCCTTTGGAGCCAAAACCTAGCTGCTGGGGCTGAAATTTTTCCGAAACAACCTCACCATAAAATTTACAGCAAATCTTGGCTGCTATACGACGGTAAGTAGTTCCCACGGCAATGGGACGAACACCACCATCGCTTTTACGCAGGGCGCATAAATTGGCCCCATACAAAACGTCGATGACGGCTTCGTTCACCTTGCCGGAGAGCATAAGGTTAATCAGAGCCGTAAGCTCCTTCAAGAGCAACTCACCAGCAGCCCTGGCGCCTAAACAGGTAAGGTCCTTAAGGTGCTGAGGAGTCAGGCCATCGAGGCCACCAGCAGAGCCGCTCCGGAAGGAGCAAACTGCTGTGACCAACTCTCGACCTGTAATGGTGAGGGAGTGAATATCTGAATCGGGGGGGGTCGGGAAAAGAAAGGCCATCCGCTGGGGCAGGGTGTTTGCTCTCCAGAGCTGCGAGCGTTTCTGGAGAACACTGTGCCACTACATCACTACTAAAGAGAATCCAATACATACATTAATACTTACATTGTAAGACAAAACGAGACTAATACAATGTCAATTACTACGTCATTGACATCAAATGTAGTGTTTTTCAAATATCAAGGATCAAGTAAGATTAGGCAAGCTATATTCGACGCAACGAGTTGGCTGACTGTACCTTGGCTCCGTTTCTGAACAAACACATATTGTTTGATACTGACACACACACAACATCAACACGTATTTCGCCAATTTAAAAGAATAACAGATATACAGACAATTTGAAAATCCTAATATTTGTATGGAACATATACCTATTGAGTTTCCTAGAGTTTTTTATTGTAATACCAAATATTGGTTGTACAATAATGCAGGGATGTCACTAAAACAATTAAAAAGTATTGAGATTAGGGATTGAAGCAGACATGTGTGAGACAAATGTGTAAGAAAGCTGGCCATGACAATGACATGAGTAATCGACTTAAATAAGTACTCTTTTTTTTAAATTTGATGAATTAGGTTAAAAAAAGGTATTTTTTTTAACATAAACACAAAGCCATAGACTAGATAGAGATTCTTAGCTATTTACACAGCTATTTAGTTCCGACTCTTGGATGGGAAAATGAAATTATACCCCGTGATTTCCCAAAAATCATTTAACTTGGCATAATAGGTATAAATTAAGCTGCAAAATATTAATAGATAAATCATTATTAAACTAACATTTATTGTAGGCGGTTGGTTTCACTAAACTTTTCTTTTTAACCTTTTTACCGCCAACAACTTCTATAGAAGTTCGAGATTTTCGTGCCGTCCACGCCAGCACTTCTAGTAGAAGTTCTTCTTTGTACCTACTTTATTAAAATACATTTATACGTTGGCGTACAGCGGGACATCGCGTGCAGGATAGTTGGGCGGTGAAAAGGTTAATTTAGGCAAATACAATGTTTACATGTCGGCCTAGAAAACTAACAAGGAAGATCTTTGACGCACAAGTCGCGCATGTCGTTAACATTAAAAAAAATAACAAAAGAAGGCTACACACAATTGACGAGAAAGTATGTAAATCGGAGAAGTTTTCTAACATTTCTAAAAACAAATAAAAATTCATCACCGTTAAAAGACAAATGAAAGTGAAACTTCGCAGGCGCAGTGGCACTAATTAAACTAATTGTCTTATAAAATTGTCTGCCAACCGGCGGGTTTCACGTAGAAGACGACGACGGCTGTATTTGCATAGAATAACCTACGTAACAACACAGCTCAATTCCCAAATTATTATTCATGTCTACGCGGCGCGCTGCCAACTTCAAGTATTGTTCTACTTTTAAAAAACTACCTATAAACAAAGATTCTCTGAATAAGTTAAAAGAATTAAACGTGGAATCAATAACTCATTATGCAATATGGTATAAGTAAGTATAAGACATTTGTAAGAAAGCTTATAGAAACTTAGGGTTTATACTTCGTCGGTCACATGGTTTTACAATAATGTAGGAGCGATTGTAGCCTTGTACAATGCGTTGGTTAGAAGCAACCTCAAATGCAATGCAGTCATTTGGGCTTCACATGAAGCTAAATATAGTCTCATGTTGGAGCGCATTCATAATAAATTCATTAGGTATACATATATTTTAGGAAGTATGGGGTTATATCCTTTTTACCCGCTTAAGTATCCTACTTTATTTGTATTGGGTATAATGAGCTAAGAGTGAGGAGAGAACTTTGTTTAGTGACTTACGTGTTTAAACTAATTAGGGGCAAAATTAGCAACAGTGAGGTACTCAACTCGGTGAGCCTCTGTGTCCCCAATGAATACGCGGGGCGCCGCCGCCGGCCGCGGCTGCTGGCCATGCCGCGAGGCCGCACCAACCTGCTGGGCAAGGCGCCGCTGACGCGTGCACTGATCGCCCTAAACCGAATTGCAAACAAAATTGACCTGTTCTACTGTTCTCTGAATGAATACACAAAAACAGCTCTATTCGTGATAAGTTATGATAGTATGTAGTCACACTATTGCATTAGGTTAATGTTACCTGTAAAAATACCTAGTCGTGAGTGGAAATAAATAAATAAATAAGAAATAAAATAAATCACAATCGGAACACAACAATACACAATACGCAATAGACAAATAAGATGGCAATAGAAAGCCGTATGTTCTGCTAGTCTTTACTTATGGTATAGAGACCACCACCTCAACGGAAAAGTCTGCCGAGAAACTACGTGTCGCACAGAGGGCTATTGACAGATCTATGCTCGGTATCACCCTCATGGACTGTGGAAGGAATGAGTGGATTCGGCAGAAAACCAAAGTGGTCGACGTGGTCGAAGAAATAGAGCGCAGAAAGTGGAAATGGGCAGGCCACCTTGCCAGAATGAACCACAGCCGGTGGCGAGAAGATCGCTAGAATGGCGACCCCGCGCTAACGCCCGCAGCAGAGATCGACCGCCCAAGAGATTGACGGATGATATCCGGCAGCAAGCTGGTACTAACTGGATGCGTGTGGTAGCAGACCGTCAAGAGTGGAGGAGCAGAGAGGTAGCGTATGTCCGAAGTGGGACGCTACAAGGGCTGCAATAGATAGATAGTAATAGTAATAGTAGTAAATTTATTTAAAACACTTGTTATGATACATGTTATGATACATCATACTTATTCTAGGAAATGAACATTAATTCGTGCAGCTAGTACTAAAACTGGGAAAACCCGTGCTATAAGTACTAGCTCCTTCCTGCGACACTATTAAACTAAGAGAAAGCCGTATATCAACATTTCATATTCAATATTGCATAAAAGTTTTGCTCTTTAGAATGTATTTCTAGCTCTAAGTTATCGGTGCTTTAGTCTACGGAGCTCCCTCCGTATTGTACTTAGAAATATCGGCAAGAAACTCGGCGAGGAGGGCTAATCTTTTCTCTCATAATTGTATTTTTACTTTATGATTATTCAATTTAATAAAGATATCACACTACTGCCAGTGTCGACACAAATTTCTCTTAGAAATCAGTTTTTACAAAATATCTGAAATTTAACTGAGCTCTGGATTTCTAGGGAAGACTAATTTATTTATCGTCACAATTAATTTGTATTGCAGTGTTTTGTTTAAAATGCTCAGTCGTCTAGGTACAGTCAGCAACAAAGTTCGCATAACACTTTAGTACTTCGTCGAGGCAAGTTATGAATTGAAGAAACGCTTGACAACCTCTAATGATGTTACATGACACGGTACTAGTATACTGCCACTTTCATTGCTGTCCGTACCACTAACTAAAACATTGCAGAAATGGAACCTACAAAAAGCCTTGACAAAATCGTTATCCCACGGTTACACGGCTCGCGGCTTATTATACTTTGGGGAGCCATTAATTCCTCTTTTTATTGTATTAAACACTCATGTGATATGTCACTCAGACCTTTTTCAGAGTTTTTAAACAATGCTCGGGCGTGTTCGGCCTGTATGTTTATTTATGTCAGCATGGTTTCTAGTTTGTTAGCGGCTTTCATATACAAGATTCTTTGTAAAACATCAATAGCCTCCTAACCACGTATTTTACATGGTATCCTGAATCACATTTGTATATTATGACTTTTGTGAATATAAAAAAAATAATATTTTTGACATAACGAATAAAATTTGTAGATAGGCCCATTTGTAAAAAAAATAATCTTTTAGTGATTTTTTTTAAAGCAGAAATAAAAAACGCTTCAGGACGGTATGATAAATAAGGGTTAGAGAAGTTATTAATGTTTTAAAAATAACCCTGTAAATATTTTTTAATGTGGGTCTCTCATGAATGCATAATGTGTCTGAAAATGCATTTTTGGACCCATTATTAGCTTGATCTAGCAAAACTAATTATTGATGTTACATTACAAACTTACTTATAAGTTTATCACTAAGTTAATCATTTTATTCATAAGATAATGGAATATGGTAGTCCAAAATAAAAATGTCATTGGTAAAATTAATATAAGTTTAATAATATTTATTCAGAAATAAGTTTTTTTTTAACTAATAATAATAATAATACCCTAGGCTAGGTTTTTTATAATATTTTTATGTTTTGTATGTGCTTTTGTATTTTACTTTTATATTAATATTATAACAAACCTAGGCTAAGAAAAAAAAGAAATAAAGAGATAATAATAATAATAATACTTTATTGACTTAAGAAAATACATATAAGACATAAAACATTGGTAAAATGATTTTAGATAAGGCGTGAAATTATTCAAACGAAAAAAAAAACCCGTGACCTCGCGGTCAACGAGGCGATATTATTATATACTCTGTGGTTATTCAAAAGTCACCCTTGTTAGACGAAAAAGGTTACATGTCTCTAACTATTTTTTGTTAAACAATTTCACTTGATTAATAATGTGACAAGCAGTTGCCCACATGTAGAGTTCTTCTGCTTGACAAATCGCGTTTACTCTGATAAATGGGTTAATAGCGGCTTTGACATGTTTATTACCCAACAGTGGACTGATTATAATAATGAAATACTTTTTGTAACAGTATATTATGCTTATGCTGGCTTGACATGAGAAAACTATGGACCACAATCTTAATGAAGTTCCGTTATTTCTTGTTACTTGAAAAAAATAACTTGTGGTTGTTATTAATAAGCATGAAGTTTATTTTAATTACAGATTTATATGTAAGTAAATACATATAGGTACGTATCACAATTAGTCTGCTTAATAGGTTGAACGACTTCTTGGCGGGAAAGTGAAGAGTCATGTCTGCGGTTTTTTTTTTATTTCTAAAATTTGTGTTATGTCGAATATTAATGTAAAAATAATGGTGGATTATTAACCGTTGGGTGTTCGTGAGTGTGCATGAGTGTTGGCAAATTAAACAAAACAGTGCAAAGACACTTTTCAAATTCTCTCAAGAAGTCCGCCGCGTGAGGACTTAGTAAAGCCCCACATCTTTACTGAGTTACTCGAGGGGTTGGGGGGTATATCATTTCTCACTTTTCATAACATTTATCATCATCAGAAAGGAAATATTGTCTAATTAAGTATTACTTGTAAGAAAAAAATACTTTGACAATGGCTAAATGTGCTAATAGCACGAAGCCATCAACTAAAAAAAAAAAAACTTACTTCTACAAGGCAAGGCATATATCATAATTATCATAATATTGGCTCTCATTTCACATTTATGTTTTTGAGGGGATTCAATTGTTCTATGGCTCCATATGGAGTCACTGGGGAGATAAAAGATTTATGAAGAGGTAACGTTTGTGATTAGGTTTGTATGTTTGTTTGTTTGTCGGGGCTAATCTCTGGAACTACTGGTCCAATTCCAAAAAACCTTTTACTTGTATAATGATTAATGAGACAGTCAATGATACAGGCTATATTTTAAAAGTATTAGGTAATTTTTGTGGGGAAAATACAAAATCAACGCAGCATTGTCGTAGTATATTTTTAGGTGTGACGAGATTCTACTATGACGAATTTGGAACAACCCCTACAAATACACCACAACACTAGCAGCTACTTTGGCGTAGGTGATCTAAGTGGAATTGCGCAGGTGATATTCGCTTGGGTGATCTAACTGGAATACCTCAAATAATTGATACATTGAGCATTAATAAGAATGAGGGTTTAGGGTATAACTTTAGTCTCTACTACTACTAGTAACTAGTAAAAACAAGTTAAAGGCAACAGTTTTAACTAGTAGTACCTAGTTGTTTTTAAGTATTACACACCTATTACCTAAAACTTAAAAAAAACACAAGTTAGATGTAAAATATCGAGTAGACCTACTTACCTACGTGTTATAATATAATTTATACAAGTTCTTATATGCTATAACTACTCATACCTGCCCGTATAAATAATGCAATGTGTGCGCATATTGTTATTTTCTCTTAAACCTGCCATTATATCTACTTATCTATTAAGTATAATTATGTTAAACATTTAATATGTATCTGCATAAAAAATCCAAATTATTGCGAGTTAGCGGAATTAACACTACATATTATTTAAATTACATTTTTTTGCCAAATTATTGCATCAAGTAAAAGGTGAAAGTAATGACCTACTTAATTCTGATAGGGTTATAGCTCTCGACAAAACGGCAGATAGACCTAAAAAGGCCACTAAAGACAAATATGGCCAAATCAACGCGGAATATTAAGAGTTATATATTAATTCGTTTCACCAAATTATCGTGGTTTAAATTAATTACTAATTTTTATGTAATATTTTCGTTCATTACATACAACGGCTATATTACAGTATTATGTAGCCGTATACATAGTATTATACATATAGCTACAGAAGAGCTGCAGCGGGCGAAATAAAAGAAAAAATGCTCCTATTATGTAGATTTGTGAAAGTGGCCTTTTTATACCAACGGATCGCATTACGGTAAGTAATGTGATTTTCATTCCCTTCTAGTCACTAGTGTGTTTTGAAATATCGAAAATTTCAATTCCCATATCAGGTGACAGATATTTAAGATTCCGGTAACGATAATTCCACTCATTAATTCCTAAATACCAGTGCGTTTGACTTGTTTGAGTGTTATTACTTGTTTCTTGTATGCCGGGCCCAGCGTGCGGAAACAAGCTGTTTGGCGTAGGCGATCGATGTGGGCTTACAACTGTCATAGATCAAGTAACTTCGACATTGGGCTTCGTGGATCAGCTTTACTCATGTAATGTTATTATTTTTTTAATTTGCTGATTGCCACTCGTCATTTCAGCTTTACCGGGCTTTTTTTGGGGCGGCGAGAGACTTAAAGGTTAGAATTTTTATTGGTTTTCGATGCTATTGTAACCAAATAAGATTCAAATTATGGTGACAACTATATTGCCACTACCAGTAAAAGGGTTAAAGGGTTCCTCGAGCAGTGTAAAACGAAGCACTGTCAGAGGTTTTCTAGAGGGAGCGGAACAACCCGATGGCGCCCCTACAGGCTCGGACCTCGGCTCGGGTTGAGCGGGTCGTGGGGGTGGGGTGAAGCGCCCAGGTACATGTCCGTACCTGGTTTAGAGCGCGTGTGAACCGGCTCGTCGTGCCCTTGTTCTACGAGTACGGCGTCATGGGCCTTAACCAATGGGCATGTTAAGTATATTCTCTAAATGTGTATTGGCATTTAGAGGAACGGGCGGGGATGTAATGCCTGACATAAGCTCCAGGCTTTCCGATAAGTAAAAGCTGGACCTTTCCAAGAAAAGGGTGAACAAGCATCTTATACGGCAAGTATGCTACACCTACATCCTAAGCCGCATCATTACTTATACCATCAGGTGAGATCGCGGTCAAGTACCCAGTAAGTAAGTAGGTATATGTCTATCTCTTAGGGATAACCCACAATAATAATTTTTTATCCTTTACTTTTTACGAGAAATAATGGCTTAAAGAAAAAAAAAGAGAAATAATTCGCTTCGTAAGAAGCGATTTTAAGCAATACAGCATTAATCCTTATCCAATTTAGTACCTTAAATACATTGTGCATTTAATATAGATCAATATGGCCCTTTACAGCATGTAATTTAAATGAATATTTTCGAAGATAACTTCAGATAATTTCGAAGATTTAAAATGCAGGGACATAGCGGTTGCGTGTATCAGCATTGCACCCGTGCGAAGCCGGGGCGGGTCGCTAGTTTATTAATAAAAAAGAAAAATGACTCCATCTGCTTGATGTTAAGTGGTAATGGAAAATTGAACATAGAAAAAATAAACGAGAGTTCGAGAGTGTTTCATTTCAATGTGTAATTGTGTAGTATTCGCGTAGCTTTAAAAACCAAGTGTTGATAATGTGTTATAATTAGAGATGAAACGGATAGTTGTTTGGCCGGATACCGGACATCCGGCGAGCTGTGAGGCCGGATGGCCGGATATCCGGCCACCGGATATCCGGCGGAGAGTAAGTAAATGCTCTGAGGCAAGTTGTGACATGTTTAGACCGTGCAGCTGCGGGCAACGCGATTGCAACATTTCGGGCGGTTTCGGGTGTTATCGGGACTCGTCGGGAGTGCTCGTGCGCATTCGTGAGTGAGTTACAGGCAAAAATCAATCAATCGTTTACTTGATACTTGTGTGGCCGTACTTGCGTTATTTGATTGACTTTGGATTTTATAAAAATACGTACACAATAAAATAATTGAGGGACAGAAACATGTCGTCAGTAAACAGATCGCCTATTTGGCAATATTTTGACATTTCCAGTGAAAATAATAAGTTTGCTGTTTGCTTGTTGTGCCAACTCCAGATTTCTCGAGGTGGTGAAGGGAATCATCATTATTGCGAGCTGTAGGTCAATTCTATTAAAAAACTGCAACTGCACGTTTGAACGTCATTTTTTGCGTGTAGGAGCAGTGCCGTGGAAATAGTATTCTATTAAAATTCTCTGCACCACAACTACACTACAACTGCGCGACTACTACACTACAGCTGCACGAATCCTGCGATAACCCTGCAATAAAACTAAAAGGACAAATGTTACCTTATAATAATAATACGGTAGGTCTAACAGGTGCAGGTAAAAAATAAAATCGTTGGGCACACGTAACCTACGTAAAATTTTCAATAAAACCGTTTTAACTTAAAAAAAAACTAACTATAACTTTTCAAAATGCTTAAGTTATATATAATATACGTTGTGCAAAAGTTGCTCACAATCTACTTCAATAAACCTGCACAAAACTGCACCAATACTGCTGTCATTACTACACAAATGTCAAAATATTTTATTGGAATACGATTATTTTGCAGTAAACGTGCAGGTGTAGTGCAGTTTTGTTAGTGGACTACCTATTTGCGTTACTTCTCCGTCCCTGCAACACTACGGCAGCAGCGCTGCTTATCTTCTGATATACGGTACGGTATTCTTCCCGAAACGTCAAAATTTGCTTATTTTGACACACGTGACGCTGCAGTGTAGTTGCAGTTATTTAGTAGAATCGGCCTACTGTTGCCTTATTTCATTGAGTAGTACGTTTTAAACGATTTTTTAGAAAAATAATGCCTATCCGGTATCCGGCCGGATATTGAGTTACTATCCGGTATCCGGCCGGATAGTAAATTTGGGCCGGATACCGGATAGTTACCGGATATCCGTTCTATCTCTAGTTATAATTAGCGCATTAAAATATTATTACTTACTCTATATTAACAGGTCACACATTATTTTTAATCTTGAAGATATCAGACCGATCACCTATACTCGGCACCGAAATCGAACAACTAAACATTTTTCGAACACCCACCAAATATTAATCTAATACCCATTAGTCGCACCTCTATATTTAACTATACATATTGTATATAACAAATTAACATATGAACCAACCATATAAATAAGTAGTTAAACTTAACAGATAGAAAAAATTATGTTGTTCGACTAATTAAGAATATATAGCTATTTTAAGGACGAGCAGTGCTTCCCCATACAGGTTTTAAGCTTAAAAAGAGGCACTGGGTCATTACTCATTAGTTTAAGATGACTAAATTGTTAAAGCCAATTAAAACTTTTTTTTTATAAATATTTTTATGGTAACATAGAAAGTGTCCCCTGTGTGGTGCCGGGGATAAAGAATTGCACCACCCCATCTCTTCCTGTGGGTGTCGTAAAAGCCGACTAAGGGACCATTCCAGAGGATGGGCAGCAGCATCTCTCTGAGGTTACCCTCAACCTACTGCGATCGCCAACCCGCCTGCCAAGCGTGGCGATTACGGCAAATACCCCTCATATTCTTGGGGGAGGCCTTTGTCCAGCAGTGGACGTCTTTGGCTGAGATGATGATGATGATGATGATAGAAAGTGTCCAATCTGCACGAAATAGTTTTAGTCTATGTTTGTCGCAAGCGCAACCGACAGTTTATCCAAAGCCCTTACAAAGTTCATTGCTCTCATTGTCAAGTCGAAGATAACTTTAAGTGAGAAAACCCTTTTCAAACAGTTATAATAATATTAGTTGCCTTAATGTACCTACCATGTTTCATCATGTTATAAAGTCGATTTACATTAATAGTTAGCGGTATATTGTATGTACAGACGCCAGCACTTCAACCCATCCAAAACTGTCAAATTTCTTCAATACATTTTCAACCATATCATTAAGTATTAAAGTTCAAAGTTTATTGAAGAAATTTGACAGTTTGTGGTAGGTTCTTCAATACATTTTCAACCATATCATTAAGTATTAAAGTTCAAAGTTTATTGAAGAAATTTGACAGTTTGTGGTAGGTTGATGTGCAGGCGTGTGTACCTTACCTACATACGTGATTAAATCCTATGTTACATTGTCAAATGTTTGATACTGATTCGACTTTCATGTAATTAAGCCTACAGCCGGCAAGATCTAGAAAAAAGTGCGTAGAATTTAAATAGGTAATGAAAATACTGAAGGTATAGTTTTTATCAAAAATAACAATTAACTCCACACAGTATTGTCACTTTTAATTTCTGCTCTTTCTTGCTAATATACCGAGTTACAGTTATGACAAAAGTATACAGGAATAAGCAATCTAATTGGGTCAGTCAGTATTTGCAAGACCAAAACTATAACAGGCAGGGTTTGTTCTAAAGAATCATAAGTCGGTTAATTTCAAATAAGTTTAACTACGTTCAAGGGAAATTCGGAAATCAAAATAAAATCCAACTGAAGAAACAACTTCGATATATATTTATAAAAGAAGGAGGCAAACGAGCAGGCGGTCACCTGATGGAGAGCAATCACCGCTGCCCATGGACACGAGGCAGGGTTTATTCTAAGGAATCATAAGTCGGTTAATTTCAAATAAGTTTAACTACGTTCAAGGGAAATTCGGAAATCAAAATAAAATCCAATTGAAGAAACAACTTCAAATACATATATTTATAAAAGAAGGAGGCAAACGAGCATGCGGGTCGAGTCACCTGATGAAGAGTAATCACCGCCGCCCATGGACACCCGCAAAACCAGAGGAATCGCAGACGCGTTGCCGGCCTTTAAGGAAGGAATAGGCTCGTTTCTTGAAGATCCCTAAGTCGTAACGGTCCGGAAATACCTCCGCGCCGGCCGCCGAGAGCTGGTTCCACAACACTGTAGTTAGAGGCAAGAAATTTCGAGAAAAACCATCATCCATATCAAGGTGATGTGGATGGAATAACAGTCGATTGTGTGTAGTGCGGTGAAGGAAAATTCTTCAGAACACTCCCCATAATATATGCGGTGCAATACAATATACAGAGACGCAATGTCTCTCCGAAGAGCCAGTGGATCGAACCGATCTGAAATAACCACGTCGTCGACAATTCGAGCAGCTCTGCGTTGAATGCGGTCAAATGGCAGAAGTTGGTACTGGGGTGCTCCAGCCCAAAGATGGGAGCAGTATTCCATATGCGGCCTGACCTGTGCTTTGTAAACTGTTGTAAACGGTGGGCCAGCATGAAATACTGACCCGCTCTATTAAGTACACCCAGCTTTTTCGAAGCTAATTTAGCTTTACCTTCCAAATGACCCCGAAACTGAACGTCACTCGAAATAACGACGCCAAGGATTTCAATAATCGGGTTGGTATCAAGGAGGGCTCCCTCAAAAATCAGAGGTACGACGATTTTAAATAAAATGATATCAATAAAACCACAACATGTATTGTTAAAACAATTTGTAAGAGTTAAAACAAACATCTTGTGGAACATTGCACTTATCACGTGTGTCGAAATAAACGGTGACGCATAAATCTGTCGGTACAATCACCTAGGGTTGCCAAGGTTTCTTGTATTTCATAGTCCAAGGGCCTTCCTATAACAAAACATATTATTAGATCTTTTGATACACATAGGTATAAAAAGTCGTAAAATAAATCTATCGATTTATTGAAATGCAACTACTTTTACGGATCTACTCGCGTTAATTTTATACATGAGTTTTAATTAATGTTTGGAACCCTTTGCAGGGTCCGTGATCACAAGGAGGCTGAGTTGTTGGTCGTCTCATATCTATAGTTAGTAGCTTGTATACCTTAATTTTAATTTATTTTAGCTAATAAGCTAATAAATAATAAATTCAGTTATAAATTAGCCTTCTAGTTAATGTATTTTTTTACTTTATAACTTTATATGTTGCTGTTATTTTTTAAATTATTTAGCATATTTTTCCCAAGTATTCTATTGTGTTTTGCTTTTTGCAACAGTGTTAGTTATAACAGGTACGTCAAAAATAGTAAGTAAAACTTTAGTTAGGTAGGTACTACGATGGCAAACGATTTACGTTAATACGTAAGTACGTCGGACAGCCCTAATTTAACACAACCAATCACCAACAACGACCACACAAATACAACATCCATTCTCAATTGTTGAGGTTGACGCGCGAGCGTGCCCCTAATTCGGGCACTCGTAATGGTTCTGCGGGACACATCTACCGCCCGAATTAATCACTTCATTGGCCACAATGACCACGCGCGAGTGATATTCAGATAAAGAGGAGATCACAATTACAATGTAAAGGGATTGGTTTGAGCTGAAACTCGGTCACTGATGAATTAGAAAGATAATGCCTTGTATCACGAGGTTTGTTAACGTAATATATGGTATGACACTAGGTTAGATAGCGATCTCCACGTGCCACGTGCAAATAACAAATTGGAAATTAAGCTATTGGCGGCTGGGACCGCACGCAAACAGGAATGCGATCCCAATCGACATTATTCTAGGTATATTATATCAGTAGAGTGGACTGAGTTTACAATATACTATAAAGTTGCCAAACTTAATTATGTTTCGTCACTAGATTAGATAGCGATCCCCACACACCTGATAACAAGACACTAGTGACACTACTACATTCCCGTTCAAAAAGGACTAGGGCCACTAGGGATCTCTACTAAGTAAAATATTATTTACATTCTTAACATTATTGATGTTCGACGGAGTCCAGTAGCAAATTATATGGAACTTATAGTATAAGGTTTCCAAACGTAATGTTTGATATGTCACTAGATTAGATAGCGATCGACACGTGTCACGCGAAAACAACATTAAAGAAATTCGAAATGGTGGCGACTGGAACCTTTCGCAGATGAGAGTAGCCTATGCGGATTTAATCGCCACTTTTAATATATTTATTAAAATAGTTTGTTTGATTTTATACTTTATTTACTTTAAAGTAAATGCCCAGTGTATTCATTCATTCATATATGCAGTTGAATAGAAAACCTAACTGGAAATGCTGGAATACACATTTTATTGAAAAATGGTAATTTGGGCATATTTAAAAAACAGAAAAGAAATGTGCTTGTAAGTTTTAAGCAGCATTGTTAATAGATAAGAAAGATAGGCAATTATATGTCCATAACTTGCGTGAAATAATAGTTTTGTGTAGTTTAAAAGTTTTGTGGTAACAATGGCTACAAAAAGCATAGATAGGTAGATTAGATATGAATCTGAGAAAGACTACTCGGTTAACGTCAACAAAGTGAGTCATCCACGTTAGAAACTAATAGATACCGTTCCGGTCCACATATTGAGACAGCCGCAGCCGCAGCCGCAAATTACCGCCTTCGTCCTTTATTGAGCCGTATTGCTTTTGTTATTGGACCCTGAGTTCTAACAACGCTGGTAGTATAGACTACTAACAGTACCTTAACTCCTTTCGAACCAATCAATGATCTTACTCCACCAGTCACCATTCTATTGACGTTTGCTGTCATAGGAATAATAAACAAGACGTTGCCGACCCTGAAGCCTTAATAAGCCCCAGCAAGTTCTGCCACCGTACTGGAACAACAATGCTGGAGACTGATGCTTGGCAGCAATAACATATTAAGAGCGTGTTGTGTATCTGGACACGTTGAACACCTTATTACAGGCCATCCTACCATTTTTGTATACAGTACTTCTATTGACGTTTGCTGTCATAGGAATAATAAACAAGACGTTGCCGACCCTGAAGCCTTAATAAGCCCCAGTAAGTTCTGACACCGTACTGAAACAACAATGCTGGAGACTGATGTTTGGCAGCAATAACAGATTATGAGCGTGTTGTGTATCCGGACCGGACACGTTGAACACCTTATTACAGGGGGGTAACCAGGAGCTCTTATAGCAGTATCGTTGCAGTTGTGAAAACGAGTCTCTCCTTCAGGTTGAAAATGTATTGAAGAAAGACAGTTTTTGACAAGTCGATGTGCAGGCGTCCGCGTCTGTACTAAAACAAAGTCTGACTACAATAGAATAACCTAAAGAGGATGTTAGTATTACAGCTTCCATATTATTGATGTTTATTTTGACTTGTCTGAAACTACCCTTTTTGATTATTCAGATATGCGCGCCATACAATAATAATTCTAATTTACCTAACACTTTCGCTAGGTCAATGACAGTTGACTGACGCGCCATTCAATAGAAAAAGTGATATAAAAACCGGAGCCGCTATATGTTCGCACTATTAATAATGCAACAAAAAAGGAATTCAACGACCTGTTACTGTAATCGGCAATTAGTTTGTTGGGTATTAATCAATTCGCGGAGGCAATGATCTTAGAATGTGTATCGAGAGTTGGGTTGCCACCCGTACTCTAAAATAGAGTATTGTCCTCTTTTTCATGTAGACGTACTTTATAATCTACGACACCAATAAAGTACACTAAAATACTCTAATTACGTAAAACTGATTGTTACTGGCTCGTTACTGGTTATGAGTACTTATGAGACTAAATAAACTGGTATCCACAGTCACAAAATGATTGTTAAATGTCGCAAAGAACAAAAAAAAATACGTTTTTAAGGACAAATAAATAGATAAGTACTCTTTTTTTATGCTGTACTTTATTTTTGTTCTAACAAAATCAAAAAATACTTTATTCGTCCTGAAAAAAAGCGGCAACCCTAATCGAGAGACATGTCATGCGTGATGCGTGACAGCGTGACGCAATGGCTTGTACAGGCGCCTGCACATCAACCTATCCAAAACTGTCAAATTTCTTCAATACATTTTCAACCTTATACTTTAGTCATAAAGTTCAAAGTCTATGGAGAAAATTTGACAGTTTGTAGTAGATTATGTGCAGGCGTGTTTACATTATAAAGAGGCGTGTTGGTACTGGTTGCTACCCGACAACTATTCGCCAGTCATCTGTAGAAGCTCATTCATTCCTTAAATAAAACGAACCTTCATTAAATGATTCACCTTTCATCACAGCAATATCTGAAAATTTACTGAACTAATTTCAATGAAATTAAATAGGCATGATTTGGGGGTGTCTTCTTTTAATCAAATGAAGAATAACACCAATTAGTTGCTTACAGACATACTTTAAGAAAAGGTAATAAAAATACATACCTACATGACATGACACACTGAAACCCATAACAAAACTCAAACCTAGAATTATTTTGCAATATTTTTTGGACATGACGGCCGCCCGAGGAGGGCGCGAAAATGGCACAGCGTAACCGGCTGGGACGATGAGAATCTTTGCCAATCCTCAATCCTTGTTGGCTGAGCAACTCTGGAGGTTCACTCCTAAGGCGTGTCGCCCATCTTAATAGATTCTCTGGGGCGTTCGAGACAGTTAATGAGAAACGGAAAACCCGACGCTTTTAAAAGCCAACCTCGGCTCACGTTAATCGTGTCGTGGAAGCGCTCAGGCAAACCCCACTTTCGGTTAGAAATGCTCGTTAAGCTTTAAAACGTATAAAGCATCAAGCAACAAATTTAATCGTCAACTCATTTCGTAAAGTAAAGATCAAGCCTACTTTTACTTTAAAATGTTTTCATCTATATCTTTATTATAAAGCTGAAGAGTTTGTTAGTTTGAACGCGCTAATCTCAGGAACTACGGGTTCGAATTGATTTTTGTGTTGGATAATCCATTTATCGAGGAAGGCTTTAGGCTACATAACATCACGCTGCGACCAATAGGAGCGAAGCCTCAGTGATAAATGTTGCAAAAACGGGAACAAGAGCCTAAAAAATTAAAAATGCTGCCGTAAGTCACTATTCCACGCGGACGAAGTCGCGAGCACAGCTAGTTACTATACTAGCTTATACTTAACACAACGTCATCAAGTACTTGCGCTATTTTTACCGCTAACGGATTTTCAAGTTAAAATGACGTCGAAAATGTTGAAATGCAGTTTTTGCTTAAACTGTTATAAAAACTTTCACGAGCGCACCGCGGCCGCGCTAAAAAGGTGCAGCGCAGTCGTCTTTTTATTATAAAACCTTTAAAGTGAATAAGTACGTGTTGCAAGCCCTCAATTTCGACTCTTAAGAATGAAGGAGTCCTAAACATGTAAATGGAAAGAAGTGGGTCAAACCGCTTTCGACGAGATGAGTGTTAGCATCGGAACCAATCTGAATCTGACTAGGAAATAGATAGTTAGGTACTTAAGAGGCCTATTACATTTGGACTGTGATTTTTGCGAAAGTGCCCATTTTCGCATTTTGTAGTAATTTTCCAGTTGTATTTATCGTTTTTATCGAAATAGGATAATAAATTCATTATAAAATATTTATTCCTCATGAAGTAACAATTATTCTGGTACAAATTTTGCTCAATAATATTATCGTAGATAGAGATAGGAGAAATTCACAGCGATTTTAAAGCGATTTTTGAAGTTTTTTGTTTTAGAATAAGATTTTTTTTCTATGTAAAATCAATGATATCTAAAAATTCCGAGGCCGCTACGAAATATTCGACTATATAAGAGATAACATTCTATTTTTTTTATTTCATTTATTTATAATAGTTGTTCAATCTAAGAGCTCAAAAAAGTGCCTTCGCGCATTTTATGAAAATCTTTCTCTGCTATTTTGGGTTTCATTAAAAAGTTAAGCAAAATTTACAAAAAGCGAGGCCGCTGCGAACTATGCCAATAGCTATTCTACACTATTCAATAACTCAAAATTGTCAATGTATTTTCGTTTCTGAGAAAATTTAGAACCCTTCAGTTACGAAGATGTTCATTCGGGCTTAAAGCAAACTTATTCGTAGTGGTACTACGAAAGAGCTTGCGTAAGATCCCGTTTTAGAATTAAACTGTAATTTTATACAGTTAAAACTTTAACCCCCTCACAAATAAACAAAGAACAAGGTCCGAATAGTTATTCCGTGTTTTGTTCCTGTCATGTAAACGTCATTTCAAATTAGAGTAAAAGAGACAAAACACGGAATAACTATTCGGAGCTTATTCTTTGTTTATTTGTAAGACCCTAAGAATAAAACATTATTTCACTTTACACATCTCACTTTAAAAGTTATACCTACTTACACTTTTTTTACTTCTTTGCACTAACACAACCCTATGCTTATTTAGGTAAAAGTATATTCGCCAGATTATTATTGTTAATTAAGTATTTTAATATTAGATGACTGTTAATGTTAATGGTTTTGATATTCAATTTCGTCCATCTTATTAAGCAAGGATCCCTACAAATGCAAATGGAGAGAAGTGGGTCAAACTGCTATCGCCGAGACGAGACGAGAGCCAGATTCGAAACCAATCAGACTCATTAAGATACAGCTAGTTACTTAAATTGTGAATGAGCACCCATTACTTACTACAATTATCTTAAATATAATAGGTATTAATAAGACACTATGTTAATCTGTTGCAATGCAATTTAATAATGATTTTGATTTACCAAATAAATTTAAAAAAATATCTCAAACTACACACTGTCTCTAAGACTACTTTTCCTACAAATAAATATAGTAAGTAAGTAACACAATATAAAATGTATTCGAAGTCACAAAATGTATTCTAAGCTGTTGGAAGTAATAAAAAATTATATTTTTTATACCTTGTCATTTAGGTAATATGGTAATAGTTACATTTTTTTATCAAAAACTGTCTAGAATAGCCAACCCTAGGCCAGAGCTGACCTATTTCCATTGTATGACATTTAAAAATATTGCAGCCAACATACAGTGTTGAATAAATAAATACTGCACACATTCACGCTTCTAATATCTCTTTACAATAATTTGTGGCTTTTATTTTTTCTTTTATTCTAATAATATACAACCAGTCTTTCTTTTTTTCCCGACTAGTCGGCCCATCTCTAGTCTTTATATTTTAAGCATAAAGACTGATTGTATGATACTGGAGACATTGCAGAGTTGCAGTATGCACTATTGTGCATACTGCAACTATAAGATGATGACTGTTGATAAAAATTTAATAAATATGTTTACATTGCATTCAATGTAAACATATTTATTAAATTTTCATCAACAGTTATCTCAAGTCATTAACTGGAAGTAGGTATCCTAAGCACTAGCGGTTTTGTCAAATAAAAAAAAAATTAAAATGAATGATTAAATAGGTAGCACATAATACACCCATGCCATCAGTCATCTTCACTGAGGTAGGAGAGGGAAAGGATGGGGTTGCACAAAAGATCCCCTTTGGTCAAAGTTCTACTACGAGAGACAGGTCCTACTAAGATATGAAATGCCAAACAACTGGTTGTTGTGGAGATCCTTGGGGGATGTCTTTTGGCTGAAATGATGATGATGATAGGTAGGTTGTTAACCCCTTTAAACCGACCAGGCGTTTGTGAGTGGTTGTAAAAAAAACTTTAAAAGTATCACACATTAAATATCTACTTTGCTCTTGGCATCATATGATGCCTTCCATACAGAAATTAATTACATTATTGTAATTTGTTTCTGTATCAGCAACTAGCTGATCATTATGTCAAAATAAACTTCATAAAAAAGTAATACTTTGTGGATACTAGTGATAAATGATAGCGCTAGATTAACAGAAATTGATGTTGTTAATTATATTCAGATAAAGGTGTTTTGTTGCCATACATGTTATCTACGTTATTAGACAATCCTGCTAAGGAATTTGAATACCATCCATTATGATTTGAGATACTTATTACAGAAAATGTATCTTTCCTAAAATAAGACATTCTGATAAGGATTCTTATTTTAGGATAACTAACATTTTGATAACATGTATGTATGGCAACAACACGCCTCTATCTGAATTTAATTAACAACATCAATTTCTTTTAATCTAGCACTATCATTTAACACTAGTATCTACAAAGTATTTACAGATGCATGAGTAGTAAAGTAAAAAAGTTTTACATCACATGGTTTCACTTTTATTCAAATTTGTATTGTTAATGGAGAGTACCAATAGCAGAGAAGTTTTCCGATTTCAATTAAATGCACTTCTTAACTAAATATTTTTTTTAAGTTTGTAGGATGTCTATTAATCTTACCAGCGCATCATTCCAGTAAATAATCAATGAACTGACCTAGTGTTTGAAAATAAGATAAGTTTTTTTAAATATTTTTTTTCATGTTTTTTGGGCCACCTATAATGTCTCTAAGGCTACTCCAACAGCCCCCTCTAGTACACTCTGACCGAAAATTGCTAAATAACTATGGGAATGTACTATTATCTACACAGTAATAAAATATAAATAAAATAAAATTATACTGTGTTTTAGGATTAATAAAATGCTTCTGTTTCCAAGCACCGTTCCAAACTCGTATAGTTCTGTCAGCTATTTCGTATCTTGATCTCCCGATGTGTAAGTAGGTATAGCTCAAGCAAGACTCATTGTTTACATAAAACATAACACTATCACTGTTGTTAGCCATGAATCAGAAAGATACTTTACAAACAGAGGGTTATATAGGACAAATTTCTAGAGTAAAACAAGATAGCTAACCTAATCATTGCTCAAGAAAATGTAAGACAAGAAGAGTTCACACGACCGATCACCTTTCCTGAGTCGTAGACATGCAATTTTAGAAGGAAATATACTTTGATTCACTTACCTCAATATATCTTCCAGCTTGAAATCAATAAACTAAAAAATATTAAGTTAAGTTCTAAACAAAACACTACACAAACCACACACAACACTGTTCCTTGTCAATCCACATGCCACCCCAGTGGAGACGGGACGGGACGGACGGAGCGAGGCAGAGCGCGGGGCGACCGAACGAACGACTAAAGCGCCCGCTGTTCATAAAAATAGGCAACTATCAGCCCCTCCCTGACATATTTTTTAGACTGGTAATACAATGAATGAACGCCGCTAAACTTTACAATAATGCGCTTAAAACGGCTAGCGCCATCTCTGATCATTTAAACGAAATTGAAAGCGCTATCTGTTGGGTAATAGTTAAAGTGTTTGATGAACGCCATCTAGCGACGAGTAGTTATTACTTGTTGATAATTGTAAAAAAAGCATAGTCAGTAGTACAATTTATCGTCTGTGTAGAAAAGATGTCACTATAATAATTTTAACACACATCTTAAAATATCTCTTCATGACTTTTCGTAATATGATTATTTATTTGTTTTGAAAACAGACCATTACATAACACAAAATTTCAGTATGTTAAGCGGACTTAATAGATACCTAGGTTACCTGAAAAAGTATTGTTTTCTAAAGTTTACGCGAACACTACACATTGAAATGAAACAACTTTTACGGATCTACTCGCGTTTATTTTAAGGCCGCTTTTATGCAATTGCTTAGCACTAAATAACTTTTATTTGTAACAATTTTGGCTAACTAATTAGTTATCCATTGATTAACGCTAACTAATTACTTAAATATTTTTATTTGTAAGACTGTTAAATGTTTATCCTGACGTTTCGAACCCTTTGCAGGGTCCGTGGTCACAGGGAGATTGAGGTGTTGGTCGTCTCATAATTAGTTGGTAGCTTGTATACCCTCATTTAAATTTAGCTTCAATCAACACTTACTTCAAGCCGCCAAAGAAGATCAACCAATTATTACGACCTGTCAAGTGCAACAGAAAACGCAATGAACCAACAACAGTCGAGCGCTAACCTGCTGTACTTCCGTAAATGAAAGGTGTCACTGACAAGATTGGACATATCTTAAAGCGAGCTTCAATCAACACTTACTTCAAGCCGCCGAAGAAGATCAACCAATTTTTACGACCTGTCAAGTGCAACATACCCCTTCAAGATGCAGGCGTGTACAAACTGGACTGCGACTGTGGGCTCTCTTACATAGGGCAAACAAAGAGAAGTGTAGGAACCCGCGTTAAAGAACATATAGCCAACGTCAAGCATAGGCGCGAAAATAAGTCTGCAGTAAGCGAGCATTCCCTAGAAGGGCCCAACCATTACATCAGATTTGATAAACCACAAATACTCGCTAGAGAACAACGATTCATCCCTAGAATGATACGCAAGGCTATTGACATTAAAAAAAACATCCTATCGAGAAGATGGTTGGAATCTACCACCAGCCTGGGATCCCAGCATACAAAATATTAAATCCCAGCCCAACACCATACTGCCAGACCTAAAGATAGTACTGTAAGCTCTTTCTGCGTAAAACGGAACGCACCTGATTAAATTTAAATGAGGGTATACAAGCTACCAACTAATTATGAGACGACCAACACCTCACCTCACCTCATTGTAGAGATGACTTGATTTCAATGATGGAGGCCTTTGCCCAGCAGTGGGACAATTATAAGTAGGCTGTTTACTACTTACAACACCTCAGTCTCCCTGTGACCACGGACCCTGCAAAGGGTTCGAAACGTCAGGATAAACATTAAATAAGTAATGTGTAAAATAAACGCGAGTAGATCCGTAAAAGTTGTTTCATTTCAATCTGAAAAAGTATGTTTAAAAAAAAATCAATTAAGGTTGGCGCGATGGCTCATAGGTATTTCAGTAGGTAACTAATTAGAATTTTCTGACATACATACCTAACGTAAGGATTTTTTTAAACACTATTTACGGTTTTTAAATTTCAAAATATTTTGTGTTGAAAACATATCATAATAAACGACATTGAGTTATCTACCTTAACTTCTAAACATACATGCTGACACAAACAAGACCGTATTAATATACTCACAACATCTATTAAACATAAACAGCTTTTCTAATTGTCACCCGTCATGTAACCAGTGATTGTAATCTTATGAAATACAATAATAAAAAAAAACAAAAGAGGGCCCCGTCAGATGAGGAGATATGGGCCTTGAATGCGAGGTGATAACTCGTTACGACCCGGGACAGCCCTGGGAATAACACCACATGTCCAGTGGCTGGGATTGGCCGAATGACAGTTGATTTGTGCCACAAAATAAGCCCCAGAAGGTTAGTTTAAAATGAAATGAAATGAAATATATTTATTAGAATTAGAACACAGTATAAACTTATGTAAAACAAAACAAAAAAGTCATAACTAAAAAGTGTGTTCTAAAAGGACTCCACTCAGCATTTTTTTTTTCCTACACTCACACCAATTATCTAGCCCAAGAGAAGATTCGTTAGAAACTCGTTAATTGGTTACTAGACAACGGATAAACATACTTAAAACACTTAAATACATAGAAAACACCCAGACCCGAGACAATTTAGAAAACAATTATTTCTAAATTGACCCGACCGGGGATCGAACCCGGGACCTCAGAGATGGCGACACCATGAAAACCGGTGTACAAACCACTCGACCAAGGAGATCGTCGCATTTGTTGCAGTGGACAAAAACTACAACGCTGATCTTCCGTGGAGACCCCAGTTTTGTGTAAATGTGCGCGGCGCCGGGGTGTCGCGCTGTACATAATATCATTTAAAAGTACGTACAGTGATATAAACATAAATATGAGCACATACTAGTTTCAAAATTTTAGAACAATTTCAATACTAGAAATAAGACAAAACTTGTAATGCCACTGTTCAGGTTACAGAAGGTTCTTGGTTCTATCTTGGGGCAAGGTATACCTACACTATTACAATAAAATACCCTTTCGGCACATGATATCCGTTTCCCAAAACACTCGTTCCCAAAACATCCGTTCTATTAGTATTCGTATGCCAAAAATTCGGATGTTCTGGGAAATGTTTTTTTTTGGCTTAAGGATGTATTGAGAAATAGTTATTTTAACAGTTAGTTACAGGGACCGGTTTAACACACCTGACAACGTTGTTTAAATAGTTCCCAATAAGGAATTTGTACTGCGCCAAGTACATTTTATAAGTTGGTCGACTGTTAATCGTAAACTTGTAAAGCCTACTTAGCTGTGATAGTTTTCCTTTTAACTTCGTCATAATATATAAAACTACCGGGAATTTTTTCACATATCCAGAAACAACCATTTGGCTGTCAGGGGGGGGGGGGGGGCTTGACTCTAACAAAATTGTGTACTTTCAAGCTTAATAGTTCACAAACGGGTGCCTCAATCAAAAAACTGTTTCACAAACCCGCAATATTTTTGAAATTGCTATCCAACGACACCCCACACTATGGGGTAGACAAGAAAAAAAATACATCCCCACTTCACGTGTAGGGGAGGTAACCTAAAAAAATATTTTTCAAAATTTTACTTCACTACTTTGTCGGCGTGATTAATATGTATATCCATGCCAAATTACAGCTTTCTAGTACTAAGAGTCCATGAGCTAGGCTGGAGTTCGGACAGACAGACGGACATGGCGAAACTATAAGGGTTTCTTGTTGACTACGAAACCCTAAAAAGGTGTGATATGTGCCCTACGTGGCACTGGAAAGCAAAAACGTACGCAGGCATTCTGAATTCGCTGCAATAACTTCCTGGAGTGACCCAACAGACATTCACCAAATACAGTATCAAATTAATTTAGTTTTGATAAGCGCCTCGCAAAGTTTGATACGAATTTCAACAGACAGGTTAATCGCGCATACTGAGAGTCTATAGAAGCAAATACGAGCAGCAGTGCTATTCTCTAAGCAAAACAGCGTCGAACTCGACATTGAACTCGCTCATAACTTGCAAACAAATGTAGACTTTATTACTTTTACTAAGTAGGTTGAAATCCGTTTGCAAGTTATGAGTGAGTTCAATGTCGAGTTCGACACTGTTTTGCTTAGAGAATAGCGCTGCAGTTTGCAGAACGTATTTTGAGTATTTTTCAAATCGAAGTGACTCATCCATCAAAAGACCCAAATTTAGAACCGTAACATGTTTTAACTCCCCCGTGTGGGGCCGGGGATAAAGAATTGCACCGCCCCATCTCAACCCGTGGGTGTCGTAAAAGGCGACTAAGGGATCATTCCAGAGGATGGGCAGCAGCATCTCTCTGAGGTTACCTTCAACCTACTGCGATCGCCAACCCGCCTGCCAAGCGTGGCGATTATGGCAAATACCCCCCCATGACATACACACCAGCAAAAACCGGCCCCTAGTCCCCGGCGGCCCCGCTCGCCCTAGCTACGGTAGCGGCCAAGGCAGCGACGGGGCAGGGGGTGCTAAGAATCTCCGGCAGAGACCTGGCTACCGCCAACAACGAACTCTGGCCCTGGCAACATTTAACACGCGCACATTACGGACTGACGAGAAGATTCACGAACTGGAGGAAGAATTGAGCAAGATACGGTGGGACATAGTTGGATTATCTGAAGTCCGAAGAGAGGGGGAGGACTCGATAATCCTCAAGTCCGGTAACTTGCTCTATTTCCGGGAGGGCGAACAACTGTCCCAAGGTGGTGTCGGGTTCATCGTCCACAAGTCCCTCGTGAACAACGTTGTCGAGACCGGGAGTGTGTCGCCTAGGGTAGCGTACCTTATACTCAGAATAACCAAACGGTATTCGTTAAAGGTCATACAGGTTTATGCTCCTACTACGACACACCCTGACGATGAGGTGGAAGCTACGTATGAGGACATCTCTAGAGCCATACAAGCCTCCAAAACTCATTACACCGTTGTCATGGGAGACTTTAACGCAAAACTGGGCAAACGAAGCGGCGATGAGATGAGAGTGGGACGATTTGGGGTTGGTAATCGGAACTCCCGAGGCCAACTGCTGGCGGACTTTCTTGAGAGGGAGGGCCTCTTTATGATGAACTCCTTTTTCAGGAAAGCTGAACACCGCAAGTGGACCTGGATGAGTCCCGATGGTGCAACCAAAAACGAGATTGACTTTATCATGTCGACGAGGAAGCAAATATTCAATGATGTCACTGTGATCAATGCGTTTAAAAATGGCAGCGATCACCGGTTGGTAAGAGGCACATTGAATATCAACGTTAAACTGGAAAGACGTCGATTGGTAAGGTCTACGCTCAGTCCTGCACCCATCCAAATCCAAAACCCCGAAAGCTTTCAGCTCGAATTGCAGAATCGCTTCGAGCGCCTAAATGATTGCGAAAATGTGGACGAATACAGCAACAGGTTTGTGGAAACTGTCCAAACGGTTGGGTCCAAGTTCTTTAAAACCCACCGTGCAAAAGGAACCAAAAAGTTCTCAGACCATACTCTCAAACTAATGGAAGAGCGGCGCGCAATGGTTCTGCTTTCCTCAGGTGATGCGTCTCAGTTTCGGCGGCTAAATAAGCAGATCTCGAAGTCTATGACTCGCGACACGCGCCAATTTAATACTAACCGTATTAAAGAGGCCATTGAGCGGAACAAAGGCTCAAAAGTGTTCGCAAGAGATCTGGGTATTGGGCAGTGCCAACTGACGACGCTGAAAACCGATGACGGCAGAACTGTCACGACCAGGTCCGATGTTATGGGAGAGGTCGAGAAGTTCTATGGACAGCTTTACACATCCACACGGCCATCTGTACAAAGCTTAGCTAAAGACCCTAGAGCTAAGTTAACCCGGCACTATACCGAAGACATCCCGGACATCAGCCTATACGAGATTAGTATGGCTCTCAAACAGCTCAAAAACGGCAGGGCACCAGGTGCTGACGGAATTACGGCCGAGCTTCTGAAAGCAGGCGGAAGACCGGTACTCGTAGCTCTTCAGAAGCTATTTAATTCCGTCGTACTAGGGGGCAGAACGCCAGAGACGTGGCACGAAGGTATGGTGGTACTGTTTTTCAAAAAGGGCGATAAAACCCTGCTGAAGAACTACAGGCCCATCTCACTTCTAAGCCACGTCTACAAGCTGTTTTCGAGAGTCATAACGAATCGTCTCGCACTCAGGTTTGATGACTTCCAGCCTATCGAACAAGCCGGTTTCCGAAAAGGCTTCAGCACCATAGACCACATACATACGCTGCGGCAGGTTATACAGAAGACCGAAGAGTATAACCAGCCTCTTTGCTTAGCGTTTGTGGACTATAAAAAAGCCTTCGATTCGATTGAGACATGGGCCGTGCTACAGTCTCTCCAGCGGTGCCAAATTGACTATCGGTACATCGAAGTGTTGAGGTGTTTGTATGAAAGCGCCACTATGTCAGTCCATCTTCAGGACCAGAGCTCGAAACCTATACAGTTGCAGCGAGGAGTGAGACAGGGAGATGTGATTTCTCCGAAACTGTTCACTGCTGCACTGGAAGATGTTTTCAAGCTTCTGGACTGGAAAGGACTCGGCATCAACGTCAACGGCGTATACATCACTCACCTTCGGTTTGCTGACGATATAGTGGTCATGGCTGAGACCCTGGAAGACCTCGGCGCAATGCTCGGTGATCTCAACAGAGTCTCTCAACAAGTGGGTCTTGAAATGAACATGGAGAAGACGAAAGTTATGTCGAACTCACGTGTCGTACCCACTCCTCTGAAGGTTGGGGACTCTGCCCTTGAAGTTGTGGACAATTATGTTTACCTGGGACAAACGGTCCAGCTAGGTAGGTCCAACTTCAGCAAAGAGGTCAATCGTCGAATCCAATTAGGCTGGGCAGCGTTCGGTAAGCTACGAAATATCTTCTCGTCCGATATACCGCAGTGTCTCAAGACGAAAGTCTTTGACCAGTGTGTGTTGCCAGTGATGACATACGGGACTGAGACGTGGTCGCTCACTATGGGCCTCATAAAAAGGCTCAAGGTCACTCAAAGAGCAATGGAGAGGGCTATGCTCGGGGTTTCTCTGCGTGATCGAATCAGAAATGAGGAGATCCGCAGAAGAACAAAGGTAACCGACATCGCCCGAAGAGTTGCTAAGCTCAAGTGGCAGTGGGCAGGTCACATTGCTCGCAGGAATGATGGCCGCTGGGGCGGGATAGTCCTGGAGTGGCGACCGCGTACCGGAAAGCGCAGTGTGGGCAGGCCTCCAACAAGGTGGACCGACGGTCTGGTGAAGGTCGCGGGAAGCCGCTGGATGCGAGCAGCACAAAACCGGTCGTTGTGGAGATCCTTGGGGGAGGCCTTTGTCCAGCAGTGGACGTCTTTTGGCTGAGATGATGATGATGATGATGAACATGTTTTAAAGGAGCTTGCATGTTTTAAAATACCTGAGGGTCGAAATTAATTATTCTGTGTCTATGAACTTTGGAAGCAAAGACTAAATAATTTGACTTTAGGGAATTTAAAAATATAAAGCTTTATTCACAACTGTTTTCCTCATCATCTCTCTCATATTATAAGTTACCCAAGGGTAAGAGTGGTTTGTGCACCGGTTTCCATGGTGTCGCTATCTCTGAGGTCCCGGGTTGTATCCCCGGTTGGGTCAATTTAGAAATTATTGTTTTTCTAAATTGTCTCGGGTCTGGGTGTTTTCTATGTATAATAAGTACCTATGTATTTAAACATTTTTTTCCGTTGTCTAGTAACTATTTTAACGAGTTTCATAACGAAGCTTCTCTTGGGCTAGATAATTGGTGTGAGTGTAGGAAAATTTATTTAATTGGCTTATGTTTAAGTAACATCTTCTTTACCTTGTGTTTAGTTAAATGCTGTTGAAACATTGTTGAATAAATAAATAAATAAATAAATAAATAAATAAGAGTGATCCATAACGAATACCTTTCTGATAGGAGCATGCCTGTCGTACAATTGAGTTATGTGGAAGGAAGGTCAACTTTTCGACCATTTCGCTAACATCATGACAAATAATCTTATCCCAACTAGGGTTGCCAACTTTTTTTTACAAGAAATAAAATATATTTAGGTCTGAGAAGAATGAACAGTATTTTACAGACAAATTCGTTCTGCAACTCCATTATTGTAATTGTTTGTGGCTGCGCTGCACTGAGCGCTCTCTGACTAAATAAAAAAAATTGTGTGACCGTCTAAGTCTAACACTTATAGTGCTAAGCATTTCGATGCTGAAAACAGTATTTTGTATACTTTATTTTTGTTCAACAGTAAAAATTATAATGTAGTGAAAAACAGTATAATACTGTTTTTAACAGTATAGTTTTTTTTTAACGTGTAAGCACAGTACCTTGATCTCACCTAATGTTAAGTCATCACTTATCATCATAAGGCCAATGATGGAAGCGCACTTCACCCGGGATCTTCAACTAGTGAGGCACTGGCTATCTTATCTCTAGCTGCCGGAACACAACAAAGCTACAAACATTGATGTTATGGCGACATATTTAGATAAGATGGTGGTAGCTAGCCAGGCGGACAAACAAAGCCCTACCACCAACCAAACCGAGTTGGCAACCCTACGCACAACTCCTGCACGGACACGGCCCCTGGAACAGCTAGGAACTATGTTACTTTCCTTCTGCATTCAACTTATTTTGTGATTGTGGCAACATTTGCAGATGGTTGCGATAACGATGTTTGTTACAGCTCGAGGAGCGTGGTCGCAGAACCGTTCAATTAAGTTTATTTTGAACTAGCGGCCGCTCGCGGTTTCACCCGCGTGGTTCCCATTCCCGTGGAAATATCGGAATAAAAAGTATCCTATGTTTTAATCCAGGTTATAAACTATCTGTATGCCGAATTTCATCCAAATCCATCCATCCGTTGCAGCGTGAAGAAGCAACAAATATACACACATACATACACACAAACTTTCGCATTTATAATATTAGTGTGACTAGAGTAATGGCTCCAGTTTTCGACACTTTAAGCTTGTGTTTGACAGAGTTCTCTATCTCACTCTCTCACTCAGAATCGGTAAGTATAAACAACTTTCTCATAGTAACATGGGTTGAAATTAATTTGTCAAAAATTTTGAGACTCTTCATATAAATGTGTTTGTTTTGTGCACTGGTAAAAAAAATAGGTATATTACGGGATGATAGCAAGGTTTTTTTTGAGAGAGATTGCTGATTGCCTCATACGGCATTTTTAGCTTCACCGGGCTTGTTTGGGGGCGGCGAGAAACTTAAAGGGTTCCAAGCCGTGTGAAACGAATCACCTTCGGAGGTGCAAGGCGGCAGGTGGTTGGTATTCAACTGCTGCTAAAGACAATCAGTTGGTGACCCTTATTTTTGGCTCACTGGTTCCTGTCGATAACTATTGCCACAATCCTAGGCATTTTTTAAATGTTTTATTGCCCCCTCGGCCACGTCCGATAATCAGTGACCGATTTTTTAGTTGGTGAAAATGAAACGTATGGAGTTATACGTTGCATTGCAACGCATACGCCCGTACAAAAAGTCAGTCACAAAATCGATACTAAAACCTCTACTTATCTTAATTTATTTCTTTTTTTCTCTTCTTTTTTTTCATGAGCATCCATAATCCGGAGGGTGCGGGACAGTCCCAATAGCATCCTGATGACTATAGCTGAGAGGTTCTCTTCACATTTATGGGAGAGTCTTATTAATAAAGTTTTAAATTAATTAGTTTACTAACAATCTTCTATGTATTTATTGTACTACTAACTGATATGGATTAAGTTATCCGTAATAAATGATTTTATTTATTTATTTATCGGTCCTACAAAAAGCGATAATGAACGGGAGCCGTTAACATTTTTAAAAAATACTAGGGTAGTCAAAAGATAGGATAGGAATTCATGAATTTCTGTTAACCCTCTTATAAGTCGAGAACCTACCTAATAAAAATTGGACCGCTTTAAAGCTACCAATTATGATTTCGTGACTTCCGTGCTATAGTGGGGTTTACACCTTATAAATCTAATCGTAAAAACACAATGTTGCCGTTATTTCGGCATTGTTTACATTCTTGTTTCTGTACTTCCTTGGAAATAAAAGGGTGCAGACGTACACATGTTTCGGTTTTAGTGCTCTATGAATGGTCGACAGAAAATGTACTTAGCTGAACTTTCGTTCCATGTCACAATAAAAGTCTGAGTTACATTTTCTCTCTAGTAGACTATTAGTTATTCTGTGCTGGTACGTAGGTGCTGATTAGCGTTCGTACCATGTCATACTAAATAGTTACATCTCGCATATTATGTAACTGTTTAGCGTTTTACAAAATTTGCGCGACGACACGACATAGTTCTAAGGTTCCAAGGTGATCTTAATGTCGTGAATCAGATGACATTTTATTCTTAGATCAAACTACATACCTAATTCATACATGAAAATTGATATCTTTCTAATAATATAATTTGGACAGCAAATCTCTTAAATAATAGGTGAAAATTCTCGGTGACATGACTATGCCTTTTATAACAAAATAGGTACTTATTACCAGCGCCTGATTAAGCGTTCTAACAGCCGTAGGCTTACTATGAATATGCGCCCTCTCCTCCAAGCCTTTCCTTTATTTTATTTTATTCTCGTGGCGCCCAGAGACTTTTTGGCTCATTCTTGACTATGGCCCAACTGTCCTTCTCATAGGACATAATTGTGTAATCAAAGGTCCAAGGTTTGAAGTGAAACTTTCGGGGTATAGTTTAATTAATAATAGCATATGTTTTTAATTTCAATTATTTATCTACCTTTTGTTCTTTTCAAAGGCCATTGGGCCACAGTTACTAGACTAAGAGGAATTAAAGTGATGTAAAATATACAAAATTTGTAAGATTTATATGTTTATTTCAGTTTTTTAAAATGAAATGACACCCATTCCTTTACCTATAATAAAGGTAATATAATCGACTATATAAAATCTGCATCCACTTCGCCGTCGTCTTCAAACTCGGAATTGTCTAGAGTACCATCGTCTACAATGGCTTGGATTTCATCATCCCGCAAACCTGTAAACAAAACACTATCCTTGTGTAGGTGCCTAAAGCAATCCTGAACCAGGCTCACAATACTGGATTAGAACAGTGTTAGATAATGTGTTCCTATATGAAGAAAAACAAGAAAAGCATGAAAAGCTAGTAGTGTAGACTATATTAAATTGTTAGTGAAAGGTAAGTAGCGTTATGTTAGTAATATTTAAATATTTTTCAAAACTACATAACATAAACATAGGAACATAAAGATATTCCCAGCGCGGGAACACATGTTTGTGTACTCGATTTGGTTGGTGGTAGGGCTTGTTTGCTCGCGTGGCTAGCTACCACCATCTTATCTAAATTATGTCGCCATAACCTCAATGTTTGTAGCATTATTGTATTCCGGCAACTAGAGATAAGATAGCCAGTGCCTCAGTAGTTGAGCATTCCGGGTGAAATGCGCTTCTACCAAAGGCCGAAGGGCCTTATCATCACTTAGCATCTGGTGAGATGAAGGGCAAGTGCTTACCCGTAAGATATAAAAAAAACTAATAAAATATGGTAGCATAAATAACATGGAGCAGATAAAATTTCAGTATCGCATTTTTGCCTTAAATAGCGTAGAAATGTTCAGAAATTAATATTGATTAAATTAAAACATAATAGAAGAAGGAAGAATTAAAGAGCTCGATGGCGCAGTGGATAACGCGCCCGGTCTGCGAGTGCTGAGGTTAAGCAACTTTCGCAAAGGCCGGTCATCGGATGGGTGCCAAAAATGTATCATCTCGACCTTCTCCGTGCTTCGGAAGGCACGTAAAGCTACCCATCTATAGGGAAGGCTCGTGTCCCAGCAGTGGGGGCATAAACATGAGCTGATGATGATGATGATGATGATGATGATGATGATGATGATGATGATGATGATGATGATGATGACGAGAAGTAGGAGAAGGATTCCCCATCCTTATCCGTCACCTTATTTACGGAGGAATGAGGCGGGCAAACTTCCACCTCCTTCTCCTGCCACATCTACAACAGAGCAGGATTTACTGCAGTAGGCCATGTCGTCGAACGACCTCTCTTTATCCAACATGCCCTTGATCACGCCGGACAACAAGAGATCCTCCCGACAGTTGCTGACAGAGTTTGACACTGTAAATTCGGAAGTAATGTTATATCATACAGTTTCATGTGCAACAGTTCGCATGCATGACGCTGTTTGGTATACATATACGCCGGCAACCCCGCCTTAATTCTAGACATGAGCGCTAATAGTCAAGTGGTGGGCGACGGCGCGCAGTTGCAGCAGTGGAAACGTTATAGATATTATATTGAGTTCTGAAGAAGAAAGGATATTGGCATAAACAAACACCGGTAGTCCATTTGTCCATAGGCTAACTCCATTTACTTTGCTTTTTCCATTGCTAGCTTTACAGCATGAAACTCTCTTAATTAAAAAAAATATATATTATTCTCTAGTACCTACAACGGGCTAACCAGATTTACTAGCTTTCCATCCACCTCCTAGCGTTTTATAGCATATTTTGCTAACGCCATAAAATCTAAGCGCATGTTCTAAATACTCCGTAAGTTTAACAGGCGTTTTAAAGGCGGCCGATTTACAGCAACCTCAGATGAAGATTGAGCCGGGACCTAACAGTTTTTTTGTGTAGGTGTAAATCTTGAGGCGCGTTTACGAGGTCTCGTCGTCTGTACAAGCTACGAGACATAGCGGTAGGATTAATAAAAAATAAAAATATAAGACAACGTCACATAAATTGTTCTCATCCCAAGCTTAAGTAGCTAAAGCACTCGTTTCATGGGAATCAGAAACAACGACGGTACCACGACTACCCAGACCCGACACAATATCGAAAAGTTCGTTTTCGACATTGACCCGACCGGGAATCGAACCCGGGACCTCAGAGTTAGCGCCGCCCAGAGTCCGGCGTGCAAGCCACTCGGCTACGGAGATCGCCAAAGATCAATCAGAAGCCAAAGTCTAGGCTTTTTATAACTATTTACATTTATAACTACTTATCATGGGTACTTGCATTACAGTTATTTTTAAAGGGATTCTTGCAGTAATTCCGTGATCATTACGCATGCAACTGTGCCGAAATAAATAAATAAATAATAATTAATAAATGTTTCCCACACTCACACCAATTATCTAGCCCCAAGAAAAGCTTCCTTAAGAAACTCGAGAAATGGTTAACTAGACAACGGATAAACATACTTAATATACTTAAATACATACTGATTATACATAGGAAACACCCAGACCCGAAACAATTTTGAAAAACAGGTATTTCTAAATTGATCCAACCGGGGATCGAACCCGGGACCTCAGAGATGGCGACACCATGAAAACTGGTGTGCAAGCCACTCGACCAAGGAGGTCGAAATATCGGAACCTCACAAGTAATAAACATGGTAAAAATTTTACTTTTGAAATATATTTTTACACTGGACTCAAGATCCGGTCGGACCATGCAATGAATTTTGAAAAGTAAGTAAGTAAAGTAAGTAAATAGCGAATGACTGTCCCACTGCTGGGCAAAGGCTTCCATCATTGAAATTAAGTTATCACTACAATTGATGGGTACGAGTATTGGCTTAATCACCGCGCTTGCCAACTGCGGGTGGGTAATTTTGAAAAAAATATGTAAAACTAGCGGCCACTCGCAGTTTCACCCGCGTGGTGCCCGTTCCCGCGGGAATATCGGGATAAAAACTATCCTATGTGTTAATCCAGGTTATAAACTATCTGTATGCCGAATTTCAGTAGTTTTTACGTGAAAGAGTAACAAACATCCATCCATACTTACAAACTTTCGCGTTTATAATACATATTAGTAGAATATACGCAAGTAGATCCTATAGTTGTTTCATTCAATGTGTTAGTGTAAACTTTAGAAAACAATACTGGCTATAATGGTCTGTAGCTAATGGTCTCGTAAAACCTTTTTAGTGTCACACGACTTGGGGGAGAGGGGGGGGGGGGTTTGGTTCGAGAAACTTAAAAAGTCCCTAAAGCTCATCATCACACGATCGAAACAACTTCAGAGGGTTCTTCTAATGTGAATGGCATCGCGGAAGGTTTCCCCTTTCCCAACTAGATTTTTAAATGGGTTCTTACACTGGAGCTTAAGTTTGAACTAACCGCCTCTGTGGTATAGTGGTAAGATCACTCGTCTCAGACCCAGAGGTCCCAGGTTCGATTTCCAGCGTGGGGTAAATGATTGTACTCGGGTTTGTTGGTGGTATAGGGTTTCTTTTAAGACCTCTTCTTTTAAGACTTTTTTTAAACAGTCCACCTGGCTAGCTACCGCCATCTTATCTAAATATGTAGCCATAACATCAATGTTCTCATTGTTGTAGTACTTAATTAGTCCCCGCTTGCCAAGCGTGGCGATTACGGCAAATACCCCTCATATCTTTGGGGAGGCCTTTGTCCAGCAGTGGACGTCTTTTGGCTGAGATGATGATGATGATATAAAAATCAATTGCTGTTCGTTTGTATTGCTAAAACTCAAGAGTGGCTGGAACGATTTGGCTAATTTTGATTTTGAAACATTTGTGGAAGTTCAGTGAAGGTTTAATTCTATTGCGGCACTCAACACCGAATTCGTAAATTTCAAAACTTGTTTGCAACAGCCTCGCTGTGCTGCGTGCTGCAGTGGATGCCCTTCATAACCGCATTGATAGGGTCGAAATTCCTTTTCCAATGCAAAATGCTGCTTGTGCACGGCGTCCCTGAACAGAAGGACGAAGACACATGTGCTAAGTCGGTCGCCAATTTCATTTTCCAATACTAAATGATTTGTTTGTTTTGTTGTCATAGAAACTGTCTAAGCAGTACGAAGTCTGCCAGTTCAGCTGCTAGTACCTAGTTAGATATATTATTATGGAGTTGTAAGTATAGTCGACAATGAAATTGCTTTACCACCTTAGAGGTAAATTTTGTTTGCATAAATAAAACAACGAGTTCTATTTTTGTTTAAAAGACCAAGTGACAGATACGTTGTCATTATTGACAATGAGCCTTAGCGAAATTTTACTGATATGGAAGTTTTTGTCAAAAGTGATAAAGCAATTTCATGGTCGACTATACATTTTCCACGAAGTAAGTTCTTCATATTTTTGTACACTCCGAACGTTGAAAGTTAATTTGTCACATGTATTAAAAATACGTGTAAGTTCGTCACAGGTCCAAACTAAAATATGACCAATTTACTTCATAAAAATAGAGGTATTGCAAATTTACACATACTTTTTTCTGTGCTGAATTGACTTTGTGGCATATAACCCGATATAAGGTAGCCGGTACCTTCATCATCATCATCACCAGCCCACTTCCGCCCACTGCTGGGCATAGGCCTCATCCCTCGCACGCCACTCTTCAAGGTCCTGCGCCATACCTTAGTAGCAAGAATTCAGGGTGAAGTGCACTTCTACCTTCGGCTTTATCTATAAACACCCGTAGAAAAACAAAGAGGATCTGATTTAATGAAGACCAGTGCTTCTGCTTTATAGATGATGATCAGATCGACACTATATTTGAAGGTCCTGTAGGCTTGGCCAAAATAATATTAAGAAAACGATAGCGAAGCTTGAAAAGAATAAAATGTATGGGATTGACATAAGCCGCGCTAAATCACGTGGTCAATCTTATGGTCGGGCAGAGTATGTTTCGATTGTTACGGTGCATAGTTTGTGATCACCTACCTGCACTTGGCAAGCGTAGTTAACCAATACCCACCAATTGTAGCGATGACTTAATGAGGACTTTGCACAGTGGGGTGGTGTAAAGGCTATTTACTAAAGTGCTTGTACCATACACCCCGCACCAGATCTTTGCCATAACAGCCATGAACAGTAAAACAACACTTTTAAGGGGTCGTGAAATTTTTGATGTCCTCACGGTCAGATTTAAGGGTCAGTGGTGACCAGCTTCCTGTATTATGTACGCACAAGTATTTTATTTAAGAGTGGTGGTACTGTTAACACCGTAAAAACTATTTGCAATACGTAAATAATAGTGTATGTAACTTCTTGGCGGGAAAGTGAAGAGTCATGTCTGCGGTTTTGTTTTATTTTCTAAAATTTGTGTTATGTCGAATATTAATGTGAAATAATGGTGGATTATTAAACGTTAAGTGTTCGTGAATGTGCATGAGTGTTGGCAAATGAAACAAAACAGTGCCACGGCACTTTTCAAATTCTTTCAAGAAGTCTGCGTGAGGATTTTGTAAAGCCCCACTTCTTTACTGAGATACTCGAGGGGTTGGGGGGTCTATCATTTCTCACTTCCCATTTCTAATATCATTCATCATCATTATCAGGAAGGAAATATTGTTTATTTATGTATTACTTTTAAGAAAAAATACGTTGACACTGGCTAAATGTGCTAATCGCACGAAGCCATAAAATAAAGAAAAAAAATAAAGTGTACATATGTGTGTGTGTAATAGGTACACACGGCGGCAGATCAACCTACCCAAAACTGTCAAATTTCTACAATCAATTTTGAATTTTATAGTTTGGTTATAAGGATCAATATTCGTTGGAGAAATTTGACAGATTTGGGTAGGTTGATCTGCCGCCGACTGTACATACGCCTGCACATCAATCTTTCCAAAACTGACAAATATCTTCAATAAATGTTCAACCATAAATATGTAATAACATTAAAGCTCAAAGTCTTTTGAGGAAATTTGACAGTTCGTGGTAGTCTCATGTGCTCTCATTGTGTGTAAATACTTACTTTTTGTGAATGTTTTTTTAAAGCGAAGAAGTAGGAACTACATGAAACTATAGGAATCTGTTTTAATTTTAATTAAAAAACATGAGCAAATCTGTAGGTAACAGTAACAACCGTTTTCCCCCCCATTTTATATAAGGAAGGCAAAAGGGTTTAGACTTTACAGCCAAGCTTAGTTAGTTTTTGTAATAAATGACCGACCATAGACAATGATGAGTGTTAACTGCCCATGATAAATGAAAGAGCCTTTGAGTTTTAGTAAATATGTGACGCAAATTCACTAAACACCTCCATGGCCAATAACAGTCTCAGCTGCAAATTTTTTGTAACTTCCCTATCATAGTCAACAAAAGTAACACTACTGAGGTCAGGCCTTCCTACAATATAGCAAATAGAAAGTAACGTACCTACAAATATCAAGCGAACCTACTCTCATAAACATTTTTAAATCGTCGTGATACTAAAATGTTTGTGTTTTGTTTATATAATTTTTAACGCAAATTTTGTTGCGAACAAATTACAAAAACACAAATGTTGAAAAAATTTCTACGAGCAGGATTTGAACCTGCACCCTTCTGACATACCGGGTCAGGTGCTCTCCCAATTGGGCTATCGTGGTTCTACCAGCCCGCCGAAATTATTCAACACTATCTACTTTTTTACTTTGAAAGCCAAAAGCGCCCATTCAATGTCAACAACTACCGTCTTTAACATCCGATCATAATATTTTTACAAATACTAAAGGTCAGTTAAGAAGTAGGCAAGCTATTTAAAAGATGTTTGTGTTTTGTTTATATAATTTAACACTCGTAATTGATACCATAGCCGCTATGACAAGATGGAATTGACGTGTCTCCGAAAAACTGTGCCAGTATTTCTCATCACTTAGTTTCCATAACAGGTTCATTGTCCAAAACTTATAACAATGGTTAAATCAATTGTTACAGACCATATGTGGTCTGCGGGACAGTGAACCTGTTAAGCAACGAATTTCAGAAAAGATTTAAGGATTTACGAAAATTAAAAAAAGTCTTATATTAGTGGAAAATCCCTGGCACTTAGAAGTAACCACTACCACAGAACTTGCGGCATTAGGATTTGATTATGCAAAGTTATCCGATGAGCTAATTGATTTTAATAACGACACAAATCTGGAGGCGATTTTTAAAGAAAAAAGGATGGCCATCTAATACGAGGAATTCTGGAGATTAGTAGGTACTGGATAACTTTGAAACGCTCAAAAATTGCGCACACCTGCTCCTGACGTGATTTGCGACAACATACTTACCTGTGTGAATCCTCATATTGAAAAATAAATTTATGCGAAAAATGTTTACAGATCTCGGCTTACTGATTCGCATCTATAAGACGTTTTGAGAATAGCATGCAGTAATTACGTGCCAGATTTATCAAAAATTGTGAAAAGTTTGCTTCAGTGTCAAAAATCACATTAAATTTTAAATAAATACTTATTTTAAAATTTTGCGTTTAGTTTAATATCATGCTATGTTATACAGTGTATGCTAGATTATTGCGGCCCTCAAGGTGAAGCAGCAGCGGCTATGTGGTCCAGGGAAAAAAAGGTTGAGTATGGCTGTCATAGCGTGAGAATTAGTCACCGGTCCAAAAATCGCCCCCACTAGCTATAACCCACCACGCTGGCCCAATACGATACGGGTTAGTTTTAACGTCTACCATCTTACGGCAACAACATCGTTACTCCGTAAAACAGTTAAAAATGAATGAGCATAACACTTCCAAACATTTTAAAAGGCAATGTCGTAATTTTAAGACTCAAATGAGCACAAAACCGCACTATAATGAGACAGCAGAAGGTAAGCTTCGTACAAATGCGCTCGAGCAACGCACGCATAGACAACCTCTCACGGACACGGAATCTCGCAACCGCTTCGCTCGGACTGCTCCGCAGGCTTATTACCGAAAAAAGCAACCTGGGGGGTCACATCTACCAACTTATAGGTAGATCTACCTACTTTGCCCTCAGCCTACCTGTCTACCACCCTAAGCCTTAAACCTACCTATTTTCCAAAATGTTAGACACCATTATTGAAATCATTTTTTCTTACCGAGTCTGACCGAGACTGAGAGCAGAAACATGAAGCGTATGGCTTTGTGACTTGGCTTAACTCCGCGGGCGTATTAAAAAAAGCTTACTATTACAGATTGACAGTGACATTTGGCTTGACATTGTTGAATGAATTGGTTTCAGAATAATAACCAATAGCTTTAGTTATTGTTCTGAGAAATTGGTCATTAATTGACATTTGACAATTTTGTTGACTTGACACTCTAGAGGGTTTGTTAATACTAAAAGATTTATAACAAAGAACAATAATAATAACAGCAGCATAACTCAGACCATTTAAAACTTTTTAACAAAAACATGTATAAACATAAGGAATAAATAATTTCTGAACAGTTTTTATGTATTTTTAATCTTAAAAAATCTACTAAATTATTGTGGTATATCTACCTATTTTTCATTTTGCATTCTACCAATTTCTACCGATTTTTGGCACTTATTCTACTAATTTTCTAAAATTAGAGTTGGCAACACTAACCACGACCTCTTATAGCAAAGACATCTTGGCGGGAAAGTGAAGAGTCATGTCTGCGGTTTGGTTTTATTTTCTAAAATTTGTGTTATGTCGAATATTAATGTGAAATAATGGTGGATTATTAAACGTTAAGTGTTCGTAAGTGTGCATGAGTGTTGGCAAATGAAACAAAACTGTTCAACGGCACTTTTCAAATTCTCTCAAGAAGTCGCGTGAGGACTTAGTAAAGCCCCACATCTTAACAGCTGCTGCACATCTATACTCGCGGGGTTGGGGGGTATATCATTTCTATTATCATTCATCATTCTTCTATATGTATAGAGTTTATACGTATAAATTAAGTTTTCGACTGAAGGACTAGTATCCATGGTCATGAACAAATTAAAAAAAAAACCTCTTATAGCATATTGCAGTTGTGAAAACGAGACGCGTGTAGAGGCGAATATACTTACTCGCGTCTCTTTTCCACAACTGCAATAATACTGCTATATAAAAGCTCGTGGTTACCCCCCCAGTTGTTAATTGTACAATTGCAACGCGACTGCTCTTGTTGCAGTTGATAAATTGGTGTTACGGACACAAATCGCTCAATGATCGCTCGCTTAGTGCATTTGCGATTAAAATGTAGGTAATAGTCTAGTACATACATTGAGCAATTTGTGTCCTTAATACCAATTTATCAACCGCAATTAGAGCAGTCACGCAAGCGCGGATCCGCCGTTGTGGGCACAGTGGGCATGCCCACAACCTTAATTGAGATCGAAGATATTTTTTTGTGCTATTTGTATTTTAAAACTGGACGAGTTTCAATGTATAAGTATGTATGTATTATGTATCCGTTTTGTAGGTTTACTGTTATGTGTTGTGCAGGTCAATAAATGTTTCTTTATCTTTATCTGCGGTTATATCCAATCCCTCAGAATAATAACTAAAGCTATAGAAACCGGACTAAAATAGCAAAGGTGTCACCAGATTTGTGACGTCATATTTGAGATAATGTAGTGAGTGACTTTATAAAGGACTCAAGATTTTTTTTGATCACCGATTATCTGATGACCGTTTGACATAACAATACAAAAAATAAAAACTAAGTGTCAACCATTTGTTGCACTCCAACCTCCTTTTCTAGCCATAAGATAGAACGGAACTAAACATAGTTGCACGATTTTTATTTTAGCCATCCTTCTATAGCTTTAGTTATTGTTTTGAGTCCAATCCCTAGAAAAGCTAACAATGAACCCTGTGCGTGTGTGATTTTGAACGTAGAACAGCCTACAACACAAGCACACATTCACAGCTAAAACCTTACCAAATTCAGAAGTCAATATTTTGATTACGACTCGCACTTGGCCGATTTTTGGGTGGCCGTACCCACAGCCGTTTTTGTGTGCTGGATCCGCGCTTGCAGTCACGTTACATTTGTACAGTAAACAACTGGTTGTTTTTTTGAGTAATAAGCCTGCTGAGCTGTACCGAAGCCCGCCATGTTCGTGTAAGTGGTCTATATGTGCGTCGCTCGAGTGCGACATGTACTGTGGTGATCGGGACTACTTGCTCGGGCAAGCTCTATGGCACTAATGGCACACGACGTGGCCCGAGTTCAAATAGTGAACGTCAAGAAGCTTATGGAAGAAAACAAGAGAGGATCGGTGATTCGGGATCCGCCAGCCGAGACGCGTAGTTGATTATTGTAAATCTTTCGCTATCCTATTAATATTATAAATGCGAAAGTTTGTGTGTATGTATGTTCGTATATTTATTGCTTCTTCACGCTGCAAGGGACAGATGGATTTGGATGAAATTCGGCATACAGATAGTTTATAACCTGGAATAACAAATAGGATACTTTTTATCCAGATATTCCCACGGGAACGGGAACCACGCGGGTGAAACCGCGAGCGGCCGCTAGTAAAATAATAGATATCTAAAGTCTACCGTCTTTTATTTATAAGTAGAGCTCCTAAGGCTCTACAGGTACCTTACCTTCTGGGTCTCCTTATTTTGCGACAAAGGGGTGACTTGCCCCACTCGCTTTATTACAACAATGACTGTACATTTATTATCAGTTATGAATATGAATTCTTCCTCGTGAAATGAAGGAAAAAAAATATGAATTAAGTGTTGCGCGGCGCGGAAGCGTTTTGAGCTTAATTGTGTAATATATTTCGCATTAGGCCAACCATTTGCTGCACTTTTATGTTCATTATGCGTGTCAACGCCCTTTGTTTTATGGAGTTAAACATTAAAGTGAGCTTTATAGTTATTATATAACTTAATGGAAATGTTTGCGGTCACGCTGTACTTCGTTAGGCTTCGAACCAGTAGGCTTAGCCAAAGTAACATTAAGAAAAGGATAGCGATGTTCGAAAAGAATAAAATGTATGGGATTGACATAAGCCGCGCTAAATCACTTGGTCAATCTTATGTCAGTCCCATACATTTTAAACATTTCGAACTTCGCTATCGTTTTCTTAATGTTACTTTGGCTCTGTATTAAGACTACATCATTCATGTTTAGCGACGTAATTCTGTCGATTTCCTCATAGACATAATAGTCCCACATAAAAGTAAAGTAAATAGCCTATAACTGTCCCACTGCTGGGCAAAGCCTCCATCATTAAAATCAAGTCATCACTACAATTAATGGGGAATGCCTTAGGTAATCACCACGCTTGCCAAATGCGGGTTGGTTCCACATAAGTCCCATATTTTAAAGGCCGGCAACGCTTCTGTGATTCCTTTGGTTTTGCGGGTGTCCATGGGCGGCGGTGATTGCTTCCCATCAGGTGACCCGCCTGCTCATTTGCCTCCTTCTAATATAAAAAAAAAACATTTAAATTCCCAGTTAAAATTCCTGGTCGCTAATATTAGACAGGCTAATATTTTGGACGTTTCAAAGTAGCAGAATCAAGGTCCTGCTCTCTTTAGTCCTGTAGTCCCTTGATAATTATAACATCAGAGTGCCGAGTGCCAATTTTATTCACCATTATTATTATTATTATTAGACGACGTTAACAAAAACGAGAATTCGTATTGCTTTAAAGCAGCGCCTCCTAACGAGGAGAGTTAAACATTTTCCATACAGATTTGCGTTTTCGTATGGTAAATAAAACTCGCAATAGGCCACCCAGAGTGCTAAATGCGAGTTTTAATCACAATTTGATCACGCGATACCCATTATTTTAGATCGTTAAAAAAAAAAAAAAAAATAAGCCGCAGACCACTTCCAATGAAATGCTTGTAAAAAAATTACTTCTACTATGTCATGGGTTAGGATTGAAAGGTAATCTTTATGATCACGTATTCACTTTTGTGCCATTAGTTATGAAAGCTGACAGATTCGTATGTTGGGACTTTGCCGATAATAACTGAGGAATAGTCATTTATGTATATGTCGCAGGGATATGATAAAAATAGTGATTTGGTCAATTCCCTAAGCGATTTGATCAAGTCACGGAGGATGTTAAAATATCAACACAATTTTATCATTTCCCTAAACAAATCTAGTGATTTGAACAAATACCTGACTAGTATAGAGAAATGATAAAAAAACATGAAGGCGCAGAAGGATATGGGTCGGGAGTTCGTTGCTTATTATGCCAACAAGAAGGAAATATTAAAGAGCAAAGGGAACAAGCTTCACAAAATTTTAAAAAATCTGCTGATAAAATGAAAGAAACTTGTTCGAAGAAATTCAAAGACGTAATAGTTGGTTCCACCGTTTTGGTTTATGTACCTAAAGTTGACAGAGGTCCACTAGACGCAAATAATATTACAGGGATTGTAAATTGGTACGGCAGTTGGCATAATAAGAGATTGGCTTCCTAGAAACGCTCTTCAAATATCTACAGTTACATTAACCGATTCAGTTCCACCGACTAAGCTGAGTTTGCGTGAAATTGCAGAAAAGTCGTCTTTATTTGGAGGATAAGGATTCAAACAGTGTTCCTGCTAAGAGTCCAAAGTACGATGCAAAACGAATAAATGTGCCTGTAAGAAAAGTAATGTTCACAAATCTGCTTCGTGTTTAAATAAATAAACATAACTGTTAATGTTTTTAAGATTATTTTGTTTATTCAATTATTGTAATTATACAAAAGCCATGCACAAAATAAATCTTTAAAATACCATAGCAGTTTTTTTTTGTCATTTTACTGAACTAGTTCAGATATTTGTTCAAATCACTAGATTTGTTTAGGGAAATGATAAAATTGTGTTGATATCTTAACATCCTCCGTGACTTGATCAAACCGCTTAGGGATTGACCAAATCACTATTTTTATCATATCCCTGCGACATATACAACGTGTAACAAAATGTGGTAAAAATGAAAAGATCCAAAGTATTCGATCTAGATCTTATATGGAGAGTCACTAAGACACAATTATTAACTTTAACTTGTTTTGCAATTTTTAGTTAAATATTTTAATTGTGAAGTTATTTCAAAATAAACAAGTCACATCCCTCGTGGTTTAGTAGCCTCTGTGTACTTACATTTATGATTACCGCTGCTTGCTTATGCGCGCCTGACGCGCATGACTTCACTTATAAAAATATTTCATCTACAATTACATGACAAATTAAAGTTAATAATTATGTCTTAGTTAGTTCAAAATTCAAAATTCTAATCATTTATTCAGTTTAGGCTAGAAGTAGCTCTTGTGAATGTCACTATGCCATCGGTCTCTGGGCGGGAGATCTTGTACTGATAAATGATTACTTACTTACTTACTTACTACTGAGTTAACAACACATACAAGATCTAGATCGGATACACTTTGGATTTTTTCATTTATACCACACCTTTCTGTTTCACGTTGTATATTGTCTTTTAAACTATAAGTAAAGTAATTAGCCTACTATACTGTCCAACTGCTGGGCAAAGGTCTCTACCATTGAAACCGAGCCGTCGCGTCGCTATAATCGATGGGTATTGACTTACGCCCTTTTAATGCTCTAAGCTTACGCCGGTTCCCAATAACTTATCTATCTGTTGTTTTGCCTACTATAGATTAGATACAAATTTGACATTTGCTCCATACACATTATGTCAAATTTCTAACTCCAGTAAGCAAAACAACAGGCAGATAGAATATAGGGAACGGGCGTTAATCACCACGCTTGCCAAATGTGGATTGGTGATCGATCACAAACCCGGGCTATGCATCGATAACATCCACAGCACACTTTACTGACCTGGGAACCAACTCAAATGTATCAGGAAAACATTTTTGAAGATGAAATGGAAAGCTATTTTAGTAACATACCTAAACAAAACCTTTTGTTTTACATTGAAATAGACCAATAAAAGAAGTGATAAATTAATTTGTATTTTAATTGTACAAAATAGTGTTGCAAGTTCGTGTTAACAAAACATGGCGACAATTGATCCACAGATAAGGTTGTATCATTAGTTTTTATTACGAACGCCCGTTTATGGCAGCATTGACATAGGCTAATTAGCCAGAATAGGTTATTAGGGAAATTACTTGGGCTTGTCTTGCGTCGACTAATTGTAAACATGAATAAGGGATAAGAATACATCAGTAATTTTTAAATAGGTAACTAGCTAAGTAAATCTTAAAAACTCATGTTTTTCATAATGTTTTTAGGGTTCTCAATTATAAAGAGAAGAAAACAATGTATCAACAAATCAAAAAAAAAATGTAAATGAAAAATTGTTTAATTCATACAAACTCAATCCTAACCAAAAACTAGGTTGGGTCCATCCTAGTAAGTATACAATAATACATGTTGCAGGAGGCCACGCTCTTCCATAGCAATAGCTGGCGTACGTATTAAAACAAAAAGTAAAAGAGAACAAATTAGGACTATTAACTAATCTAAAGTATGTGTTTGTGTAGGTGTTATAAGATTGAATTGAATAATTAACCACGTATTTAAAATATTTATGTGAAGGAGATGCGGACTTGTTTGCGTGATGCATACCTAATGTCAATGTAATGCTGTAAAGAAAATGGGCGACCCAAAGAAATCCCATGAAAAAATAAAAACAGGCTTTATGGCGCGGCCACGATTACTGGCGGTTAGCGCGAAACACCATTTCTCAGGGTGCCTAGTGTGATTTTTTTTACTATCCGTATTCATTCGATCACGAAAACGAAAACGAAAACGAAAATTTGTATGGCAAAATGTTGGCTCTTCTCGTGTGTCGCCGGCGCTGCTTCAATGCCATACTAATTTTCGTTTTCGTTGACGTGATAGAATGTCAAATGACACTCTCACTAGGTACCAGTCATTGCGTTCTTTCCATTTATAATTGACTAAAGCGTTCCCTTTAATCTATCTATTTGTTGTTTTGCCTACTATAGATAAAAAATTGACATTTAAGCTCCATATAAATTATGTCAAATTTCTAACTCAAGCAACACAACAGACAGATAGAATATAGGGAACGGGCGTTAGCAAAACAACAGACAGACAGATTATAGGGATCCGGCATTATACTGCCGTATAACACGCAATCTGGACTTCTTGGCGGGAAAGTGAAGAGTCATGTCTGCGGTTTTGTTTTATTTTCTAAAAATTATGTTATGTCGAATACTAATGTGAAATAATGATGGATTATTAATCGTTAAGTGGTCGTGAGTGTACATGAGTATTGGCAAATGAAACAAAATAGTGCAACGTCACTTTTCAAAATCTCTTATGAAGTCCGAGGATTTAGTAAAGCCCCACATCTTTACTGAGATACTCGAGGGGTATATCATTTCTCACTTCCCATTTCTATTAAGTAGGTATCATTCATCATTATCACCATCATCATCATCATCATCAGCCCCTTCTGACCCACTGCTGGGCATAGGCCTCTCTTTGCTTGTGCCATCCGCCTCGATCCTTGCGCTACTCTGGGCCACGTGCAACCCACGGTCTTGGTTATATCGTCGACCCATCTCGCCGGTGGACGTCCCCTTTTTCTGTAACCGTCTCTCGGCCACCACTCAGTCAGCCTTCTAGTCCACCTGTCGTCACTTCGTCTGACCAAGTGTCCCGCCCAACTTCACTTGATCATCACTATCATACCATCATTCTACCATCATTATCATTTATCATACAGGAAGGAAATATTGTTTATTTATGTATTACTTGTAAGAAAAATTACTTTGACACTGACTAAAAGAAAAAAAACCACGCAATCTATAATATTATTAAAGAGGTAACGTTTGTGTCTTTGTTTGTTTGTTTGTTTGTTTGTTTGTCGGGGCTAATCTCTGGAACTACTGGTCCAATTCCAAAAACTCTTGCACTGATAGAATGCTACATTCCTTGCGGGTAACATAGGCTACCTTTAAATAAATATATAAATATATAAATGGGCCGGCTCGCCCGGCGTAATACCACCCTCTCACAGAATATCGGCGTGAAACAATAGCACTGCACTGTTGCTGTTGTGTTTTGTCCGGTGAGTGATAATACCAGAGGCCCATCTCTCACCCCTCCCCCCTCCCAATTTCTACTTCCTCCTCAAGATCCAACTCCTTTCTCAAGGCCGGCAACGCATCTGCGATTACTTTGGTTTTGCGGGTGGGTGTCCATGGGCGGCGGTGATTACTTTCCATCAGGTGACCCGCCTGCTCGTTTGCCTCCTTTTTACATTAAAAAAAATCCATATCCGTGGCTTTACCGTCTATTTATGGCCAAACGCTTGTGTTCCTTCAAGCCAAAATGAATCACAGACATACAAACGGTGTGTTGAACGAACAGCAAAGTATTGTTCAATGGAGTGGTGTGGAGAGTTCGCGGTCGGGTTTATACGACTGACGGCTATCCAATCGGCTAATACAGGAATCGGAGTGGGTCTCGGAGGAAATAGCTTTTATACGTTCATTTAGTAAGTTGCTCTAACTGTTTCGCTTCAATTTTACTTCTGAGTAGCCGAGCTGGAAAATAATTTTCTCTCTTTCTTGTGTACCATTTAGTTATGTAAGGTTTTCGAATGGTCAGCAATGCGTGAGTGATAGGTACTGTAAGGAGGTTATATGCATTTAACCTCCTTACAGTACCGTATAGTACTTAGTAATAATATTTGAATCATCGAATATGTAAAATTAAAAAGGTTTGCAACAATTTGACACAGTCGTAGACTGGATCTAGACAGCCCGGCTAAGAGCCGAGGTGCTCTGAGATCGGTTTTAATCTAATGTAACATTTTTATTATAATATACACAAAGTTAAGTGCAACTGTTATTCTTATTTTATATCCTAGTACTTATGGGGTTCCTATGGGATCCTTACAGTACCTACTTCTGAATCTGGGTGCCTAGATTTTTTTGCAATTCGATCACGTTGACGAAAAGGATTTTTTTATGGCAAAATTTAAACTCTCCAGTTTGTCACCTGGGTGCGTAGTGCGGGTTTCATTCTCCATACGATCAAATTTTAACATCTCCTCGTTTTCCATCAGGCGGCATTGCTTTAATGCGAATCAAATTCTCGTTTTCGTTAAGGCGAGCGTTTCCGACTGTGAGATTTCCAAGGCGCTCCGCTCGGAAGTGAATGTAGGCGCGAGCGTCGAATTAGGCAATACTTAATGTGGATTTTATTGAACGTTTATTATTAAAATTATAACGGCCGACAACTATTACATATTCAAAGACAATTGGTTTGGTATATTTTTCTTTGTCTGAAACGGTGTATAGCCTGAATAAAATGATATTTAGTTTAATAATAAGACGTACGTATATTCGATGCAGGAAATTGTAAAATATTGTGAAAATACCAGCCGAAATTACTAAGTCCAATGAATAACACATATTTTTTTTGGATTTAAAATCCTTATACGTGTACATCCTACTAATATTATAAAATCGAAAGTTTGTAAGTAAGAATGGATGTTTGTTACTCTTTCACGTAAAAACTACTGAATGGATTTGGATGAAATTCGGCATACAGGTAGTTTATAACCTGGATTAACACATAGGATAGTTTTTATCCCGATATTCTCACGGGAACGGAAACCACGCGAGTAAAACCGCGAGTGGCCGCTAGTTTCAAATAAAACTCAATTAAAAACACCGTTTTTTTTGGAAACCATCGCCTAAATGTGTTCGAATGGAGAATGAAATTCGCACTAGGCAACCAAGAGGCGCAGCTTTAATACCATACAATTATTTTTTTTTCGTTAACTTGTTCGAATGGATTATTATCCATTCGAACAAGTTAATTAGTTTATTATAATAATAACAATATAAGTTTATTATAATAATAAATAAACTTTCCTATTCTCACACCAATTATCTAGCCCAAGCTTCGTTTAAAAAAAAAATTATATCTGGCCGAAACCTTGTTAGTAAGTTCATAGTCATCAGTATGTAAAAGTCCCATTGCTGGGTGAAGACTTTCCCACATGGATAGCTCTTGATAAACTTGAACGCCTACAAAACATATGCATTCGATTCATTTTCGGTCTACGAAAGTATGACCATGTTTCAAGATTCCGCGAGAAACTCAAGTGGCTCCCAATTTGCTTACGCAGGAATACTAGGCTTTTATGTCTCCTCTTCAATGTCCTTTATAATCCTTCCTATCCATCCTCTCTGCAAGAACGTTTTTCCTGTTCTCATCCTTCTGGTGCTCTCTTCAGGTCCCACCTCCTACAACAACTGAAAACTGCACCCCATAAAACCGATTTTTAGGGTTCCGTAGCCAAATGGCAAAAAACGGAACCCTTATGGATTCGTCTCGCCGTATGTCACAGCTACTTTTTTCCAAAACTATAAGAGCTTTACTGTTGAAACTTGGTAAGTAGATGTATTCTGTGAACCGCATTAAGATTTTCCCAAAAATTGAAAAAAAAACAATAAATTTTGGGGTTCCCCATACTTAGAACTGAAACTCAAAAAATTTTTTTCATCATACCCATACGTGTGGGTTATCTATGGATAGGTCTTCAAAAATGATATTGATGTTTCTAATATCATTTTTTTCTAAACTAAATAGTTTGCGCGAGAGACACTTCCAAAGTGGTAAAATGTGTCCCCCCCTGTAACTTCTAAAATAAGAACCGAAAATTAGTTTGAACGAGATCTAGTAAGTAGTTTTTTTAATACGTCTTAAATCCTAAACCGCAATTTACCTTTCTTTCAATCCACTCAAATATAAAAAAAAAACATTTAATTTCATAAACTTAAACGAACTACAAGAACTTTTATATTATGTTACTTGCTGCTACGGAACCCTTCATGGGCGAGTCCTACTCGCACTTGGCCGTTTTTTCTCCTACTCCTTCTCCGTGCATGCTGTCAGGTTGTGGAATGCGCTGCCGCCTAATATTCAAAACTCTCCTAACATCAGCCTTTGACTATATACATGTAATCAAAGACATCAGCCTTTTTAAGAAGCGTTTGAAGGAACACTACCTGTCCGGTTGATTCTGTCGTCCTATGTATATTGATTTATTTCCTTTTTTTAAATCTATTATTTTTGTTATGTACATTAATTTTTCTTTGTTAATGCAATTATTAGTATGAATGTGTATTATAAATATTTAAGTAAGTTTATTTTAAATTTGCAGGAGATACACATTAATTGTACCATTATTTATAACGTTTCCTATGCGGGCCTGCTGGAAGATATTTCAGAACTGAAATAAGCAGCGCCCTTGTACTACATTCACCCGTAGACCTTATTTTGTTACCTTTTTATGTGTGTACATAAACTTGTAAATAAATAAATAAATAGTTCCTTATGGAGTGCGGGTTGGTTCGTTTGTTTCTTTGTATGCTATTTCATTAAAATTCAAGTTTAGTAAAGTAAATAGGTAACCTATTCACTGTCCCATAGCTGGACAAACGCCTCCATCATTGAAATCTAGTCATTGCTACATTTGATGGATATTGGCTTGCTTGTCTTATGGTACTATGCTACTTCGAAACACGCTTTGCTCGACTTAGGAGATGAAGCCGGGACCTCCGGTTATCAGGCCGAGCGCTTAGGGCACATAGGCTTTCAAGTATAAAATAGGTCAAACCGGGTAAACGCCTACATAGAGTTGAGACCCCTTTCTCAATCTTTGTAAGAAGGTTTGTTATGCGCAATAGACCGCTGGGACTTTAGCTCCATTAAGCTGAGACCTACCATCTTACTGCAATCCAAACTCATCACACTTCGCTTCAATCAGGTCGAGTGCTCTTGTAATCCCAGTGCTGTACGTACACAAAACTTAGCACATTTAAATGTCGGAGTGATAGCTTAAGACTTTTTGTACAATTACTCGTTGTAGTAACTAGTTTAATTACAAAACGGCTTTGGAGATACTTTCCAGTTTTCAACCTATCGAGTGTGAGCTAAATATTTATTTTAAGCTTTGTAGCCTTTAAAATATGTTTATAATCGTGTCAACATCCGACTCTATCTAATCTTAATATTAATATTTATGATTACGGTTATAAATAATTTGCCTAATTCTTAACTGAACTTAAATATTGGGAAAAATATTAGAATTGAATGTTTATGTCGAAGTTGTCGACATTGAATAAGGCTCCCATCGCTTACAAAGTAAAGTAGATAAAAATAAATAAATACATATTTTGATTTGATTTTTTATTTTTCGGGTTTGACAGAACCACGATAGTATAAAGGTAGTGCACCTGACCTAGTATGTCTTGGGGTGCGGGTTCGAATTCCGTTCGTGGATTTTTTTTAACACTGTTTCATTTGATATTTCCTTTTATCCCATGTTGCGGTTTTGTAAACTCTTATTTGTAACTTCGTGTAAGTTCAGATGCAAATGCGCTTCTCCATCGGACTGAGATTTCTAATGTAATGTAATTGACAGTTAAACAAAACCCCCCCCCGACCACTACAGTCGATTGACTCCAAAGAGCCAACCCTATTTCAACACCAGTTTATGATAATGCTGTCGATGGGAATACACACCCCGCCGAGTTCATTATGTTAAACTGTGCATCATACCTATCTGATTTGATTAGATTATAGCGTGAACAAATAGATGTCTGAAATCTTTTGCTATTATTAAACATGTGTGGGAGTTTTTGCTTACACTTAAACTCTCTTATTCTTAAGGACTACGGTTTAAATTGGTTTAAAGCTGATTCTGAGTTCATCTGCCGTTATTAATAAAATACTTTTTAGAGAACATCTATACTAATATTATAAAGCTGGAGAGTTTGTTTGAACGCGCTAATCTCAGGAACTACTGGTTCGAATTGAAAAAATATTTTTGTGTTGAATAGTCCATCTACTGAGGAAAGCTATAGGCTATATTACATCACGCTATGACTAATAGAACGCGGGTGAAACCGCGGGGCTCAGCTAGTCAGTTATAAAAGGTTAGGTCAGGCCTCACCACCCGTTTTTTAATGTAAGTTTTTTTTAGAGAGATTTTGCTGATTGCCTAAGACGGCATTTTCAGCTTCACCAGGCTTTATTTAATGCAAAGGATAACTCATTGCCGAGTAGGTACCACAATACCACATGGTCAGGAGAGACGCGGTTGGCAATGTGGGGTTCTCCCCCCAACTCTCGAAATTTTGAAGAAGGGAGGAATACTTTCTATAAACTAGCACATCACCTCACAAAAAGAAAGTGGAAAAAAGTGGCCTCTGCCTACCCCTACGGGAAAGAGGCGTGATTATATGTATGTATGTATGTATGTACATCACCTCACTTAGGGTTTTTAGTGGGTTACCTTACATGAATTAATCTATTCAATTCAATTCAATTCAATTATTTATTGCATTCCACAATGTAAACAATAGATGGTGAACATAAATAGGAGATCATCATAGACCCTGGCGGGCACGCAATAGGGTTTAGAAGAGAGGAGGCGCTATAATGATAGCAAGTTTTTACTTTTCAAGAAAAGAAAAATAAAAAAAAATTACAAATATGACATAAAAGTAATAAAAATAATTTTAGGTGAGAGATTTGAAATGTATTTTTTATTTAATAGTGTCATTGAAGTATTCATGTAAGAATAGAAATAAGAATAAGAATAAGAATAAGAAACATTTATTGACCTGCACAAAAACAAATACAAACAGATGAGAAAAATAAAAATAAAATAAAACAGAAGAACATTTGAAATCGATTTGGACAAGCAATATTAATATGACATTTTATTTCAGTGTGGCATACAGTTCTGGGTTGGTTTAAACAAATATAAATGACAAAGATGTAATTATGCAGAACCTCTCATGAGCACGACCACGACCCATATTTTTTTTGCAACAAACTAAAAAAATATTTAAGTGCATTAGCCTGTGCGTTTTTTTTGTATGGTTTGTATTGGTGGAAAATTTTACCAAACCGCATTTGGTTTGGTAAAATTTCACCATTTTTCCCACCCACCCGATGGCGCCCAAGGGCCAGCATAGGGGATTATGGCCTGATCTCTCCATGTGCATTCATTTGCCCAGCATAGTATGACGTTTAGAGGTTGATGGTATGCAAAAAACATTAATTCCAAAGTCATAATTATATCTCTAATATTTGAAGCTAAAAAATACTATTAACAATTGCGAAATACGTCCTTCATACATTCGTCGGGACAAGGAACTACCTACTTCATTTGCATCCATTTGCATCACCCAGTATTCATTTCAGTATAACATAACATCTTTTACAACACAACATAACGATGCTCAAATGAATTTAAATTTACTTAGTACACTCTTAAGGGTGGTTATTGTACATTCGTTTGTAAGGAGTTGTATTGTTTTAATGCTGGCCTGTGATAATAGCCATGTCAAAAGCACCGTCGTCGTCCGTCCGAGTGACGCTTGCGAGTGCTCGCTTTTATTTTAATGCGCATGTTTTCATATTAATTGTTAGTTTTCCGGACGGTTAAGCGTCGACGACTAGGTACCTACGCTAGTCGCACGTTACGGTCGTTAAATTATTTGTAATTGACTTGTGTCCGATACAGAGGAATGTCTGACATAGGTACTAATCAATAAAAAATTGTTTTTAAAACAAATTATAAGCTTTTGTAAAATGTAATTGTATGAATCATGCATTTACATGTTGTGTAATTTTTATGGTGCTGAAAATCGCAAACGGCACGCATACGCAAACCTGGGTCAAAATTATTTATTTGTTCCGTTTGCGGTGGAAGCATTGGGTCCATGGGGGCCGGAAGCCAAGCAGCTTGTTAAGGAGTTGAGTGAAAGTGAAAGTTTTAAGTATGGATAGATGCTTGTTACTCTTTCACGCAAAAACTACTGAATGGTGTTTTATTTTTAATGCCAAATTAGCGATTTATTTCTAGGCGCGACATTACACCTTTTTCATAACATTAATTCTGTCGTGTCGACTGCTCTAACACACTATATTATATATATTTGTCTCTCTTTTGGGGCTGGGTGGCAAATACAAACTCTTTTAAAGAAGATCGCCAGTGCCGCGCAACACTACGTGTCACGCGCGGAAGAATTTAAAAAAGAAGAAAAATGGTGTCAATGTTTTTCGCTGTCGCTGCCGGCCGGCTCGGTTTTAAATAACTATTAATTATGAATATGTGAGTGTTTAGCGGATTTTTGGGGTGAGTTTAGGGACAGAGATTGAATTTATATATATGTTTTATTCCGGCAATACACATCTTTACTCGGGACTTCAAAGGTAGCGAATCATAGGCTTAAAACTTAAAAGCTTTGAACCAGCGCACGCGGGAAATATACCGAAATTCCTCCTGAATCAGGCTTAGGAAACTCGGCATACAGATAGTTTATAACCTGGATTAACACATAGAATACTTTTTATCCCGTTTTTACCACGGGAACGGGAACTACGCGGGTGAAACTGCGAGCGGCCGCTAGTGTTACATAAAACTGTATTTTGTTCGCAACAACATTTGAGTAAATTTATATAGGGTTGTGGCACCAGTGATCTTCCTTTTTTTCCTGTAATCATTAAAAACTGTTTTTTACATTAGCAACAGCTGTACACAGACCACCTATTCCCTAACTAGTGTTGTAAGAAACTCGAGTCTTGGAGTCTTATTTAATAAGACTTGAGCTATTTTTGAAGACTCGAGTCTTATAAATAATACTTAGAGCTCAAGTCCGTCAGAATTTGGAGTCTTTTCTAAAAGGACTTGAGTGCTGCCAAAAAGAACTCAAAGACTGAGTCTTTTTAAAAGAACTCATGACTGAGTCCTCTAAGTCCATAGCTGTAGCTTGAAGTAAATAAAATAGCAATTAACAAATTATTGATTTATTAGGTACGGAATTATAAATAAAAATAATAATAACAATAACAATGTGAAATAATCTATCCGTTGTGTAGACTCATAGTACAAGCTTTGCTTAGTTTGGGCTGATGACGCTGTGTAAATTGTTCCGGAATATTGATTGGAATGGGCGCCTTTGGCTTTCAAAGTAAAAAGTAAATAGTGTTGAATAATTTCGGCGGGCTGGTTAGAACCACGATAGCTCAATTGGAAGAGCACCTGATCCGGTATGTCAGAAGGGTGCGGGTTCGAATCCTGCTCGTGGAATTTTTTTCAACATTTGTGTTTTTGTAATTTGTTCGCAACAAAATTTGCGACAAAAATTATATAAACATTTTATAAGATCCTATATAATATTAAAAAATATTTTGTCCCATTCGGTGTCGAGACCCTTGGTCCGTGGGGTCCTAGCGCTTTAAGGCTTTTTAAGGAAATAGCAAAAAGGTTAGTCGACATCACAGGAGACCGAAGAGCTGGCAGCTACCTCGGACAAAGAATTAGTCTAGCTATTCAAAGGGGGAACGCTGCCAGTATTTTCGGAACCTTGCCTAAAGGGACTCCTTTCAATAATATATTTTAATTATTATTTTATATTTTTTTTTAAGGTCTTTAGTTATAGGTTCTTTGTACATAATAATTTGTTCATTATGTCATTGTAGACTTAATATTAAAAAAAATGCTTTTCTCTTGTAGCATGCCTTCTTACCTATATACTATTCGAAAAAAGAAGATAAAGTGTTGCCGTGCAAATGAAAGTGACATGCCGGGTCAGGTGCACTACCAACTATGCTATTGTGGCTCAATCCAACTCGCCTATATTAATCAACACTATCTACTCTTACTCTGTAAGCCAAAGGAGACCTATTCAATGTCGACAACTATACAGCATCAACATCCGATCTTAATATTTTTACAAATATTAAAGATCAGCTAAGAATTAGACAAGCTATATTGATTATCACACTAATATTATAAATGCGAAAGTTTGTGTGTATGTCTGTATATTTGTTCCTTCTTCACGCTGCAACGGATGGATGGATTTGGATGAAATTCGGCATACAGATAGTTTATAACCTGGATTAACACAGGAGTTTTATCCCGATATTCCTACGGGAATCACACTATAAATATACTAAAAACGACAATTTAATTTTCCAATACAAAATGATTTGTTTGTTTTGTTGTCATGGAAACCAAAGAGAATTTAATCACTTGATGGAAACTGTCAAAGCGGTACGAAGTCCGCCGGGTCCACTAGTGGTTATACTCGTATATAGTTTTACGCAAGTATTGTTTTTTCAACCCTTTAAACAACTCTTTTTTCAAATTGTTATGTGCTCGCAACAATATTTGCGTAAAATTATGATATAACCACTAGCCGTAGCCGCTTCGCTGTGCGAAAATTTGTGAATATTTTTTTTTATAGCCTATCAAAAAAACACATACAACTACATACAAATTTTCATCGAGATCGGTCAAGCCGTTCTTGAGTTGTACGAGGACATACAGACAGAAAAAAATTTCAAAAATGAACACCTATGGTTTAGTTAAATAAGACGTTACGGCCACTTTTAACTATAACGCCATATTTAACTAAACTATAACATGTCAGGTGTTAAATTATTTCATTCAGATAGTTTGTTGAGCATAATTTGATTTTCCATCTCTAATTACTAGATATATTTTTTTTTCATTAGTGGCGCTAGTGTGCGTCGTAAACGCTCTTAACGCAAAATTTGTTGCGAACAAATTACAAAAACACAAATGTTGAAAAAATTTCCACGAGCAGGATTATTTTGAACCTGCACTCTTCTGACATACCGGGTCAGGTGCTCTCCCAATTGAGCTATCGTGGTTCTAACCAGCCCGCCGAAATTATTCAACACTATTTACTTTTTTATAAGTAAATAGTGTTGAATAATTTCAAATGCGCTAAAACTGTTTTATGATCAATTCCCATTTCTTCAGATACGTCGTAACTACTGATATGCCGATCTTGCTCCACTTTTTCAAAAATGGCATCCATTTTATCCGTAATAGGGCGACCAGAGCGACGTGCATCTTTGACATCAAAATTTCCGGATTGAAAACGCTTAAACCAAATTTGTGCTACTCTCACAGCTCTGCACAAATATCGCAATTTTACCTTTTTTTGTAGTAAAATCTATAACTGTATCGAATTTCTTTATTAGATTCACTCATCTTGACAGTAAGAAAAACAAATGAAAATCACACATTTTCCTAATTTGAATTTGGAATTATATTAAAACCAGCCAGATACAAATAGTATAGCCAAAGAGATTTTATTACAAGTTCTTACATACTATATGCGAAAAGAATTTTTCCCCAACCTAATACGAGTATAAATTACCATTCATTTGATATCAATGAAGCTTTGGTAAGTTGTAACGGGCCCGCGAAGGTTACTGGGTAGCTCCGCAGTAGGCACTGCGAGTTTTATTTGCTCGAACGTGACGATTTACGATCACGAACAATAACGAAAATTTGTATGGCTAAATTTAATAACACAAATCAATAAAAGATGCGATACTGTTCATAAATTAAGGTAGATAATAGGTTTATAACACAACATAACATACCTACGTTCCTAAATATAAATAAAAATATTTGCCTGAGTAAGTAATCTTTAAAACAAATTATTAAAATAAAACAAAAACCCGACTGCCAAAACAACTATATAAAAATAAATATAATACTCGTAAAAATCGGACTAACATAAAAAATTACTGCAAAGTGAAAAAACTGAAAAGAAAAAAAAAAAGCTCTACGATCCCAGAGTTCAATTTGAGCAATATTGATTGCAACGCGAAATATTTTCTTGTCTGATACCTATACTTAAATAATAAAATCTATAATAAATGAGTATTTAAAAATACATTGAATATGGATAGTTGTCGCAGGCGAGGACAATCACCAACCAACCAAAGAGAGTGCAGATTTAATTGAGCTAGCCACGGCCTCTTGGTTGATGATTGTCCCCGTTGTTTTAGCAGTCGGGTTTTTTGTTTTATTTTAACAATTTGGTTTATTTCAAACTTTTTACTTTTTTTATTAAGTATATTCCGGATTTTTTTTGTATAGCCTATGTCACTCCCACAGTCAAAACAAATCTAACGACACCTCACATGTTAAAATCCACCATTCCGATTGGGCTGTAGGGCGTGCCAAACAAATAGACATACACACATACATACATACACTCGAAAAACATAACCCTCCTTCTGACGCAGTCGGGTAAAAAAGCTATAATTATATTGTAATAATAAAAAAACATCCAACAATTTCTAAAAGAAAAGATCTTTTCATTGCGAAAGAGCTCGCAAAACTCCAATTTTCTAAACGTTGTTGTATGTTTGTTGTTCCACGCAATTACGCCAACAAAAGGAGCCCGAATCCGTACAAAGTATTGTTTTAAATAGTATTGCGTAGTTTGAAGTTGTGCCGCCGCTGGGGTGGATTCTTGAAAGGGAACTTGCGAAATACAGGGTATGAACGGGTTCGGTGGGGTGCGGGTGGGGCCGAGTGACCCATGGCCGCACGTGGCCGGGTCACGTGGCCATCCGGGTGACGATGACGTCAACCTGCAATGGATTTCTGTAAACCATATACTTGCCTTGTGAGTTTACGCTTATTTCATGTTTTGTTACCGTACCTACATCTATACTTCATTTCAAATATTGATATATTATAGAAAATTATGTATATCGACGATGATTCAAAGTCGAGATTGATCGCCGTATCAGTTTCTAATTTGGATTTAGAAATATGAAACGAGTTTTAACAGTTAACTTACATACAGTTTAATATATAAAACTAATTTAAAATAAAAGTATTTAATAAACGTTATTTACCTCTGGCACCATGAAACTTTGGGTGACTGTCAAAAATGCCGACAATGTTAAAATGGCATTAATGAGTTAATTTTTATCTAACTTTATACAGTGACATTCACATTGTTTTTTTAAAAAAAAAGAAGCGAATTTAACATTTTTTATTTTATTTTATTTCTTATTTTATAGAGACGTAGACATAGGAAATATTAAAATGTGTTTTAGGCACATCTATCACATTTTTGTCTTATTTTTTTCTTTTCGGGTTCTGTACCGGGTTCAATCTCAAGGTCGAGCAAAGTGTGTTTCGGGTTTTTCGATGCAGAGCCCGGGTTTGCGATCACCAGCCTGCATAGCAACCCATAATTTTGTAGTGTTGACTTGATTTCAATAATGGAGGCCTTTGTCCAGCAGTGGGACAGTTATTTATTTATTTATTTATTTTTATTGTTACACCAACAAAGTAAACACCATTACATTAAAAAAGCATTGTATAAATAAGACGCTTGATAAGTGTCACCTCAATTATGGGTGTAAACTACTTGCATACAAAAGTGCTACAGCAAAAATCACAAAATTATGCTAAGATTAAGATAATAATAATAAGGTAATAATAATAATAATTAAAGGCTATTTATTACTTTAGTTTTTTTTTAATTTTCATTTTCCGATTTATTTCATGCAGCGGAATTTCAAGTTTGGCAAAGAGATCGTGAATGTTTTGGTGTTGCAAGCGGTCATAGAATAAATAGCTCAAAGGGGCAATTTTAAATCTCAACGGTAATCTCGAAATTATAAGTGACACTAAATACACTATGAAATATAATATTGATTGCAATTTGATTATTAAGATACATATCATCATCATCATTTGACGACCTCCTTGGTCGAGTGGTTTGTACACCGGTTTTCATGGTGTCGCCATCTCTGGGGTTCGATCCCCGGTCGGGTCAATTTAGAAACTATTTATATTGAATATATTTAAGTATTTTAAGTATGTTTATCCGTTGTCTGTAGTAACCATTTAACGAGTTTCATAACGAAGCTTCTCTTGGGCTAGATAATTGTTGTGAGTAGGAAAGTTTATTAAAAAAAAAATTGTTCGAGAATATTCGGTGTCCAAAATAAGTTACCAGTGAACTTGAATAAGAAAAAAAGGAGCAAAGGGTATTGAAATCATAGTATTTTTTTTTGAAAGAGATTGCTGATTGCCTCAGATGGCATTTTCAGCTTCACCGGGCTTGTTTGGGGGCGGCGAGAAACTTAAAGGGTTCCTCAAGCCGTATGAAACGAATCACCTTCGGAGGTTTTCTAGAGGGAACGGCATCACACACTAGTGCGTGTCCCCGTGCCCTACTAGACTCTCCGAAGGGTTCGGATCAGATCGGGGAGCGGAACAACCCGAGGGCGCCTCTAAAGGCTCAGACCTCGGCTCGGGTTGTCCGGGCCGTGGTGGAGGAGAGAAGCGCCCAGGTAATGTAGGTATAGAGCGCGTGTGAACCGGTTCGTCGTATCCTTGTTCTACGAGTACGGTGTCTTGGGCCTAAACTAGTGTGCATTTAGTGTATTCTGTAAATGTGTAGTGGCATTTAGAGGATCGGGTGGGGGTGAAATCACAGTGTGAAAATTAGTCATCAGTTCCAAATTCGCCCCCCAGGTGATATTAGCTAGCTGATCTAAGTTTCCTCTTCCATACCTCGACCTCATCCATGAGCTGCAACGGCCGCTTTCCATCAGACGTATACATAAAGACAGTACTTATTTTAATAAACATTCCCAAATTTTGAGAAGTATCCCTAATGAGAAGTAGCCCTAATGAGAAGTAGCCCAAGTGAGAAGTAGCCCTAATCAGAAGTAGCCAAAATGAGAAGTGGCCATAACGAGAAGTAGTCCATTAGCGAGTCGGTTGCCATAATGAGAATTAGCCCTAATGCGCCTAAACCGACGTAACGTATCCATGGAAAGCTGTTGTTACGGCTGTATTAGCAGTCCTTAACAACCACTGATCCACACTGGGCCCGTGTTGTGGTTTTATTTATGGCCCGTTCTCCCTGTGTCGTTTCCATCCGTAGGGAAGGCTCATGCCCAGCAGTGGGGACATAAAAATGATGATGGTGATGGGACGTATTCTTGTTTGTCGGCTTAGTAACGTAACGTCAGTAACGTCAAAAATAAATATTTTATATTGCAAAAACACATGATTGTGTAATATGAAAAATGTTATTGATACAAATATGCACCTATAAAAACATTATCGAAAACGCAATTTAAAAAAATAAACTCGCCATAACAACTGGTTTAGTGTTTGCATGAACAAATGAAATGTTTCGTTTATTTTTTCTTACAATTGGCGTTTTCTGGTGCGAATTGGAATTTGGTATAGTTATTATTTTTCAATTATTATTGACATTATAGCGCTTAAAAATACATTTCAAAGGAAATGCTACTATTACTAAATGTTATTGTAAATATATCAAAAATACAAGTATATATCAATATTATATAGCATTCTCACAGCCAGACTTGAGTTGATGACGTGGCAAGCGAATGTTGGATGGAGGCACAGACTAGTGGGACGCTATGGTAGTGCTGCATCATTGAACGAATCAATTTGAGCTAACCGCTATCGTGGATTGCTGACGCCCATTTATTTTGTCAGGTTTGTCAGTTACGACCTAGGAAAGTAAAACCGCCTCTGTGGCCTAGTGGTTAATAGCCACCGGTTTCAGTCACTGTGATTCCGGGTTCAGTTTACACATGTTTAAAACGGGTGCCCCTTTTTTCGCATAACATTTTCTGTCCTAATATCGAATAGCACAAAATGTTTAGCATAATAGTCACTTCGCATAGAAACGTGAAACAGTCCTGGACTGGATTCCATCTCAGTCCTAAGGTTTTAGTTGGTTTCTGTTGCTTGAAATCAAAATCAGTTTGCTTGTCTTGGTCTTGGTTGTGCTCAGTAAGTCTGGTTTTATCAACTTTTGATATGCGTAGGTACATTTATTTAAGTTTTTTTTTCAATAAAAATAAAGATTTGAAATAATATTGCCCCACGATTTTTTTTGGGGAATCTTTCTCTAGTATTGGATGGTGAATGGTGATAAAAGCATTCCAAAAATCTCTTTAGATTTTTTTCTATTACGACCTCTGACCTTTACTGTCCAGGGTGCCTAATTAGTGTGAGTTTTGTTTAATATTCGCATTCATTCGATTACGTTTACTAATATGGAAAAATTTCAACTCCTCTCGTATAATATGTTTATATATTTTTTAACGCAAATTTTGTTGCGAACATATTACAAAAAACACAAATGTCGAAAAATTTTTTTTGGAAGGGCACCTGACCTGTTATGTCAGAAGGGTGCGGGTTCAAATCCTGCTCGTGGAATTTTTTTTGACATTTGTGTTTTTTGTAATTTGTTCGCAACAAAATTTGCGTTAAAAATTATATAAACATTTTATAAATAGCTTGCCTACTTCTTAACAGATCTTTAGTATTTGTAAAAATATTATGATCAGATGTTAATGACGGTAGTTGTTGACATTGAATTGGCGCCTTTGGCTTTCAAAGTAAAAAGTAAATAGTGTTGAATAATTTCGGCGGGCTGGTTAGAACCACGATAGCTCAATTAGAAGAGCACCTGACCAGGTATGTCAGAAGGGTGCGGGTTCAAATCCTCTCGTATGTCGCCAGGTGGCGAATTCTTTACCGTTAACGAGATCGAATGTCAAAAATAACTTACACTAGGCCTTTTGTACTGTAAAATTTAATTTTAGTATTGTCATTCTCGTTTCCTTACTTTCAGTAATGAGTGGCGATGGCTTAGAGTTTTGGTAAGCTCAAATTCAATACGCTTTTTAAGAACAACAAAATACTAAAAAACAAAAGAGGTAATACAAAACTCACTTTGATTTATTTCTCTGAGTTTCGTAAACATGAATATTACATTATAAAGCGAAGATTCAGGTTCAACACTACCCATGAATGCAGGTTACTCATAAAGAGGACTATTGCTTGATTTGTGGAACACGTAGAAATAACAACTTCTTTGTGGTGTTGACTTCGGCTTTAATTATAAAACCAAAGGATTTTACAATTTTTTTTCTGATATAGAATCACAACTGCGTAGTAACAAAACAACGAGCTTGAGTCCAGTGACGTGCAGAGAGGGGAGCGCGCGCGCGGGGGTCGCCCACGCCGAGTAGTTCGCAGTGCGCCACTAGAAGGCTCCGTCAGTAGCGTTTCGCCCATTAACACTTGAAAAATGGACCTTAGACCTTATAAAACTATTTATGGATTGCCAAATTGCCTCAATGACGCTCTTCCGTTACTCGCGTAGTAGAATCACGCAGAACATTCCACCACTCCATGGATTATTACTTACTAGTGGGTCGCCCGCAAAACTTCGCGTTTATTCAACAGATTTTTTAGGAATTTCGAAAGCTATGACAGGTTTCTTTATTTTTCTGCACATCTACGGCTGGAGCTCCTCAAAATGAGACCATAACCGATATTTTATGTGCAGCTATCGTCCCATAATCACTGGGACAAAAATCGGCTTACGCTATTAATATATATATTACCTACAATTAAATAAAAATATGATTCTATTCCGTAGCCGTAATGTTCAAAACGGGGATATTCCTGTATCAATAATAAATTTTGGTCCTTTTAGGGTGAGAGATCCTAGATTTGAACCGAGAAGAGCTACGGCAGACGATTCGCACCGTGTTTTTCGTAGAAGCAAGATAACTGCAAATAAAACTGAAAAGGAAGTTCCAAAAAAGTTGCCAGGGTATTTTTTTGAGAATTTTATTACAAATGACATAGAATAAGCAAAACTTTGATTAAATGACTGCGTTCTATCTGGTTTTAAGCAGAAACAGAGTCCAGATGCGAGGACAGCTAGTGGAGCACCAAGGTGGCTCAAGAGCCGTCCTCACATAGTAAAAGTCAAAGTCAAAATTGATTTATTCAAATGAACTTAATGTAAGCACTTTGAAGCACACACGGCTCCACCTAAGCTGGTTCTGGCGTTAGTGTGGTCACATGTTTGACAGGCTTTTGCAGCTAATCTTTTTAGAAAAAGTACACGCGCGCTGCTGGGATGTGTGCACCCTATTTGTCATAATTGATCGCCGCAGATGGTCTGTCTTTCAATTCTTCTCGTCGGGCATCCAGCACAGAACAGCGTCTTACCTCAAAATCGCTGGTCCTGGTTTTTCACTCTGGTCGCTCATCGGCCTGCCGGTCCCTCTGCGAAAGTTGTATGTTGCACTTTTTCATGTGGCGCTTCTGTAAAACTTTATAACTGCCACTTACTGACTCCCAAACTGGGTCACGTGGCTCCACCAACACCGCTGTCACCACATTAGATAAGCCTCAATGCCACCCATATTGGCTCTACAGTACAGAGTAACACTCTCTATGTAGCTTCAGCACGCGATCAGAACATCGGATATTCAATATATTGCGCAGACATCTCAAGTAGAAGTGTGGATATGGCGACAGTATATGGTCTATATCTTAGGAGTACCTACAGTATATTGGGCAGCATGATCACCATATAAACTGGAATTTTTGTAGCCTAGTATCAAGACATGTGAGCTGAAGACCTCGACATTGAGCTTGCTGAAAGCTGTAGCCGCATTACCGATCCTATTGTTGATTTAAATGTTATAAAAACTTGTTTAACTTCTTCAACAAACCCACTCCGATTTTAATGGCTAATGTCTCTTGACCGTGAAAGTCTAAGGAGATCACTTCAGTCTTCTTAGCACTGACTTTCAGACTGAAAATACTTAGTGCACGACTCATTGAAAAAGGACATGGGTTGCTGCAAGCCTTCTGGCGATTCTGCCACAATTAATCATCATATACAATAATAAAAATCATTAACAATATAACTAAGTACATGTTATCGATGGAAAGCGCATGCAACTGTGCCGAAATATCGGATATTTTAAAGACAACAAAAAAAAGCCTAGATAATTGTTTTACAGTAAGAACAAATGTGCAGTGTGTTATATCCCTGCTATGTCAGGAAGACGGCGCTTCGGAAGATAACAATAAAATACACTGAATTGAAGACACTTCGTCTTATTTCCTTAAAACACGAGTTAATCAATTTTCAATGCTTATATTTATTTAGACAAATATTATCTAGAGACTAGGAGATTTTCGAACAGAGGTTGCCCGCGTATACACTGTAGATGTTACCAAAGATCTGCTGTTCAACAATCTGGCAGATCCTTATATAGGTCTAAATTGTATTATCAGTAAATGATACAAATAAGTTTATCTTAATAGTTTTCTAGAAAAATAAAAGTTAGAAGATTACGTTATTTTCGGGATACAATGAGACTTTTTGTACTATTTCAATAAACAAGTTAATTAATAAAAGATCATAGGTTTGTAAGATTGTAACTTTGTAAGATCAATAGATTCATTATTAGAGCCGTCTAAATTTTGGAAAAAAAACAAAGCATTTAGATTTATCAATAAGTTAATAAAAATATATGTGGATGATAATTGAACATTCCCTGTGTGGTGCCGGGGATAAAGAATTGCACCACCCCATCTCAACCCGTGGGTGTCGTAAAAGGCGACTAAGGGACCATTCCAGAGGATGGGCAGAAGCATCTCTCTGAGGTTACTTTCAACCTACTGCGATCGCCAACCCGCCTGCCAAGCGTGGCGATTATGGCAAAAACCCTTCATCTTGGGGGAGGCCTTTGTCCAGCAGTGGACGTCTTTTGGCTGAGATGATGAATTGAACATTTGTGTTTTTTTTTTCATTTAAATGTCTTAAAAAAAAATAAAAACGAGCGAGCCTAACAGTAGTTGCATGATGTGTAACAATCGACAACTCACCTTAGTAAATAAGCAATTTTAAGGGCCCTATTACATTTTGACTATGGTTTTTGCGTAAAATGGCCATTTTTGGCGTTCTCGATCACAGAAACGAAAATACATTAACAATTTTGACTTATTGAATAGTGTAGAATAGCTATTGGCATAGTTCGTAGCGGCCTCGCTTTTTGTAAATTTTGCTTAACTTTTTAATGAAACCCAAAATAGCAGAGAAAGATTTTCATAAAATGCGCGAAGGCACTTTTTTGAGCTCCTAGATTGAACTACTGTTCTAAACAAATGAAATAAAAAAAATAGAATGTTATCTCTTATATAGTCGAATAGTTCGTAGCGGCCTCGAAATTTTTAGGTATCATTGATTTTACATAGAAAAAAAAACTTATTCTAAACCAAAAAACTTCGAAAATCGCTTTAAGATCGCTGTGAATTTCTCCTATCTTCGATAATATTATTGAGAAATTTATACCAGAATAATTGTTACTTCATGAGGAATAAATATTTTATAATTCATTTATTATCTATCCTATTTCGATAAAAACGATAAATACAACTGCAAAATTACTACAAAATGCGATGCGCTGGCCGTCCGAACTCAGCTTTTTCTCGCAGAGTGGAAATTTGAAATACTAAGCATGAATTTATTATCCTATTTCGATAAAAATGATAAATACAACTGGAAAATTACTACAAAATGCGAAAATGGGCATTTTACGCAAAAATCACAGTTGAGATGTAATAGGCCTCTTAACATTATATTCTGAAAAAAATGGGTCAGCCATTATTTGAAATGATTTTTCATAACAAAGAATAATTATTTTAAATGAAAATTGTATTTTATTTAATTGACACTAAGAGTAATGCAATACCGCGAGCTCATTCGTCAAACCAAGGCGCGCGCTTGCGCGCTTCCCGACTTCCTGTTACACACTTCCGTCCCAGAGGAAAGATGTTACACATCACACACTTCCGTTCCATTTCACGATATCACTCCCACAAATTGCAAGAAAGCGAGAGGAAAGATGTTACACATCAAAAATTACATTCAAGTAACTAATTCACCAGTTAGATTAAAAATTCGCCGTAGAACACAACAGATCTACGGGAACGCATATTTGGTACTAAAGGAATTAGATTCTAACTATCCACCTTAAGTTAATATTTCAATTTGTTTGTATTTGTATGTTTCACGTAAGAGTGTGTGAAAAAGTCTAATTATTTTAATTTTGTAATTTATGATATGTAACGTAATTAATATAAAAAAAAAAACAAAATATATAATTGTAATTAATAAAATACCTAATTATAAAGCCCTCGGCATTGCCATTGCTTTGCCCTTGCATCGCGTCACATGTACAAGTATCATCATCATCATCATCATCATCATCGGCCCATCTTAGTCCACTGCTGGACATAGGCCGCCCTAATGAGCGCCATGTACAAGTATACCGTTACTATGTACCCTAGTAAATTTGACAACATGCAATGGATGAATAAATATTTCTTTAAAACAGAGTTTTTCAACCTTTTTTCTGTGCAGATTAGACAAAACATCAACGGCCAATGAAATCACTACCACTGCAGTTACAAATGCATCTGCAAGTGGTGCACAAATAAAAGCTGCACAAAAAAGACTTCGTACTACCAATTTTACAAAGAAAATCAACGTCCAACTAAAGAAAAAGGAGATCCTGTTTCGGAGTGGTATCACAAAGCAGTCTTTGGCAAAGTTCCGCTACAATAAAGGAAGCGGAGAAACAGAGCAAAGTATTCGGTGAGGGCTGATACGAATCGTTAATAAGTTTATACTACGTGTAACAGAAAGGTGTGCTAAAAATGAAATAATCGAAAGTGTATCCGATATAGATCTTGTACGCAGAGTTACTAAGATATAATTATTAACTTTGATTTGTTATGCAATTTTTGATTAAATATTTCTATTGTGACGTCACATCAAAATAAAGGCTACATAACAAGCCACAGCCCTAGTGGTTCTGTTACCTCTGTGTACTTACATTTAACATCACTGCTGCTTGCTTATACGCGCCTAATGTGAAAAAAATATTTAACCTCTCACCTGCGGCGAGCTGCAGTGTCCTAATAAAATTCTATTGTGTCTGTATTCACAGTAGACGACAGATTAATAAGTTACAATTGCATGACAAATTAAAGTTAATACTCGTAATTATGTCAAAGTAACTCTACAAATAAGATCTTGATCGGATACACTTTGGGTTTTTTGCATTTTGTATATTCTATATATTTTTCAATAGGTTTGAATGTCACTGAACTAAGCTCCTCCTAGGCGGCTGGACTGATTTTAATGAATTTTTTTGTGTGTATTCGAGTAGATCACAGGATGGTTTTGATTCACAATATTCACCTGGTAGGTGGCGCTGTAATCCGGGTGTTCTCACTCATGCGGAAGAAGTCGTGAGCGGGCTACTAATTAAATATACATAGAATCTGAGCTGATTTGTAAGTGTGTAATACACACAATAAAGGACTTTTTTAATTTAATAATTTCGTTTATTGGTTATAATTTATTTTCAGTTCGACAAGAATGACTCCTTTGTATTTATTGCAAGAATCAGTTGAAGGGTAAGCGACTACATTGGAGATATAATCAGCTCATTGGCTCTGCGACCTAACAAGTAGATCATTGAGGTATTTGTTTATTTCTTTCTAGTGTCAGTGAAAAGTCACCGACACCCCACAAGAAGAAAATCCCTGCAAACGAAGATCAATTCTTAAGCCCGTACAGTGTAAGTATATTTATGTAAAAGTAATATCATGATCACCACATCAACAGGTCATTTTACGTCACCACTGCTGGGGTGCGAGCCTTCCCTATGGATGAATAGGAAGAACGGACCATAAACCACCACGCGGGCCCAGTGCGGATTGGTGGTTGTTATAATAGGTATATTTATTTGCCAAAAAAAAAACATAGACAAAAAGGTCTATGGCTCAGTGTTTGCTGGAGACCCACAAACCCTGTTATTCTGCCATAGCCATAAATTTATACATGGATAAATACATAATTTGTAGCTATATCTAAACTTACAATATTTAATCTACTTACAGTATTCGTAGTAGTATTTTGTAATTAGCTAGTGCCAGCGACTGTTCATGGAGCAGCCAGTTGCGTTTGTTGTTCACGTCTGCCTATGCAGCCAGGACCAACTGCTTTACGTGCCGTCCGAGACACGGAGGGGCTCAAGATAATACACTTTTGGTCAACCATCCGATGACCGGCCTTTGCGAACGTTGCTTTACCTTAGAAACCACCACTTTCAAAAGTGGAGCTTGTTCTGGGTCAGCCCGGTTAGCTACCACCACGTTAGCTATTATAGCTATCTATCTATAAAATTTAACAGCATTCAATTATATATTCTATTCTTCATTCTATTCTATTTTATGCTGCGTCACTCCACTTTAAACAGCACCATCCGCAGTACTTTTGCCACCGTTGGTATACCGGCTGTCTTGGAGCCAGCTGGTATGTCTCGCAGCGATGGCAAGAGACCTGACGGGATGACCATTGGGCCCTGGAAGCTCGGCAAGCCGTTGGTGTGGGATGCAACCTGTGCTGAAACCGTGGCTCCCTCACATGTACGCGCCACCTGACTTCATGTGGGGGCTGCTGCGGTAAGTGCTGAAAATCGCAAACGGCACAAATACGCAAACCTGGGTCCAAATTATTTATTTGTGCCGTTTGCGGTGGAGACTTTGGGTCCATGGGGGCCGGAGGCCAAGCAGCTTGCTATAGAGTTGAGTGCTCGCCTTATTGAAGCCTCCGGTGACAAGAAGGCTGGCAGCTACCTCTGCCAATGTATTTCTTTATTTTTTCTATAATTTAGTTAGTTATGTTATGTTTCATTCATTTTTTCTTTTGAATAAATTAAATTATAATTGAAAGATTTTTGGTAGTCAATAAGTCATTATTTTTGTTTGTGTCTTTTCTGGTGCAGATATTGTAGCCGATTTGTCCAAAGTACCTAATATATTTACAGTTGTTAACGCACATAATATTTTAGATGTGCTGATAAATAGTTTGAAAATGTAATGTTGTGTAGATAATACCGAACAAACGTTTCCAGGTCAGAACACAATTGAGAAAGCTCTGCAATAAATTTTCCGACGTGAATATAACATTTGAAGTTATAGGCCGAACTGCCGATTACAACGACTTAATTTTAATAAAAGCTTCCGAGGAGAGGAGTTCTGACAAGTATTTCAGAGCTGGCGACAGCAAATACATTGATGAAGTGCCCGAAAAAAGGATTATATTCATTGTCCATGGTCTCAGTGTGAAAGGCATTAGGGGATTGCCTTGTTTGTACAACGTTAAGAAGTTAAATAAACTTCTTGAATATTACTATGAACATTTAGATAAGTTCGATATATTTGTTATACCTTTGGCGAATCCAGATGGACTCTTGGTCTCGGTAAGTCATCATACAATTTCATGTTTTTTATATTTGATCGCCTCACCTTTACCTATGTCGGTTATCGAGTGGCAAAGGACCCAAAACTAGAGAGCTGGAGATTCATCACGTCATCATTACCAGCAGGCCTTCCCTATTCATGAAACAACACAGGTAGAAGCCATTAACCAACACGCGGATCCAGTGCCGATTGGTGGTAGTTAAAGACTGCTAATGCAGCCGGGACCAACGGTTTTTAGTGCCCTTCAAAGCACGGAGATGCTCGAGATGAAAAATGTTTGCTCACCTTACCGATGACCTGCATTTATTCATTTGTCGATTTAACAAAGCGTCGCAGTAAAGAGATGTCGTTGAAAAGTATTCGAAGAAACAAAATTTAAAAAATTTAATTCAAAATTCAAAATCATTTATTCAGTTTAGGCTACAAGTAGCTCTTGTGAATGTCGCTATGCCATCGGTTCGTAAGTCTACTCTGGGCGGGAGATCTTGTACTGAGAAGAACCGGCAAGAAACTCAGCAAGTGTCCAGCTCTTTTCTCCCTTACAGCGTCAAAAATATTGGAAAATGCCCTATCATAGCAGGACACTTTCCATTACAAATAAACACAAAAAATATATAGAAGATAACCACAACATGTAAAAAACAAAACAAAATAAAAAATCTAAGTTAACAAATTTACATCAGATAATTATATAAAAGTTTCAATTTCCACAATGTCATACAATACCACTACAGTATTCTAGTAAAAGTCAAAAATTGTTTAAGTAAAACAAAGTCAAACTATAGTTAATAATACTAATAATAAGATAAGTATGCAAGAGCAGACCAGCCTCCACAGGCATCACCCGTTCACGAGCATGACATATGAATCAGCCATCGCTTCGCTCAACCATATTTTAGGGAACGTAACGACCCGACGCACACGCCACCACCGCAGAGACAATAAAGAGAGCATGACACACTCAAGATACTCTAAATATAAACTTAATGATCTATTTAACGCAACGCTGTTACGCTGTAGGACACTGTTGATAAAGGCTATCATATCAGTATAAAAATTATATAAATTAATTTTATGAAATTGATTCAAATATAATATGTGATTTTTATTATAACCAGGCTGTTTTATCATCTAAATACTCTTTGACTGTATAATAACCTATAAAATTCGATGATACGGCTTTCGCACTCAAGTAGGTATCCCCCTGCTGCCTAGCTGTCATCCAGTAACATTTCAATGAAATTCCATGTAGTGTTTTGATGACGAGAACTGATTTGTTTACTGTGTCAAACACCGGTGCCATTTTTTTTTATAAAGTTAGCTCGGCAAATGAATCTATCCCACCTGATGTTAAGGGTAAATGGGGTCCAGACGCGAAGATAACTAACTGGTGCAGCGTGGAAACAAACGTAGCATAGCGTAGCTGTACCCAAAAGGGTTCACAGATGGTCAGTCAGACGACGACAATTATATGGACTTGAGAGGCGAGATCGATGAGGTCATGAGGAATGCGAGTTTCCAGGTGATGTCAGTGGCCGTCCAAACCTTATACAACTGGTACGGCAAAGTAACTGGCACCAGCGTGGACTACGCTTCTGTTGTAAGTTGATCACCACATCGCCATATCAGGTGGGATGGGATGTTAAGGGTAAATGGGGTCCAGACGCGAAGATAACTAACTGATGCAGCGTGGAAACAAACGTAGCATAGTTAACCTCACTCTGCCGGCCCACAAGGTGCTTCTTCACGTCTCTCTTGAAGGACCCCATATCATAGGAAAGAGAGAAAACGTGTGCTGGTAGACTATTCCATCTTTTGAAGGTGCGACAAAGAAACCACTACGCCATGTAATTATTTTGTTGTACTTAGTGTGTGCCAATAAATGATTTTTTTTTCTTCTTTCTTTCTTACGCCATTTTTATTTCTAGTCAAGCTTATGGGACAAAAACGCATCACCCCAAAGTGCGTGTGCCGGTGTCGCGTTAGACAGAAACTTCGATGTGGCTTGGGACCCCGCTGTTTCTATAAGCTCTTGCAGCCAGCAGTATCCTGGACCTACCGCCTTCTCAGAACCGGAGACCAAAGCCGTCAGGGATGTCTTCCACCGTTACAGTCACAAGATCGTGGCTTATATCCATGTACATGCTGGGTCGTATAGTTCAACCATTTTTAAGGTATTAATAACTTTTTTGTATAACTAGTTATTTATTCTATGCTACATGCGGGTAAGATAGAGTTCTAATTATAATATTGTCCAGCACATGAACTTACCTACATTTATGAATGTCAGAACATAACTTTACCATCTATTGAAAACATTTAATTTAATAACAATTAACATTATGAAAACTTATTATATTGTATTATATAATACCTATATACAGAAATAAAAAAATATATACTATAACAATGAACCTATAACTAAAAAACCTTAAAAAAATATATAATATAATAATAATAATACTTTACCATTGTATGTAGTACGTATATTTAAAAGTCATTTATAAATAAATTACAATCTTATAACAAAAAAGAGGTAAATAGGTGTACCTACTTTTATAATTATCTAACATTCAATAATCAAATTATATTTAAGATAAAACTACAATGATTATCTACTAAATTGAAACACTTTTACGTCCTTACCCGCGTTTTGTTTTACAAATTCTTTTATTTTAACTTGTGGTTTAAGATCTTTATTTTCTCAAAAAGAATTATAAATAATTCAATTACCGAGAAAAACATTTTCAACTATAACAGAAATTATCATGAGCGTTCTAAGTATATAAGTAAAGGAATGGTAAAAGTTAAGAACGCAAATTATAAAGAGATAACAATAACGTGTCGGGTAGAAAACAAAACTTTGGCAAAGTGAATGCATCGCCGAGCGACCACGGAGCTAAGGACGTTTGAATTCGTAAAAAGTGTTTAGTAATGTTGTTGAGTTCGCTAAATATTATACATAGTGGTACATAAGAAGCCGTAATGTTATTATTGTATACATCAGTATACCTATGTAATTTTGTAATATGTTTGCTTTTAATTGTTTTTGTTGGTTATCCAATAAATAAATAAATTGAACAGGGCGAAGCAGTGCTGTACCCAAAAGGGTTCACAGATGGTCAGTCAGACGACGACAAGTATATGGACTTGAGAGGCGAGATCGATGAGGCCATGAGGAATGCGAGTTTCCAGGTGATGTCAGTGGCCGTCCAAACCTTATACAACTGGTACGGCAAAGTAACTGGCACCAGCGTGGACTACGCTTCTGTTGTAAGTTGATCACCACATCGCCATATCCGCATTTTCATTCACCAGCTCATTTTATCTCGACCACTGCTGGGGCACGAGCCTTCCCTACGAATGAATAGGGAGAACGAGCCATACACCACCACGCGGGCCCAGTGTGGGGCGGCGGTTGTCAACGAATGCTAATGCAGCCGGGACCAACGGCTTTACGTGCCTCCCGAAGCACGGAGGAGCTTGAGATGATAAATTTTTGGTCACCCATCCGATAGCCGAAAGTTTCGAAAAGATTGCGAAAGTTGCTTAGCGTCAATAATCGCAGACCGGGCGTGATAACCACTGCGCCATCAATCCCTATCCATACTATGTCCTTACTGCTGAGGCACTAGTCTTCCCTGTGATACCAACTTATACACCTTCGACCTTTCATAGTCACAGGTCTGAGTTCCACTTAGGGTACTTTTTTCAAGCGTGAATTTCAGTTTTATTATGAATTGCATTGTACGTTAACAAACAGCCTCAATATATCGTACCTACATGTGGTGCTTTTCAGGAATATATATATTTTTCCGGGGTTCTATACGGAGCCCTGCCTATACTAATCTTATAAAGCTGAATAGTTTGTTTGTTTGTTTGGTTAAACGTGCTAATCCCAGGAACTACTGGTTCGAATTGAAAAAATATTTTTGTGTTGAATAGTCCATTTATTGAGGAAGGCTATAGGCTATATTACATCACGCTATGACTAATAGAACGCGTGTGAAACCGCGGGACACAGCTAGTCTGTCATATTTCGGATTATACAGGTATTACCGTTTGGTTAGGTAATAATCATTAATGATAATAAGTTGTTTGCCTTGTATAGGCCCCAGGATCATCATTATCATTAATTCTCCTTTTACAGGTCTACGGTATACCATACGCTTTTGAGTTCGCGATGCAGCTGTATGAGAGTTATGATAATGATGACGAAGACGAAAAAAATACTAACAGCAATGACAACCTTCCCAACCATGCCCTCACCGAGATATGGAAGCGCGTCATCGACGTTGTCTTCAACAACATCTGGCGCAGCAGCAAGAATGGTGATATTTGAAACGTCACTAGCTATGGCCCTCATTCACGAGCACTCCACTCTATCACTTCAAATTTAATCATACCCTTAAATGCATAGTTCATTCAGCAACTGGATCGGATACGAGACTTAGGTGTTATCTTTGACCAAAAATTAACGTTTGTGCCTCATATTGAAGATGTAACAAACAGAGCTTCTAGAATGCTGGGACTTGTTCTGCGAAATAATAAGGTGTTGCGTAGCGCTAAAACTAAAATCATCCTGTTTAATAGTCTAGTACGCAGTATACAGTACTGCGTGGTTGTGTGGAGGCCACGCTATGCTACTCATTCACTGAGACTTGAAAGGGTACAGAAAAGATTTGTGAAACACTTAGTTTACTTAGCCGGAATGGAAAACAACAGAAAATTTAGATCGTATAAGGATAGTTTACAAAATTTTAAAATGAGTTCTCTGGAAAATCGTCGAGTATTTAATGATTTAATTTTTGCATCCAAAATTTTTAACAATAATGTTGACTGTCCCCAACTATTAAGTAAATTTAATTTGCGTGTCCCAATCAGATATCCTCGTAATAAAATAAGCCCTCTTGTAAGACCTTTTCGTAGAACAGTGTCAGGCTCCAACTTCCCTGTTTCCAGACTGTGTAAAGTGGTAAATGAATTTAGTGACATCACTGATATTTACTCGGACTCAACTAACAAGCTCCGTCGCACCGTCATGAAAGTTGTGTCATTGTTAAAAAATAGTATTAATTGTGTGGAAACGCCTAGTTATAGATAAGTGTAATCATGTATAATTAAATATCTTAAAGTAACTTAGTTTTCTAATAATATGGTTCATGCGGTATTTACCTGTAAGTGTTTGTTACATTTAGTTATGTATTTGCCCTACCGTTATCTGTTTAGAAACAATGTAAACAAACGTAAACAAACGTATGTAAACAAACGTTGGTGAATCTAATAAATAAATAAATAAATAGTGTTGCCTTTAGGCAACAATACATATATTATGTAGTGAAAATTAAAATATTTTTAATATACTTACTATAATTATATTAAAATAAATATTTAGATTAAACTCTGTAATTTAAGCATGTTTTTTTAAAATATTATAATATAAATTTTTTCTTAAATTTAACATCATAGACTAGGAAGTTTTGACGGAAACCTCTTTGAATACGAGAATGTAACCTTTTTTTAAGAAATAAATAAAAATACTTCTATATGTTCTATTTTAATGATGTAAATTGAAACAGATTCGTAATTATTAAAAAAATAATATGAAATAAACAAAATGAAAATAAATTATTAAGAGGAGCATTTTTTCAATATTTTTCGTATATTTTTATAAAAAAAAAAGTGCAGAGGCAAAAAAAATATTTTTATTTTTTTCGAAGTGTTAAAATTACATAGTGTCCATTAGAAAAACTTTTTATGATAAACAAAAAACATGCATTTAAGGGTTATTTACTTGGTTTGCGTGGCATTGCTCCGAGCGCGAAACATAAGCCCATAATCCAATTAATGGAATCAGGCGTTACTTTGCGGAGATTCATGGTACAAAAAACTGTAATTGAAATAATATGTAGTGTTTAATTCCGCTAAATAACTCGTTTATCCAGCTTGGATGCAATACGCATGCACCGCCCTCCCCAGTGCACAAAATATGCACATGCAGAAGAAATAATGGACGCAAGCGACATGTTCGCTCCTCAATCCTCAGGAGCTATTGACTGGTCGAAACCTGCGCACCGACTGTTCGTAATGGATAGATAGATAAAACTCTTTATTACACAGAAAAATAAAAACAAACAACGAAATTTTTATATCGGGGTGGGCAAAGGCGGTCTTATCGCTTGCAGCGATCTCTTCTAGACAACCTTTGAGGTATAGGACAACTGAAAGGAAAATAAAAGGCAGTAGTGCTCTAGTATATAGCAAAAAAAATAATAATAAAAATAAGTAAGTACACATAAGTATATTTAAATATGTATATATACATATATATATATATATATGTATATATATATATATATATATATATATATATATATATATATATATATTTACTTCAATAATTTTTTTTTAATTTTTTTTTTGCTTTATATATATAATATATATAAATATATTACAAAAAATAATACTGAATACTACTACTACTACTACTTATACTGGACTATAATATTTAATGGATTGGGAGCGATGGATGGCGCAAAAGAGTGCCCATGAAAGGGGACCATATAACTACGTGGATTGCGTGGCATTCTAAAATCCATCTTTAATTAGGAGTGATGGAGTGGCGCGAAAAGAATACCCTTCACGGGACTCCATTCGCGACATGCCATCACCTTTATAGAGCCACGTATTTGGTGTGCAACAGTTGATCAACATTGTTGATGAGCAACAATAATGTTGCTAGAAACAATGTTTATATAAACATTTCTGGTTCACACGCCAGTCAGCGACAAAATGTTGCCTGAGCATGAGTGCTGTTGTGGTCACTGTATGTATAAGGCAGAGACTTTAAAAAAACTAGTAACTTCAGTAACTGTATTGATTACAATTGAACTTAAACTAACAGAACTTGTTAACTAGACATAATGGAGGATCACGTATTCTGCCCTTGTGATTGAAAACATAGTAACTTTAGTCACCGATTTGATTATAAGTGAATTTTAAGTTCTTTAAAGTTTAACTCTAAATGCAAGATTTTTTGTTTATCATAAAAAGCTTTTTTTAATGGATACTATTTCATTCCAACACTTCGAAAAAACTAAAAAAAATTTTTTTGCCTCTGCACTTTTTTTAAATAAAAAAATACGAAAAATATTGAAAAAATGCTCTTCTTAATAATTTATTTTCATTTTGTTTATTTCATATTATTTTTTTAATAATTACGAATCTATTTCAATTTACATCATTAAAGTAGAACATGTAGAAGTATTTTTATTTATTTTTTCAAAAAAAGGTTGCATTCTCCTATCCAAAGAGGTTTCCGTCAAAACTTCCTTGTCTATTTATTTAATCATTTAATCTTAAGACACACCAATGATGTCTATGATGTTAAATTTAAGAAAAATTAAATACTATAATATTTAAAAAAAACATATTTAATTACAGAGTAGGTATATCCTAAATATTTATTTTAATAAAAATATAACAGTACCTATATAAATTATAATGAACATTTTAAAAGGCTTAAAGTTACCGTTTCGTTTTTGATATAATATGCATTTAAGGGTTAAGTTCAATTGTAATGAACACGGTAACCGAAGTTAATAGAAGAAGTTAACTAACTGAAGTTACTGTGTTTTCAATTACGAGAGCAATAGATATTGTTTTCACAGTAACTTTAGTAACTGTGTTGATTCCAACTGAACTTAAACTTAAATAACTTAAAGTTCAGTAATTAACGGAGTAACTGTTTTTAATTACGAGCGCAGAATATGTGAACTTCTTTTATGTCTAGTATAGCAAGTTTAAAAGAACGCATTACTACATCTAAGCTAACTGCTAACTTAGATATTTACTTATCTATATTGTAATACCAATGTAAGCCTGAGCAATAATTACCAGACGCCTTACAATAAACATGCGTCCATAAAACTCCTCTTTCAATTCTCTCCAATGGATCCTCATTGTGCCCACGACTAAGAGGAGCCTCTGCCAGGCTTCCTGATAGAACCCGTACATCATAACCTGACGACCGTGCAACTCGTAAGTAAAAGTAAACAGCCTATAACTGTCCCACTGCTGGGCAAAGGCCTCCATCATTGAAACCAAGTCATCACTACAATTGATGGGTAATGGCTTAATCACCACGCTTGCCAAGGCGGGTTGGTGATCACAAACCCGGGGATATGCATCGAAAAATCCGAAATACATTTTGCCCGACCTGGGAATTGAACCCGGGACCTTCGGGTATCGGGCCGAGCGCTCTGCCACTCAGCCACCGAGGCACTGTGCAACTCGTACTTCATTACAATCAATCTATACTATTAATAAAGAGATAAAGGTTGTTTATTTGTTTGTTTGCGGAGGGTAATCTCTGGAACTACTGGTCCGTGTCTAAAAATGTTTCCACTAAATTTTACTTTTTATTTTTAAGTGCTAATTGCTGCACCGAGTCTAAATTAAATATTTATAAAATACTAGCGGCCCGTCCCGGCTTCGCACGGGTGGACATTTCTTTTTTAATATAGCCTATGAGTTTCATTCCCGTGGGAATACCGGGATAAAAATCCTATCCTATGTATTAATCCAGGTTATAAGGTTATAAACTATCTGTATGCCGAATTTCATCCAAATCCATACATCCGTTGCAGCGTGAAGAAGCAACAAATATAAACACATACACAAATTTTCGCATTTATATTATTATACTATAGCGTTGTGTTATCAAATTTGTGGTATTTCATCTGCAAAGATGAATCTGCATAGCCATCGGTTGCAATAACCGTTGGCGTTGGATAGATGGCGCACTGTGCCGTTATAAGCACTCAAAAAAAATAAAAAAAATAAAAAAGCAGTGACAAAATTCAGCGCTTACGTCAGCCTTAGCGGTCAGTGCAGCCGCCCGGATTGCGGAAGACCCAGGTTTGATTCCTGGCTGGGTCGGGTAGGCGTTTTTTTTCACTGTATTTTATAAGTTTTATAAATATTAAATTTTTTAACTGATAGAATGTTACATTCTTTGCGGGTAACATTGGCTATATTTTATTTTGATAAAAAGGGTTTATTTTTTTAATGTCATAGACACGTGGACGAAGTTGCGGATAAAATTCTAGATAAATGATAAAGTCAGATACGTTATATGCATACAAAACAACCGAAAATAAAGTTTCTAAATGTTTTGTTGGAATTTCGAACGTGGTGGCACGCCAGCACAGATACACAATTACACATTTTTAATTTCAACTAATATTAAAGTACATTAAAATGAAACAACTTTTACTATACTACTACTACTTATACTATACGCGAGGCTATTAAAATTAAAAAAAACATCCTAATTTCAATAGGATAGAATTAGAGAAGATGGTTGGTATCTACCACCAGCCTGGGATCCCATCATACAAAATATTAAATCCCAGCCCCAACACCATACTGCCAGACCAAAAGATACTGTAAGCTCTTTCTGCGTAAAACAGAACGCACCTGATTAAATTTAAATGAGTAATCTCTCGTAGTCGAGTAATCTCATAATTAGTTGGTAGCTTGTATACCTACCGTATACAAGCTACCAACTAATTATGAGACGACCAACACCTCAGTCTCCCTGTGACCACGGACCCTGCAAAGGGTTCGAAACGTCAGGATAAACATTAAATAAGTAATGTGTAAAATAAACGCGAGTAGATCCGTAAAAGTTGTTTCATTTCAATGTGTAGTGTTCGCGTTAACTTGAGAAAACAATATTAAAGGTGTAGTATAATTTATTTAATTTAATTTATTTAATTTAATTTATTTACTTAATATTAATAGGCCACACCCAAAACTAAATCACAAAAATTATAGCAGACAAAATATTAAACTGGGATAATCTTTCTCAACAGTTATCCACCCAATGTTGAGTGTAGGTCTCTTCTAGTGCACTCCATTTCCTTCGATCTTGTGCCTTCCTCATCCAACTCTTCCCCGCTACCTTGACAAACTGGGATACAACCCCTAGTAATTAAAGCAATAATAACGAAAATAACAGAAAGTGTTTGTTATTTGCCATTTCTCTAACGAAAACTAAATCTAAGTACCTACGGGATTTTGTAATCAGTACTGTCAACTGACTCAGTTGTCCGTCTCCATCTGAAAGCGACTGAGGCCAAAAGGATACGGCTGCCTGCTTTTGTTCGGAGCGTCTTCTAGGCACCAGTAACGTATAGATCTACCTTTTTTATTTATGTAATATCATTGCTTGAATCCAGTGGATTGCGCACTATTTGCATCCCTTTTGCTTGTATGTTCATCGACAGAGAGCGTTGTGCCATGGTAGTTAGCGCCTAAATGTTTTTCAGAGCAGATTTTCTTTATTCCTTACGGGTAAGCACTACCCTACATCTCACCTGATGTTAAGTGATGATAAGACTCATCGTGCAAACGTAATCCACCCGTAATCATTAACTACTGAGGCACTGGCTATCTAATTTGTAAGTGCCGGAAAACAACATTGCTACTATCGTTGATGTTATGACTAGAGTTGCCAACTATTTCTCAGGAAATTAAAGTATATATATCACTAACTAGTATAAAAAAAGGGATTTGAAGAAAAAATAAAGTATTTTCCAAATTTATTTATTTAAATGTTTAAAAACATTTTTTTTGTACTCTTGGTACTATCTAATATTTTTTTATTGTTGTAAAGCGCGATCAGAAATTAGCGTTGCGTTTCGTTTCACTTCACCTGAGTCAGAGTATCATTCAGTAGTTCAGAAATTAAGTCAACTGGAATACTTCGTTCAATCGCACGCATTAGTCGGAAATAGTGTATTTTCCATACTTTATTTTTATTAAAAAGAATAAAGTATGGGGATGGAAAACGTAGGATACGTTATTTTAAAGTATTGGCAACCCTAGTTATGACATATTCAGATATATGGTGGTAGCTAGCCAGGCGGACTTAAAACAAGCCCCACCACCGGGAATCGTACCAGGGGACCGGGTCTACCACTAAACCAAAGAGGCGGTTATTTAACAACATCATCATCATCATCATCTCAGCCAAAAGACGTCCACTGCTGGACAAAGGCCTCCCCCAAGGATATGAGGGGTATTTGCCGTAATCGCCACGCTTGGCAGGCGGGTTGGCGATCGCAGTAAGTTGAGACTTAACCTCAGAGAGATGCTGCTGCCCATCCTCTGGAATGGTCCCTTAGTCGGCTTTTACGACACCCACGGGAAGAGATGGTACCAACATAAAAGCTAAAAATTACTACAGATGTAAAATTTACCGTAGTTTATCTACAATAAAGCCAATTGGAATCAATTGTCGCACAGCGGGAGATCGTTAAAGTTAAACTTCAAAAGATGTGGCTGTTGCATCCCTGTCGTGTGATAGTCTTAACAAGGGATGGAATGTACTGACATAAACCGGGTTCAATGAACTTATTGAACGCATCAGTTTAATGTAGAGCTATCAGTTACCTAAAAATGAGGTAACGTTACGTTTAACAAGCCAATGATTGAAGAAATGAATTAAAGTAGATTGGTGATATAGAGAAAACGGAATGATATGAAAATACCACGGAATAGATAAATAAATACATTCTTAGCGTGATATCCGTCCTGGATAAAATTAAATCTGGAGTAGGTACTCTAGTGTACCTCTTATATCATGTTTGAGCTTCTTGAGCTGCACTGCCCTAGTACTCTAAATAACTAAACAAAACACAATCACAAAACAATGCAAACGGCGACGAACTGTAAAATAGCGCACAAAAAATGCTTTGCATTCACTTTCTTTGTCTGACACACCATGTCCTTTGTATGCGTGGTACAACTAACACGGGATTGACACATATGCCACAAAATAATTAGATTGCAGTAGGTAAGCTTCATAGAATCACTATTTAAATAGTGACTAAGTAATCTTGTCTGACCACTGAGGAAGTGGTTATCGTATTTAACCGTTGCAACAGCTCAAGGGAGCGGCGCCATCGGAAACTGATCCCACAGTCACCGCAACACTCCCCACGCTGCTCCATGCACCGCTCCCCGCAAGGCTACCCCCGGAACGGCAAATAAAAAGCACGGAAAATAAAAAGCACGGAAAATAAAAGCACGGAAAATAAAAAGCACGGAAAATAAAAAGCACGGAAAATAAAAAGCACGGAAAATAAAAAGCACGGAAAATAAAAAGCACGGAAAATAAAAAGCGGGGAGTGATGTGGGGAGCCCCCCACACCACTCCCCGCATTTATTTTTTGAGAGAGTTTGCTGATTGCTACTGGGCAACATGCTAGTGCATGTTCCCGCGCCTTACTAGATTCTCCGAGGGGTTCGAATCGGATACTTTCCGCACCACTCTTCGCATTGCTTCCCACACTACTCACACACCACTTCCCACACTGCACCCCGCGTCACTCTCCACACCGCTCTTCGCACCTGCGCCACCGCGTTGTTGCTAGGATTGCGGCTCGCCGCGCCGCCTGTCGCCACTCGCTACCAGGGCGGCCGCACGTCGCGCGATGTCTCTCCACTTCGGACGACTTTCTGCGTTGCGAGCACACTGCACCAAATACCTGCCGGCTGTTTCTCAGATGCCCTGATACCTGTATACACCGGTACTTGTAACAATATGTGAACAAGCTTTTGCAAAGCGGCCGGCTAATCTATACTTATATTATAAAGCTGAAGAATTTGTTTGTTTGTTTGGTTGAACGCGCTAATCTCAGGAACTACTGGTTCGAATTGAAAAATATTTTTGTGTTGAATAGTCCATTTATTGAGAAAGGCTATAGGCTATATTACATCACGCTATGACTAATAGGAGTGGAGCAGCAATGTTCGCTAATTAATGCGGGTGAAACAGCGGGGCACATTACAAGCTAAAAGTTGTTAATTGTACAATTGCAACGCCCACAAATCGCTCAATGCATGTAAACTATTACATACGCTTTGTGTCCGTAGTACCAATTTATCAACCGCAACTTGGGCAGTCGGGTAGCAATTGTACACACGGCAGATCAACCTACCCAAACCTGTCAAATTTCTCTAATGAATATTGATCCTTATAGCCAAACGATAAAGTTCAAAATTGATTGTACAACTTTCACAGTTTTGGGTAGGTTGATCTGCCGCCGTGTGTACAGTGTGTACAACTGGATGCTTCTTTCGGTAATAAGCCTGCCGCTTTGCAAAAGCTCGGTCGCATATTGTTGCAAGTACCGGTGTAGACAGGTATCAGGGCATCTGAGAAGCGGCCGGGTGTAATGAACCGAGGTGACACTAATCCGCCCACACACTTAACGGGCTCACTGTCTTTGTCGATATAGATAACTTTATGAACTCGAATAAATATCGCCTTGGCAGCATAGGTCGATTGGAGATCAGCGGTCGATCAGACCCAGAGGTCCCGGGTTCGATTACCAAAATTGAAAGCGTGCTGACCACAAAAAAAAAATTATATTATATCCAATCTTGAGATGGCGGAATGAGTTGGACTCCCACTTAAGGGTGGGCCGACCAAAAAATGCCAAAAATGCAGTTACGGTTAAGTAAATATAATTGAAAATACTATCGTATTAAATGAACAAAATATATATTTAGTATCATAGGGAACGTGTTTACAATTTGTCAGATTCATAAATTCATAACACGCTATAGTTTTTTCTACAATATCATTTAAAGTTGGGCAAAGATCATGAAAACGAGTGGCGGCGTTTAGTAGATTTCTTATAGTTTATCTAAATTATTGTACCTCTGATTTTGTCTAAACAATCATCAACAGATAAACTACAAATTGCTAGACTACAGTTTTGATTCATCAAGTGGTTATTTAAATAATATTTTTTTATTAAGCACTTAAATTCCTCATACAAAATTAGTGTGGCCGCGCGGCATCAAATAAATATGGACGACGACATTTCAAATAAAACATATGACACTTGTCACTTACGGACGGCGCACCCTTAAAGAATTGGCACGAAATAGCTCAGGATAGAGATTGGTGGAAGATGGGAAGAGGCCTTTGCCCTGCAGTGGGGAAGTAATGGCTTATTATAATAATAAATATTATTATTATATCTTAATTAATGGCTTCGCGTTTAGCATTAAATTAATTTCAAGTAATAATTGTAATAAGTAGTAAGAGTACCATTTGTACGGAAGATTGAATTAAAAATGGAGTCTCACAATAAGTGCTGTTACAAGAAGAAATCGGGTAAAACTCCCAAACAATAAATATTTTGCGTATTAATCTGAAAAGTCATAACTGTGCGACGCGCACGGCTGGCTATGCGCATGCGCTATTACGCTATGACCGTTAGTGCACTTCTTTATTGCTTTTAAACGCTCTATTGCCTGTGTGCATGTGAAGCTGATTGTATGTTGCTTTTGCTAGCTTACTCACTAGCGACAAATTGTGGGAAAAACTGCGAAATCTAGAAAAATATTATATGGTCATTATATCCCAGCCCTAACATAACATTGCAAACCGTAAAATACTTCAAGCGTAAAATGGAACGCACCCGATAAAAGAAGCACGGGTGTATGTAAATTAGAAATTAAATATGAGGCGACCAACACCTGTGACCACGTACTCTGTCAAATAATAGTTTGTAAAATACAAATAATGTGAAAAATTAAATTAGAGCTAATTCGTTAAAAAACAAAACAAAATTTAAAAAAATGATTTTAAACGTTTTATTGTACTAGTTTAAGAGAATACACGTTGACCTAAGTAAAAAAAAGGTTAGCTACACTAACTTAAATTATTAGACGTTTTAGATGCTGATGAAACAGTTAATTATTATTTAATGATAACCATGTTATTTATAATAGCTATGTCGTGTTGTGAAACTGGAAACCTACTAAGTACTTAACTAAGTAATTAAGACCGAAACGCAATTGGGTTGAGATAAAAATTACCTATGTTTTAAAGCAATTAACCTACTATCTTCATAGAGATTTTAGAATACTGCCTGCTACATACTCTACAAAAAATAATGTCTACCTTTTTGAGGTAAACGAAAATGAAACTTTCTTGTATGATTTTGTATATAACTTTTTATCATAGGATTGCGTCGTCACCGCCAATTCAATACGTTTTCCATATTAAAATATATAGTTACGCAATAACATTTCTCATATTCACATAATATATTATATTTACAAGTTATTGCTTTATTATAACACATTATTAATCCTCCCGAAGTTTATAATAAGCTTTTCCTTGGAGTGAGTGAGTGAGTGTGCTGTGAGTGAGGTGTTCTCTGTTGGGTCATATTAAAGTTATTTAAACTAGTTTAGGCATCAAAGCAGTGCTTAAAGCCAAGCTGTTACTACTTGACGCTACTTCGATCCTTTGCGTTTTGTAGTTAACTTTGATTGGACGAACATTTAAATCAAACACTTTTTCTAAATTTAAATTTTATCCTGACGTAGAAAGTCCATGGTCATAGGGTGTTGGTCGTCATATAATTACAAGTATAGTTTGGAATTCGCACACTGTCTTTTATTTTGAATACAGTGCGTTCCGATTTTCGCAAAATTATCTTACGTTTTTTTTAAATTACCATAACAAAACATGCATAATATCAATTATCAATTTTTAGTCGCATTGTTAAACCACAAGGGTTGTCATAATGCGACTACATTCACAATACTCTTAAGGCGACGCACCGCTAAACCGTAAGAAAAACTGTTTTTTTTCCTTCAAATTAAAACTACAAATTGTTTAAAAAAAAATTAACTAGCATATTGAAGTGTGTGTTAAGACTAATCTACAAAAAAAATTAGATGCTTAAATCCGTCTGGTTTGCCTGTAAAATGCAAATCTATGTTTTAAAAGAGATTACTTTGATATTTTTTTCTCTGTTAAAAAAGTTGACAAATCGTGTTTCTGCAACTAGCAGAATGAAGTTAATTAAATGAAAAATCAAGTCATCAAATATCACTCTCATATGTTTTGTAATTGTTGGGAACAATCAAGATCCACACAACGTAAATTTCCAATGCGTCGCCTTAACTAAAAACATTTAAAAAGTACTTAAATATTTTTTTAGGGTTACAACATCTACGAAATATTTTGTCGTGCAGTGAGGATTTAAAAACCTGTATGATGGGATCCCAGGCAGGAAGTTAATATGGATCGGAGGTCGATCAAATAGTGATGAAAAGTCGCCCTCAGGAATTGGAAATTAACTTCTTAGTCATCCATAGTCTCCATAGTCAAGTCAAGCTAATGAGACACCAGTGTGGACGTTTTAAAATATTTAATGCTTTTATTTAACAGTTATCAGCATGTCAACAGCTGAATTAAGGATTAGGCAAAACGGTTTTCGTTCCTCATAAAAAGAAGTGCGGTGAAAAAGAGCCACAATTATTTTGAAAAACAACGAATTTACGACTTAGACTTATACTCAAATCGCATATGGCCTCATTCTTTCATTTATTCCTTACGTGATATTTTTTTATCTTCGCTAGTCGTTTGTTCTCAACCAGCCAGCATTCAACAACCAGTTACTTTGTTATGATCTCGTTTACACATAACTTTCTCCTGTCCCTATTCATATTATCGTCCTTAAATCAGGGTGTTACCGTTATGTCTTGGATCTGCGCGCGCGCTTAGCAGTGCGCAGCGGCATATGAGAGCGCGCGCACCTTTCGCGCGCATGGAACGCGCATATCAACAAAAAATATTTTTTATTAACTTCAGTACTAAAATTGTGTGTCTCAGTTAGTAAAGTATTTTATGGTGTTATTTAAGAAAATGGTGTCAATGAATTTTTTTGCATTCGGTGAGTTCTAAAAAGACTTTAGTCAAAAATGAAAGTGACCTGTTTACTTGTTAGATATGTAAATTCTTGTATCTGTTATTTTAGTTTGTTTTGTAAAAACTGATGAAATTATAAAGTAACTATTAGTATTAGTAGTATTAGTATTAGTACTATTAGTTTAGTATTAGTAGTTAGGTTCTTAAGTTTTCACTACTTACCTATTGATTTTTGTGAGCATCATTGAAATATTTTCGTAAAATATATAATTAAGATTAAAAGTCAAACTTATCCTACGGTGTTTTGATAAAAGGATTCAGTTTGAACGGTAGAAGATTTATTGCCGTAACACTGTGTTTTTTAAAGCGACAATTAAAAAATAAGTGACATAATATGATTAGTTTAACATGCTATTTGCTTTGCATTTCAAAAAAACTTCAAACCAAAAACAAACTATAAACTATGCTAAACAACAATCCGATCAATCTATTCATTTATATTTATTTCTTTAATATATTTATTTCTTTATTTTAAAATAAAGATTTTGTTTTGTAATTTTTTTAATGTTTACTTTTCTGGTGAAAGTATTATCTCTGTACCAAATAATCTATAGACTTTAATACAAAATATCCGTTCAATTTAAAATAGTCTTAAATTTTCATTATCAGCCTACAAGCGTCCTTTAATGGGCTTAAGCCTTCTCACTTCAACAATAACACGTGGGGATACTGGGGCATAACCAAAAGTGGGTTAAAACGACTTACTATAATAATATAAATAATTCTTTACCATAAAACTACGATTGACTTGAATATAATAACAACATGCCAAAAAAATTAACTTACCAACGGTTTCCACACTAGGACGAGTCTAACATGTAGCAAACCACATACAATTTATTGTGCAAATATGTAGTTAATTGAACTAAATTTTAAAACAATATTAATTTTTACTTATGTATTAGACCTTATGATATTTATTGAATTTAATTTTATTATTATTAACTTTAATAAAACAATAGTAATTATTTGCCTAGCTGAACGTTTAATGTTTTGAATTTAATATTTTACTAACTTAATTATGTACACATAAAATCTGTTTCCAATGCAAAGTTTAATATTTTAAACTTTACATTTTTTTTCTTAACTAATTGGAACAGATATAAGTTAGTTCTCCATGCAATAAGAGTTTTCATTAAAAAAAATATATTAAATAACTAGCTGTGCTCGCGACTTCGTCCGCGTGGAATAGTGACTTTCGGCAGCATTTTTAATTTTTAAGGCTCTTGTTCTCGTTTTTGCAACATTTTTCACTGATGCTTCGCTCCTATTAGTTGCAGCGTAATGTTATATAGCCTAAAGCCTTCCTCGATAAATGGACTATTCAACACTAAAAGAATGTTTCAATTCGAATCAGTAGTTCCTGAAATTAGCGCGTTCAAACAAAAAAACTCTTCAGCTTTATAATATTATTAATATAGATACCTACAATCTAAAATGGTGTCATCTTATTTTGATTAAAAAAAATGTTGTTGATCTAAAACAGTATAAATGTTGTTGTTCCCATTTTTTATTCCTTGAGGGTAAGCACTTGTCCTTCATATATCACCTGATGATAAGTGATGATTAAGCCGAAGGTGAAGCGTACTTCACGCGGATTCCTGACTCCACGAGGAAAAAGGAACAGATTATCTTTCTCCCTTTCAGAACACAACAAAGCTAGTTATTAACATTAACGTTATAGCGACATATTTAGATAATGTGGTAGTAGCTAGCCTAAGTCCCAAGACTAGTTTAAGTCCGCTGAAAATTGAACCCGGGACGTCTGGGTCTGACATCGGTGCGGAGGACTTTACCACTAGAGTACAGGGACTTTAAAAATACAATGGAGTCGTAGGTGCGTAGTTGGTTTTATAATTTAAACGAACAGTTGGTAAATAACGGTGCGGTGATAAAGTTGATAAGACGGTAATTACCTACAAGCAATTCCATTCTGCGCCACTCTTGTCCAATATTGCCAGTTTCAATCAATCTGTTGACTAGCATCCTTAGTTAGATTAGAGAATTGATACAACTAACGTAAGCGTAGCGTAAAGAGATTTGGTGAGATTTTCGTTTCTTCTATGTCGCATTTTCAAAAGATGGTATAGTCTACCAGCACACGTTTTCCCTCTTTCGAATAACGTGGGGTCTTCAAACGAGGCGTGAAGATGGTGGATGGTGGTGATTGTGGGCTGGCATGGTGAGGGTGACTGATGCTGCGATGTTTTCACGCTGCACCAGTGGTCTTCGCGTCTGGACTCCATTTACTACGGTGCTTAAAGCCTAATAAAACGCATTACCTACTAGAAAAAAAAATATGTAGAGATGAAATAACCTAATACATCACAAAATTCAGAAGCGAACAAAATAAATAAGAATGCATATTGTGTGTTTATTAAAGTAGGATAAGGTGTAAATTTTCAGTAAGAAAGCATTGTATAAAATTTATAACTGCTATAAGAAGAAGAAGAACTTGTATTGTTGATCTTATTTCAGTTAAAAATAAACAAATAAGGTTCATTTTTTACAATACAAGCAATTTTTTAATTATTTTGGTCTGTCTTATTTTTACCCGAAATTTCAGGTGTCTTATTATTACCCCGACTATCAGGTTCTGTGGTACAGACGCCTGCACATAAATCTATCCAAAACTGTACAATTTCTTCAATACATTTTCAACCATAACGTTAAGAGCGTTTACGCCGCACACTAGCGCCGCCAATGAAAAAAAAAACATATCTAGTAATTAGAGGTAGAAAATCAAATTATGCTCAACAAACTATTTGAATTAAGTAATTTAGCATTTTTACGTCACCTAATGAACAAGACGTTACGGCCACTTTTAACTATTACGCGGTATTTAACTAAACCATAACATGTGAGGTGTTCATTAGGTGATGTAAAAATGCTAAATTACTTCATTCAAATAGTTTGTTGAACATACTTTGATTTATATATGTTTAAGTATATAATTTTTAACGCAAATTTTGTTGCGAACAAATAAAAAGTAAAAAGTAAATAGTGTTGAATAATTTTGGCGGGCTGGTTAGAACCACGATAGCTCAATTGGGAGAGCACCTGGCCTGGTATATCAGAAGGGTGCGGGTGCAAATCCTGCTCGTGGAAATTTTTTCAACATTTGTGTTTTTATACTTTGATTTTCTATCTCTAATTACTAGATATGTTTTTTTTTTCATTGGCGGCGCTAGTGTGCGGCGTAAACGCTCTTAAGATATAAAGTTCAAAACCAATTGCGGAAATTTTACAGTTTGTGGTAGGTCGATGTGCAGGCGTGTGTACGTAGTAAATACGAACAGTAACACAGAACATACAAAAATAATGTTAAAAAAAGTAATATAATATAAGAAATGAACTAGTAAAAAGAAAACATGCATCAGTATAAAAAGAAATCAAAACTAATGTCAATAGAATAAATAGCAACATTAACATACAAAAGAGATGTAGGCATAAATTGACTTATAACTTTAATGTCGTATTAAATTATGTGGGTGTCACAATGACATCTTGATAACTTAACTTTATTATTATAAGCATTATGTACTTGCTTCGGCAGTACATATACTAAAATTGGAACGATACAGAGAAGATTAGCATGGCCCCTGCGCAAGGTTGACACGCAAAATCGTGAAGCGTTCCACATTTTTTCACAACGCCTATTAAAGTCTTAAGCAGAGTTACGGACAATGTCAAAACACTAATAACCTGCCCTAAAACTAGACACTGGCTAAATCGTAGCGAAAGCCAGTTTTCAAGAAATTGAATAAGCATTATAGTGACCTACACTATAATGCTTATTCAATTTCTTGAAAAATGGCAATAATAGTGGTAATAATAAATAATAAAAAAACTATTTTGAAATAAAACTCTTAAAAATGAAATGAATGAAAATAAAAGCATATTATTTAACTGAACATTAGGGGCATATATTAATGGGCAGTTTATTTTTAATTTTTATGACAATTGCAGTGTTATATAATGTGGCTTTAGTAAAATGAAGTGACTCGTCTACACTAAATAAGAATGTAAATTCATTTACATTTCTTATGTAGGAGGTATAGTCGCGTAACAACAACACGTGACCAAGAAAATGGAGAAAACATTTCGCAACTTCTTAAGGCAGTTAATTAAAAACAACCCTGTGTCGAAATGTTTGTTCGTGGAAAATGATTTTCAAAGAAATGAAAAAGGTCGTTGAAGAGAAAAAAGGAAAACTTTGGAAAGCCATACAATATTGTTTGAAAGAGTGCTGCTTTTGCGTCAACCATTTCTTTTATGTCTGCTACTCCGTTTGCGAAACATCCGTTCGTAACGAACTTAGAACAATTGCTTGCGAGAAAGGGATCGTACATAATGGTACCGCGTCGCTACCTGTGTTTCACCCTTTTCCTCTAATAAATGCTTTCGTAACGTCCTTTGAAGTCTTATAAGTTATACTTTACTAGCGACTGCCCGTGACTTCGTCTGCGTAAACACTCCTAAGCTACAAGCCCGAGAGAATTTCTAAAAATTGTCTTTTTATTTATCCCAAGTAAGTAGCTAAAGCACTCGTTTTATGGAAATCAGAAACAACGACGGTACCACAACCACCCAGACCCGACACACATCGAAAAGTTCGTTTTTTGACATTGACCCGACCGGGAATCGAACCCGGGACCTCAGAGTTAGCGCCGCCTAATGTCCGGCGTGCAAGCCACTCGGCTACAGAGGTCGTCATCAATACTCATAACCACAATAATCATCTCGAGCTCCTCCGTGCTTTGGAAGGCGCTTAAAGCCGTTGGTCCCGGCTGCATTAGCAGTCGTTAACAACCAATCCGCACTGGGCTGCGTTTTGGTTTATGGTCCGTTCTCCTTGTGGTATCTCCTTTCAGCTTTTCATAGGGAAGGGTGGGGCACGACAGCATTAGGGACATAGAAATGAGCTGCTGATGGCTGATGATGATAATAATAACCTTTTTTTATCAAATTAATTTAGTATGAAAAATGAAAAAAAAAGAAAAATATTTATTTATCACAACAAATCAAACAACAAAATGTAATAGTGTAATATCATGGTTCATAAATCGTTAATGCGCCGCATGTGACGGAATGCGTAATGAAGTAAGTTCTATGTAAACCTGATTGACACTTTCTATTGAGTGATAGATTTTGATTCCAACTGACATTATTCAAAGGTGACACAAAGGTATACAGGTACTGACAAAATACTATATTTTTTTAACGTATATTTTTTAAGATTTTGTTGTTGGCCGCAGCTGGACTTTACAACGTAACCTTTTAGGGGCGGCGAGACACTACAGGTTCCCTAAGCCGTAGTGATAGAACATCCTCAGAAGGTTTCTAAAGGGGATGACATCACGCATCATCATCACCATCATCATCATCAGCCCCTCTCGACCCACTGCTGGGCATAGGCCTCTCTTTGCTTATGCAAGCAAGCAAGCTCTTAGAAACGTTACTAGTTAACTTTAATAGAAATTTTCTTTGCATTTACGTTGGGCGGGTAAGTTAATTACGTTGGTGTTTGAAACGCTTCCTGGAAATGTGAGTTATTGTTTTACCAGTCATAATTAAGTTGCTGGCAAATGCATTTCCTTTCCTTTGTTCATACAATTCTATTTTTTTATGTTTCAAAAAAGTTTAAGTCAATTTACTTTCTACTGAAATAATTGATGTTTACTTTTCGATTCGTGGCTTCGCCTATGTTTTTTTTAGAGTTTTTTGATTGCCTTTGACAGCAATTTCAGCGTCACCGGACTTCCGATTCGATCCGAACCCTTCGGAGACTCTGGTAGGGCACGGGGACGCGGACTTTTAAGTGTTCGATGCCGTTCCCTCTAGAAATCCTCCGAAGGTGATTCGTTTCAACACGGCTTGAGGTACCCTTTACGTACCTCGCCGCCCCCAAAAAACCCCGGTGACGCTGAAAATGCCGTTAGAGGAAATCAGCAATCTCTCTCAAAAAAAAAGTCACCGGAGTTTTTTGGGGGCGGCGAGAAACTTAAAGGGTTCCTCAATCCGTGAGAAAAGAAGCACCGTCAGAGGTTTTGAAGAGGGAACGACATCACACACTATTGCGTGTTCCCGTGCTCTACTAGATACTCCGGGGGGTTCCGATCGGATCGGGTTCGCCTATGTGCGCTTCGGTCTTTCACAAAATGTATTCTGTTGGAACCACCAGAAAGTTACTTATGTTACTTTTTATTTCACAAAAGTTTTTTTTAATGGTTACTTTTAACTGTCAAGAGCTCTGTATTTCCCTTAAGCATAGAAAGGTTAATTAAAGTTGGATTATTAGTATTAAAATTGGAACTTTTCACTTTGTTTGGTTTACCAAAAATATGTAAAATGGCATATAATCCCGATTTTGTAAACGTGATCGAATATAAATTTAAACTGATACTCAGAGTGCACATAAGATATAAGATAGCCATCACAAACAGATCACACAACACATCACTATACATGAAGACATATAAAAACAATTTCCCCCGTTGAAAAAAAGAACCCAAAGCGAGCATTATTAAATCAAAGAGAACTTTTATCGGATGCAGTTAATTTCAACTTACAAATACATTTCGATTTTATTAAATTAATTTGTCGGCCGAGGCGACCCGTCAAAGGGAGCACCTAATGACGTCGATTGCTCTGGAATTGGTCCAGCGAAGCCGGGCGGGTGCTCCAAAGACAGCTCAATTACATGAAGCCGGAGTAACAGCGATGCCGTCACAAATTAAAGAATCGATCCACGCAATTAATCTGGTTTAAGTGCGAGCGCACGCTTTATAGGCATACGACTGTTTTATGCTTCTTTTTTTGGAAAGAGTTTGCTGTTGGCTTCAGCCGGCTTTTACAGCATCACCGGACTTGATTGGGGTGCGGTGAGAAAATTAAAGGGTTCCTTAAGTCAGAGGGTTTCCAGAGGGATTGGCGTCACGCAAACGTGTCCCCGAGAGAGATGGGAATAGCCGCGGATCGTGCTCAGTGGTGTGCACTTGGAGATGCCTATGTCGTGTATAGGCTGATGATGTGATGTGATGTGAAGCGTTTCACCGATCGGAACCCCTCGGAGAATCTAGTAGGGTTACTAGATTCTCCGAGGGGATTTTGTTCAAGTAACGGTTTTAATTTTTCATCCATAGAAAGTGTCAAACTTCTCGAGAAATTTTCTGTAAGTTTATTTGTATGTCTTTGAAATTGTTCTTTCATTTCATTCGTTTTAGTATTCATGTTTAATGTCTGTGTTCATTTTCTCAATTAAAAAATCTAAATGTTTGTCCATGTTTGTCTCCTCTTATTTTTTCATGTTAATATATTTGCACGAACGAAACGGAACGTAGTGTGTTTCCGAACGAGGTTTGAGTTTTGTTAAGTTGTCGTTCCGTCAGCTGTCACATCACTTATTCCAAACTTTTTAGGTAATGTCAATTATGCCGATGTGATTTTTGTATGCCGAATTTTACAACCCGCACGTTTATCACTTAATTTTATAGTTCACACTATGTGTTTTGCTTTTATTTGAAGTTTTATGGTGAAACCACTTTGTTTGCACTGTTTTAAATTCACTTTACGAATTATTCTACGAGAGCATAACGAAAGACGTGTTGGTTGTCAAACGCCGGAACCGGAACCTTGATTGTTCAAATTCAAACTTAATGTAGAACAAAACCTTTTTACATATAAAATGTCTTCATACAACCAGTAGTGTTCAGTTTTATAATCACAGATGGCGCTGTGCTCTATGAGAGTGAATCGCACTATGGAGATTTCTTTAGAATTATATTAAGTTTAAATGTAATAACCACAAAACTATCTATTCCGTGGTAGTAACGTATTACAGCATTCGATCACTTTATTAAAACCATACATTTACAGAACAAAAATTAGTTTGATTGAATTTCATCGAATTCTCATCCACAGGCCTATTTTTTTTTACAGTGAGTGATGATGATGAATTTATTTTCTTTTGCAGTATTTCTGCCAAACTGCATTAAATTTACACTAAAAAAGAAGAGTTTGAAGTCAATAACAACAAATTAGTGATAATTAATAGATGTTAATGCGTAATGTCAGCGTATTATAAAACAATTTAACATAAACATGTACGTGACTGCCATTTCGTTACGGTAGATTGTTTCACGCTTAAATTGGTAAATTTATTGATAAAACTGAGCGCAGTATTAGTCGTGCGAGAAAAGTGATTTACTGATTTATATAATACGAATATTTGTTTATTGTAATATGGTATAATTTGTATATATTTGTCACAAATATATACAAATAATTTGTGTAGACAAATGACTGCGGTCCATCTGATGTTAAGCAGAAGCGTAGTATAAAAATTTTATAAATCACTTTACTTATAATTTTTTGGAGCGCGTGCATACAGCCTTACAGTCATGAACTCGTGACTGTTGTGACACAAATATCACTTTAACGTTTAATGAAAGCCTTTAAAGAGCCTAAGCTTCGCCTTAAGAGCCTTGTGCTTTGCAAAAGGCTCGGAAAGGAAGGAAAAAAATCCCCTTAACTCAAAAATTAGTAGAAACCAATAAAACTCCGAACATATTAAAAAGTCGATGCTATTTTTATATATTTATATAATAGTTTCGTTTGAGGCGTCCAATTCTATTGGATCTTATTTTCTTACGTGGCAATATGAATTAATTTTCATTTTCTGTCATTAATTATGACGGAAAACGCTAACACCAATTTAATTTAAAAATAATGTTGTATTATTTAAAAAAATCTATTAATATTATATGTACGTATATATAATAATATATAATAATTTAAAAACAATAACTTTTTTATTTTTTTTTTATTTTACGGATAAGCACAATTCCTTGATTTCACCTGATGTTAAGTGATGAGAAGGCCAATAATGAAAGCGCACTTCACCCGGGATCCTCAACTAGTGAGGCACTGGCTATCTTATCTCTAGCTGCCGGAACACAATAATGCTACAAACATTGATGTTATGGTGACATATTTAGATAAGATTGTGATTGCTAGCCAGGCGGACAAACAAGCCCTACCACCAACCAAACCGAGTACACAAACATGTACCCCCCGCTGGGAATCGGGCCCGGGACCTCTGGGTCTAAACCGGTGGTCTTAGCCACTAGACCACAGAGGCGGTTGAAAGATATGTATAACGTCTACTCTGTGACGTTCGATGTTAATAGTGTTAATTAATTTCGGCGAGTTGGATTGAGCCACAATAGCATAGTTGGTAGTGCACCTGACCCGGCATGTCATGGGGTGCGGGTTCAAATCCCGCTCGTGGAATTTTTTCAATACTTTGTCTTTTTAAAAATTGTAATTTGTTCGCAACAATATTTGCGTAAAATTATTTGTAAATAATCATATTTTTTATTATTTTTATTGTTATAGGAATAGTCTCGCTGTTACTACAAGTGGGCTGTGAAGACGAAAACAAATACGATAAGTAAGTAATTTGAGTGCTGGACTAATTAGGTACTACATAGGAATTTTATATAGAATGAGATTTTCCTATGAAAAAGTCTTAAGATGTCTTATTTATAACGAATACCTTATAAATTCTTATTGGAACTTAGGGAAAATGCTGCATTATTAAAACTGTTTAATAAAATATATTACTTGGATTATTTTTCTAGCCACGTACATACCTATGTTTTAAATTAAAATTAGAAATGTTATATTCGTTTCTAGTAAAAAAAAAAAAAAAAATTGATTATCATTTCAACAGAAATAGTTTTTCAGTGTGAAAATAGATAAACTGGTCGTTTTCCAAATACAAAAGCAGTTTTAGACAAAATTTTCAATATTTTCTGTAGCAATGCTCAATCTATTTATATCCATAAAAATGTTCCAATGGCCCGTTCTACCTGTGGTCTTTCCATCCATGGGGAAGGTTCATGCCCCAGCAGTGGGCACAAAATGAGCTGGTAGGTAATGATGATGATTCAATTCAATTCAAATAATTTATTTCGGGCCGTAGTCCATATAGAGTTAGTAACAATAATTACTTAAAGACTAGTGTTAAAAATACAGTTATTATTATTAATATTATTTATGTACATTATATTTCTTTATTATTACCTATAATATATTATATTATATTATATTATGATGAATATTCTATAAAAAATAATATTTGCAGCTACACCCTGGTGCGGTTAATACCTCTCCAAGATGACCAAGTAAAAGCTGCAGTGCAGTTCCATGACACTCTGGATAGAATTGAGGTTTTGAAGACCAGCCGCGGGATAAACGACAGCTTAGATGTGTTGGTGCCACTGGACCGGATAGCATACATCCAGGACTATGCTCAAGATAACAAACTTACCTTAGAAGTGAAGAAGACTGGTTATGGCAGGTCAGTTCTTACAATTTAATTATTTTCAGGCAGCAAAGTTACGAAAATAACAACCCCTTGGATATATATATACATTTTTTGACCGTCACATGATGAATGTGTCGCTGTGTCCTGTACGCCAAGCATTTAATTCAGAGTAAAGCTAGTAACAGGAATAGGGCTTCAAATTCAAATTCAAATTAAAATTATTTATTTGTACTAAATGTGGTACATTACATAGGTGGAACAGGTTAGGTTGAGCATCGCACATTTAGCTAAAGTATTAGCATACAAATATTTAGTTCATAAAATATAAAGTTAAAAATTTAAAAATAAAAATAAAATACATCATCATTACTCATTTATTATATTACACGTTACAATCATTGTTAAAAATTCATCAATTGTATAAAAAACCTTAGATACTAACCATTTTCTGAGCATTAACTTAAACCTAGTATATGGGAGCTCCGTTATATACAAGGTGGCCGGAAGATTGACGTCCAAAAGAAAACGTCGTTTCTGCATATTCACTTAATGTGTAACTCATCTCTTTCACTTCCAAGTAAACAAAGTCCAAATCAGAAGGCAAAACAGTCCAGTAAACGAGCAAAGTAGTCAAAAAAGTAGGGCAAGCAAATTTGGGGTGAGCGATGGCGACACGAGTAGCAGTAAACACAAAGTGAGTACGACTGAGATAACATTTTGGCGTTGGCTTGGGTTGTCGCCCGCGCTACTGAGAGTGAGAGAGATGGCAATTATTCCGTCTCTATCCTCGCGGTCGACCTATTGTTATTGCAGGTAAAATAATCGCGTTCACTTTTACAACCCATGATTCGCAAGAATGCAACGCGCAGAATTGATAAAATTTAAAACTAAAATTAAACAAAATGTCAATTTTTTAGGCACTTTTTGGTTAGTTAACAAACCAATTTAATTTATCTTTATTTAATCCAATTTAACATTAGGAACCATAAAATAGCAAGACTTTTTGTTTTAATCACATGGATTATTTAAAAAAAATACCACGTGGCTGTCTTTGAAGGCCGATTCTAGGAAAAGTAGCTCATTAAGTGCTACTTTTTTTTAATGATTATGAAAGCTGAGTGTATGTCGCATGTTTTAGGATCACTAAAAAACCATGCAGTCATCTGTTTAGATTTTTAATTTTAATCTTAATGTTCTAGTCATAATTCAATAATCGTATTTTTTATTCTTGAGACCTGCATTTCCAAATTTTCATCAAAGTTACGAAGCTAATTGTTTTATGCATAGTAAAACTTATGAAGATTTCGTTGCAAAAAAAAAAATACAAAAAAGTCTACTTTTTTTTTCTAGAAATTTTTTAAGTTGATCGCTCGAAAATTCTCAAAAATTTAGAAAAAAATTCATAACTCGAAAACCGTGAAAAATCGCGGAACATACATGGGGGTGATTCGGATACCCCACGACACGAGAGATCTAATTTTTTCTTTTGGACGTCAATCTTCCGGCCACCTTGTATAATGGGATTTTATTATAAATTCTTATGCTCATTGCGTAACAATTATTTAAATAACGTTGTTTTGAGAATAGTGTCCAATATCAACTTACGTGGGTTCCTCGAATTTGTTCTATAATAGTCCTTTGCTTCTGTGAAATATTCATAATTCAATTTAACAAATTTCCCTATCTCCAGTATATAAATAGAGGCTAATGTTAACATACCCATTGACAAAAAATATGGTCTGCATGATATGTCAGGGGCAATACCACATAGAGCTCTTATACATAGCTTCTGTGCAATAAAAACTTTCTTAGCACCAGCACCACTTCCCCATATTATAACACCGTAACTCAGTATAGATTCTACGTATGCATAGTAGGCTAGGTAGGCTTCCAAAATTCTAAATATCTTTATTTTGTGTTTTTGTAAACTATAAGTATTGTCAGTTGTCGATTACAGCTGACAGACGGTGAAAAGGTTAAGAACTAAAATTTTTCTTTCTTTTCGTTGTCACTTGTCGTGCATAAGTGCAATTTAGGTTTTACTACTTTACATCGAAAATCAAATGGTGGAACATTAATAGGTCGATGACGAATGGGTGAAAGATGAATGTTATGCCTAAATTGAAAAAAGATTTTTTAATTTAATTTCATTTCACTTGTGCAGCTTCAGCTGACCGACACATAGTTTCTTTATCTTACCTAAAAATATTAAATAGATATATTAATTTAATATATTTCTTGGAACCGTCCCCATGAGCCCACAGTTGGAGGACATGTTTTATATAAAGGTCATTCGTTTTTAATTTTCTAATTATTTTTCTTTGTTTTTTTTTTTTCAAATTAAGCTAAGTAATGTTTTTGTTGTGTCTAGTACTAAAATAAACCTTAAATAGATAGGTCAAACATTAAATTTTTTTGGAAAGAATTTGCTGTGTCCACCCTTTAGCTTTTACAGCGATACTGGGCTTATGTTTCTATTTTCATGGTTTTAACAACTTATGACTCTTGACACGGTGCAACTCTGTTAGTGTATTTACCGACCGCAAATCATCAGGCGTCGATATGTTTCTATAATTCGATACTTTTTTATAGGCATCTCGATGTCGATCGACTACCAAAAAGGAGAGTTCTAAATGAGTTCAATATTTACGGCTACAATTCTTTTAATCAGGTGAGTGTTCAAATTTATTTTATACTGGTGTGTCCTAAGCTAGCCATAGCATGGCCGATCACAGTTACTATGTAATAGGTTTTTACCTATGAAATTGCCGTTTTGTGTGAAGATTTTTTTTAATTAGAAGAATTATTATTAACGGGATTATTACCATGTTTGTTGATGTGTGTGAGCATCCGATATTTCGGCACAGTTGCATGCACACACACAACAAAAAACATGGTAATAATTAATTCTAATGTAAGTGATATTGTTTTTTTTTAAATTCTATTTTTCATACTGGCGTCTTTTTAATTTTCCTTGTATCTATTAATGTTAATATTATAAAAATTGGAGGCAAGTGTCTTTGTTTCACTAGCTTTGAGAGCGTTTACGCCGCACACTAGCGCCACTAATGAAAAAAAAACATATCTAGTAATTAGAGATAGAAAATCAAATTATGCTCAACAAACTATTTGAATGAAGTAATTTAGCATTTTTACGTCACGTAATGAACACCTCACATGTTATGGTTTAGTTAAATAAGACGTTACGGCCACTTTTAACTATAACGCCATATTTACTTAAACCATAACATGTCAGGTGTTCATTAGGTGACGTAAAAATGCTAAATTACTTCATTCAGATTTTTTTTTTTTTTTTTTTTTTGGAGAGAGACTGCTGGTTGCCGAGGGGCATTTCCAGCTTCACCGGGCTTGTTTTAGGGGCGGCGAGGTACGTAAAGGGTACCTCAAGCCGTGTTGAAACGAAACACCTTCAGAGGATTTCTAGAGGGGTACGGCATCGCACACTTAAAAGTGCGCGTCCCCGTGCCCTTCCAGAGTCTCCGAAGGGTTCGGATCGGATCGGAGTCTCCGAAGGGTTCGGATCGGATCGGGGAAGGGTTCGGATCGGATCGGGCATTCAGATAGTTTGTTGAGCATAATTTGATTTTCTATCTCTAATTACTACATATGTTTTTTTTTTCATTGGCGGCGCTAGTGTGCCGCGTAAACGCTCTTAAATAGAAAAAAGTACCTTCAAAGCTACAATGAAACAAAAGGTCAATTTCGCTAACCAAAAATAAGTTAATAAAAAATGCTATTTGGGCCATAAAGATACTTAATAAAAATAATTGTTATTACTGAAAAATATTTACAACTGGTATTAAGTTTTAGAAGTAATACACTTATTAATGAGTAAGAATAAAATCAGCTATTTCATGGGTAAAGACTTTATAGATACATGTTGATTGTTGTTGTGTCTTTTGGTGTAAATATTGTGTCTTCCTTTCAAATCTTCCGTAATGAATGACTAGTTATCTCTCATCATCTAGCTCTCAGAATAATAACTGAATAGTTCTGAGATCTAGCTCTGTTTCTCTTGCTCACACATTCATACGTCACACGCTACGTTCCCTTACATTTCCTCTTGCACTGTGCCATTCCCACATTGTTATAAAAGTATTCAAGAGTCATCTGGTAACATTTCTCGTTTTTTCCAAATATATAGTGATCAATAAGATTTTTAAAATATTTCCTTTTATATTATTAACAAATTGGTGAATAACGAACACGACACATTATCAATCTATCAGGTCTTCAATCAAATAACTACAACCTAGATAACTATTTTTGATTAATTCATACAAACTATTATGTTCTAAAAAATTAAAAATAGTTACTACTTATATGAAATGGGTTTATTTTATAATTAATAGATTCAAGATTACATTGAGTCTGTGGCGAAACGTCACCCAGACCTTGTGACGCTGGAATCAATGGGGAACAGCTTCCAGAATCGGAGGATGAAGTTAGTAAAGATATCGGCTGACCCGGACGCTGGAAACCCAATCATATTGATAGATGCTGGTAAGAAAAAAGGACCTCGACGGCGAAGTGGTGTAGAGGAGGTTCATGGTGCAGTAGCAAACGCACTTAATCTGGTATTTCACCAGTTATCGGATAGGTGACGGTGATGGTGGTTTTATCATCTCTAGCTCTTCCGTGTGTTAAAAGTCACATAGAGTTGTTAGTCCCGGCTGCATTAGCTGTCGTAAAAAACCTCCAATCCGTACTGGGTGGTTTATGACCATGTGGTTCCATTCATGGGGAAGGCTAGTGCCCCGCCAGCCTACGACCCACCGGTCGTACGGTGGGCACCCCCAGTATCATATGTCAAGAGATGCATTCGTCAAGCATTTATTGACATATGGAACGAAAGAGATGCATTCGTCAAGCATCTATTGACATATGGAACGAAAGGTACCGCACTCAGAACACTGCTGGCACCACTAAACTGTTTTTCTCGTGATAAGTGAAAATAAATTATTTTAAAGAATAATTTGTTACGTTTTAATTCGATTTACTATAAGTATAGAATGTTTATATAATTTTTAATGCAAATTTTGTTGCGAACAAATTACAAAAACACAAATGTTGAAAAAATTTCCACGACCAGGATTTGAACCCGCACCCTTCTGACATACCAGGTCAGGTGCTCTCCCAATAAAGCTATCGTGGTTCTAACCAGCCCGTCGAAATTATTCAACAATATTTACTTTTTACTTTGAAAGCCAAAAAGCCGAAACATACTATAATTATGTTTCGGTCAATCCGTACTGGGTGGTTTTTGACCCGTTCTCTCTGTGGCGTTTCCATTCATGGGGAATGCTAGTGCCCCAGCAGTGGGCACATGAAAATTAGCTGGTGATGATGGTGGCGATGATGAGGAGAAGAGGTGACGTGAAGACGTAGCTTGTGTCAGCAAGGTGAGGACGGCTAAGGAGGCACAATCCAGCTCCACTAAGTTGTCTTCACATTTTAACCGACTCTGTAGTCTAGTGGTTAAGACCACCAGTTTAGACCCAGAGGTCCCGGGTTCGTATCCCAGCGGGGGGTACATGTTTGTGTACTCGGTTTGGTTGGTGGTAGGACTTGTTGGTCCGCCTGTCTAGCTACCACCATTTTATCTAAATATGTCGCCATAACACCAATGTTTGTAGCATTGTTGTGTTGCAGCAGCTAGAGATAAGATAGCCAGTGCCTCAGTAGTTGAGGATTCCGGGTGAAGTGCGCTTCCACCTTCGGCCTTATCATCACTTAACATCAGTTGATATGAAGGCCAAGTGCTTAAACGTAGTTTATAAAAAAAACTGGACTCGCATTTTCTTAACATCAGATGAAGCGGAGTTCTTATATACTACACTGTACTTCATTATGAAAAAAATGCTATATGGAGTTTTAAGGAGTATAAACCAGGATGATGATATAAACATGATGCAATAAATACTTACTAGTGGTCGCCCAGTGGTCGAAATTCGACCGTAATTTTATTAGGCTGCACGGATTGTATCGTAAGCAATGAAAAATTAAAAAAGATAGAATGTGAGTTTGGATTGGCATTGACAGATTTCGGCCGCTCCTCTTCCATTTTTGAAATTTTTAAAAGAGTATATAACGTGTGTGTCCATACATGGTAGTGTGTGTATTGTTTGTTTTATTGATTTAATGCATAATTAAAAACAAAAATTAACAATCAATACTCCTTCTCTATATAAACTATTAGTGTGCGAAATTTCATACTCCTCCGTCCGCGCAATTTTCGTAAAAAAGGGGTACAAAGTTTTTGCTTCACGTATTAATATATATATGATTATGATCATGATGCTGATGAACATACGACTATACTTATTATTGTCATACAAAACAAGTAAACTTTTTCTCTCCAGGAATCCATGCACGAGAATGGGCAGCGCCTGCGATGGCCCTGTACATTATCCACCGTTTGACGCATAATTCTGCAGCGAAGATATCGGAGCTGGACGGAGTCGATTGGTACATTATACCAGTCGTCAATCCGGATGGCTACGAATTTACCCGGTCGGGCAAAGCAGTAAGTATTTTACCCTCAGAAGTCATACGAGCTTTTTACGACCAACCGACCATGAGCTTTGAATCCCGTTAGAGGCAGACGTATGAACTGATGATTTCATGACTATCAAATTTTTGCTTACCTTATATGGATACTATACATGCAATGCACTGTTTGAACTGGACAAATTGCTACATATAACAAGTCACTTTAATGAACAACCTTATGGTGCGTCCAGACTATATGGCAAAATATGTTAATAGCATAGTTATGCAGCATGTTCTATTAGTGTGGATGATAAGTGTCATTAAAACAACCATCATACTAATAGTTTTGTAACATGTTATGTAACATAAGTTATAAACCATTTTACTTTCTGTGAACTCGCCTTTAGTAGTCGTTTTTAATGAGTTTTATTTCTAGGTAACAGCAGCTGTTCATTTGCTTATACTCTTAGGTTCATTATTCAGCTTCTGTATACGATGCGTTTTCAAAAAGCTCATAACAAATCAAACTATTTCAGAACCGGTTGTGGAGGAAGACAAGATCGAAAAGTAAATCCTCATGCATAGGTGTTGACGGCAACAGAAATTATGGATTCAAGTGGGCCGTAAGTGGTGTCTCCAAGGACCCGTGCGCCTTTGAGACGTACGCCGGGCCGAAGCCATTCTCAGAACCCGAGACCCAAATGGTCAGAAATGTGATGGTAGACAATGCGAAGAGACTGAAACTGTACGTCTCATTACATTCGTATGGCCAATACCTGGTGTACCCTTGGGGATATACAGGGGACTTCCTACCAAAACAGTGGCCTAGCTTAGATTCTTTGGCGCGTAAGGTGTCTGATACTATTAAGAAAGCAGGTGGAAAGCCTTTTAAGGTCTTGAGCGCTGGCAAATGGTACGCAGCCGCGGGTGGAAGTGACGATTACGCATTTGGTGCTATTGGTGTACCATATTCGTACACGATGGAGTTGACAGATGGGTACGAGTTTACGTACCCAGAGCGCCTCCTACGCACAACATTGCCACAATTCTATGAAGGTTTCAAAATGTTTGGTACACAGATAAAAAATGAGTTCAAAGTAAGGAAACAGCCGCGCCACGCCACAGAGCCTGACTCTTCCTCTAACTCTTCTTCAGGTTCAAATGAAGACTGATTTACACATTCCCACATTGAGTTAACTTAAAACTTTTTGCGGTTCTACTTTCGTTCATTTAACATATTCTTTGCCTTTGTCGACTTTGCGAAACGTCACGATAAGTAATAATATCATTAATAACTATGTTTTATGAACACAACTACATCCGTTTTTAAGTGTTTCTTCAAATGTGTGGTGTTCTCACAGTTAGTGTTAAGTGAAAATAAATTATTTTAAAGAATAATTTGTTACGTTTTAATTCGATTTACTATAAGTATATTTCGGTTTTATCGGAACGCGTAACTATTTTTATTACTAAAAGATTGCCATAAAATCTGCGTAGGATTGCTTTTCCGTTTTCAACTATGGCTGCGATGTAAAGTTAAAGAAAACCAAAACAATAATGAAAAAGTATAATTTGTTGCGGTTTTTTGTACTTTTTGTTTTAAAAGGTACAACGGTGAGATTAATATGGTGATTGTGTTGGTTTAAATAGATATTAACTTTGACCAGTGAAATTTATCAAGTATTTAATTTATTTCTAGCAAACCAACACTGTATTTATGCTCAAAACAACTGTGGGTAGGTAGAGTTTAGTAATTATAATTATTGAATAGACGTTTAACGTATCTTACCGCGCAATATAAACATTTGACAGGGTAACCAATGTCTCGGTAGCTCAGTTGGTATGAGATGTCGCTCTGATTGCGAACGGATATGGGTTCAAGTCCCATCTGAGACGTTACTTTTCTCTTCCCGAGACGTCTTTTTAAAAGAGCTGTTCCATAAAGGGGCCTTTGCTTTTTAAAGCGTAACCGGACGTTCTGTAAAGCGCATTTCACAGTTGTCAGTGCCTTAAGTATTAATGATGTTTTTTTGAGTTAGAGTTTGCCGATAGGCGGCACTTTCAGCGTCACCGGAGCGTTTTGGGGTCATTGGGAAACTTAAAGGGTTCTTCTAGCCATGTGATAGAAACATCTTCAGACAATTTCTAGAGGTGATGGCATCACGGATGAGAAGGACAGCTATGTTCTGTTTAGAATGGAACGAGAGTTCCAACAAAGTTTTGCGGTTACCAAAATCTTGTATTGAAGCGTGTGATGTTCTTCAAAGTAAATGTTTTTAGGTGTAAAGCCGTAAGAGAATGCTATAGCGACATGATTGGCGAATTAAGAGAATATGACGAGGTATCCTGCATTTCCGAAGCGGCAATAGGTACAAGTACGGTAAGTACGTGATCTATCGATAACGTTAGTTTTTATATATTACTAGTGGTCGCCCAGTGGTCGAAATTCGACCGTAATTTTATTAAGGCTGCTCGGATTGTATCCTGTAAAAATTAAAAAAAGATAGAATGTGAGTTTGGATTGGCAATGACAGATTTCGGCCGCTCCTCTTCCATATTTGAAATTTTTGAAAAGAGTTTATGCGTGTGTGACAAATACATATGCGTGTGCGTTAAATACATGGTAGTGTGTGTAATGATTGTTTTATTGATTTATTGTATTTATTATGCATAATTAAAAAAAATTAACATCACAAATAACTCATTAAAAACTATAAGTGCGCGAAATTTCATACTCCTCCGTCCGCGCAATTTTCTTATACTTAAAGAGTGTACAAAGTTTTTGCTTTACGTATTAATATATAGATGGCATTTAATAATAAGTTATAAGTATAAAAAAATTACTTTTTTTATAATATCTTAAGAGTTAGCGCAGTGCCGTGCCACACGATAACAAGACTGCAGACGGTAAGCTCCATGCAAACGCGCTCGACCAGCGCATGCATAGACAACATCTCAAGGACATGTTTTTTTTTGCGCCCTGCCGACAAGGCAACCCAACTGCTAAAACTCGGCGGTGGGAGGAGGTGAATACTTTTTTTTTTATATAAATTGCTGGTTGCCTCAGACGGCATTTGCAGCTTCTCCGGGCTTTTTTTGGGGGCGGCGAGGTACGTAAAGGGTACCTCAAGCCATGTAAGCCATGTGAAAGAATCACCTTCAGAGATTTTCTTGAAGGAACGGCATCTCACACTTAAAAGTGTCCCCGTGCCCTACTAGATTCTCCGAAGGGTTCGGATCGGAATACTACATGTCGACACGCCCTATCATTAATGTAGGATCTACAAATAAGCAACTTTTCAGTAGAGTAGTTTAAAGTTTAAAAGTACAATAAAAATGTCGTCCTAAGAGTTAGAATTATGAATTTTGGAATGAGTGTCCGTTAAAATATTGTACGTTAAACTTATATAATGGACACAGTATTTTTAAAAAAAAAGTGATAAAACAGGCATATGAAGCTATTTTGTACGGACATTTTTTGCTCTTATACGTCGGATGTGGTACATCCAACATTTTTGATCGTATAAAATTCTGTAACATAAGTTGGATGTGGCAGATAAAACCTTTTTGATCGGATAAATTGTAATAATTTTGTTAGTTCTGCTACTTACGTTTTTCCTTAGAGACAAAAATATTAGAAATCAATATAAAATATCGAGGAGAATAATAAATAAAATATTAATCAATATAACATTTATTAATAATAAGTACAAACTATTAAAATGTGACTATAAAAATTTAATTTTACATAACTCGAAAATAAAAATGTGTAATAAATTATTCTTAAAATAAACATGTAAGTATTTTAAATCTGAACAAAATAACGATTGTACCGCATGTACCCTTAAAATGTAATTAATTGACAAAATAAAAATTACACTCCCTAATTAATTTAAATATTACTTTGACAAAAGTACGAAAAGTATTCATAACAAAATATAAAATTCTTAAATCTTTAGTTAAACAATTAAACGTTCAGTCATAAATCAGTCTAAATCATTAAAAAACCGCCCTATTTTTTATCAAAGTAGGTACCTAATCAAAACAAAACAAAATTCTAAATCTTTTAATTAAATAATTAAATGAATAATAAAATAAAAATCAGTCTAAATCACATATTGTTTTCTAAAGTTTACGCGAACACTACACATTGAAATAAAACAACTTGTACGGATCTACTCGCGTTTATTTTACACATTACTTATTTAATGTTTATCCTGACGTTTCGAACCCTTTGCAGGGTCCGTGGTCACAGGGAGACTCCCTCTTGATTAGATAGGTTACCATGATGTATCAAAGTGATGATGTCGCACCGGAATAATTCCTGCCTTACATAATTAATTTAAATCTTTAAATTTATCGTTTTGTATAGGAAGAGGGCCAGTATATGCTAGTTTTAAATCAAATTTTTTAACAAGACGCTATGCATTACGTGTACTGTACTTACTCTTAGAACTACAATAATCTGTGGATCAGCATCAAAACCATAACGAAATTCTATTTGCAACCACTTTAACTTCACGAATTGCAGTTCACCTAACTTTTTCATTAGACACAGATTTTATCCACTTTGTTAGTAAAAGTGCTTTAACATCAAAAAAACTCTGCACCAAAGGAGATGTCAGATAAATTTTATCCTACGAATATTTTATTATTAATAAACATTAGCTGACGATTGAAAAATCAGCCTTTTAATGAAGTTATAATAAAGACAGTTTGCAACCTTGTTTGCGCCTCTTTTTGCTATACCTTCATGCCACAGGTAACATGTTGCATCTTAAATGAAACAATAACAGGTTTAACAGCTCAACTAGTATTCAAATCTTGATTATTACCAGTTATAGGATTAGGATCTAAATTTTCATAAATATTTTTATCAAAAACGATGTCATCTCCCATCTTTTCCACTTCTGTACTTTCGGGGTCATCAAAAACGTATTTAAAAAAGCATTATAAAGCAGTGACAAAATTCAGCGCTTACGTTAGCCTTCCCGGTAGCATAGCGGTCAGTGCAGCCGCCCGGATTGCGGAAGACCCAGGTTCGATTCCTGGTTGGGTCGGGTAGGCGTTTAATTTTTTCACTGTATTTTATAAATTTTAAAAATATTTAAAATTATGATTTATAATAAAAGTGTACTTAACTGTGAGATATAAAATTTATCGTCAATTATACAACAAAATTAACTTTATACTAGATTTACGATCAATAACGTTAAAAATCGTAAATCCGACACCATCGATTTAATCACCTACGACCATTAACGTCGAATGTGCCAGATCTTCCAATAAACATTTTAAATTGTACTATCAAAAACGTCGCATGTGGCAGATCCTTAAATATAAATTTAAAAGTGTACAGTCAAAAGCGTAGGATGTGGCAGATCCTACAACATACATTTAAAAGTGCACAGTCAAAAACGTAGGATGTGGCAGATCCTACAATATAAATTTGACAATAAACAGTCATAAATGTCGGATGTGGCCGATACGTAGTTTTTAAATGGACAAACAAAATATGTCTTTATGTTCAACAATGTAATCTGTTGTAATTAAAAACTGACACAAACTAAAAATTTAACAGTAAATACTATCTTACGTGCACTTCTCCCGTCATTAACGCAACAACTGGCAGATCCGCGCGATCGCTCGCTCGATTTGTCCAGTCCACATCGACGCTAAGTAAGTACCTACATTACTGAACGGACACAAGTGTTACTACCGACGATATTGATGTAATTATCTACGTAAATTGATAAAAAAAATTTTTTTTTTGAATGTGAGACTATTCATTACACAATTCTACGTAACTATATGTATTAAAAAAAAAATCAACAAAATTCAGATCCACATGAATACTACATGTATGACTACCTTAAGCGGTTGAGCTAGAGTCTAGACTAAGTAGTCTAATTATTAATTCACTGGAGTAATCTGACGTTTAGAGTGTTACCAGTTTCTGATGAACAGAAAATAGTGTTGTGACATGAAGATTGACATCAATTACTCACTCATTCATTCTCATTACGTGCTGACCTGAATCAAATCACATTACTCAATTTATTTACTTTATTAAGAAATCTCCTCTCTTATAATTAAAATAATAACAGCTCCAAAAGCAAAACAAACACTGACAACTAAGCATGAAATGTGAAATTTCTCGGTACAAAAAACATTCTTATACCTACCTATATTATAATTGATTAAGTACCTTTTTATTTTAAACGTTCCTACTGACTTTGTGTGAGTGATCTGAATGACAATGAACGAAACGAATCACTAGTACAATAAAAATGATAACATAAATTTACAATGTGACATTAGCATCTGTCAGTTTACTCCAGTGAATTAATAATTAGACTTTATGTCAGACTCTTACTGACTAAACACCCCCCGGTGTTGCCTTGGAAGGGCTACATAGGCTGACGGAACGGTCGCCTCCCGGGATGGAAGGCGATGTTGGCGTTACTCAATCAGAGTGCACGCCGCGCCGCCGCCGTGGTGAAGTCGGCGCGCCCCCTGCTGGGGCGCGCTCAACCTGCAGTGATGCTGCCTATGTCGGCTGTCATAACTAAGCGACGAAGTGCCCTGTGCCGCAAGTAGGCAATCCAGGTCACGTGATAACTGATTTGGGGGATCCGATAGAGCGTGTTTGGGCCTACGGAAAAGAGAGATGTCAAGGACATGGAACCTCGCAAAAGCTATGAATTAAACTTATTTCTGGGTCTCTAACCGATCGTCTTGACTTCGCGTGTGGTCTATGACGTCATTTTGTCGTTTCGTGCCGCCTATGAAAGCAATATCGAAAGCTATAGCCATTAGCTTTAGATATTGCTTTCATAGGCGGCGTGAGGTGGCAAGATGACGTCACAAACCACACGCGCAGTCAAAGCGATCGGTTAGGCGGTCGGGGGGCTGATGTTAAGTGATGGTAAGGCCAATGGTTTCCACCATTGCGCTTCCGCGCACTTCACCCGGAATCCTCATTTACTGTGGCACTGGCTATCTTATCTCCAGCAGTCGGAGCACAGCAATTCTATAAACATTGATGTTATGTACTTACTTTAGACACAACACTCGCGTGGATATGGGTTTTATTTATTTTTGGTAATAATAGTAAAACTTAATGCCAACATAATGATTAGAGTGCTTTTCCGTGTGGAGCGGAGAGGAGACGTGCTGGAATCGACCAATCATATTGGTTGAAATCTCATCTCGTCTTCCCTCCGTTTCAATGGCAACAGAAGTGAACAGAACAGTCATACCAGAGACGAGAGGAATGATAGTATGAATTTGTAAAGCATGCGGAGTGCTTACTATTGTCTTTCTATGTTAGGCTGTTTGTGTGGTCAATAAATGTGTGTTCTTTCTTTCTTTCTTATGGTGACAAATTTAGATAAGATGCTGACAGCTAACCAGGCAGGCAAACAAAGCCCTACCACCAACCAAATCAAGTACGCAAACATGTACTCCCCACTGGGAATCGAACCCGGGGTCCACCGGTCACTAGGCCACAAAGTCGAATAAAGTCAAAGTCAAATATTTTTTATTCAAATAAACTTTAGAAAAGTACTTTGGGGTCGTCCAAACATTTTTGTACCTACTACCCATTCGGGACGACTATTTTTTTAGCTGTGGAGAAGTATGGGCGCAAGAAACTCCATCACAGCTTTAAATAAATTAATTAATAAATAAATGTTTCCCACTTACACCAATTATCTAGCCCCAAGCATCCTTAAAATGGTTACTAGACAACGGATAAACATACTTAATATACTTAATTACATACTTATTATACATAGGAAACACCTTGACCCGAAACAATTTAGAAAAACAGGTATTTCTAAATTGATCCGACCGGGGATCGAACCCGGGACCTTAGAGATGGCGACACCATGAAAACCGGTGTGCAAGTCACTCGACCAAGGAGGTCGTCAAATTTCGAGCTTTAATCTAAGTAACGACATTTACAAAATTATACGCCGTTACCAAGTTCGTACAAGTACCACAGATGCATTATTTATATCATACATATAATATGCAAAGCGCTTGGTTCGATACACGATGGTCCCGGGTTCAATTACCAGTTCCCAAGTTGGGCAAAGTGTGTTTCGGATTTTTTCGAAGCTGAGCCCAGGTTTGTGATCACCAACCCTTAATTTGGCAACTTGATGACTTGATTTTAAAGATTGCCCAGCAGTGGGACAGTCATAGGCTATTTACTTTCTTTACTTATTATATCCACAAAAACATTGTACAGTGTTTTCATCACTTATCATTATGAAATGGCCATGACAGACCCGATCGTACATCTTATAAAAAAAGAAATATCATAGAGATAAAGCGGACTCATCAATTAAAGCTTTTACTATTGAAGATTTCTGTTAGTTTTTATTTCTACTAGAATATTGTGATTCTGTTAAGTAGGTATTTCCAAAGATTTCTCTAACACAGAAACATATATAGATAAGATGGCGGTAGCTAGCCAGGCGGACAAACAAGCCCAACTATCAAACAAAACGTGATATTTATCTATATATTAGTACGTAAAGCGACTTGGTGCTCCATTTCAAGCACATTGCGCGCACGCAGGAATGTGACATTTGGTATACCTAGTTAAAATTAATACGTAGACTGGAGTCCCGAATGATAGTTTTTTTAATGTTTTTCTTTTCTTTCTAAAGGAGATGTTCGTTTTTGGGCCCTTAATTTATTACAGTTTTGAAGTGATGCTGTTCTGATAGATCTGCCTTCTGAGATGTTGTTTCCAAAAAGAAAAAAAATATAAAAACTCCCCAACATAATTTAAAAAATATTTAAAAACTTGAAATCTCGTTTTCTTCATCAAGCTTTTCTTATTATTTTTGGGTTCTAATGAAAGTTTTAAGTGTTTATTATATATTGCTAAACTTATTTATACATTCTAAAAGGTACTTTAAGGTTTCAATGCAATTTCCTGAAAATGAAACCAAGCGGTTGCTGGCTGTAATGGATAGTACCATTGCATTACTAATTTAAAAAATAAGTTCTATTTCTAAATACATACATACATTAGAAAAGCGAAGTTGCCAAGGTAGAAAAAGTTTAAGGTTGCTATTTTATGAATTTTTATTATCTGACCTTTTTTATTAAATAATACAATGTTTGGGTATGTTTAAAAAATATATTAATACATGGAAAAATTAATTATTTTTTGCTCTTTTCATAAAATATAATTTTATCACTGTAAGAATTAGGGGGCCCAGCCTACATACAAAAATGGAACATCTCCTTTAAGCATAACATGGTGTTACAAATATTTATTACTAACTGTCCCGGCAGACCTTGTTCTGCCCTATTTCTCTAAAACAAAGTTACATTGTTTTTTTTTATGTTAATAGCTGCCCAGACAGATTTCGTTCTGTCAAAAGTTATTAGCCTGTCGCAGTCTAATAGAAATAAAATAACATTGAAAGACTTCAGTAATATCTAATGTGATGATATTTTTATTGTAATGCCTTATGGTACACGATATTTTTTGTTTGATTACTTGGCGCGTAAATATATAAATCTGACCTTGAACTTGAAGGCATACCAAAGATAATCCTAACGCGCCTTTGTTTTGTTTTGATTGACGTCAAATGTTTGACAGCTGGGTACAGAGTGGTTTGTATGGGAAAAGAAAATTGTTGTTTTTACTATTTTCCTCGTATTTTTTACGTTTTTTCTCTCCACAAGAACCTTCCACAGACTTCATCAAACACAACAAAAAAGAAATCAGCCAAATCGGTTCAGCCGTTCTCGAGTTTTGCGATTAGCAACACATTTAGCGATTCATTTTTATATAAATAGATAGATAGATGTAACGGTCGAATTTCAACCATTGTTCGACCACTAGTAGGTACACACGCCTGCACATCTGACTAGGTACCACAAACTGTCAAATTTCCTCAATGGACTTTGAACTTTAAGTGTATGGCATATGGTTGAACCTTAGATGAATGATTGGTCTCGCTGCGCTCGACTAGATACCGCGCTACCTAAAAACAATAGCTCCGTGAATGCGGCAACTAATTGTAGTGTGTGCAAGAACGGTGTCACTCTTATTTCTTGTAGTATTATTTTTTCACAGTTTAACTACGCAAACTGGCATTTTACTTCGGTTTATGACCAGAATTGAACAAAACATTCGGTACGCGCACCTCACACATAGTTTGCAACGCGACTGACAGCAGACGACTGACTCGGGTACGCCGACTTCGGCGTAGTATTTTTTGCCGCATTTAACAAGTAGGTGCGCCGGCAGCACGAGACCAATTATTCATATAAGGGTTGAAAATTTATCGCAGAAATTTGATAGTTTTGAATAGGTTAACGTGCAAGCGTTTGTACATGTTATTATTCTAATAGATGTTTATTATTTCAGACATACGTATATCTAAAAGCTATTACTAAATTCTGTTCGAACATTACCGAAATCCGAACTGATTATATGACATACGAAGGGCGTTATTTGTTTGAGGTAAAATAATGTTTAAGTATTTTTTGTAATTCTCATTTAATATTACGAGACCGATCAGTGAAATTGAAATTAGCGAAAAAAAACACATTTGGACACACTTAGTCCTACCGGGTGTTATAAAGAACATGTACCTTTAATAGTAATAGATGTACCCTAATGTGATACTTTTAAAGTTTTATTTACAACCACACACAAACACCTAGTCGATTAAAATGGGGTTCAAGTCCTCAATAAAAAATAGAACAATAATTTATTTAATTTATTGAAAGTCGGTTGATTTTATTATATTGTTTAATCACGAGCGTTATTATAATTAAATCTTTGCATCAGGTTATTATATCAACTAAAGTGGACATTGAACCTGGTAAAGAAGATGAAAGGCCAGTCTTCTTGATAGAAGCAGGCCAGGAAGCTGGTGTTGAATCAGTTGGCTTCGCCTTATACCTGATTGAACAGCTGGTGTCTTGTGAGGAAAACGAGGACTTGATCAGTAAGGTGCGCTGGGTGATATTGCCTTCCACCAACCCTGACGGACAGGAGTACATGCGTACTGTAAGTAATTAACTACTTTTATTAATCTATATCGTCCTGTTTCTTAATTACTTCCACCATCCGCAATGATATTTTTGCAGATGAATGGAAGGTGTGTCTTTTGTGAACGTACTAGATAATTAATTTGCTTATTATAATTATTTTTATTGTTTACATTTTTGTTGGTCCTTTGTATTTATTTTATCATTATTATTGTTATTTTTTAATAATTTTTTCATATTTTTAATTTAACTTTAATATTTGTGATTATCCTCTTTTAATTAATTAATTGTATTAATATGTTCCTTGATTAGTATAATTGGTGTATGTAATAGTGCTAATCAAGTAAGTAAATAAATCATCATCTCTATCTCAGCCAAAGACCAAGGATATCCACAACCACCGGTTTTCCTTTCACACGTCATTTAATGCAGGTGAAAATGCGTAAGGCATACTGTTGCACACAGAGAGACGCAGTTGGTTATGTTTGGCTCTTCCCCCCATCTTCCTACCGGGGGGATAGGATGCATATCCACTTAAAATTTCCCGCACGTGCCGCCAGAGGAATAGGAACTGCCATAAGCAAACACCTGAGCATGACCCAGACGTATGTCTGGGTCTGGTCTGGCTCCCACCAATCTCCACTGTCGAAATTATCCGAATGAAGGATGCGTAGGTACCGGCGTGTTCTGATCTGGCGTTATGACCTGACGTAGATGGTCCCTTGTGCTTGCGTAAGGATGTCTGACACCTAACTTTATAACCATAAAGCTAGGTTAGGTAGGGGGGTGTCAGTATAAACTTTAAAGTAGTGTGTAGCAGGGTGTGTCGAAATTATCCCTCCAACGATTTTTTAGCCAAGCCCTACGCCACCGTCCATATTCAGGAAAGTGTGGTGAAGTCTGCTCACCTCTCGGAATACATTTGGCTAAGTTGGTGGTCAGCCCAATCTCATTGCAACCTGGAAGTCTGTATTTCTTACTTTCGAATATACAGAGGGTCAGAAAAACCATACATGTGACATTTAAAAGCAGTGTATAAGTTAACAAACGTACAAATATAATACAAATTTTAACCACCTCTGTGGTCTAGTGATTAAGACCACCAATTTAGACCCAGAGGTCCCGGGTTCGATTCCCAGCGGGGGGTACATGCTTGTATACTCGGTTTGCTGTCTAGCTACCACCATCTTATCTAAATATGTCGTCATAACCTCAATGTTTGTAGCATTGTTGTGTTCGGCAGCTAGAGATAAGATAGCCAGTGCCTCACTAGTTGAGGATCCCGGGTAGAGTGCGCTTCCATCATTGGCCTTATCATCACTTAACATCAGGTGAGATCAAAGCACAGGGCCTACCCGCAAAAAAAAAATCATGTTCTTAAGCGTTTTGTGCCTTTTGAAAGAAGAGTGAAGATTGTACAGAGTCTTCTTGGTGAAGTGGGATAGCGGGCCACCCTCGTGTTGGTACAAAAAGCAACTCCTAAAAACGACCGTAAATATTACATCATCGTTTAATTGGAGTTCATGAGCATCCAATGAGGCTATATATGGCAAATGAGGCTGGCACAGTAAAAAAAATTGATGTGTCACGTTCGAGAAAGATACTGGTAGATTTAAAAACCTTTTCAATTGTATAAATTCATATCATCAAACATTCAAGATAAATGATTGCGTATCATTTGATTCCAGAACCGAATGCAATGGAAGAAGAACCTACGTCCTTCCGAGGACGGCATCAGCTTCGGCGTGGACATCAGCAGAAACTTCGAAGGGGACTGGAAATCTTGCCCCAAAGTGGAAAGCGGCTTTTCCCCCATATACCATGGGCCGACGCCCGCTTCAGAAAACGAAACAATGTTCATACAAGCAGCCCTCTCCAAATATAGGAATTTTATCAAAGTATACCTGTCGATTAGGAGGGATGGGCATTCGTTGGGTTACCCGCTTGCCTACGATTACGCTGCCTCCTCCTCCAGAGCGCAGTTACAGAAAGTTGCGAGTTCGGTGTCATTGAAAGTCAACCTACGATCCGGTGGTGTGCACCAATTCAAGAACCAGAGCATATACAATTTGAACGGAAAACAAGGGCACTGTGGACATAGCGTTGACTACGCCCACAACAAATTGTCTATAATGTACGCGTTCGAATTGCGTGTCTTCCTCGGACCAGAAAATAAAATAATAACAAAATTCCAATCGTTACCGCGAGGGTACGAATCGACTTTGCGGAACGGGTACTACAACGGTGTTAGAGAACTGTACAACGTAATTATAAGGGAGAGTCAAAGCAAATCTTTCTGATACATTTTTTAATATAGAATATATTTTGGCCTTATTTTGTATAAATGTATGGAATAATGTAGGGTGCCATAACTATTTGCCGTGTGAAGTATTAAAGGCGAGTGCTTACGCGAACGGCAAATGAGGCGTCACAATAATTCAGTCTCCCAAATTAGGTACGTACTCCAAATCGGGCATAAAAATCTTCAACTGGGTCAAAATTATGTACTCGGGCGGGCATCTATTACGATACAATATTTATTTAGTACATAATGGTGTATCTACGTTGGAGGAGTCACTTTTCCACTTTTCGGTAGGATGTCGGTCATGCGCAGTGGACGGGTGGCAAGGCGCGTGCGCTAGGGGTGGGGCCCGTGGCTGTTCGGCCCGCTACCACTCTGTAGTCAGCTGCGGCGGCGGCGACGCGTCTGCCTCTGGCAGCTCCTTAGCCTTCTGCTACCCTGGTACTTTGAAAACGAACTTAGCCGCCGCTCGCGCTTAAACACGATTTTATTCCTTCGTTCTTTGTTTTTCAGATTACTTAAATCATTTAATTAGTCTATTAATTTTGTACAGTGAGTTTCTTTATTAGAATTATTAGTTTCAATTAAAATCAGAAAAAAAAACTTAAAAATAATCATTAAATTCTTTTACCGTAATTAATTTTGTGTTATAAATAAACGCTGCTGCTCCCGCCGATGCCGCTTCGTGGACGGTAAGTAATCCACCCGAGACGTTTGCAGGTTCTACAGTAAAATTGAGACAGTCGTATTTCGCTGAGGTTGACGGAAAGGCTGCGATGGGCGGAAGGCGGGCCGGCGGCAACAGGTTGCAGCTCCGGCCGTGGCACCTCCTCGATTCTATTACGGCTAATAAACACCCGAGCAGCTTTTGCGCTAATTACTGACTGGGGACTTATGATATTAAATTTCATGCTTGCCTCAGCTAAATTTTCCGCTGAAATATCTCTTTTATGCAGCGAGATCGGGGGTAATATAAATCGCAGGGGATGGGACTACGTCCGTCGTAGCTAAATAAACCGTAATTTATTGTTGGGATAATTAAAACTGTTGATTATACTTTTATATTGCGTTGGGATTAGGAAAATTAAGCGGTAGACAGCTTGTATCCTTAAATTACACGGTAAAGATGTTTTTTCCGTTAAAACATGGTTATTGCAGACTATTAACCGTCAAGGCCGCAGGTCTCTTCGATTGAAAAATAGAGATTAATTGTTGTTTGACTCGTATTCGTTTTATAAATTATTTTAAAATAAATAAAAACCATTAAAATAATATTTGCACATAATACCGCAGTTATGTATTTGAAGAGCATGATCTTACGGTTTCAAACAAGTATTAAAAACTCTCTGCAAAATAATAAACGCGACGGACGGCGTATTTCTTCTTATTTGCTGTTTGATATCTTTATGTTGATTTTATAAATCAGAAACTTAACAAAGTAATAAATCTAAACATAAACTTATAAAGCTCATATCCGAACCATATATCAATATCAATTAGACAGTAAAAAATAAAATTAAAACACAAAACATTTTTGAAAATTAAATGCACGGGCAAACAAACTAAATAAGAGTTAATATAAAAAGAAAGGTACAATTAAAAACAGGATTTCCTTTACCTGCACTTTACTACACGAAAATACAAATACAATAAAATACTTATGATTAAAAAAAAAAATACTTATGATTCATGATTTACTTATCGTTCGAGACAAGTTCGTTTTGTTACAAAAATTTAAGCGGCTAAGGTTTGGAAACGCTAATATTTTATAGAGATTTCCATACTTACTTCATTTCTGATTAAAAGATGTTTTGAGAAGTTCCGAAAAAAAAAATTTATACCACGGGCACGGGCAGGTTTATTTTAATGTAAGTTATTTGTCAAAAATATAACGGTTAAAATTGATACTTAAATCCATATTTGAACGTAAAAGTTAGGCAAATGTTTACGGTCGGCGGTTCAATATGTTGGTTATATGCTTTTAGAAAAATAGTAATTTTTCTTAAATTAAATAAAACCTTTTTGCCTTTTTAAAATAAGTGAAAATCTTTTTTTTATGTTGATATAATTCTTTTTTCGATAATATACATAAAAAATATTAAAATAATATATTTTAAATCATTTATTGGTTGACATGAGTTGGTTTTATTTTTGGTTTGACTTGAGAAGACAATTTAGTAATAAAGAAGAAGAATAAAAATGAAATTGGCAAATAGTTTGAACTTTTTAAGAAGGTTAGAAGACAGAAGTTTCGTTATTTCGGTCACGTCATGAGTAACCAATAATATAAAGCAGCTTAGATATTTCCTCTTTCTTAAAACTTGGGGTCCTTTGGAGAAGAAATTTGCGAGTCGGCAAGAAGGACGGCTGGTGAGGCAGTCCTGCTCCATTAGCTTTTTCGCGATAGGACCCTGCTTCTGCTAAACATCAGGTAAAGCGGAGACATTTCCTAACTCTTCTATAGAATAAAGATGTAGCTGGTAAAGAAACGTTGGTAGAAGAAAGCATTCCCAGCTTTAAACGTAGGTAAGTGGTTCGGTGGCACCAGTTAATTGTTCTGGACGGCTGTGAACAAGGTAACTGTCTCTATGGTCTAGTGGTTAACACCACCGGTCTCTGGGTCTGGGTCCAGGGTTCGATTCCCAGTGGAGGTACATGTTTGTACTCGCTTTAGTTGGTGGTAGGGCTTGTATTGAGTCCGCCTGGCTGACTACCACTATCTTGTCTAAAATTGTCGACAAAACATCGAAGCTAGTAGATTTTAACAAAATTATAAAATTAATCTATTGCGAACTTAAAAAAAGCTGTTTATATAATTTTTAACGCAAATTTTGTTGCGAACAAATTACAAAAACACAAATGTTGAAAAAATTTCCACGAGCAGGATTTTTTATTTTTAAAAGCTTTAAAAAATATGAAACGCTTCGAAATAATTTGAACTATGTTGACGGCGCTGATGTTCGGTAAAACTCGAACTGCTCCTAGTTTAGGTATGTGAGATCTTATTGACTTTTATTGAATTTAGAATGATCATATTAAGTAATTATTTATACACAACGATCGGTTTTGTACTACCCGCGACCTTCACCAGAACATCGGTAGACCTTGAAGAGATCCTTAGGATAGCGCTTTGTCTAGCTGTGGACGTCTTTCGACGGAAATTAAGAGGATTATGATATTATGGTATTTAACTAATATATAAAAATAGCTAAAAGTTATTACGCTGAGTTGTTAAGTTTAATATAAAAGATAGATATTTTGTTTCTACATTTATAATACAAACAGATTTTTTGTTGGCCGCTATTTACACTTTTTTTTTAAATGTAAGGCACTAAAATTATTTTATTGTCTTAATAAGTTTTACACCATTTGGTTGGCCCTTTGTCGCCTCATAAAAGCCCAGCTTTGTTAAAATTCGGTTACGTTGTAATGGCAATAAGCAGCCAAAAACTATCCCTTTCTAAAAAGATTTGAGAACATGAAAAATTAAATATTTATTACTAATAATGTTAATTATTTTTGAGACGGAAAGTATAAGCTAGACAGAAATAGTCACTAACGGAGAAGTGCCTATTAGAAAAAGTAAGGGAAAGGCAAGGTCGGTTGTCCAGTGGCAAGGTGGACGGACGACATTACCAGGAGAGCGAGAAAGCCGTGGATGTGTATGTCCTGGGACAGAGATGAGTGGCAGATACGAAAGGAGGCCTATACTCAGCAGTGGGTATCTCCGCGCTGAAATGATGATGATGACGATGAAGGGACAAGCGACAGTTATTAAAATTTATAGAAAACAGAAGAGAAAAGATGATTGGCCCTTAATAATAACACATGAAAAAATAACATACATAAATGTTGAAAAATGTCCACGAGCAGGATTTGAACCTGCACCTTTCTGACATACCGGGTTAGATTTTCTCCCAATTGAGCTATCGTGGTTCTAACCAGCCCGCTGAAATTATTCAACACTATTTACTTTTTTTTTAACATTTGTGTTTTTGTAATTTATTCGCAACAAAATTTGCGTTAAAAAATTATATAAACAAAAGAAAACACATGAAAAATACTTTAAAAACATAATTGAACGGAAAATAGGAGAAAAGAGAGAAAGGGGAAGACTAGAAAAATTTATGTGGAACACATTAATGAGAAGGCGAACGTCGCGTCTTATATAGAAGTAAAAGAATTAGCCTGGGATAGAGATTAATGAAAAAGGCTACACGGACGAGAGCGTTGCTCTTGAATTGCTAAACACCCATTGCTTTCTTATTTATATCAGGAGCAAGAAAGGCAAACACTAAAAAGTGGACTGACTTTCTAATAAATAACTAACGATTTTCTTTAATTCGTACTTAGAAATATAGAATAACTTTGAAGAGAAGTTGTAGCCAATTTACGCGATTAACCCTATTCTTGGCAAAGCGGATTATTTGAGACACTTAACTTACAAAAAATTTCGAGTAGTGAAAAAAGAACACATTTTATAAAAAATATATACTGGCCTGCAAAAATAAGTACTACACTTTTAATATTTATTTATTTTCTAAACTATAGAAGTTAGAGATTTTTAAATAAAAAACTTTTTGCAGCAATTTTTATCAGCTTTCTTTGAAACTAAAGTAAATTATACATTAGTAACATTTTTCCTTTTTGTTTCGAAAGTATATCTTGTGTACTTAAAAAGTTATTGCAATTTTAAAAGTGTGATACTTAATTTTGCAGGCCAGTGTATATAATTATTCCACAAAACAAGCTCTGCCAAGTATAGGGTTAAATTGGCAACGGAGTTAACTATTTATAACCGGGACCAACGTCCTAACGTGCCTTTCGAAGCTCGTAGCTAGTAAGAGCTTGCTCTTTTTGTGTCCCCACTGCTGGGGCACGAGCCTTCCAAGCATAGGGAATGCTTGGAACCACAGAGAGAACGGGCCGTAAACCACCACGTCACGTGAGCCCAGTTCGGTGCGGTGGTTGAGATCGACTGCTAATGCGCCGGTACCAACGGCTTTACGTGCCTTCCGAAAAGCGGAAGCGCTCGATATATATTTCTCGAGATTATTAAAATTGATTGGTCTCGGTCAACTATCCGGTAACCCGAAAATCAACTTGCAAAATAGCAAGCTATTTATAAATGTTTATATAATTTTTAACGCAAATTTTGTTGCGAACAAATTACAAAAACACAAATGTTGAAAAAATTTCTTCCAATTGAGCTATCGTGGTTCTAACCAGCCCGCCGAAATTATTCAACACTATTTACTACTACTACACTACACTATTTTCAAAGTAAAAAGTAAATAGTGTTGAATAATTTCGGCGGGCTGGTTAGAACCACGATAGCTCAATTGGAAGAGCACCTGACCCGGTATGTCAGAAGGGTGCAGGTTCAAACACTGCTCGTGAAAATTTTTTCAACATTTGTGTTTTTACAAAATAGCATTACGAACGCTTGAAGTCCTATCTTATACTCGTATATCAATACATATAAAAAGAAAGATTGTGCTCAGAGGCGTGCACTTAGAAAGGCGTATTACCAGCAGTGGAAACATGTTAAAAATGAAAGGTCTAGACTCACTTACTGATGGTCTCATCAACGCCCAGTCCAAACCCTTGGCTCTAAAATGCTGAAATTTCGCACAGACGTTCATTTAATAATGTAGGCAAGCGAGAAGCCGGGATTTTCGGTAACTCCCTCGGAATACAATAACTGTCCAATTAACGGAACATGTCGAATTACATGAACAGACCAAATGAGGATACTGACGATTTAACAAAACGGCGAATTAGGGAAACTGACGACTTAAAAATTTTCATGGAATTGACGAATTAGGAAACTGGCAAGTGATAACCCGACCCGTACAGAGTCAAAAAATATTCAGCTTTGAATATTATAATGTAAGTTAGTTTTTACCGCTTAGGTGGCCGAGTGGCAGAGCGCTCGGCCCGATACCCGAAGGTCCCGGGTTCAATTCTCAGGTCGAGCAAAATGTATTTCGGATTTTTCGATGAATAACCCGGGTTTGTGGTCACTAACCCGCATTAGGCAAGTGTGGTAAGCCATTACCCATTAATTGTAGCGATGACTTGATTTCAATGATGGAGGCCTTTGCCCAGAAGTGGGACAGTTATAGGCTTTACTAGTTTTTACATTTAAAAAATGCTCATTTTTCCATTTTCGTACAAGTTCCTTAAGGTCAGAGGTTAGCGTTTGTGCCTGCGCTTCAGTTTAATACTAAAGCAAAGAATAACGATCTCAATGTTAAATTTAACCTATATCTACCTATATAATTTTTTTTTGATTCTAAAATAATAAAAAATAAAAAATTACGTACGGAATTTGAACCCGCAAATAGCGGGTCAAATACCAGTAATTGTAATTTTTTTAATTATAATTTTTTCGCACCAAAATTTCTGGGAAGTTATACCTACTACTACAGTCCCGTATTTGCTTGCTTGTATCTATCTAATTTCGGTGTACAGCACGGGCGTATCGCCCCACTGTCCGTTAACTCGGGACCGGCTCATAACTAAAGTTTCGAGTGGTGATAAGAAGCGCCGTATTGATCGCGCATTACGAACTCAGCGCGCGTACCGTGACGCGATAAGAGCCATGCGGGCGACATATGCCCACATAGATATAGGTTGCACCTTAAACATGGTAGTTTGTTGAATTTTAAATAATTCGCGTACGGCTGTATATCGATTGTCGCACTAGGTGGTAGGACCGGTAGTTACGCTTGGCCTAATCATGAGACGACCAACACCTTAGTAAAAATGTTAAAATATAATACGAGTAGATTCCTAAAAGGTGTTTCATTTCATTGCGTAAAGTTTAAAATAGCAAAAAAGACATTGTTACGGTAAAATTTTCGAAAAATCAAAGTCATTATGAGACATGCGGGTGACATATGCTACATATGCACATGCGTAGTTTGTTGAATTTTAAACAATTCGCGTACGGCTATATTATTATTTCGATTTTCGCGCTAGGTGGTAGGACGGGTGCCCTTGCCCTAATAATAAGACGACCAACACCTTAGTCTTAACCATGGTTTCAATGAAACGTTAGGAAAAATCTAATGTCAAAAATAATTAAGAGTTCATTCAATGTGTAGTGTTCGCGTAGAATTTATAAAGCAAAAAACACATTTCTACTGTAAAAATTTCGAAAAATCAAAGGGTATATACGGGCGACATATAACATAGATAGATTGCACCATAACGGTAGTTGGCTTGTTGAATTTTAAACAATTCGCGTACGGCTCTATGTCGATTTTCACACTATGTGGTAGGACGGGTATTTGCCATTGCCCTTATAATGAGACGACCAAACATCTCAACGAAAAGTCCAGAAAAAATCAAATGTACCTAAAAATTTAACACGAGTAGATTCTTAAGAGCGTTTACGCCGCACACTAGCGCCACTAATGAAAAAAAGAACATATCTAGTAATTAGAGATAGAAAATCAAAGACGTTACGGCTACTTTTAACTATAACGCCATATTTAACTAAACCATAACATGTCAGGTGTTCATTAGGTGACGTAAAAATGCTAAATTACTTCATTCAGTTAGTTTGTTGAGCATAATTTGATTTTCTATCTCTAATTACTAGATATGTTTTTTTTCATTGGCGGCGCTAGTGTGCGGCGTAAACGCTATTAAAAGGTTTCATTTCAATATGTAGTAATCTCGTAAAGTTTAAATAAGCAAAAAAGACATTTCTTCGGTAAAAATTTCGAAAAGTCAAAGTAATTTTTTAATTCCAATAATCTTAATTGCTGAACGTTTAAATAAAAGCAAAAAAAAACTACTAATCATTTCAGGACTTCTTTTGTCTAAGAAAAAGAATGGGCGCAAGAAAAAAAAAGAAAATAGGCGTACGGCTGTATATCGATTTTCGCACTAGGTGGTAGGAGGTATTCCACGAAACACACCCAGACGAAGCACATCCAGACGAAGCACACCTAAAGTATTCCACGAAACACACCCATAGGTGTGTTTCAAATAAAATTTTAAAATTATTAATTTTCTATTCCACGAAGCACACCTACGAATATCACTCGCATAGTGCGGGGACTAAGAAATGAAAATATCGACAGAAGAAAATATTTATTATATAATTAGACCAACTTTATATATAACACCCGATATAACACCCTCATACCATTCAACCCTCGGCACGTGCTCACCTTATCTTATTAAAGACAGAATCCTCATTCATAACAAACGGAACGAACGAACAAACGAACTTATTTTCCCGAGTTTCTATGGGCATCTTCCAGCTCCATCATCAGACCCTGGTTACCATCTAGCACCAAAGTACTCGTCAAGACGAATCATAAGAGCCCAAACTCGATGGGGCTGTGTTGTTAAATTACCGAGTTCCTATGGCCATCTTCTAGCTCCATCATCAGACCCTGGTTACCATCTAGCACCAAAGTACTCGTCAAGACGAATCATACGAGCCCAAACTCGATGGGGTTGTTTCGTTTAATAACCGAGTTCCTATGGCCATCTTCCAGCTCCATCATCAGACCCTGATTACCATCTAGCACCAAAGTACTCGTCAAAGCGAATCATAAGAGCACAAACTCGATGGGGCTGTGTTATTTAATTACCGAGTTCCTATGGCCATCTTCCAGCTTCATCATCAGACCCTGGTTACCATCTAGCACCAAAGTACTCGTCAAGATGAATCATACGTGCCCAAACTTGATGGGGTTGTGTCGTTTAATTACCGAGTTCCTATGGCCATCTTCCAGCTCCATTATCAGACCCTGGTTACTATCTAGCACCAAAGTACTCGTCAAAACGAATCACACGAGCCCAAACTCAATGGGGTTGTGTCGTTTAATTACCGAGTTCCTATGGCCATCTTCCAGCTCAATCATCAGATCAGCTTCATGTCATAATAATTTTCACACAATTCATAATTTGCACATGCATGCAAATTTCAGCTCAATCGGTAACGATTTGATTAGAGACAAACGGACAAACAAACAAACAAACAAACATCGGAACAGGTGAAACTAAATAAAAGCTTGTAAAAAATACTATCTGTTTCTAATTATTTTTATAATAATGGTAACAATAAATCTCGTCAGAAAATCGGTTCACAAAAAAAAATGGTACTTAACTATTTTGTCTTTGCCTGGCAGAATAACTAGCGAACGCCCGCGACTTTATCCACGTGAACACACCGAACACACGTAACCAGATCAATCCCACAGAAACCGTCCATTATTTTTTCCGGAATTTTTAGATCTCGACAACAGCCTTCGGGTCCAAAACTATCCTATCTAACTAACCACACACATTCGCAAAGTTTCATTGTACAAACACAGTGACATGTAATTTTTAAATATTATGTAGATAATCGGGTATTGTATCACATTATTAATTAAACGGAATGATATTAAAAATTAAAGTTGGTCTAAATAAAAAAATAAATAAAAAATAAAATAAATAAATAATAATAATATAATATATTATAATGAATATTTTCTTCTGTCGACATTTTTATTTCTTAGTCCCCGCACTATGCGAGTGATATTCGTAGGTGTGCTTCGTGGAATATCTCGGTGGTAGGACGGGTGCCCTTGCCCTAATAATAAGACGACCAAAGTCAAAGTCAAAGTCAAAAGTCAATATTTTTTATTCAAATAAACTTACGAAAAGTGCTTTTGAATCGTCCTTACATTTTTTACCTACTACCCATTCGTCTATTTTTTAGCTATGGAGAAGAATGGGCGCAAGAAACTCCACAGCTTTAATAGAAGTAACGACATTTACAAAAAAAAAGAAAAGTATTTTCAGAGATTTTTTATTTTAAAAATAAAATAGAAGAATAAGAAGAAATACATTTACTGGCACACACTAAGTACCTACAACAAAAATTAATTACATGTAAAAAATATTGAAAAAACAAAAGTAAAAAAAAATAAAATAAATCAAATCATAATAATAAAATAGACCATAAACAGACTGTATTTTTACTTTAACTATTGAAACTGTTTCTAATCAGAATCTAATCCGCCTTACTTAAGTAATGTAGAAAACTTTATCAATCATGCAATCTAACTTTTAAATAGCAGTTTGTTCCGATTTCGAATTTTTGAATGAACATGTAAAATTTGATATATCCCATCTTACTCTCACTTCGGATTAGCAATTTGTTGCTAACAGATTAATCTCTCCGCGTAGCCCAAGTTATCAGTTGGAATCAACAAATTATCACCAATTGTTAAACTGTGTGACAGTATAAATATAAATCTAAAAAAAATCGCACAACACATACCACACAAACATCACACACCAATAAAACAAACAGGCATATGCGGCGTAATATGAAAACAGCTCAAAAGCCAGACAAACAGCGGAGTTCATTTAAAACGAAGTTAGAGGATATTGGATTTCTAACTCTCGCCTCTCCCACCTACGAATACCGCACGGCCAATTTAGTACACCGCGCCCGGGCTGCGGCGAACTGTGTGGGGGTATTAAAATTTGAAGCGTTCAAACTTACATCCTTTTAGTGTTCATTACGATGGAAAGTTGAAAATTAAAGTCCAAGTTCTAATGAACAACGAAGTTGTGTTGCGATCGCTCACACGGCTGCGCCGCAAACGGCTGCTTTGTTCAACGTGAAGAGTGGAGATCTTGCTCTTTTTACTTTTCAACCTGAAACTTTTTACCAAGTCTCTCAGCTTCAGCTGAACTGTCTAAAGCTGCTGTGAGCTCTTTGCAAACAGACAAGCACCTCTTTGCCTTTTTTATGTTTAAGCGTTAAGATTTTGTATTTTTATTAATTAATTGCTGCTTATAATTAAATAGAATTAAAAATAAAAGATATTGCTACAATTGACGGGTGATGGTTATTATTAAAATAAAATTGATGAAGTTGATGCAATCTCAATTAAGTTAAATGAACTACACTACTTAAGAAAAATTACATACAACCAGTCATATTTTGAAGTATATTTACTTTACTTTCTTAATGATATGACCCGCACAACCGCATTACGTAGATGCGATATGACCTCTCATCGCAAAATTGCGTCTACCCTTCACCACTCAGAACCGATTCTCCTGCGCCAGCTCTAAGCCTTCACACATATTTGTTTGAGTCTACACACACAAAGAAAACGGGACAAGTAGCAATAAAGAATTCCATGGTAAAAACGGTAACCCCTGCATATATAGGAATCAAAACTCACTATTCAGGCTAATGCGACTTTGCTAAAAGTAGGTGAGCTGTTAAAGAGCTAAAACAAGCAAAAGCGCAATACAAGATTATGACAACTTCATCCAAGAAAACAGCACGCCTCGTATGACAAATTTAAATCCAATTAAAGTATTTTCAGACTCCGAACAAAGTTTGAATGCTTTCAACTCGAGGATGTGTGCCGTGGATCCAAAACGATCTCCCGGAGGACTGACAACTTAGAACCACTCAAAACTAATTTCACACAAAATCCTGCCGAGATTTCGTTTTCTGCAAACACTTCATTGGGATCTGGAAAGTTTTCAAAGGAGAGAGTTGGTGGAAAAATATTAAGTTGAACTTAATCGTTTGTTTTGAAACGGATTTCCTGAGTTTAATTTAAGTTGTATCTGGCAACAGTTTCAGCAAACAATTTTGATAGTGATACGTCATTGTACCTACTTAATGAGTTATGGGTACTGGTGGATGAAATCATTAGTTTACTATTTTAAGAAATAAGAAAATGTTAACGGGACTTTGATTTTATATTAACATTTGAAAAATATTCATAAATGTCCTATAGGCATATCTCTAAGTCAAAGTTTCTACACGGGGAGGAGGATGCAGGACCGGCGCCGGCGCAAGATTGACGCGCTGGAAATGTGGTGTTGGAGACGTCGGCTAAGAATCCCGTGGACCGCGCACCGCACCAACGTCTCGACCCTAAAAGATCTTAACATCAAAGAGTGATTATCGTCGACTGTGCAAATACGAATCCTCAAGTTCTTCGGACACATCACCCGTAACGAGGACTCCATGGAACGGCTGGTGGTATAAGGGAAAGTTAAGGGCAAGAGACCTCGCGGGCGCTTTCCGACAGACCTCATTAAATCTGTGACGAACTCAAACATTAACGTTTGCTCTCACTCTGCCAAGCATCGGGACACATGGCGACGTATCGCGAGGGAAGCGGTGAACGGTGAAGTGACCAAGACGTGACCACGACCAGTCTGTCAAGAGTGAACGACTGGGAAGAAGAATCTTCAGAATGGTGTTGGGGCTGCCGCGCTTCTGTAGCGCATCAGGGATGTTTACGGAATGTCAAACTGATGGCTTTCATGCCTCATCGCAAAAAGACAGTATCCCTAATAAACAGATTGCGTGGCAGTGGCAACAGCATTCTGCGGACGGTGGCTGACCGATACAACTCGCGCATGTAGAGGTGTATGGTGCGCAGGGTGATTGTGATGCGTGATAGTTTTTAATAGTCCAATAATTTTACTAACTAGTCTGTAAGTTTTTTTTATTTTTCTAACCCAATGATCCATGTTAAGTCTGTTGATCGAAATAAACGCTTTTTACTTTATTTTTATTTTTATTTATATGCTTTAGTAAAACCGCTTTGGCGAAAAAAGCAAATCATCGTATAATAAATATATATAATTTTAGAATCAGATTTACATTTGATAGTAGGTATTAATAATTGTCTATGTTAATAATGCTGAACGTTTAGTAATCTGAATTTCAGAATAATATCTTAGCGATATATTCCTCTTTTACACACTTACGCTGTAGTTTATCTCTCCAGATTAATACAATAAATATTTTTACGAAAATCCTGATGTATAAAGGACTTACTAAAAAGTAGCTCGTATTTTCAGTTCTCGTATTCTGTACATTCTCTACAGTAGGTATAAATTGGCACAAAATCCCCGCGACCCAAGACAATAAGAAACGACAAGGTTCAACCGTGGCAGACATTAGCTATGTTGTTATTCTAAGTGGATTAAGGCCAGCGCATTTCAGATCTGGTTAAGCTTGAATTCAACATTAAGTCTGACAGAAAGCTTAAGGAGGTGGTTGCACTTTGTAACCTCAATATACCCTGTTTTAAAGGATGTTCTAACAAGGAAAAGCGATTTAAATCGATATCATTGTATTTTTATAGAACTCAAATGTTTCAAGACTTGCACTTGTGGCTAAGATTTTGTATATTTCAATAGCATAACATATCGAAAAACTGACGCTAAACAATTCGTTTGTCAAAGACCTTATCAAATATATTCTGAACTTACAATGACACGTGAATAACAAAGACCCAAAATAGTTCCTTGTCTAACTCCTACGAAACAATATGATATAGAAGTAAAAGTAGGTACAGAAATCGTGTTTGAGTTCAATAATCCATTATTAGGGGTCGCAGTATACTAAAGGAAAACACCGCGCCGCACCGTAATAATTCACTTGTTGGTTCCACCCGATTAAGTCATCAAGAGTTGTCGAAGTATCAGCCCCACCTTGCAAACATAAGCTCGAAGGGCGTGTTCACGGCAAACTCATTAGATAAATGAAAGAGTTCACAAAACATTGTGATCGGTTCTCCGGTCCGACGGCGATGATTGATCGCCAAGGGAGTTGTTCATAAGAAAATATCGGTACGGTGTTGAATTACCCATTTATTCACTCGAGTCGAGTGTGTTTGAATTGCGACACGATATGTCTGCGAGATCTCGATTCGAGTAATAAATTAGGTGAGCGTCGGTTTCGAGTGTCGTGTTAAATTTTATTGTAGGAATTTGTTGGAATCCTCGCGTGAAGATTTGTGTAATGGGTATTATTTGAACGCGTTTGTCAAATGTACGTGACGATATTATGAAATTTCCGGTAGGTGTAAAGAGTTTTTGTTTTACTTTGTAGGTACTTAGTAATTATTTATTAAGCATTATTATTCAGGAAATAGTTACAAACTTAAATACGTTCTCTCGTACTTACTTATTTTGACTTTGTTGTAATTGAATCAATCAACATTTGACATTCTAACTTTACCAATACATTTTCATTCGCAATGCTCTAGGTAGTACGTTTTATTTCGGACAGCTACAGAATTATGAAACTATTATCCAAATATCGAAATAATATTTTCAAAAAGTTTGCCTTTAGCCACTTCGAAAATTATAAACTAGCCTTTCAATTATTCATAGACGTCCAAAGCGGTAACTCCGCTTTGTTCATATTTTAATACAGCGTTCAATTTACATCGACCCTTTGAAAAAACATGGCCAACTTATGGAAAACATCATTCCATATTCACATTCGTCCCTTCGTGTGTTTACCGACCGGGGGACTGTACTTCAAGTTATATTGCTAGTACCCTTTCGGCCTCACCTGAGGGCTTCTTATTGCCGATTTATGATCATCGTCATGTGAAACTAAATTATAAGCGGAGCAGTTTTACATGCATGCATGTATTATGTTACTGTTACGTTGAAACAGATATTTAGGAACAAAAAAAATAAATCAAGATGAGTTTTCAAGTTTAATAAAAAACAGTAAATTATATAATTCACCGTATTACAGGATATTTTATTTTATAAATCGACTTGCACTTTCATATAATAACTTTAAGTAAGATATTTTATATGTTGATTCATTAAAATTAATTGATTTTAAACCATCTTACTTCAGCTTATTAAATTAATAGTTTTATTTCCACAATCTACTTAAACTAAAATTATTTAAATCTTTAGACTTAGCATACAGAGTATTTTAACTGCGCTGCGTTGTTTTACTTATTGGTTGTATTTCATGTAATTTATTGATGTTAAAAACATAGAAATCTATTCATATATAATGGGATTGCCCTTTTCATTTTTCAACACAATTCTCTATTGTATGCCCAACCCAATTACCCACTATTAGTCAAGACATATTTTAAATAAACAGCAGTATGAGTCATCTCAATAATGCTCGTACGTACAATTCGTTTTTTACCCTAAAAGTAGGGTAAAACTTGTGAATCACTTGACCGCTAGGGGTACTTGTATTGAGGCATTGGGGTAGTCAACAAGCGGGACAATTCTATTTCGTATCATCCGGAGGCTCTTTAGTTGATGATATGAACAAACTCGATTTTGTAAAGTTGAATGTACATGAAATAATTATTTTGCATACAAGTCGGAGTACAATCAAAGGAAAACAAAGCTTCTGGCTCTACTTCATTATTTTAAAGGATAATTAAAAAACCGGTTTTATATGGACTTTTGAATCGTTTTAAGTAGAATTTTTAGGGTTCCGTACCCAAAGGGTAAAACGGGAACCCTATTACTAAGACTCCGCCGACCGTCCGTCCGTCCGTCCGTCCGTCCGTCCGTCCGTCCGTCCGTCCGTCCGTCCGTCCGTCCGTCCGTCTGTCTGTCTGTCTGTCTGTCTGTCTGTCTATCTGTCTGTCTGTCTGTCTGTCTGTCTGTCTGTCTGTCTGTCTGTCTGTCTGTCTGTCAGTCTGTCTGTCTGTCTGTCCGTCTGTCCGTATGTCCGTCTGTCACCAGGCTGTATCTTATGAACCGTGGTAGTTAGATAGTTGAAATTTTCATAGATGATGTATTTCTGTTGCCGCTATAACAACAAATACTTACTAAAAAAACAGAATACAATAAATATTTAAAGGGGCTCCCATACAACAGACATGATTTTTTTGCCGTTTTTATAGATAATGGTACGGAACCCTTCGTGCGCGAGTACGCCTCGCACTTGGCCGGTTTTTTATCAACTACCCATTTCATTTTTGGCTGAGATGATGATGATGATGACCCATTTCAGGACTTCTTTTTCAGAATGAACGACCTCTACAAAATATGAATTGGATGGGATCTAAAAATGAGATCTACATACTAAAACTATAAACTATTGTCATCACTAATTTAAAAAAACGCTTCTTATCTATTGAGACTACCTTTTTATTTTCATAAGAAACAGCAACAAGATAGAGCAACAGATTCCCACTAAACCGATGTACACTTTGACAAATGAGGCTGTTACAAGCCAGTCCATATTGCGCCGGAAATGGTCCCGGGCGCCGGAAATCGAGAGCGCCGGCGAAACTTCCAATATCAACGACAAACAACCTGTAGGATGGACGGCCATACTGTTTGAAATGGGAATTCATACAAATATACGTGTCGACAATCACGTTTGAAATTGATGTTTTATAGGTTTTAAAGGCCTGTATTTCATGGTATTCCTTTAAATTATTCAGCATTTGCCTGCTTTGTACCCGATCTTTTTTAGGGTTAGCACAATACGTTTTATTTTCCATTCTTTTCAGTATTTACTTACCACAATTACTTTCAATTTATAAATAAAATCATTAGAATTGGGTTTTAGTGACACGGTCCCAATCCATCGAATGTTTTCGCCACAGCTGATAGGTTTGAGTTTATGCAAGAAGGACGAAACGCAATTCGTTAGATTTTTATGAACCTTAATTGTCACTGAAAGAACAGAAACTTCAGGCTGAGATGACGACTCAGGTCAAGAAACAAGAATACAAATAAGATGTGTTTTTGGCAAAATTATGTATGCATGCAACCAATAAACCTAACGACATCTAACCTGAATAAACGATTCTTAGCCCATATTATTCCAAAGTATTAAAATTATACAAATTATTTTCTTTAATGGGAATTTGTTTAATACTTTTCGAATGAGACAGAAACAAGTGCTTTATATTCATAAGTTTTCTACAGGCTGATTTCAGGACCGCACCTTAAATGGGGCGGCTTTTGTATGGTGAAATAAAAATACTTAACTGATCTTTAGTATTTGTAAAAATATTATGATGAGATGTTAATGACGGTAGTTGTTGACATTGAATGGGCGCCTTTGGCTTTCAAAGTAAAAAGTAAATAGTGTTGAATAATTTCAGCGGGCTGGTTAAAACCACGATAGCTCAATTGGGAGAGCACCTGACCCGGTATGTCAGAAGGGTGCGGGTTCAAATCCTGCTCGTGAAAATTTTTTCAACATTTGTGTTTTTGTAATTTGTTCGCAACAAAATTTGCGTTAAAAATTATATAAACATTTATAAAAATACTTACTGATGCTGCTTTAGAATTTCAGAATTACGTAACAAATTGTAATTTCATAAACGTCTGAAAGTAGACTTACCATCTTATGAAAAAACATAAAATTTATAAAATATACTTATTTTGTTATGTGAAAAGTTTGACAACAATGTTGCTACAAAGCAATTCCACACTTACTGCATCTACACTTTATATTTTTATAACATTGGCGACATCGAATTTGAGTAGCATTTTAGATAATATAATGTCACATTCAGTTTTATAGAATCAGGCCGTTTTTCTAGATTTTCGATGATTTTCGTATCCTTCTTGGAAGAGCAGAAGAAGTTATGCGTCTCTTTTACATCTTTTAGGGGTGGCTTCAACTCTTATGATAGATTATATATTAGATAGGTACTTAATCAAAAGATCCACAAAAATCGGTCGAGCCAATAGAGTTGAAAGTTAATCCCTAAAAGATAGAAGATGAGGTTGTGTGCCTCATCATCTGGATCGAGAAAACGTATTAACGTAACGTATTCCTAGAGTAGTAACCCTGGTAATACGTAACGAACGGAAGGGTTTTTAAAACTTCAAATTTTCTTGATCTTGATCTCTTCAATCACTCCCGTTGATGGAATCTTGCTTCGCACCTCAACTTTAGCCAATAATTATCGACGAGAAAGGTTGCTTATACTCTTGCATACTCGCTACCACTATAATTTTTACCAGGTGGTGCTATGAAAACGTCAGTAGAAATTGTATTGCTATCATGATTATGACCAGGAGATGACTTTCGGGGATTACACTATCAGTCTGTGAGAATCAACCAAAATAATATGAATTTTGAAATGAAGATTATATCTCAATCGATTTCACTGGAATTCACAAATAATAATAATCAATCAATAATTCATAAAACAATGAAACATCAAATATTTATTAAATTCTTTTACTAAACTGTTCATGGTGCCTCCTTTTCCCAGCGCACCCTAAATGGAGCGGTGAACAAAAATGTACAAATCATACAAAAAAAAAACAAACTATCGGGTTTATCAAAGTGATGTTCAAAACATTTAAAAAATCCGCAACACCAATAATTTATTAAAAAAGTTATTAGTAGTTATTGTTTAAATTATTACCAACGATTTCCGTAACTCGTTGTGGATAAAATTCACAAAATTTATCGAACTATTAAGTAAGTGAATACTGTCTTAATATTTATTAAAAATACAAAACATTCGTATAGCTTATGATAAAATTATCAAATCTACTATCACTTGCTCAATAATTTTTATTTTGGGTCATATATAAGCGCACCTTAAATGGGGCGGTGGGATAATATGGGTTAACAGAATTCGTTCGTAGTTCGCTTTAGTGAATTTTAAAAACATCTGCAATCGTAAATCCCTCTAGAGTACAAAACATCAGATCACGATTGAAAGTTACTTAAAAATACACGCTTGCATCTCATAAAAGGTTAAAGCGGCAATCTGCAAGTCCACAAGGGGAAGGCGCGAAATAATTCAAAAGGCGGGAGGGATCGTTAAAACGCCGGAATTTAAAAACCGCAAACTCGCTTTATCACCTGAACTCGGCTGCTTTATAGCAATGCGCCGGCGCTCATAAAAGTCGCATTCATAAACAGGCACTTCGCTGACATGGAAAATAGTTTACAGGCTCTCTATACACGTTACAGACACTGTTTATCCCCCACTTTACTGCTAGATAGCACCGCGTCTCTCTAATCTGACGAATAAAAGTTTATACGCCATTTTTAGGGACCGTTTTATGGTTAACAGTTTGTAGAATTAAACTTTACATGGTTGATGAGTTGTTTGTGAGAGGCGCGATTAAAAAGTTTTTAAGATGTTTTTGGGACGTCTGGATTGTCTTCCAAGTCGACTGAGCTGTTTTAATTGTAAATAATTTGATTGCTCTAACGGTTTCACAAATTAAAGATATTTGCTATTATTGGTCCTACATAGCGTTATTACGTTTATAGAAGACTACCGCTTTACTCGCGATATCATCCGCGATGATTTAAAATTCTAAAAAGAATCTCTTTTTTTCGCTTTGCCTCTTTATTAATATAAATAAAAGATAAATAGACGTAGAAAAGAAGATTTATCTATATTCGTTGCTAAAATTAACGTAGAATTTCGAAATATACTCGTATATGCCATTGAACTAAGGTAACTTTTTGCATACACTTTATAACTCAACGACCACAGTTTCTATGTCATTGAACGAGTCCAGTCTATTAGAAATGAAAGCATTCGATACGGCAATAGTCACCATAAACCCCCAGCTTTATCTTAACTAGTTCTTATTTTGACCGGTCAAAACTAAATTTGGATAGTCAGTTTGTTACTATAAACAAGTCAAAGTGTTTTAGGTTTTACGGAGTTTGGTACCTTAACTCATGACTTGTAAAAGTTAGTAAGATGTGACCAGACCCAAAAATTGATGTCTTTGCGAGTCAAATTAGTTCTGAGTTCTGAGAATTTTGTTTTGAACACATTGAGTACGAATTTGGAGACTTTTCAAAAGTTGCAAAGTTATACTTCTGCAGCATAACAGTGTTTATATTAAACACTTCAAGTTTGAGAAAGCATGTTATTTATTGTATTATTCAACGAAGCAAGCACCAGACCGCGGAGATAACTTACCATACTCTTGAGAACTCAATAATCGCAGTGTCGAAGTTACTCGACGTCAACGAGACTCTACACCGAAACTTTAAGCAGGCTACCCACTTGGAGGTGTAGCACGTAACGTATCTGATACTGTAACCACCTATAAGTGTCCACAAGTTACTGCGTATCCAGATGTGATCTTTCCCCAAATTATCCTCACTGCGAGCGCCTTTTTCTTTGCACAAAAACCGCCAGCTATGGCGGCGGGTTGCTTCATGCACGCTGCAGTCCTTTAACGAGCGGGTCTCTGGATATAGGTAGGTACTTAAAGGAATCTTCAAGCCGTGTGATCGAAACACCGTCACAGGGTTTCTAGGAAGAATGGCTTCTCGCAAGCGTGTCCCCGTTCCTATGCTAGATTCTCTGGGCGGATTGGATCGAATTAACGACCCGAAGGCGCCCCTGAAGGCTCGGACCTTTGCTCTTGTGTGCAGCAGGCTCGCGCCATTGTATCCATGATACAGTGCCAGAATAGATATGCGTTACACCTCCAAGTGGGTACCTGCTTTAGCGAGTCGCGTCTATCAGATCTGAACGATGCCAAATAAACGTTACAATAGCACGTAAACAATTATAAGCAAAGCGCAGTGGCTAGCAGCAGGCTCGCGCCGAACGTACTGACTTGACACAGTATCAGATACGCGCTACACCTCCAAGTGGGTATTCTGTTTTAGAGAGTCGCGTCTATCAGATCTGAACGATGCCAAATAAACGTTCGATATGGCAAATATAAGCAATATCGCAGTGGTTACGCGCCCCACCGTCGTCGGCAACTCTTATTGTACAATAAAAATGTTACGAGGTAACTCTATTCAATGAACTCGTCTGTTATTGAAATCGACGTTTCGGTTAAAGTAGCCTTTCTTGCGGGCTGGAATAATAAACGGTGGGGTCGGGAATGTATCGAATCCTTTATTGCCCCCTGATTGCGTCCGCGATTTCTTTGTGTGAAAGCGCGAGTTGAGCAACGTGCATTTTTCGGTCGTTTGTAATAACGACTTGTGATTTTCTTTTGTTTAGGTTTTCTTTTTTTTCTTTTAGTTGATGGCTTCGTGCGGTTAACACATATAGCCAGTGTCAAAGTAATTTTCTTACTTTTGTTCTCTCTCTCTTTTGCTAATATATTATGATGATGAATGTTAATAGTAATGAGAAGTGAGAAGTGAGAAATGATATACCCCCCAACCCCTTGAGTATCTCAGTAAAGGCTTTACTAAGACCTCACTCAGACTTCTTATGAGAATTTGAAAAGTGACGTTGAACCTTTGCACACTTGTTTTAAATGAAATGAAATGAAAATAAATTTATTTAGGACAGAACAGTTTAAACATATACATAAAAGTAGAAATAAAAAAAAAACAGGAGTCCCAAAACGGTTCGGACTCAGCAAGATGCTAGCCTTGAGGTTAGCGCTGATCTTCCGTCGGAACCGGTTTAAATGATGCTGCGATAGCAACAAAACCGTAATACACAAAATTAAAAAAAAAAAAAAAATATAAAAACAAAAATAGCAGCCGTACCGTAGGTATTAAAAACAGAAGATTAAAAAAAAAACATATATATATTGGTTATATATCGACTAGATGAAAACTGATTTCAAACACTGGGTTACGTTTTCGAACAGTAAAGCCACTAAAACAACACAGTGGCGGTAGCCATAGTAACAATAAGAAAACGATAGCGAAGTTCGAAAAGAATAAAATGTATGGGATTGACATAAGATTGACCACGTGATTTAGCGCGGCTTATGTCAATCCCATACATTTTATTCTTTTCGAACTTCGCTATCGTTTTCTTAATGTTACTTTGGCTAATCCTACAGGTATTTGAATTTAATTTCATTGACAGTGATTGAGTTAACGTATGGCGTTTTACAAGTATTGTATTCATTCAAAAGGTCGGTGCTGGCTATCCTCAGCAACGAAGCCAGTCAACAACGTAATCCTTTTAATTATTATCATCATCGTCAGCCATATGACGCCTATTGCTGGGCATAGGCCTCCCTCAAGGATCGCTACAACGATCGGTCCTGCGCTGCCCGCATCCAGCGGCTTCCCGCGACCTTGACCAGATCGTCGGTCCACCTTGTAGGGGGCCTGCCCACGGAACGTCGTCCGGTGCGTGGTCGCCAATCGAGAACCCTTCCGCCCCAATGGCCATCGGTTCTCCGCGCTATTTGTCCCGCCCACTGCCACTTCAGCTGAGCAATCCTCCGAGCGATGTCAATTATTTTAGTTCTTCTGCAGATTTCATCATTTCTGATTCGATCGCGCAGGGAAATACCAAGCATCGCTAGCTCCATTGCTCGCTGAGTGACCTTGAGCCTTCTTATGAGACCCAAGTAAAGGACCACGTCTCTCTCCCGTATGTAATCACTTACGGTTATAAAGTTAGGGTTCAGACATCTTTACGAAAGCACAAGGGACCATCTACGTCAGGTCATAACGCCAGATCAGAACACGCCGGTACACATCTTTCATCCGGTACTTTAAGACTAGTGTCTCGAGCTAGTTGCCCCGTGGACACGTATAGTCCACTACCTAATATCCAGATAGGTTACCGGAGCAGTAAGCTCGCTCACTTCTCGTTGCACTAAGAATACAAGTCGCAGATACAACTGCTCGGGTCGTCAACTCTAAAGTCGACTACAAAATGTCCTCTTTGGTGGCGGAGTTGTAAGCCCTCTCACTTCTTGCTACCCATCCAGGCACCTGATCAATTCCAAAATCCTACGCGGCTGATTCAACCGGAGACTTTTGCATCTAGCGGGCGCCTCTACTAGTTCCTAGGGCCTATGCCCAGCAGTGGGTCGAAAGTGGTTGATGATGATGATGATGATGATGATGATAAAAGAAAAAAAGTATCGATCGCTGGTGCATGTCGAACACAGGTATAGATTTTCATAAATTTCTAAAAACATTTTTTTTTACAAAACAATATAAAAAAACGGAACTCATACAAACCGCTGAAACAAACTATAACAGATGCAATTCCCCAAAGACGCTTCCATTTCCTTGCTCTCAAAGTCAATATGCGGTAGGATATGAGTTATTTTTCCATAATTCTGGAGCGGCGCGTCGGGCGAGAACTCCCAAATAAATAATAAATACGTCACTGACATCGCAGACACGCCACAGAGCAGCTTATTGTGTTCTTGTTAAATATTCAAGACACCGGTGAAAAGTATTAAGAAACTTATATGTATTTGTAGCAGTAACAAAACGCACGCCTTGATAATATAGTTGTAAAGAATCGGCTACCCTACTGAATATAATTATAACGACATTTTTGATGAGCTACATCTTTCCTCTCGCTTTCTTGCAATTTGTGGGAGTGATGTCGTGAAATGGGACGGAAGTGTGTAACAGGAAGTCGCAGAAGCGCGCAGGCGCGCGCCATTTGATTTGACAAATGATTGCGCGGTGTTGCATTACTCTTAGTGTCAATTAAATAAAAAACAATTTTCATTAAAAAGAATTATTCTTTGTTATGAAAAATCATTTCAAATAATACCCGACCCATTTTTTTCAGAATATAATGTTAAAATTGCTTATTACTAAGGTGAGATGTCAAATGTTACTTAATAAAAATGGCGTTCTGTTATTGCAAAATAAAATTGATACAAATTATGGTGTTTTACATAGTAAATTCAAAAATAACAAACATTATTCAATCACAATAAATATTGTAGTGTTGTTAATTTTTAAACACTAATAAATGAAGTCTACAATTTCTAAAAGTATATAAAACGTTGTCAAGCATAAACATAGACAAAAATCATTTAAGTTACAGTTATAAACAACGTGTCATAAGAAGTTGTTAATGTTAATACATTCATATTCATTAACCTATTTAACATCCCGTAAGCAACCACTCTCATCCCTTGATCCCCGAGAGAATTTAGAAAAGTCCTTTTTAGCGGATGACCGCCTTTAAAAAACCTACCTTTATTATATATTTTTTTATTTTTTCAATGCTTTATAACCTCTTTAGTGTCACCAGTGAATATTTTGAAATTTGAACGTCATTTTCTTTTAACTTTTTATAAAGTGTCAGTATGTGTTCAAAGTTCTTCGTCATGTGCTCTGTGCGTCTATGCTCTAGGGATACCATAAAGTTTGGACGAGGATCCAGTCACCCCAAGATGCCACGAAACTTTCACATTTTAAGACGTTATTCAGTTTCACCACGGTGCCGTGGGGAGCACGTTGTTGGTGAATTATTAAATTTTCCAACGAACAAACTACGTTTAACAATATTGCTGAAAATGCACTGACGTGCGCTACGTGTCTGTACATTTTAAAATCATAGAGTTTGCTATATTGCGTTGCGTTCGAAACTCCTTTTGAGGTCGGTGTTTATTTAAAGTTGTCCATTTAAAAATAGTACATTAAATAAAATGTTTTTAAGTGTTTCAATAAGAGTTTCTCTTCCATCCATACATATGAGCTGTTCAGGATATTTATTTGAATTGAATAGTGACATGTTCATGATTTCAAATTAAATGTGGGTGGCAACCATTTTGTGAAGCGCGATCCCTTTGTCATAACCATTTAATTAAGCATCGTTCGTGTCACGGAATTTTCGACGAATATTTCGTCAGTGTGTATGAATGATGCCTAAAGCTAGGGTTGCCACTAGCAAAATTTGTTAAAAAACGTTAACTTATTTTCGTTGTCAACGTTTCAAGTTGTTGTCAATAAAACAGAGAGAGACCAGTAAACAGTTTGATATGTGGTTACTGCTCGTTATTGTGTGTTCGTCTCGAAACGATCTATAAAACTTCTTTTAAATACATTAAAATGCATAATGTAACAAAGTACGGGAATAACCATGACAATATATGGTTGCACTCGACTGTATACTTTACTTTCGAAGTCCCTCAAGTACATCTACTGGAAATTATGAATAATAGTTTCTATACGAGCCCCACGATACAACTCATTATTCTTTAACTTTTATCTCACAGTTGCATCATGGTTGTATTTACAATATTTTCAAAGTAATTATATTTTTTAATTTAAATTAATTTGAAATTTTATTTTAGTGAGTTTAAATTAACGAGGAATCTAATAATTTTTTTTATCAACAATTATTTAAAGGAAGCAAGTGAATATATTGTGAAAGTCTGTTTATAGTTGCTACCTTTAATATTACAACAAAATTTTGAATTAGAATTTCATTGGTTGGTTAAAAATAAGTAAGATGTTACTTAAACACTAAAATTTTATCGGAATATACCTATAAAAAAACATTCCAAAAAAATATTACCGCAAATGCATCACAATATTCGGCTTACCAAAATATTTAGGCCAACCCTAGGCACGGCTAGCGTGGTCTGACGTAAGCCCCCCTGAATAGGCCCACACTAAGCCCAACAGATCCCGACTAATGGTCATTGTACGCTTTGAGCTCTCTCTACTGGTATTTCATATTGGACAACCATATAATTTATCGGTGTGTTGCTTTCGAATGTTGTATGGTCACGTACTTTAAAAGTCTGCAGTTCATTTAAGCTTAAATAAAGCTAAGTATAGCTTAATTGATGATTGTGAGAGATTAGTATTAAGTAAAGCTAAATTTTTAATATATAGATATTGAATGTAGTAATTACCATCACTATCGATAGCTAACTAACCAGGAACACAAAGTAAACAGTTGACAGCTTACTTTTGTTTGAAAACAAAATATTGACAATATAAAAAGTAATTATTAAAAGATAAATGACGCAAATTTATATTTCATATAATAAGGTTGCGCAGAGCAAAAAATGCCAAAAATGCAGTCACGGTTACATTGATATAATTGAAAATACTATCGTATTACATAAACAAAATATATACCTATTTAGTATCAAAGGGAACATGTTGACAATTAGTTCCATCCATAAATTCATAACACACTATAGTTTTTTCTACAATATCATTTAAAGTTGGGTAGAAACCATGAAAACGAGTAGCGGCGTTTAGTTGATTTACCTAAACTACAAATCTCTCTCAAAATATTTAAATTATTATTTTTTAAATTAACACGCAAAATTAGAATAGCCGCGCGGCATCAAATAAATATGGACGAAGACATTTTAAATATGACACTTGTCACTTAAGGACGGCGCATCCTCAATCGAAGAAACACAAGTTTTAGAAGATAAAACAAATCCGCAACCTCTTTAGTTTCCCGCCAAGAAGTCCAACAACTTTAGTATATTTTAAAGTTATAATGTCATATGGAACAATATTAAGCCTGCCAGTACCCGAATAGGTAAACAAAAGATGAACGTCAATCTGTAATTTAAGAACTACGTCCTTTAACTTACTGTATAGGCAGGACAATTCCATCTGAAAGAGAAGACAAGCTATTACGTACGGTGATTAGCTCCAGTGTATTGGGCCGTCACATCTCTGAAAATAACGGTCCTCGTACATTCAAGTGTAATTTGCCGTAAAAATAGGAAATAGCAACATGATTCTGGTGTTTGTGAGCTACATCGTCTACATTCGAAAATTCTCTAAAAGACAATGACATTGTTTTGGGTTTTTGAAGATAACGAAATTGTTGAATAAGAATGACTTTTGAATAATAAAAACTGAGGTAATTTTAAGCGTGACATGGAGGAGACCTATGGCCAGTAGTGGGTAGATACGGATACTAAAACTTATGACGATGAATGTTTGTGTACTTTTAAAAATTACAAATAAATATTCACTGTAATTGTCTTTATCATTAGCCGGGTTATTTTTCACATTTGACCCCATTATGCAAACCACCGTATCAACTAGTAAGAATTACAGTTAGTATTAATAGGTTATTAAATTCCTTCTCAGGCTCTTCATTATTAATTATTCCATTTTCTACATATTCTGCAAACTATTTGGATTGAATTTCACACCTGCAGTTTGCCTAGTTCGAGTTTTTTTGTTGGATTCACAATTACTTCATAATAATTATAATGTCTCTGCTTCGGTCTTATACGTAAATTAACGTAATACGTAAATTAAATTTATGTCGAGCTCTTCCATGATGTTCTATTATGTCTTCTCTATAAATGCAATAAACACAGCTCCAATATTAAATTCAAAAATATAACTTCATTTTAAGTTCACTCAAAACCTACACTCAAACCGCATTAATTTCGACTAGGTTTAATTAAATAACATTTATCAGCACTGCCTAAAATCTTATAAGTTTTAATTCATTATTTGTAAGAGCAGTGAAGTCAAGTCAAATTAGCTTAAAGGAATAGTTAGTAAAGAACTTACACTTGGCATTCTGACCCAATTGAGAGAACAATAGACTTAGAATACAAGGAATTGAGTGTATTCATTATCCTAATACTAGTTCTGTCTTTCACGAGTCCTCTGTGGTAACTGTGTAGTGCCAGCCTTACAGCGCTCCGTATTATTTGTCCATTTGCTTGTAATTTGTCCAACTACCGACTGAAGCCACTACATAAACGCAGTCAGCTGAGATCAAGCGGTGAATGAGGCCGCTCTTGTAAGATCTGCAGTTTATGCTGCAGATAATTTCTAATCCGACTGCTTGATGATCTGTGGACTGTTACACTTTGGTAATTTTTGATATCATTATTGAAACTGATATAGCTTATAATTTTGACATCTACTATTGTACTAAGTAACTACCTATTTTAAAAAAATCTTCGTATTGTAAATATTTTGATAGTAATCAAAACATTTATAATACGAAGATTTTTTTTTACATTAAACATCATTAAATTTAGTTATAGTTTAGTATTATTTAGTATCCTTTACCTTTCAATATTATATGATAAAACCGTAATTTAATATTGAAATAATATACTATATACCACCTACGTTTTATATGTATACGTTTTTCTATTGTTTGTATAGTGGACCATGAAATTGCTTTAACACTTTTGACTACAACTTCCATTACAATAAAACTTCGCTAAGGCTCATTATTATTATTTTCTGAGCAGAAACTACTTATAAAATACTAATACCTTTAATAAAAATAATTGTGCTTGACTTTTGAACTTGACTGTATTTACGTCTTTAGAGCGTTTACACCGCACACTAGCGCCGCCAATGAAAAAAAAAACATATCTAGTAATTAGAGATAGAAAATCAAATTATGCTCAACAAACTATCTGAATGAAATAATTTAACATTTTTACGTCACCTAATGACCACCTCACATGTTATGGTTTAGATAAATATGGCGTTATAGTTAAAAGTGGCCGTAACGTCTTATTTAACTAAACCATAACATGTGAGGTGGTCATTAGGTGCCGTAAAAATGCTAAAATACTTCATTCAAATAGTTTGTTGAGCATAATTTGATTTTCTATCTCTAATTACTAGATATGTTTATTTTTTCATTAGTAGCGCTAGTGTGCGGCGTAAACGCTCTTAAACAGAATCTGTCGTAAACCGAATTTGACCTAAATAGAATCTGTCCTAAACCGAACAACTCATAGAGTCTTGGTGTTTCTATCGTTTTATTCTGATATATGTTATTGCTGTTATTATTTCAAACTAGGGTCAAACTAACCTGTAATCTTTAAAAAACAGGATTTTCAACGAACTCGTAAACCCAAGCCAATTTTATATCACAACAGTCATATGTCAATGGCATCTCATCCTTATACTCTTCAGTTGTTGCTGTAATGACGTAGGTAATGCATAATTTAGATGGTCCGTCTGCTTGTAATTTATACCCCAGTCTCAGCCACGAGTGACGCGCGCGCGGTCAGAGGGACCGCACGTGCTCTTTACTGTTTACGCCCCGGTGTTATTACCCCAGTATCCTGGACCAGACATTTGGGCCTGTCCGTACGGGCATTAGGTTAGTGTTTATTTTGCTCGGCTGCAGATGATGGGGGCTGTATTTTGTTAATTTTATTGCCTTGCGTACGTATCATAGTAAATATATAAATAGATACGACAACTTAAGCTGTTTACTTATATGTTTTGACACGTATATAAATTAATTAGTATTAATTAGACCTTATTGGTGACTGGTTTTGTAAACGTTTTCTGCAATTACATGGAAATAGTTTAAATTCCTTTTTAGATTATTCAGGCCTTTGTTCTGTTTAAGGCGAATAATCTATCGCATGGCAGTTAGAGACAGCATATTACTGTTTTATGTTTGTAAAAGTTACAGTAATACAATTTATATGGCACAACCCATTTACTAGGTTCTTTGCGTATATAAATATATATATGTTTATGTTATATATGTTTAAATAAACATAGTTTAGCTAAAGTGTCGATATTTCAAAATAGGAGGCTAATTCATTTTTATAATAAAATGATAGTATAATACCAACATTTCCTTGCTATATTTCTGTCCATATTTTTGTTTTGGCAAAACAAGGGGCGTACGCCAGAGGGAGACTCCATTTTTATTATGAACTTCTATCAGACGAAGCGAATTAAAGATTGTCAACAAATTTATTACTCGCTCCAGTGAATCAGCCTCCGTGGGGAGATGTATACCTCCTTAATAAGGAGTTATTAAGCAACGGTATTCTTTTGTGACGACTGTTTAAGTTTAGGAAATAAGTGACGACTGTTTAAGTTCACCGTGGCCTTTGAGGAAATAAAAAAATATGTAGTGTAATTAGAAATACCTTAGATACAGATAGATACATAGATACAGTTTATAAACTGTATCTGAAAAATACATATATTTTCGAATTCAAATTCAAATTTAAAATACTTATTCGGCGTAGCAGGCATTTTCTTATACTCCATGTAACAACAAGGTGTGGTCAAAATGAAAAAAATCCAAAGTGTATCCCATCTTGAACTTGTATGTGTTGCTATTAACACATAATTATTAACTTTAATTTGTCATGCTATGGTTAATGAAATATTTATATTTGTGAAGTGAAGCGCATCAGGCGCGCTTGAGCAAGCAGCAGTGATCATAAATGTTAGTACACAGAGATTACTAAACCACTAGGGCTGAGACTTGTTTATTTTGATGTGTCGTCAGAATAGAAATATTAAATTAAAAATTGTATAACACATTAAAGTTAGTAATCATGACTTAATAACCTGCATACTAGATCTAGATTGGATACACTTTGGATATTTTCATTTTGACCACACCTTTCTGTTACACGTTGTATGTACAGTCGGCGGCAGATCAACCTACCCAAACCTGTCAAATTTCCCCAATGAATATTGATCCTTATAACCAATCAATAAAGTTCAAAATTGATTGTAGAAATTTGAGTTTTGGGTAAGTTGATCTGCCGCCGTGTTTACATATATATAATATTCTCTTTTATTTGTATTGTTTCATACATCCTAATAAAATATTGAATATTTAGTTCAAGAATCTACAGAGCTACACAAACAAGTAATAAGTTTAGTTTTACTAAACCAATTTTCAATGTTGAAAGTTTGTAATTAAATAAAATTACAATATACTGTTAACCACTTCATAACGTTTATTTAATGCATATAAATATTATACTTAAATATACCTGGCCCCTGATTATGAGCTCTTTATAGCAGTATTATTGCAGTTGTGGAAAAGAGACGTATATATATTCGCCGCTACAAGCGTCTCGTTTTCGCAACTGCAATAATACTGCTAAAAGAGGTCGTGCTTGTCCCCCTGTCCCCTGTCCTCAGTGGCCGAATGGCACAGCGCTCGACCCAGAATTCAATTTTCGAGTCGGGCAAAGTGTATTTCAGATTTTTCGATGCATAGCCCGAGTTTGTGAGCACCAACCCGCTTTTGGCAACCATGGTGTTAAGGCGACGCGTTGAAAATTTACGTGGCGGGGATCTTGATTTTTCACAAAAATTACAAAACATATGAAAGTGATATTTGATGACATGATTTTTCATTTAATTGACTTCATTTTGCTAGTTGCAGAAACACGATTTGTTAACTTTTATAACAGAGAAAAAAAACATCAAAGTAAACTCTTTTAAAACATAGATTTGCATTTTACAGGCAAACCAGACCGATTTAAGCATTTAAATTTTTTTAGTAGATTAGTCTCAATATGCTAATTATTTTTTTTAAACTTATTTGTAGTTTTAATTGGAAAGAAAAAAAAACAGTTTTTCTTATGGTACGGGACGCAAACGCTCCGTATTAAAATCAAAATCAAGTCAAATTAAAATATATAGATAATAAATAATATTTTAGATTAATTGTTTAGCGATGCGTCGCCTTAAAGCCAATACCCAATTGTAGCGATAAATTGATTAAAACCATAAAGGCCTTTACCCAGCAGTGGAACAGGCTATACTTTACTTTTTTTATTAAACCTTTGATTGCACTACTTAAAGAACGCAGAGAGAGGAGAGACAACAACATATTTTGACTAGGACAAATATTTACGGAATTCCCACATTATGGCGACGCATCGCTAAACAATACGGAGCGTTTGCGCGCCGTACCATAAGAAAAACTGTTTTTTTTCTTTCCAAAAACTACAAATAAGTTTAAAAAAATGAACTACCATATTGAAGTGTGTGTTAAGACTAATCCACTAAAAAAAATTAGATGCTTACATCGGTTTGATTTGACAAATCTATGTTTTATATTTTTTTATGTATATTACACTTTATGTCATGTTGTTAAATAAACTTTTTATTTATTTATTTATTTATTTAAAAGAGGTCACTTTGATATTTTTTTCTCTGTTATAAAAGTTAACAAATCGTGTTTCTGCAACTAGTAAAATGAAGTCAATTAAATGAAAAATCATGTCATCAAATATTACTTTCATGTGTTTTGTAATTGTTGGGAAAAAACAAGATCCCCGCCACGTAAATTTCCAATGCGTCGCCTTAAATTGTTATGTTACAACCTAACAAGTATTAACTTCATCGTCAATTAACACATCATATTGAAGTTTCTTCATTACGTCCCGGTACCTACGAATCATGAGTTGGCTCTCACAATTCGGCTTTCGTCGGCCGCGTGCGTACTAATAGGGTATTATGAACTTCTGCTGAGGACTCGGGGGCTGAGGGCTCTTCGAACGCGGTAGAGCACGAACGTGCAGTAGGGTAACTTAGCCATAGAGACCAAACAACATATAGAGCAACATAGAGAGCCCTAGAGTTGTACTTTTATTTATTTTCTGTTTTCTTACACCGTGTGACATCAAGGTATTTATTTATTTATTTTATTTTATTTAATAGAACAACCAACAAGGTTATATCAGATATAGTAAATTAATAACAGTTACATATACAAATAATAAGTATAGATAGAGATAAGTATAGATGCTAAAACTTCTTTATTTCTAAAAATATTGCACAAGATCTTTTTAAACATTATTAAGTATTAGAAAATTATAAAATTATTAATATTAAATTATTAGAAAAATTTTGAAAGATTTAGAAAAATGTTAAACATACAATAATGTACACACGCGTGCACATCAACCTACCACAAACTTTTCAAATTTCCTCAATAGACTTTTACCACAGACAAACATGTTACGTATTTTTTTCTTAACACCGGCCAAACCAAATAACTAGGTACATGACTTTTTCGTATAATTTACTGACCCAACCATCCCATGACTCACTAGTGACATAGTGACCCGGCAGACTTCGTACCGCTTTGACAGTTTCCATCAAGTTATAAAATTCTCTTTGGTTTCCATGACAACAAAACAAACAAATCATTTTGTATTGGAAAATTAAATAGTCGTTTTTAGTATTTTCCGTTACTTATTATTTATGTTTCTCTTTTGCTTAAACCTTCCCTGAACTTCCACTAATATTTTAAAATCAAAAATAGCCAAATCGGTCCAGCCATTCTCGAGTTTTAGCGAGACAAACGAACAGTAATTGATTTATAAATATATAAATGACATAAGTTGGTATACAATGGCAGCAACATGCTGCATAAGCAAAATGTTATTAAAAGTAATATAATTTATAACTATTTAATAAAATGTTATGTAAGCATATGCTAACACACACTCACCGACTAGATGCCTGAGATACGGGTAAACTAGTTTACTTAGTTTAGGTATTACTTGTGTTATTTTGCACATCATCATCATCATCAGCCTACACACGTCCACTGCTGGATATAGGCCCCTCCAAGTGCACGCCACTGAGCACAATCCGCGGCTTCTCTCATCCAGCTCTTGCCAGCCACCTTGCGAAGATCGTCGTTCCACCTAGTCTGAGGGCGTCCTACACTACGTTTGCCGATAAGCGGTCTCCACTCAAGAACTCGTTTACCCCATCGGTTATCGGTTCTGCGGCTAATATGGCCGGCCCACTGCCACTTCAGCTTGCTAATCCTGTGGGCTATGTCGACGACGAAGTTTTAATACTATCATTTTATACGTTTCACAATATCCACTGCCCTTATTTTGCACTACAAACCTTAATTTTAAAACTTTACAATATAAGCGGCACTCTTGTAATGCATTATATTATTATGTAGACAAATGTTATTTTATAAGTTTTATGTATTTAGTCTTAAGTTTTATACAGCAAATAAATGTATTCTTATTATTCTTATAAGTACTACTTGATGTACTAAATAGTTTCTCGCTGCCTACACATGTATGCTGTTAAGGCCAAATGCGGTCATTATCAAAATCGTTACAAGAAAACCAGCTGCCATTTTTTCGGTATATTATTTGCCAACAATTGTGTCCGTTAAGTCTTATTTAACAAGAAGAGGGACGTTACGCTGTGCCGATTGATGCAGAAATTGTGCCAGGAGATATTATACTGTACATAAACCTATTGTGCTTTAAAAGATCCCTTCTGAGGGTGCCTCGGGGAGAAGGCATTTGAGGTATCTCGAGAGAAAGGAGATTACAGATAGCAAGATAAGCCTTGAATTAGATAAAACGAATTTTGTATGAGTTGTAAAGATATTAGGCGGATCCTTGCTTTGAGAATAAAATATGAGACGTGTGCCTTACAAAAAATGTTAATTGTAATTTTAAATGGGAGCGATTGTTGTTAATTAAGTTAATTACTGAAAAGGTTGAGCCTGATGAAAGATTATAAATCTGTTTAGGGTAAATAATTTCACAGGCTTTTCGACTATATTGCTCTTAAGTTATTAAGGCTGATATTAGTCATCTGAAATCGTTTTATAGGTATAATTAGAGAATTTTGACGGCTTCACACTTTGGATATTATTTTGGATATTATTTGGATATTTGGAACCTGGACACTAAGTTTCCAAGTTAGATGATTTTATTATTAATTTCAATTGATTTGTAAATTGTTTGTCCTGCGATGTTTAGTTTAGAGGAAAATTGGTAATAATTCAGAACTAACAGCTGTTTCCAAGAAAATTTTATAATTCTTAGCATGTCTCCATTGCTCCAACTTATTTACTTTATTCACTAAAACAATATTTTTATTTAATTGAATTTATCATTCACAATCGCCTCGCCTTTGGCCTCGGTAGCTCAGTGGTCAGAGCATTGGACCGGTTATCCAAAGGCCGTGGGTTCGATTCCCACTCGATGTTCCTGAGGCTAGTTGATTTTTCCTAGTAAAATTTTACCTTGTCACTAAAACAAATATCAAGATGCCGGGTGATGTGCACTTCTGTGTTTCTTTCTTTCGTCTTTGGTTTTATTGTCACTTACCAGGAATGATGCCAAGCACTTTACTTACAAACTTACTTAAGCACTTACTTTACAAAGCATGCACGCAATTAAAACATAATACAATAATAAAAAAATACAATACAAATTTAAATAATAATAATATAAAGCAATTAAATATACAACTACCACAAACATTAGTTATCAATTGTGTGCCGTAGCGATGCAAAAAGGTGAAAACTCAATGAAACATTAATTTGCTCATGCAGAATCACTGATTTTCAGTTTTCACCCGAACAAAACCTACGAGGTCGCACAAATGTGATTAGAATTAAAATAAATTATAAGTAATATTATTGCATCGAGAATTGTTTATTAAATAAATGAATGGACTATAGTAATAAAATCTGAATTATATTTTAATGTAATAATAAAATAATAAACAATAACTGATTCATAATTAGGTAATATTTTAAGCTAAAATATTAATAAATATTAAATAAGGAAGTCTTCCCACTTCTGCTGTTGCTGGACTACACACAGCAACACTATTGGGGTCCACTTAATATCAGCGGTGTAGGTGATGTTCATGCCGGAAAATGTGCTGAGTGGGGTTGTTTCGGGTTTTACTGTGTACATTTTATTTTCATTAAATATTATAGTCTTTAAGTGTATAATGTGAAACTGAATAAATATTTTTTTTTCGTTTTATTTAACAAAGCAGTTCTTTATCCCACAACAAAATGAGTGAGACCAGGCAACGTCAGGTTATCCAACTTAAGTAGCATGACATTAGGCTGAGCTGATATCTTTTTGTGCTACACCTTACTAATAAGCTTTTTTCATTACTATTATTTTCTTAAAACATACCTACCACTTCGAACAAGCGTTTCAAGAAGCAAAGCTGTTGAATTATAAAGAGATCACAATTACCTTCAAAGCCGCCCGCCGGCGCTGCCGCCGCCCGGGGCTGCGCAAAAACATCCCCGACTCTTCTTAAATCTCAAAACTTTACTAAAAAACTATTTCTATTTTTTTTTCTAAAACATACCCACCACCTGCAACAAGCGTCTCAAGAAGCAACTGCTGAATTATAAAGAGATCACAATTACCTTCAAAGCGGGCCTCGGGAGCCGCCCGCCCCGCCGGCCCGCGCAAAAACATCCCCGACTCTTCTTAAATCTCAATTATGGTTAAAACCGTGTCTCGAGGCTGCACGTACTAAATTAAATTAATGGCCACACATATTGCACGCGGCCGGGCTGAATTAATCGTTCCTTTTCGGTCTTTTTCTTGGCCAGGTTAAATGTTTTAGTAGCTTTGTTTATTTAGAGGGCGGGATTGCTTTTTGTAATTGTTAGATTAGAGATACGTTTGTCACGGGTGGGAGTTTAATTAAGGAAATGTTTGTGGAAAGGCAGATTGAGATGTGCTTGACACAGATAAGTTGAACACCTGTGTTCAAGTACACACACCTGCTCATACTACAACAAACTGTCAAATATTCATGATAGACTTTGTACTTTATGTCTATTGGCATACGGATGAACATTGATTGAAGAACTTTGACAGATTTTTAATTATTTTTTTTATTTTCAAATGCTAATTGCTGCACTGAAGCTAAAAAAAAGAAAAGCAGTGACAAAATTCAGCGCTTACGTCAGCCTTCCCGGTAGCATAGCGGTCAGTGCAGCCGCCCGGATTGCGGAAGACCCAGGTTCGATTCCTGGCTGGGTCGGGTAGGCGTTTAATTTTTTCACTGTATTTTATAAATTTTATAAATATTTCAACTTTGACAGTTTTGGAAAGTCTGATGAGCAGTTATCTGCACAAAGGCCTAGCCATTAGGCCATAAGGATTTTAAAGCCACAAGTTGCAGTGCTGTCTGACACTAGATAGACCAAACGTGTATGTTAATAAATGGTTGAAAATAAAAAAGCATTAGTTCATCCACTTCGAATACTAAAAGCTTTAACAAAAAGCATTATCAATAAAAACATGTAGATTTTACAGGTGAGATAGTTAGCTGAGAGCTTTTCAGTTTTCCCCTTGTCGGGATACTGGCAGATAAGTAGAATGATTAATAAAAATGTATTTTTTTGCAAACAAGTTTACTCAAGGCAACCTTGGGTAATTAAAAATATATTATAGTTTCAAGAAATACATTTTTATTTTTAATTTTGTATCTATTCATATACTGTATACAAAATAGCTAGAGACTTGACAAATCGCACATTGCGACTTTGGCCTAATTATAAACGAATAAAACTATTACTTTATACAACGCAGTATAAACGTCGAAAAAAAGGTAAAACTATTATTTAAATTTATGTTATCATATCTTTTTTTAATTTGTTATATTAGAATTTCTACAAACAAGTTAAAAAAAAGATGAACATGTAGGTGATGTGAAATACTAATAATAAATAATTAATATGAATACTCTCCAGCGTTACCAGTTAGGTCATGGTAGTAGAAACCTAAAACTTTTTTTTTCTATAATTTAATATAAGCGCAAAAGGTATTTACGCAGTTTAGTAGGAAAATACTTAATAGTAACCCTAAGTACGCAATTGCCGCATAGACTAAATCAAGTTGTGAACCGACTTGCTGACATTACAGAAGTAGTTTCACGCAGTATTAAGGGTTAGGGCTGTCTTACACGATGTAATAAACCAAAATATATAATTAAATAGGTTTAAGATACATTATTATTGTTTCTACCACCTGTGATACCTTGTTTAGAGCAAATAAATATTATGATAATGTAAGGTGTTTATGAACATACAATTATTTGTGTCACTTTGTCACAAGTTGGTACCATAACATAGATCAAGCATGTTGATATATCTTTTTAAACAAATTAGAACAATAAACGAAACTAAATTAATATTTCTTGAAATACTTACTTACTTACTTCGTTGGCGCAAGGACCCAAAGCGAGTCTTGGCCTCAAAAATATAAAATATATTGGGCTTTTTTCTTGAAATAGTTGTTTAAATTTTACTTTTTTATTTTTAAGTGCTAATAATTGCTGCACTGAGGCTAAATTAAATATTTATAAAATACAGTGAAAAATTTAAATGCCTACCACTGTGCCGCTATTAGCACTGAAAAACTAAAAAATCAGTGTTAAATTCAGTGCTTACGTCAGCCTTCCCGGTAGCATAATGGTCAGTGCAGCCGCCCGGATTGCGGAAGACCCAGGTTCAATTCCTGGCTAGGTCAGGTTTTGCATTTAATTTTTTCACTGTATTTTACAAATATTTAATTGTTGTTTAATTTCTAATGTGCTTGAAAATGCTAGATTCTGGCTTCCTAATTACCAGATATTGTTTAATTAGTGTCCTTAACACTGTGATTTCAAATTATAAATAAACTTTAGCTTTCCAATATACTGAAAACTGATTAATACAAGTATTACATACTTGGCTTGGCTTGGCATACCTTTTTATTTACTCGATGTATCGTCCGAGTTGCATCGGCCTCAAGGTCAGGCGCTGTCACCCCTGTTGCTTATATAAAAAAAATTGTTAATTACAGAAGAGACTTATGTCAAGTCATGATTCCATCGCACTGGCAACCCTGCTTTCCAAGTTACAAACTCCAACTATTTACCTACAAGTTTTGAATGCCGCACGCCGCGAGCGTGTTTCCAACATTAAAACACAAGATAATCTGTATGCTGCGACGGATTTTCGGCAAATCCAAACCGGGGTTGCCATGGCGACCCGCGTCAGACCCCGTCAAAGCAAAATAATGACACCCTGAATTATGGGAGCAGTGAGTGATCTTCCATTATATGGAAAAACTAAATAATATTTTTTTTACGTGTTTACTGGTGTTGTGATGTGTTACCTACGAGTAGAAGACACGGATCACCGTGTCTTCTACTCGTTCTAATTTAATTAAATTAATCTAATAACATATCAATGTTATTAGATTAATTTTGTTGTAACATTTTTGAAAGGTATATCTACATTTATATTAAGTTGTCTGAACAGGTACCTAATGTGAGAAATCGTAGCCAGTCTCCATAGCATTGTGAGCCTACTTGGTCCCACTTCTATATTATAGCCAAGGGTTTTCATTTTCCTAAAGGACTTTAATATGAGTTAATATCGCATTCATATGGGTCATATAAATATATACTCAATTATTAACACTTCAGCAATACACCAATAGTACATATATTGTGAAACGAATAAAATGATAGTATTAAAACTTCAGTTTAATCTGTCACAGAATATAAATCAATTTCCGACTCCGACATCAGTTTACAAATTACGAAGAAAATCACAACAAAATGCATTACGTAAAAAGTGTTCGTTCAAACTTGTCCAATGTCCATCGGTATGACGTATGGTGCATTTTAAAAGCCCTATTACCGACGATGGAGGGCACTCGGTGACACCGGCCTGATCGATACGCGTACGTTTATCAGTTACGCTTATCCAGGTGTGTTGATTGGGTTATCAGGAAAATCGAATATGCACCGGCAGATCCCGGACACATTCGTCACTTTCCAACAATGTCCGTATATACGTAATCCTACTAATATTATAAACGCGAATGTTTGTAAGTATGGATGGATGTTTGTTACTCTTTCACGCAAAAACTACTGAATGGATTTGGTTGAAATTTGGCATACGGATAGTTTATAACCTGGATTAACACATAGGATACTTTTTATCCTGATATTCCCACAGAAACGGGAACCACGCGGGTGAAACCGCGAGCGGCCGCTAGTTATATATTTTTACTTAGTGTACTTAAGTCGGTAGTGACGAATCTGTACTCAAATTAATTTGAGTTCCTTTTTGACACTACTGACCAAAGCGAACTAAAAACGTATTTTGGTACATTTTTGTCAGTAAGTACTTATAGTAACACAACGGCGACAAAAAACCCTTGGTTTTTATAAGGACTTGGACTTGGTTCTTAATGGAGGGCGAGAGAGCGCGAATATCGGATTCAGGGTGCCCAATGTGGGTTTTGTTTACCTATTATGTTTCACAGCTTCATTCTTTGCGATTTGTGGTTAACAGTGTAGTAGCGCCCCCAAGCGTCAGCCTTGCACGGTATGTTAAAAGTTTTTTATTTTTTATTTTTTGTACTGGCAACATTTTGTTGCCGCTTATATTTAAAACTCTATGGTACCCCCACTCAACGTCATGCCTTACCCCGAGCCTTCTTGTGGAAGTGCTTGTCAGTTTGAACCATTCTGCGTTTCCGTGCTCAAGCCTTCGCACGTCTACACGTCACACTACTCGTTTGTAAAAGTATAAAAACTTTGAACATGGGTAAGAAGAGAAAGCATGACGACGATAGGGAAGATAAAATAAAGCAAAAAATACGAAAGTTAGAAAATAATTAAAGAAACGTCGTCGTATTTTAAGTTACACGTCAGATTCATCGAATCCTGAACCCAACTGTAAGTAAAAAATGAACTGAATTATCATTTTTTCCTGCTAAATTATTTAACAAGTGATGCGTGCTGCTAACTCTGGGCTGTCACTGTCGCTATATTTAATCAATGCAAATTGTGATGCGAGCCACTAAACTGGGTTGTCGCTGTTATTTTATTTTTATCCCGATTAATAAAAATAAAAAATAAAAGTGATGCGTTACTGTTGTACACAGGACAGATACTGTCACGTTATTGGGCTACTGAGCCACTAAAAATCGCTCGACGAGCACGAAAAATACCCGTTCTAAAAGAACAATGTATTTTCAGATGACCGCAGTTATTGGTCTCCGTCGGCACAAGCCGCGATTGGTGACAAAACTCCGACGCAGCTGTCACTGCAAGGCGAGTCACCACTGCGTTCTACATCACCGTGCCTGGCTTCAGAAGTGCCACCACCTCGCGAGCTAACGACAGCAATGACTCAAGATTTGATGCCAGTGCAGCAGTCGAACGCTATTCCTGGTACATCAGCGGAAAAACAGGTAGAATGTGTCAACGATATTGAGCTTGATGAAGATATTCTTCAATTATTAGGGGAAGCCCCTAAAAAAGATATTGCTCTTGGACCGCCTATTCACAAAGATGTCGCTAAAAGATGGCAGGAAATACTAGTCAGAGGCCTTGATAAAAATGTCAAAGATAAACTTATAGAAGCTTACTTGGTTCCAAACAACTGCGAACTGTTATTGGCTCCTACCCTCAATCCGGAAGCAAAAGCTGCCCTCCCTGAGCCACTAGTAAAAAGAGGTTTTTCAATAATGCAAAAGCAGAAGCAAATTGGCATAGCGTTATCGGCACTAGCCACTGTGATGGAAAGCGTTTTAAACAATGAGACGTCAAAAGAAAAAATTCTGAAACCAATCAGCGATGCTTGTCGCATTTTGTGTGACAGTCATCACATCGAGACAAGAACTCGAAGAAATTTTGTTATATCGTCGATTAACACCGATCTCAAGGATACATTAATCGGCACAATTAGAGACAAACAACTTTTCGGTGAGAATGTTACAGAAAAAATTAAATCTGCTCAGTCTATTCAAAAATCAGGGCAAGTCTTGAAGAACATTCCTAAATCTACAATTCAGGCAAAAAGTTACACTAACAGACCTAATATCAACAATAAAAATCGTTTAAACTTCAAGACGCAGCATCGGAGAACAGATTACAAGCAGAACGTGGCCACCGATGTTGCGAGAGAACGCCCAGCGCATCGCCAGATGCGTCCCACTGCTTCCAAACCGCCGACGTCACGACGCTCTCCAGGTCTAGTACACAAGACTTACCGCAGATAGACCACGAGGTACAGTACGCAGGCCGCCTTCAATATTTTACCAATGCATGGTTGCAAATAACTAATGATCCTACAGTTTTATCGTAGACAAAAGGATACAAAATACCCTTTAGCTCAACTCCTATTCGCAATGACAATCCTAGCGTAATCGCAATCCAGTAAGGAACGTAAGGAATACGAAAAAACTATCCAATCTTTGCTTAAAATTAAAGCTATATCAAAATGCAACCATGTTGATGGTGAATTTATATCAAGCACTTTCTTAGTACAAAAACCAGATGGTGACTATCGATTCATTCTTAACCTCAAATGTCTAAACAAATTTATTAAAACACAACATTTTAAAATGGAGGACTATCGTACTGCCTCAAAACTTATTACTAAAGGCTGTTACATGGCGTCTATGGACCTCAAAGACGCGTACTTTTTTATACCGATACATCAGTCACATCAAAAATATCTTAGGTTTAAATATGATAATGATAACATACTGTATGAATTTAATTGCCTACCATTTGGTCTTTGTACAGCACCCTTTGTTTTTACTAAATTGATGAAACCGGTAATATCGTTCTTGAGATCTCGCAACATGATATCCGTCATATATTTAGATGATTTTTTTCTAATTAGTTCTAACTATATTGAATGTGAAAGTAATATTGAGTTTACCAAGAATCTATTACTATTTTTAGGATTTAAATTAAATATGAAAAAAAGCTGTCTGATACCCAGTACAAGTTGTAAATTTCTAGGATTTATTTTTGACTCCGTTAATATGGTACTTAAGTTACCTGAAACTAAAAAGCTTAAACTAATAAAAACTATTTTATCACTTTTAAACACAAAGAAATGTAAATTACGAGAATTCGCTAGATTTATTGGACTCTTAATTTCAGCATGTCCTGCTATTCAATATTCCTGGCTTTATACTAAACATTTTGAACATCATAAATATTTATATTTATTAAATAATCCTAGTTTTGAACAAATAATAACTATTCCGAACAAATTGCATAATGATATGCACTGGTGGTTGCGAAATGTCAATAATGGATACTCACGCCTAAAAATCAATAGCTATTCCTTAAAAATATTCTCAGACGCATCAAATACTGGTTGGGGTGCATATTGTTATGGGCATAGTTGTTATGGTCACTGGAAAGATGACGAAAAGTTACTGCACATTAATGAATTAGAGCTACGAGCAGCCTTTCTCGCTCTGAAATGTTTTGCTAAGCAAAATCATAGTTGTGAAATCTTGTTACGCATAGATAATATGACAGCCATCTCTTGTATCAATAGAATGGGCAGCATTCAATTTAGGCACCTAAATAAAGTTACACAAGAAATTTGGAAATGGTGTGAGGAGCGTAGAATAATTATTTTTGCATCTTACATAAACACAAAAGAAAATTGTGATGCTGATTCTTTTTCAAGGAAAAAGTTTCAAGATACCGAGTGGGAATTAAGTAACAATGCTTTTCAAGAAATAATACATAAGTTTGGTATTCCTAAAGTTGATTTATTTGCCAATTTAAAACCGCTGGCTGGAGCGAATCTTCATCAGTCTTCGCCAAGTTTTACAATAGGGAAATTATCCCTGCCAATGATAATTTTGCTAGATCAATATTATGTAATTATGATTCGCAATTATAAGATCTGTAAGAAAATAACATAATATAAGAATGATTGTAAAATAAATTAGTTATTTGTTATACAAATAAAGGTGTTTTGATACTGGTTTTATATTTTATTTGCAACTCTCAACATCCTACACTGTTAACCACAAATCGCAAAGAATGAAGCTGTGAAACATAATTGAAAATCAAACGAACTTACCAAGTTAAGTTCGATCACAATTATGTGAACAGCTTCATTCGACGCGATTTATATACACCCTCCCTGTTTAAAACTAAAGTTTAAATCTGTATAGTATTACATACTTTACCCTACCCCCTGCTTAATTAAAAATATGAAACAATTGGCTTTAAACAAAATGATTCAAACTGACAAGCACTTCCACAAGAAGGCTCGGGGTAAGGCATGACGTTGAGTGGGGGTACCATAGAGTTTTAAATATAAGCGGCAACAAAATGTTGCCAGTACAAAAAAAAAAAAAAACTTTTAACATACCGTGCAAGGCTGACGCTTGGGGGCGCTACTACACTGTTAACCACAAATCGCGTCGAATGAAGCTGTTCACATAATTGTGATCGAACTTCACTTGGTAAGTTCGTTTGATTTTCAATTATCCAAATTCATTCGATTACAATTTGAAAAAGTAGAAAAAGTGTTGAAAAAACTCTACAAGCGGGATTCGAACCGGCACCCCATGACAATGCCGGGTCAGGTGCACTACCAACTATGCTCTCGTGGCTCAATCCAACTGGCCGAAATTAATCAACACTATTTATTTAAACTTTTGCAACATAAATATTACATGGCGAACTTAATGCCTGAGGCTTTCTGAGCCAGTCAACCATAGGGTGGTGCTAAGATAACATTGGTAGGTGCAATCAAGATTTTTAGGTTTAAGACATCTATTTTTCAAAAGATTACAATAATCACTTATAGAGAAAATACAAATTATAAAGTTATAGTGAGCTTAGCGTAAACAAAACGCGCGCGCGAACAAAAGTGGGTACTCAATCAAAACATTCACTCACCGATATGTCCAGCCACAAATCGAGTTAGAAGTAAGCACTAAGGTAGCGGATACATTAACTCATTTGTGAATGATAAACCATTACAAGCTACATCATTATATTAGTGATTGATCCTTTAAAACTTGGTTTTTGAGTAACTTTTTAAATGTTAATTCTGTTTTAGCGTTTTTAATACATTTAGGCAATTTGTTGTAAAATTGTGGACCTTAGAACATGATATTACTTTTTCCATAGTTGGTTCTAGGGTTTCCCAAGCAAATATTATTCGACTGGCGGGTTTTAATTTTTTGATGTTGCGATTTTATTATGAAAGTTATGTCCGTGTGAATACTTTTATTTAGCATTTTTTTAACTAAGAGTCAGGTATTATATTTAAATATTTAGAGACTTTCATTAAATTTGTTTCTGCGTATATTTTGTTGGTAGGTGTAAGATATATTATAAATAATTTAAATGTAAGTATATAATACATGCATAAATATTATGTATACTTAAACATATATGTGTATTGTAAATACGTAAACTAAATTAAATAAACATACATAAAATACATAATTTTAATAGGGCACTATCTACTCTTAAGCCAAAGGAGCGCCTTCAATGTCGACAACTACGTCATCAACATTAACAATTTGTCTTTTTTCAAATTGTGATTTGTTCGCAACAAAATCTGCGTAAAATTATATGTAAATAATCATTCGATTACGTTTACGAAAACGAAAAATAGTAATATGGCATTGAAGCAGCGCCTCCTGGCGGAATACGAGATAGGATAACATTTTGCTATACAAATTCTCGTTTTCGTTAACGTGGTCGAATGGCGAATCAAACTCGCACTACGCAGTCTGGTCGTACTCGTTAGTGCTGTTGAGTAATGTCGAGAGGACATTGATATCGCGCCCTAATATACGCCAATGAAACTTACAATTGACAATAAGGCGAGCGTTTCCGACTGTGAGATTTCCAAGGCGTCCCGCTCGGGACCGAATGATGGCGCGAGCGTCGAATTAGGCAATAATGTGGATTTGATTGAACGTTTACTTATTATTAAAATTATAATGGCCGACAACTATTACATATTCAAAGACAATTGGTTTGGTATATTTTTCTTTGTCTAAAACGATGTAGAGGCTGAATAAAATGATATTTAGTTTATTAATAAGACGTATGTTTGATATTATATTCGATGCAGGAAATTGTAAAATCTCGTAAAAATACCAACCGAAATAAAAGGCCAAGGAATAACATATATTTTTTTTGGATTTAAAATCTTTATACATTTCAAATAAAACTCATTTAAAAACACAGTTTTTTTGGAAACCCTCGCCTTAAGCATTTCATACAGTTTATAAAGCGTCGACTTTATGTTTAAGGTATGATTTTGGTAGTAACACTACACATATTTATTTGCTTTCCGTTTGGTAAGCCAGTTAAATACTTTTATAGAAAGATAGGTAAAGCTCTGCTCTGCCTGATATTATGAGTGAACTATATAGAGTGCATAACTTTATAAAGTAAATCAATTACGTATGACATTATTAATAATAAGTTAAAGAGGTAGTATCAACTCTGTAAACTCTATGTCTGATAGAAATCCGAGAACAGCCGAAACACGAAGTTTGCCGAGAGACATTAAGAAAATAGATGCACTGTACCAAAATGTTAAAGTAAAACCTACACGAGTACGCCCAAAACGCTATTGTGCAAATTAATTGAACGATCGTTGCTCGGAGTACAGGCTATTTTCTTTATTGGCACTAAAACTGCTCCATACAGCTGACAATCCATACATTCGCGCTGGAAGTACATTAAATATCTGATTGTGCTGGAGTCTGTTAGGATGGTTTTATTATGACACTCATTCTCCTGTATGACCTCTTCCAGATATTGTGTTCGCGACAATAAATAAGACATAAAAATTTATTTTACAACGGTAAACGAAAGAAGCCGAAGAAATTAGATTCAATTACTCGGCTCTGCCGGGGGCATTCCGGTGTGGCAATAAAGGCCCAGACTACGTTCTTGGCGTAAATTTTTAGGACATAAAACTGGGTAAAAGTGAAGTTAGTGAGATGTACAACGACAATAAATGTTTATAGGGGGACTTTTGTGCACAGATAGGATGGAGGACGGAGCTAGACGGGCCAAAAGTTTATTTGTTGCGTTACAAGACATTTGTGGTTCGTAGAAATTAAATGATACTGTCGCAGAACACGGTCAAACAATGTTGCAAACGACTAACGAAGGAGATAGCATTGTTGATTTGTCATTGTTATTAAATGTTTACTTTATAGTTCTGTATGAAGTCTAAGAAGCTACTTTAAAAGTTCCTGTCACTTAGGGACGCTGAAAGAAAACTGTTCTCTAAAGTCTGACGGTTAGATAATATTCCATAGAATCCAACTAGATGGCGACCATCCTAATACTTAATTCTGCCGCCAATCGGCAATGTTGTAATCTAGTTCGAAGATAAGGTAACAAGGCATAGAGAGCACTTAAGCGGCATGGTCAGCAAAACAAAACAAAATTGAATGCGATAAAAAAAATCAAACGAAGCATTTATTCAATGTACTAACTTTAATATTAACTGAATAGGTACCAGGTACCTAACCCGCACCAATCTTTAAAATAAGGAAAAAAACTTTTACTGCTCTGATGTTATTGTATTGAGCAGTTATTATGTAGATTTTCAAAGTTGGTCTTGTCATAGTTTGTCATCATCATTCATCATGGCTGATAAACTCCTAAACTCCTTATAAGTAATTTACAGCATTTACAACCGTCATTTGTTTTCATTTCAGAACAATTTTCAAAACTTCCGTGAAACAAAAGACGACGTTACAATGTACGTAACGTAAGCATTTTCCCTGCAGGCACTCCTACGCTCCGCTCTTGTACGCACAAATGCACCCACCCAATTAAGTTTGGCGCACAAGAAAAATAAAAACTTAACCATTGAGGTGCCTCATTCGCAGAACAAACACGAAGCACGTAAATTAAGTGAGCGAAATAAGGTTTTCCCCCAAATTAGGTCGCCATCTAAGGGCCCTTGCAGCGCGTTGAAGGAGCGCGATCTCTTAATGTAATAAAATTTTGAATTTTTAAATTTCATAAACCACTTTGTTACTTGAAAAAACGCGTAACTCATTTAGGGATACCATTTTGTGGACTCGCCGCAGCGGTTTCTAATAAAATTTCGGAACTAAACGAAATTTCGTGAAACATGTTTTAAAAATGTCTCGGGAATGCTAAGTTCACACACCAAAATTGCATTGCTATGAATACTTAATATGTAAGGAGTTTTACCCACTTCTGCACTCATAGGATATCCGGCCAGCGTCCAATGCGGTTTGGTAGGATTTAAAGACTACTACTTATTCTACGACGATAATCAGGCCTAACAGCTTACCGCGTATCAGAAGCACGGAAAAGCTCGGCACTTAGTTACTTATACATTTAGTGCCTTACAAATAAACAAAGAATAAACTCCGAGTAGTTTTTCCGTGTTTTGTTCCTGTCATTTAAACGTCATTTTAAATTAGAGTAAAAGAGACAAAACACGGAATAACTATTCGAAGCTTATGCTTTGTTTATTTGTAAGAGCCATAGTGAGCGACTTCTATGATTTTAACGTGATTGCAACTTTCCTAAGGGTTTGCGTGTCTATTCCTATTTCAATAAATAACAGAAATGCCTCCGCCATTTTTGAAACGGTTTTACCCGAGCCGAGGTCTAGCCCTTACTCAGGAGCCATTTTCCGCTATCGATACCCAAATTAAGTCTCGAAGAATCTAGTAAAGTTTTTCTTTTAAAATTTTAGTTTCTTGTAGTGTAGCACTTTGCCTTTAACTCACCCGATGTTAAGGGCCGAAGAAGAACCGAATACAATATTGTGCATTAGAAAAAGAGAAAAATACGAAAACAAATTGCGTTGTCAAAATCGTAGCACATGAGTATGCTTGGCGAAAACAAAAAAAAGTCTACATTTTTTTAGTAGTGGTTGGCAAATAATATACCTATATTAGGTCCTTACCTATGCAATTGACGTTTTGTATGAAGATTTTTTATAAAATTGTATTTTTCATACTAACGTTTTTTTAATTTTATTAGCATCTATTTATGTTAACACTATAAAAATTGTAGAATAGTGTGTTTGTTTCACTAGCTAAATATAGCAGACATTAAAAAGAAAAAAATCAAGACTCTTCAAAGCTACAATGAAACCAAAGGTCAATCCGCGAACAAAAAAAGAAGTCAATTTAAAAAATAAAATTGAGCGATAAAGACACAAAATGAATAATCATTGTTATTACTGAAGCCTAAGTAACATAGTCTTAATTAAAGGTGTATAATAATATTAACAATCGGTATTGACTTTTAGAAGTAATACACTTATATGTGAAAAACATAAATTTCATAGGTAAGGACCTATTATAAATAGTCCCTGTTAATCCATCTAGAAAACTAACTTAGTAATGTCACATAGTGTTCACGGAAGTAATCTAACGGAGATATAGGGATTGACCTCATCACGCGAGCATCTAGCAGTTCGTTCTTTCGTTCTTCAAGCTCCAAATTATCAGTGTGAGGCTGCCCCTGAGCCCAGCTGTGGCACCTTTGTAGTCTAACGATGATCCTCCAAGCTTACGTAACATCAAAAACTTCCTTAATTACATCTTAAAATGAATGCGCGTCCGCTAATCTAACTTGTATTATACGACCCCAAAATTATCCTAACATAACCAATTTTCTTACCTTTGACGAAATCACGCTTCTGCCAACGTATTACGTAACATCGCCCAAAGGACGTACGCGGTACGAATACGGCAACCCCATTTCATTTGTGGGTAGAGTTGTATGTGTCGTATTTGTATGTGTTTTAAAGTTGATTTTTGCGTGTGCCTCCTAGGCGGGAAGTGGCAAACGTCTCGAAGACGATTCATAAGGCACTCCGGGGAATGTCGCGGGCCTATAATGGCACCTCTTTTAAGAGGGTAGCTGATGTTTTTTATTTTATTTTATTATCATTATTAGTGTTAGCTATTTAATTATTTTGAACATTTACAAACTTGACACTTGAAATTAGGAATTTTATCTTTATTGTCTTCAAATAACTCTAATTAGGTAAGGCCTAATAATGCGCTACGGATATGTTATTACAAATAATGACGACACATTTGCAATCTGATATGTCAAAATTATTGTTATCTGTATGATTAATAATGTTTAGGTTTGGAGATTCAGAAGTCAAAATTTCTTATAGTAAATGTAAGGTTTTATTTAAACTCGACCTCATTTCATAGACAACTAACGGAATTTATCTCGTATTAATACCACATGAGTAAATAGTGTTAATAACGTACTAAAAAAAAAACAAAACAAAAGCACAAAGCATAAATAATAATTTGTTGTTTTTTCTCACACGAATTTAAAAGTTTACATTCAAAAAAGGAACTTCATGAACACGTTCTAACCCTCAGTCTGCCACTTAAGTATTTCCCGACCGCGTGTGCTCCGCTGCGGTCCCGTAAAGGAGCGAGACGAGAGAGAGCAAATTAGAAAATCTTTTGGGGAATAATTTAAGATGCGAGCGCGTTTGCAGGGTTAACTTTCCCGCCTGTATAGGGCGATCAAAGCCCATTAAACGTTCATTTGTTTTGGTGTACAGTGATTTTCAACTGAAATTGTATCGTATAGTAACTTTTACGTGTATAAAAGCTTATAACTATAGACAGGTATATCGTATAAATATTACGCGAATTACTTAAATAAGTAACGATATGTAGGGCGCGTGTTTGAATACTTTTAGTGGAAAGAAATCAATACTTTTCCGTTTGTATAAAACGGATGTACTATTAAAAGGTTACAACTTCTTATCGTATATTAAAGCAATTTCTTCTTGACAAACAATCAGGTGAAGAGCTAACAAACTGTTAAATCGGAAGTGAAAACTTGTATTTAAACATATTAAAGTAATATGCAAGGGTTAATATAAATTTATAATTAGTCTTGACTTGTTTTGTGAATGAATTACTTTATTTTGTAAATCAGAAATATGTAGCATACAAACTAGCATCAAACTAAATGTCACATTAAGTTTCAATATCAGTAATTGTTCAAATAAATAAAACAGCTTAATAATAGAATAGAATAGAATAGAATAGAATATTTATTTTCAAGTAATAATTACAACTCATTTTTGTTATCTAAGTTAGGTATTACCTAGTGACCGATCGTAAAAGGTGAAGTTAAAATTTAAATGGTTTCTTGCTAAACTTGGTCTGCCAAACAAATTTCAGGGGAGTGAGGGAAGCAAAGATTCTTTTGACGAATTTTTTGGGAAGCAGTAGCCGCCGGCGCCGGCGCGCGCTGTCTTTCTACCACGAAGACCGCTAAATGCTCATTTTGATTTTATGGTGCTTTCAAATACTTCTATAGAATTGAATGCACCTTTGACAGTTCAAACGATGAGTTTGTAGGGGAACTGTGTTTTTAAAAAAAGAAATAATAATGTAGAAATGTCAGTGCAAGCTATGTATAGAAAAAGAAGAATGTACAGATACAGAAATTTAACCCCGAGATTAGTATGCGAATAAGTTTGTTTTTTTTTTTTTTTTTTTATATATATACTTAGCTCGGCAAATGACTCCATCCCACCTGATGTTAAGTGGAAATGAAGTCCAGACGCGAAGACAACTGGTGCAGCGTGGAAACAAACGTAGCATCAGTTAACTTCACTCTGCCGGCCCACAAGGTGCTTCTTCACGCCTCTCTTGAAGGACCCCATATCATAGGAAGGAGGGAAAACGTGTGCTGGTAGACTATTCCATCTTTTGGAGGTGCGACAAAGAAACGAGTCACTAAATTTCTTTGTGCGTGATGGGATACTTGAGACAGTGAATCGGTGACTCCGAAGAGCAGCACGTGTACTCCTATGAAGAAAGAGAGAAGGTGGGATGAGGTCAAAGAGCTCTTCAGAGCACTCGCCATGGTATAAGCGGTAAAACACGCTGAGTGACGCAACGTCTCTACGCAATTGCAGAGATTCGAGAGTATTTACCACTTCTGCATTGCCGATAATGCGTTCAGCGCGACGCTGCAATCTGTCCAAGGCATCGAGAAGGTACTTAGCGGAACCGTCCCAGATGTGCGAGCAATACTCCACGCAAGACCGTACCTGTGTCTTGTACAAAAGGCACAACTGGTCCGGCGTAAAGAATCGCCGCACTCTGTTCAGAATTCCGAGTTTTCGTGAGGCTGTTTTGATCACGGCTTCGATGTAGTCCCTTTGGTTCAGATCGCAGCGTATCGTCATACCGAGCATGTTGATACTGCTCTGCAGGCGTAGAGATGTACCCTGAAGAGATGGAAGGGGAAGGAATGGTGACTTTTTTGCCGTGAACGCGCACACCTGTGTTTTCTTGGCATTGAACTCAACCAGATTATTGGTGCCCCAATTAGATATGAGGTCCAATACCCGATTGAGCTCAATGACAAGATTAACTCGATTCACTTCGGTTTCGACCCGCCCAGCCGCTGGGTGACCGTTATATCCTCCATGGACCGTACTATCATCTGCATAGCAATGAATATTTCCAAGTGGAAGCATATCATTGATATGCAGAAGGAACAGCGTGGGGGATAGAACGGACCCCTGAGGGACACCAGCGTTCACTGACATGAGCCGCGAAGCGCATCCATCAGATATAACACGAATTTTGCGCTCATGCAGGAAGCCAGCGACCCAGTTGCAGAACTGAGCAGGCAGACCGTATGCCGGGAGCTTGGAGAGAAGAGCTTTGTGCCAGATCCGATCAAAAGCCTTGGCTATGTCAAGGCTAACAGCCACCGACTCACCACGCTTGTCAATAGCCTCACCCCAAAGACGTGCAACGTACGCTAGAAGATCACCCGTTGACCGTTTCGGCCGAAACCCGTATTGGCGATCGTGAATTATGGAGTGTTCTTCTAGGTAGTGGACAAGTTGTTTATTTAAAATGCGCTCCATTACTTTGCACAAAACTGAAGTTACGGCTATGGGGCGGTAATTCGATGGATCTGACCGATCTCCTTTTTTGGGGACCGGTTGCACATTAGCTTCTCTCCAAGATTCCGGCACACAACCTGAAGAGAGCGAGAGACGGTAAAGGCGCGTTAACACGGGGGACAACTCCGCTGCACACATTTTTAGGACTATTGGAGGGATGCCATCAGGACCATTAGCTTTCCGGACATCGATTGACTGCAGCTCCGCACGGACGTCACGCTGCCTGATTTTAAAATCGGGCATTGTGTGGCCACAGTGAGAAATTGTAGGTGGCTGTGCATTGCAGTCATCGACTCGGGAGTTAGCCGCAAAGAGTTTGGCCAGGAGATCGACTTTCTCCTGCGGCTTGTGAGCTAAAGTTCCATCAGGACATCTCAATGGTGGCAGCGAGGGTTGGCAGAAGTTCGATTGCACGGCTTTGGCCAGACGCCAGTAGCTACGGCTGCCCGTAGGATGCGTCAGTAGTTCTTGGCCGACTCGTGCAACGCGCTGGGCATCCGCTCTAATGTAAGCTCTTTTGCAGGACTTGGTGGCATTATTATAGGCTGCTTTCAGCGAGCGCGTTTCGGGATCCCCAAGAGCTTTACCCCTGATCCAAGCGCGGTATGCCGCCTGCTTGATAACAGCAGCGTTGGCACACTCGCGGTTGAACCAACGGTTGCGCCTGCCTTTGCTGATGAGATAGGAGTGCGGAATATAGTATTCCATCCCTAAAACTATCTCATCAGCAACTGCAATCGCACTAGCTGTCGGGTCCTTCCCACTGAAGCAGCGCTGCCCCCAAGGAACGGATGCGAAATAGTCCCGCATACCATCCCAATCTGCCGACGAGTAGTGCCAAATCTGGCGTTTCGATACCGCTGAAGGCGGTAGCGGAGCCAGAGGCACTTTACTGGATACCAAGCAGTGATCCGAAGATCCCAAAGGAGCTCGAACCTCCACTCGGTAGCCAGCTGGGCGACTCGTCAGCAGAAGGTCCAACAAAGAGGGCGCGTGACCGACTACGTCTGGGATCCTGGTGGGCTGGTTCACCAGTTGAGTCAGGTCGTGCGTGAGAGCGAAAGCATGGGCAGTTCTACCAGCATGGTCAGTTTTGGAGGAACTTAACCACAACTCGTGGTGAGCATTGAAGTCCCCCAAAAACACCAATTCCGCCGATGGAAACCGCTCCTGCGCATCATCTGCTACCCGACTAAGATGGTCCAAAAGTCGAGTTGTCTCCATGTCGCCATTATGGGATCGGTAGACGCAGACGTAGACACGGCTATGTGAGTCCAAGTCGACGTGTACCACAAGGAGGGAAAAGGAAGGGTCCTCCAGACAGCGCAGACGGCGACAGCAAACATCCGTCCGAACGAACAAGCAAACTCCGGCTTTGGCTTTGAAGGATTCTTCAAGCACAAAGCCCGGATAGTGCAGGTAGCTGGTGTCGGCCGGACAGATTATTTGCGTCTCCGTCAAAAACAACATTGCTGGCCGTGCCGTCTCAAGATGGTGGTGGACGGCATTGAGGTTTGCATGGAGTCCGCAGATGTTAGCGAACTCGACCTCAAACGGTATAGTTGTGGTGGGGGTGTGCACCGCTGTAGGACCAGTTTTATTGTAAGGCGCTGTCATGGTGGAGAAAAGGAGGGAGGCGTGAATCGAGGAAATGCTACCGCGATGCAAATAGTCAAAATGCAGCGGCCTGTTTCACCAGGGATCTGCCTACAGAAGAGTATAATTAACCCGCCGAACGGAAGGGCCCCCGAACCCCCCCAGGAATGGCCGCCGGGACCCCACCTTCCGGTCACCAACCGGCACGACGGGCCACCCCGAGATTATGCGTGGCATGGTGAGGCAGCCTCACGAGCTGGTTAGGCTCGCTTGGGCCCCTGTACTGTGCCACGGGCGGCCACTGTCCCCTCTTTTTTTAAAAAAGAAACAAAAGAAGTAATAATCAAAAAGTTTTACCTCGATATTTTACTATAAGTGTTCGATTTTCGAACCCTCCTTCATATTTTTACTCAAAACTTCTTAGTTCAGTACGATTTCTCAATAACAACCTACTTGGAGTGTAACCTTACGGGCGCGGCGGTACAAAACACGGCACGGCGCGTTACCCCCGCGGCGGAATGCAGCCCCAATTTCTTTGTCTTACGGAACACCCTGTAACATATTTAATTAACCCACATGGTGCGCGTCTCATGTATTTATAAGTACCGAGTAAACACTGGTTTGTTCACTTAAAGGTGGGGTGCAGATTTCAATTAGTCCAGAGTAGTTTGAACCCCTTTAAACAAGTACTTTTTTTAAATAGTTCTAAATTAGAATTTCGGCGATAGTAATTGAGTTTGGACGGTTTAAAGGACTTAATAAAGCTGTGTCTATTAGATTTGCATTTATTATGGATCCAAATAGTGTACCAAATCGCTTAATAAGCTTAGGAAATCATCAAATACTTCTATATAAAATCAATTATTAAATAAAAGTTAAATTTGGGTTTTCCCATAGCATTACCTATTCAGGAAAAATCTATGTGTGTGAAGAAATATAAACGTTTTTTTTATTTATGATGACGAAGGATTTCAAATGGACCAGACAAGACACATAGGTAATAGCTGCCCTATTAAAATAAAAGGATATAGGACTCGCAAACAAGTGACATAAACATTTCATCATTATCAGCTTGTCCCTATGCTGGGCATAGACCTCTTACATGAACAATATCAAATAGAGAGATCGGGCCTTAGCGCAACGCTATCCTAATGCAGCTGGGTAGGATTTAGCGACTGCCGCATTTCAACAACAACCAAGACCAAAAAGGCTTAAGGTGGCCTTCAAAACACTAAACAGTATTTTGAATATGAATTTTAAACAAAAGAGTATCACACCAACCACCACCAATACAACCATGGAGTATCATTCCGAAAAGTTTGAGCGTAATACCGATTTTTAATATGAATTTTAAACGAAAAAGTATTAATGCCATCAAAAACAAACTTGTAAAAAAAACCAAGTCTCGCCACTCAGTTCTTCTACCGTAAAAAGTTGTGAGATCCATGTAGGTAATACCAAGTCGGTTAATTTATTCTTAAGGGATCTTCTGTCTTAAGTTATTACGTAATTAGCTAACCTAACAACATTTTATAGTGACCATATTAATATTAAAAATCTTTTATGTTTAAATAAATAGATTGACTTGGCCATCGCATGAAAACACAATGTATCTCACAAGTAATACATATATTGTATTAAATTAGATTGTTTAGTGCGATTGCCAAGTCAATCTATTTATTTAAAACATTAAAGATTTTTAATAATAATATATGGTTACTATAAGATGTTGTTAGGTTAGCTAATCGTCCCTTAAGAATAAATTTACCGACTTGGTATTACCTACATGGATCTCACAACTTTTTATGGTAGAAGAACTGAGTTGCGAGACTTGGTTTTTTTTACAAGTTTGTTTTTGATGGCATCTATTTCTTTTTGTAGATAGTCCTACTTTTCTTCCTTTCCGGTACCATCTAAGTACCTATCTTCACCTATTTTCCATTATATTATACATATACAGGTACACTAATTCATTAACTGGAAATGTAACTTTGTAATACTATACAAAGTTATTTATGCAGGTGTATCTAGAAAACTAGGACGAAATTGCAAAATATTTTAGTTTTTCCTTGATTTATACACTAAACACTTATTGTATTCTACATTTGAAGCTTCTATGTCTGCTGCTGCCTTAGAGTTTTGATGACCAGTCAGTCTGTCAGTCGTCAGTCAGTCAGTGAGTGAGTGATAAAATTAGAAACTTTGACTAGTTATAATTCTTAAACTACTGGTTCAATTCAAATTAAATGAAATTTTAAATATATTGTGTTTATACAATGCCTGCTTGGTTACTGAATTCAGACTTCTAGTTTTATCCACAACGAAGTTACAGGGGGTCGAAAATGGCCTGAACTGTTTCGAGAAAAGGATGGTACGGCCGTGCCGCTTTCTTGCTTGACTTGGCGGGGGCACTGCCGTGCCCCCAGATATATTAACGACACAACCAAAGACTATCATTACAAAAGGTTTGAGCTTAATGCCGGTTTTAATATAAATTTTAAACAAAAGAGTGTCACACCAACAATACAACCATGGAGTATCAATCCGAAAAGTTTGGGTGTAATACCGCTAACGGGAACTCGAGCCGTAGTATCGGGAAGCTATCTAAACATCTCAAAGCAGCGCCGAAACTTCGGGCGGGGAACTTCATCTCTCCCTACTGATCGTACTTACTTTTGTATTTTTCTTTACAGCCAACTGAGGCGTGTACCGCCAAAATGTATTCCATAAATCTAAATCGCGATCTAAACTAAGTATTGCGAAGAGTGGCCAACAAAATACTTACTTAACAATTTTAAGGAGTTCGCAGCGATTAACAAAACATTCGCTGTTACGTTCGTCTCGCTGATGAAGCTCGGAGTGAGGAGAGAATGAAATGTGCCGTTGATGTTTAACCAACTTTTAAGGTACATTAATTAAGTTTTATAAAAACACAAACATTACCTATGTTTTTAGAAGCAATATTGAGTATCAAATGTAACAGAAGTTATTTATTATTTACTGTAAACTAACAGGTTTTTTCATCTCAGATTAGACAATAATGATATTAATATTCGTGCAAACAAACAAAATTAGGGTCTACCCTTTATCGCAGAACTTTTTGTCATAATTTTATTATGCATAACAGCGGAAAGCATAAACTTCATTTCGCAGAAAATCATTTGGCATTCACTTATTAATCATACATTCAAAACCCATAATTTTATAAGTCAGAAACATCTTTAGGCATAAATTTAATATCCTTATTAATTAAGAGGCAGAACTGTCATTATCGCAGAAAGGTTTCATTCAGAATTATCTTTAGACATAAATTTGATATGTATAATAGTAAGATGCAGAACTATCATATTTCAGAAAGTCTATATTTAGAATCTTCTTTTGATATACTTTCATTTCCATAATAAAGAAAGTGAAGTAAACTCAACTCTCACACTGCAGAAAATGTATAGTAGCAGCATGCACGCAAGCATGCAGCATGCAAGCAAGCATGCAAGCAAGCATGCAACATGCATTGTTTCTGTTACGGCTTCGGCGCTGCGGGGCTCTGGCGGTTCTACGCGAGCTTATCGTCGCACCTGCTCCTCAGTTCGCGGGCTACCTCTCCCCTCTGCGCCTACGCGGTCTTGAATTACACTCTAGGGGTAGGGCAGACAAGACTACGTGGAGTCGGTTTTGCAGCGATTCGTTTCTGTCACTATTGTAGCACAAAGTTAAGAGTCTACCGTTTTTCGCAAACCCTATAATACCTAATGTCATAATATTATTATGCATATCAGCAGATGGCATAAAATTCGGATTACTAATGTTTGGGCAAAAAACGTTTCCTAAAATATCACATCGTAAACTATTTTACGTGCAAGTTTTCATTTGGCAAGAAAACATTAAAATTTGTCAAAACAACTTATTGCAAATTTTTAGCTAGCAAATCTCTTTTTTGGCATATTATTTTTTAACAAATATTTGTTTGGTCATGTTTCATTTAACCAAATATTATTTAATGAAATGTTTCGTTTAACACAACTTACTCTTCCCAAAATATTGCATGGCATACGATTTACAAAACAATTTGAGTGGTGCATAGAATACAAATTAGCTTATGATTATATTTTGTTAAGTGGGTAGTTAAAAACCTCGAAGGCAGGTACCTAAGTATGTGAAGTGACAATTTGAGCAAATATTTTTTGGAATATACTTAATATTTTCCAAAATAAACGTATATTAACATTTGTCTTAATAAAACTTGACTAAGCAAAATTTTGCCAAATGATAATTGGACCAAATGAGTTATGTGCGAAATGAGCAGTTGCTTAAGGTTCATTTGGAAAATTAAACTTAGGCGATAACTTTTTGGGAAGTGAAATTTGACGAAAAATAATTTGGCCAAAGGGAGGATACCATAAAATTCATTACAAATAAAATTATTCCAAACGAAAATCTGCCATCATCGTAGTATGCCAAGTGAAATTATACCGAGTAATCGTCGCACTAAATAATAAATGTTATGCTAAACAAATTTATGCGTAATTTAATTTTGCTAAATATAATTCTGCCATCTTTAAATGTATGCTATTGGGAATTCGGACTTAAACACATTCGACCAAATAATAATTATACTAAATATTTTTTTTGCCTTGCCTTTTTTAATTTTTTTTTTCCTTGTTTAAAGAAAATTATGCCAAGTGTGTTATGCCAAATAAAATTCGGAGTAACACAATTCAGCCAGATAAAATAATTTTTGAGCCACAAAAATAATTTTTAAGTGAAGAAGACAGTATTTTTGTTCAGATTTTAGCTTTGAGCAGAAATTACCCGAGCTTAGTAATTTTAAAAGGTAACACTATATTTCATCTGTTGAGTGTTCATTACTACCAGTTTCTGTAGAAACAAACCGATGTTGGTCTAACTTACCATAGGAGTAACTGATCGTGGTACAATCCTTGTGTTCAATGTGTGTTTCAGTGTTCAACACCAGATCAATGATGTATCAATTTGAAATTGAAACAAGAAATCACGTAGGACCACTGATCGAATCACATGACTATTTTAATCGATTATCAAAAGCATAAAACGATCGTTAAAAAGAGGTTTCGGTCACTTCATGTGTCAAAAATAAATGACACTCGTTTTCGTACCTTCACACACAAAATCAAGTACCAGACTTTAAGTAGTAAAACCTTCTTTTATCAGAGAACAATCCATCCTTATTAATAAAGTTTGGAAGGCGGCGCAGTCGCGACGTGAGTCGTGACGCTATCAGCTATCCTAGTAAAATATTGACACAAATCCCTTAACTTATAAAATCGCGCTCCCCTACGAGCCAATATGGGATTTCCGTCATTTTGATGTGGGCCTGGGGAAGATGAGTACTGGGTATGTTTGCGCAGGTACCGACCAATTTCGCGAAGAATTTCGAGTTGGGGTGCGAGACGACACAATTTCCCCACTTCATGTTGCGTGTAAGTTTTCCCGGTGAAATTGTGTACAGGCACAAAGTTCGGGCAAGCGAAAAAAAAGTATGTTACTAAATTGTTGTTTAAAAACATTAGCTTAATTTCTCTTTTACTCACGTTTACATTATCTTGTTTCGCATCATTTTATTTAAATAAGGGCAGATGGAAAAAAGTAATTGTGATGGAAGCAGTTGGATGATGAGAGGAAGGGCTCAGTGGAATGCAATGGGAGAGGCTTATATCCACCGATATACTGACACGGGTTAATTATGAAGATAGAATAAGAAAGTATTAGGTAGTAGTAAGAAACCTTTTAGATAATACTATAAATAATACTATAATATAATATAGTGATAGGTACAATACTGGAATAATGAGACGAGATAAAAACACTCTTAATTACTTAAGACAATAACAATTTTTGACGACCTCCTTGGTCGAGTGGTGTGTACGCCATTTTTTATGGTGTTGCCATCTCTGAGGTCCCGGGTTCGATCCCCGGTCGGGTTCATTTAGAAATTATAATTTTCTAAATTGTCTCGATTCTGGGTATTTTCTATGTATAATAAGTACCTTTGTATTTAAGTATTTTATGTATGTTTATCCGTTGTCTAGTAACCATTTAACGAGTTTCATAACGAAGCTTCTCTTGGGCTAGATAATTAAACGGAAAGAAAAAAGGAATAATTTATTTATTATTTATAATTCTAGTTGGCTATTTTAGTGTTACATTTTATATTCTTAAGGTCGGTCAAACAAACCTACTGGATGTACTGAAAGATCTTTTATTCTACATCACGTTTTATCGATCTTATTTACCATCTTCCAATTGACTTGTATCAGAAAACACACACACCTTTTTGTAGTGCACTTACACAAAACCAAAGTAAAACATAAAAGTCTGTAATAAAAAACAAACGAGCTCCGAAAAATGTGGATATAGGATCACAACGTGTTGTTTATTAGTTTTGGATAATGCTTTTCTAGAAAACGGCGTATTATAGCGTTGCAAAATTGTTTTATAAACTCATAAAAGGCTAAGTAAAAATACTGAACATTTTTAAGCAGATTTTAACTTTTCTTTGGCTATTAAAGGAGCAATGTAATAATGCTCTTAAGAGCTTTATAAGTATATCATTGTTTTGCGTGCACGGATGAGATTACACGAGAAAAACATGTTTCGTATGACGTACAAGGGCAACTTGAGATAATCTAATTAGTATAATTAGGTATTTATATTTAGTAGACTGCGTGCTGTGTTAAGCTTTATATGAAATTACAAGACAAAGCCTTTTTATGTATTTAACGGATAATCTTACTTGATGATAAGTAATGATAAGGCCAATGATGGAAGCGCACTTCACCCGGGATCCTCATCTACTGAAGCACTGGCTATCTTACCTATCTCTACCTGCCGGAACACAACAATGCTACAAACATTGATGTTATGGCAACATATTTAGATAAGATGGTGGTAGCAAACCAGGCGGACAAACAAGCCCTACCACCAACCAAACCGAGTACACAAAGTACCCCCCACTGGAAATCGAACCCGACCTCTGGGTCGAAACCGGTGGTCTTAACCACTAGACCACAAAGGTGGAGGAGGCAGAGAGATATTAAGAAAAGAACGGAACAAATTATTTATTTCTCAAGTTCTCAAATTACTTCCTAATAGTTTAACAATTTCTTTTGAATATGTCTATGCACATGTTACATGCACATTTCACAAACAGCATATTATGTTTTAAAAATCTGAATGTATCGCAGAGCTGCATATAGTTTTTTTTCAAATATCTTTCGGGTAATTCGCGACCTTCATCTCAACTGATGTTAGGTGATGATAAGGCCGAAGGTGGAAGCGCACTCCACCCGGAATCCTCAAATACTGAGGCACTGACTATCTTATCTCTAGCTGCCGGCACACAACAATGCTACAAACATTTATGTTCATCATCATCATCATCAGCCATATGACGCCCTCTGCTGGGCATAGGCCTCCTCCAAATCGCCACAACGATCGGCCCTCATGTTGGGGGGGGGGGGGCGTTTGAGGGAGGCGCTCATGTGGCGAGACACATGACACATGGCGAGACATTTATGTCGTGGCGACATAATTAAATTTTTTTAAATAGAAAATATTTGCTGACATCAGATATATATACTTAGTACAACTTATAATTTATAAAATATATTTTTAAGTTATATTTCTGAATGTATATACGAAACGCAGATTTGAAATATTATGTTAGAATAATTGAACATTAATTATCATATTACAAGTATAGTGCTCAATGGCGTCACTTGGAGAGGCCTATGTCTAGCAGTGGACGTGTATAGGCTGACGTTGATAATGATGATGATGAAGCATAGTGCGTTGTCTAATCACATAAATCATGTACTGAAACTAACCAACTAATAGCACATTTAATTAAAACTCCGAATCAGACAAAATGCACTCTTCATTTCATAAACGAAATTGTAGATCCAATAACAAAAAAAGAATTGTCCATAGCACAATGCTTAATCCCCGATTTAGAGAGGCATCGTGGAAATGGAAAAATATTTGTCTGGAAACTCCAGGCGGCTAGGGTTCACGATAGTTCTCTTTTATTTTCAATGAAAAAAAAACCGATGCGTTCTGATAAACCGACAAGCGATGATAACAATGTAAGTATATGGTTACAAAGACCCATAATGGAATACAGAAAAATGATGTACGCTTTACGAGTATTATATCAAAATTATAATTATATTTACGCACTTAATTAATATAGTAAGTCTTATTGAAAAAAAACCGGTTTTATTGTAAATTTGACTGTTTGAAAATTGTAACGTCATTACCAAGTTTCAAGTCCTTTGAATGTGTGTATTGATCGCCTTATCCAGATTCCAGACATACACACATAAAGCATAACAATGCGCCATTATAAGGCGTTTAAAACATCAACATCAATGTCACTTACTATTTTACATAGTTGCTTAATTGTCTCAGTTCGTTCGAAAAAGTTTGTAAAGTGAAATATAAAAAAAAACTGTTTCAAAAAATAGGTACGTTTGACATCCCTATTTCCCTCGATAACATTCACGTACCGGTCATAGCGTCTTCATTCCAGGCAGTTTAGACAACCACTAGGGTTGTCGACCACTAGACTGTTTATAGCCTTCTTTACGTTCGGTTCGTGTCACTCGCTGTACGTGCTTAGAGCCGTTTGCTGCAGGTGGCTCTTTAAATTGATATTTTTAGTCGATGCAACACGAATTTACGAGTGGAACATAAAACTCTGACTCATCCGCCCAAATGAAATGGAGGTTGCTTGTATTTTTTAAACTTTATTTTTAAACATGCTTCGTGGACTGAAAGCAAGTTTCGGGATTTTCTCGCGACGACTACAACGCTAGCTTACTAGCAAGTTTTGCTGTTACCAGGAACGCGTCTCCACTGTTTTAAATGAAGATCTATGAAAATGTCCTAATTGTTTTACCAGACCAAATAATCATTGCCAAGTTGACAATCATCACCTGTAATCTAATGCTCATCAGCATTTGTTGGAACAATACCTAACATTATCTGCAATCATGGGTGAATGATAATCTATATTAATATTATAAAGCTAAAGAGTTTGTTTGTTTGAACGCGCTAACCTCAGGAACTACTGGTTTGAATTGAAAAATTATTTTTGTGTTGGATAGTCCATTTATCGAGGAAGGCTTTAGGCTATATAACATCACGCTGCGACCAATAGGAGCGAAGCATCAGTGAAAAATGTTGCTAAAACGGAAACAAGAGCCTAAAAAATTTAAAATGCTGCCGAAAGTCACTATTCCACGCGGACGAAGTCGCGAGCACAGCTAGTATTAAATATATATGCCTATTATTATATATATATAGGTCAGTCAATTCGCTCATTCATTATTGTCACCTCATGGGGTCAGACGTACTCCTCTCGAAGTGATAGTAGTTAGTGGCCCCCAGAAACTTTTCTATATAACTATTTTTTATATGGTTTCCTTCATCCATCTATAGCGTCACGCAGAACCTGTCAACACACCAAGCTACAGCATTTTAAATGGTGCAAAGCAAACGTTACTTCTCCAGTTAACACCATGCCATGATCAAATAGTTTGGGTCAGAATGATATTATCTTGACTTCTTCAGTCGTAAACGTATAGACAGCTTTGCTAGTAATCCCCAACTATTCAGTAATCTGTGTCCATAATGAAGTCCCAACCGAAACTGCCCGTGCGCATTATGGAGTCTCATCAAAGTCCAAAGTTGTGCCATTATCAACCTGCGGTTGCACTACTGTGGCGTTCTGCTTCGAACTTTTCACATTTTCGATTTGCCTTGCGAGGCCACTTGTCCTAACGGCTGCATTATGCTAACCAAGGTCGTAATAATATTGGGATATCATAACCACTACCTTGGACGTGTTTTGGTGCAAGAATTTTTGATTTCGATTTGATCAAAATTATATAAGTGACTTGAGCTTCTAGACATAAATATCTCAGTGTATTATTTCGATCTTCGTGCATGTCATCAAATCAATTGGACTTTTCGTATATAAATCGTAAAGTACCGGCTATGTTCAAATTGTGAATCAATACTGCAAGGAATAGCTATCCAATTCCTAGATTTTTAAAGATTTTGATAATTACCTAATCTTACAGAAAAAAGGCAGTCAATTTATATAGTCATATTTTTTTACATTTGCTTCTAATTAGTTAAAGTAGTATGAATATCTATAGAGATGAATTTCTTTTTTGGCTTTTATATCCCGCTACCGCTTATACTTGCACCACAGCCCGTCTCAGGCTGGTCTGAGTTTAGTGCTCGTTTTACGCCTGCCCAGATTGAGTCCCGGCATTTAAAACAGGAGTGCATCATCAATTCCGCTTTAATAAAACCGTTAGCTTTTATATCCGTCGGACGAGCGAACACAATCATTAAAGTATAATTGCTTAGTAATTGACGTGGATCATTCAAACAAGAAATGTTTGAAAGTCCTTTGAATAAGTCCTTATTAGTTAAATTTTGTTGCATTTCTCATTCATGACATTTATACAAGCTTCTTTATGTACTTAACATTATCTGAGATTCGTGTTCTTTTTAGGATAGTTATACAAAGAGCATATTTATTAAATTCAGCCAAAAGAGTAACACGTCTTTTCTAGATCTCCATATTATGAAGTGGCAGAAAATGTCCACACACACTCAGTAGATTCAACAGTGTCCCCAAGTTTCACGGGACGCCAAGACGTGTCAAGATTTAAGTAGTTTACGGCATAGACGGTGTTTGGACGGTGAAACTCGCTAACTCGATATTGCACGCTCACTTTGTTGGCACTCGGAGTCCCCGAGTCAACCGCCACCGGCCACTCGGCAAGCAACATTTATTAGTTTCCCACTCTCCTGGCTCGGTGCAACAAGTTTTCCAGCTTTTCGGATGTCTTTTGTTTTCGTTGCTTCTTTGTTTCTGTCGGGATTTCTGTTATCTGTAATCTTTGTCGCGCTTTCTACTTTAACTGTATTTGCGTGGAAACGACTTTGGAATATTCAAGTTTGTGTTCGCAAGTTTCGTTTGTGTATCTGTAGGTACTTTAGTGCCCTGTGTTGCCTGTGAAAACTTGTAATTGGTTTTTAGAAATTATCTCTGCCATGCTAGAAGCGATAAGTTAAAAAATTCTAAGTTTGTGCTTAGTTATGTTTCAGTATTTTGTATCAACTTACAAGACGTTTGCTAAGACAGTACATTTATTAATTCTTGAATTCTCAAAATATTACCCATTCATAAATCAACGCTACAGACACACTAATATCAACAATGACAAACCCAACAGTATCATTAGCCTCGTATTCACTATTCACTTCATTAACACTTTCAATCAATCCGCCATAATCACATAAAAGTATCGCCGATAAAAAAATTCATCGAACACGAACGACGAGCATGCTCAAAATTGGTGATGTCGATGGTCTGTCTATCCCTTTTTGGGAGAAGGACATGAGGGCATGTACCTAGGTATAATAGTTTTAGTCGATTTAACACGAATTTACGAGTGTAACATAAAATTCTGACTTCACCCTATAATGAAATGAACGTTGGTTTGTTGGTAATATTTAAACTTTAGTATAAAGCATACCTCGAAAGTTTGTGCTGATTTTTTGAAGAATGAATCCGAGAATTTGCTGATTCTGGATTTACTTGAGTTGGCTACATCGCAAGCTAGTAATCTCCCAACTAAATTAAATCAACGCCACAGACACTAATAATGATTAACAATGACTAATCCAACAGTAACAACACAACAACTTTATTAACACTTTAAATCAATCCGGCATCATCACATGAAAGGATCGTTCATGAAAATTCATCGAACAAGGAAAGTTGCCGCAGGATTACAACTACCGATAGATAACATACGGAGTGGCTTTGCAGCTGATTGACGCGGCTCAGGCCGGCTTTCAGTTCGAACCACTCACGGGTAATGGCCGTTCGGTGCAGCGGACTTGTCGATGTAAGCTCTTTGAGCGTTTTTATTTTGCCCGTTTATATTTCGTCTGTGAAATGGGAAATGTAACGGAGTAGGCTAAGTCGTGGTTTAGTTAAAAGTGGGTTGGTGTATGTTATGGAAACAAGAGTTAAGTTTAGCAGATTTGTGGGTATGTAAAAACTGTACATGGGTATTTATAGTAAAATTACTTCAAAGATAATGTACTTAATATAAACTTAATATACAGTATATTACAGTAATTTAATTTTAAGCTAACATATTTTTTCATAGTTCTGTATGATATATTAAGTCCTTGATTGGATCCTTAGATGATAATAATTTATTTATTTCGTGAAAAGGGTTACGAGCGGTTATCACTTTGTAAACATAATGATAAAAAATATGTTTTAGAACTAGAGAAATATTTTTTGAACTAAACTTACATGATTATCCTGAAGTAAATATACTAGAAGCACATTTCGAACTGGGAATTTGAAGCAATATACGAAACGTTAAATTAAAATAGTACAGATTGACAGTATATAATTTTTTTAAATTTTAATAGACGTTAAAAGACATAAAGCATCAATTATATTTTCATAAAGACAAAACTTACACGCTTACATTTTTAAATAAAGACACAAATGAGTTTTAATCTTCAACAAACGTCCGTAAAACGACTGAGCTAATGTAATCCCAGTAAATTATCTCATAACGACAATTTCATTATAGAACAAGAGAGATTTGAGAGCCGCATCTATAATGTTTGTAGACTTGTTCAGAACAGCTACTAGATTGTGGATAGCAATTTCATTCAAATTGATGAAAGGAACCACCTGTGGACGGCAGCTCAAAGTGGACGCTCTCTTAAAGATTTTGTTCGCGAAAATGTCTACTTTAGGGTTGGCGATCAGCAAAAGTCCTCCTTGTAGCTTTAGTAACGTTATTCTACGTATGTAGCACTATTTAATTGTACACACGCATGGACATCAACCTACCACAAACTGTCAAATTTTCTCAATAGACTTTGAACTTTTTGCCTTACGCCATATGGTTCAAAATTCAAAATCATTTATTCAGTTTAGGCTACAAATAGCTCTTATGAACGTCATTATGCCATCGGTTCGTAAGTCTATCTACTCTGGGCGGAAGATCTTGTACTGAGAAGAACCGGCAAGTAACTCAGCAAGTGTCCAGCTCTTTTCTCCCTTACAGCGTCATAAATATTGGAAAATGCCCTATCATAAAAGGACACTTTTCATCACAAATAAAAACACAAAATGTAAAGGACAATCACAACACGTAAAAAAATACAAAAAAAAAATAAGTTTGCAAAAACATCATTTACCAGTTTAATTTTTTACAATGTCATACAGTACCTACTAGTAAAAGTGAAAATAAGACAAGTACGCAAGAGCAGACCAGCCTCCACAGGCGGCACCCGTTCACGAGTATGACTTATGAATCAGCCATCGCTTTACTCAACCACATTTTAGGGAATGTAACGATGACGGTTAAAAATGTATTGAAGAAATTTGACAGTTTCGGATAGGTTGACAAGCGTCTGTACTTTGGTAAAAGACATGTGTTTTTGCGGCTTTCATTGCGTCGCCACTGCATTTTTCTTGCATCACCTTATGAACATCACTTACCATTTTCATATAATTTACTACAAAACAATGCTTATAGTTAAACAACGGCTAAATACGTGTTTAAAATAATGGGAGACCTTATATTTAAAACTCGCTAACATTATTAATAATAGGTTAAGTTTTTTATAATATTTTATATACTAAATATGTTTTTATATAAAATATTGTAAAAAAATACTTATATAAATTTAATAAAGAGCTTAATAATAATATAAAATTATTTATAATAACACTAATATTATTGCCTAATAATATTAGCTAAAAAAAAGTGTCAGCATCTGTTTTGAGCATTTTCTTACTTTAGCCATCGTTTTGTGGTAAATCAGAATATGTATTGAAAAATAAATAAGTGTGTAAAAAGTAAGATTTATGAATCGTGTGTATGTTTGTTACACAGACAGATAAAACCTTAATGGGTTTGGGGTTTACTGAAGTGCTTACCAACCTACCGGAATAAAGTCTAGACTTAGCTGACTTTTAACGTGTGGAAATAACTGGCACTGAAATGTTTTGTATCAAACGTCAGAACTCTCTTTAGTACAACACTCGATGTCACTGTCATTGTCATTAGGACAGCTGATGTCAATTCCCTGTGTCGAATGACAGAGACCACCAGTGCAAGTAGCGCTAGTAAGTATAGCAGCACTATGATTACCTCTCGTCTGGATTCTGTCATTCACAATTTAATAATGCTCTTGCGCGCCCAAACTGCCTAATACCTACATAGAGCACTAATCAACCGTAATTTAGCAGAACTATGAAAATAAATTTTATTACACGAAATTTCTGATTATGTTTAGCGTTTTTTATAGTACTAGTGTTGTGGTCGCACAGTGGCGAAATATAAACCGTTTCATAATACACAATTTTAAGACATATTAATAAATAATATCTTTCGAGACTCCTTCTCCGTATAGACTTTAACTATATCAAATATCACACACTTTCGTGCTCCCTATGTACTTAAAAAGGGCCCGAAGTTAACTTTCAGCGTCTTCTACCGCTTGTACCAAGGCGAGTGCTCTGAAGAACTCTTTGACCTTATCTCACCTTCTCCCTTCCTCCATAGGAGTACGCGTGCTGCTCTCCGGAGTCACCGCTGTACTGTCTCGGACATTCCATCGCGCACAAAGAAATTTAGTGACTCGTTTCTTTGTCGCACTTCCAAAAGATGGAATAGTCTACCAGCACACGTTTTCCCTCCTTCCTATGACATTGGGTCCTTCAAATGAGGCGTGAAGAGGCACCTTGTGAGCCGGCAGGGTAAGGGTGACTGATGCTGCGTTATTTTCATGCTGCACCAGTTGTCTTTGCGTCTGGACTCCGTTTCCACTTAACATCAGGTGGAGTGGAGTCATTTGCCGAGCTATGAATAAAAAAATAAAAAAAACTTTACATATAATGGAAAAATCTTAGGAATAAAGAAATAACAACAATCTCAACACCATTAAGGTAAACAGGTATCTTAGCAAAGAAGTTAAGATGTCGACCATTTTCGTTGGTGATTTATTTTGCGATTTATTTGGCGATTCGTGGCAACCCTACCCAGCCGTGGAGGTCTGACTTCCCAACAAGTTCTGTTTGAACGCTTTTCAACTTACGCTGAATACTGTTGCGCTCCACGAACGTTGAGGCTTACTTTTTGTGGCAGTTTAACTTTCACTTAAATGGCTTTTAAAGAAATATGCAAACGTTTTATACTGGGGACGTTTAATTCTTGTTTTAAGAAGCTTAAAATATGTGTTTGTACAATTTATTTTCAAGATTCTGTATCACCTATCTTATCATGTCTTCGGTTTTCAAGAGGATGTTAGGTATATTATTTATTGATATGTTAAAATATCAACTATAATTTAGAGAACGATCTAGTCGTTCATTTATAGCATTCAATTATAGTAGCATAATTCACCTAAACTTATAAAAGGTTTGGAATCAAGTTACATTCGTAGCATTCACCTTTTAAAGTTTTTTTACTTTCACAAAGGCTGGTCATCGGATGGGTGATCAAAAATGTATCATCTCGAACTCCTCCGTGCTTCGGAAGCGTTAATTATTAAGTTTAATTATTAATTAAGTTAATGATAAAGCCGTTAGTTCCGGCTGCATCACCAGTCGTTAACAACCACCAATCCGCACTGGACCCGCGTGGTGGTTTATGGCCCGTTCTCCCTATTCATCCATAGGCAAGCCTCGTGTCCCAGCAGTGGTGACATAAAAATGAGCTGATGATCATGATTCCCTGTGTGGTGCCGGGGATAAAGAATTGCACCACCCCATCTCTTCCTGTGGGTGTCGTAAAAGGCGACTAAGGGACCATTCCAGAGGATGGGCAGCAGCATCTCTCTGAGGTTACCCTCAACCTACTGCGATCGCCAACCCGCCTGCCAAGCGTGGCGATTACGGCAAATACCCCTCATACCCTTGGGGGAGGCCTTTGTCCAGCAGTGGACGTCTTTGGCTGAGATGATGATCATGATGATGATGAACATTGTATGAAAACTTTAAATAGTTTTACTTCATCTGTTTTACTATTACGTGTTTTCTCAAGCAATATATTATACTTAAGTCTATTTATAGCAGCTGAACGAGTGAACAAATGTCTTGCAAACTGTACCCCAGTCGATAATTTGCATTTAACATCGGAGGGTACATACGAAATGTCTAAAGGATTTGTAATGGGTTTAGCGACGCATTGTAATGCACTTACAACCTTCTAAATAAAATTGAGTTTAAGGGATCTGAGTAGAATAGCTATAATAGTCGGAGAAAATCTTTTAGTTTATGGTCGTAGGTATCACTCAAGCTATGCCACTTATTTCATTAAACATATTTTCACATGATTAGTGAACATGACAGTAGGTTACTGTTTTCAATCGTTTTATTCTAGGAAAATAAAACCACTTATTAGCATGACATACGAGTATATCAACTCTGAACTGCTAGGTGACAGCCTTATTGCACGAACGACCAAAGGATGCCCGCAAGGAGGGGTTCTCTCGCCTCTTCTGTGGAGCTTTATGGTTGATTCAATTGTAGTAGGTAAGGCTGAATAAAGGACCATTCTATACGGTTGGTTATGCGGATCGTCTAGTCATCTCAGTTAGTGGGAAATTTCCCTCTACGGTATCGGGGTTAATGCAACGTGCAACTGGATCTGCTGAGGGAATGGTGCAATGCCCATCACCTCTCTGTAAATCCGGGGAAAACAACAGCCATCCCCTTTAAAAGTATGAGAAACACTACGGGACTGGGTCTCCTAGTCCAAAGAAGTGAAATATCTAGGCTTAACGCTGGATAGGGAACTTACTTGAAAACGGCATGTGGACACAACCGTAGCCAAGGCTTACAGTCTTTGGCAAGTGTCGGTCTACTTGTGGCAAGATGTGGGGACTCAACACCAAAATCATTAGGTGGATCTACATGACGATGGTGAGATCCACACAAATGGTAGCATCGTCTGGCGGCCTATGACATAAACCTTTTTCATCATAACATGCACTTCAGAAAGCTGTAAGTACTTTTAAAAGTTACGAGGACAGCATATTACATTTTAAAACTATTCTAAATCAAAGCAAAGTATTTAAAAAGACGAGTGTCTAAACATTAAAAAAGAAATTGTCAATAAAGTATGTACTTAAGAGCGTTTACGCCGCACACTAGCGCCACTAATGAAAAAATAAACATATCTAGTAATTAGAGATAGAAAATCAAATTATGCTCAACAAACTATTTGAATGAAGTAATTTAGCATTTTTACGTCACCTAATGAACACCTCACATGTTATGGTTTAGTTAAATAAGACTTTTAACCTTTTAACTATAACTTTTAATCTCTTAACAGAATGAAAGTTGAAGAATATGTGAATTTTTGTAATTACCTACATCGTAAATACAATGATCAGAAGCACCTATCATCATCATCATCATACTAATATTATATAGAAGAAAGCTTTTTTTTTTGTATTTTGTGTTTGCAATGAATAAACTACTGGCCGATTTAAAAAAAAACGAGCCTTACGGTAGTCGCATATATGATGTGTAACATTTGACAACTCACCTTTTGAAATCAATACTACAATAGAAAATAGAATATAGAATTAACAATTTTTTTTATTTTTTATTCTTTTTATTTTTTAGAAATATTATTTTAAAGTCTATTACACACGACATGGTTTAAATCAATATTACAATAGAAAATAGAATATAGATTTACAAATCCTAAAGAGAATGCGGTAAATAGTCATTAGAAGGCATGTCACACTGTTATCCTGTTACACTGTTACGATAACATTTCTACGACCTACAACGGACATTGGCCTTAAAGTGTCGATCACTGGTGGCTTCCCCAACTAATACGTAACATTTACAGGATCACACTGTTACGACCCTACTTCCGTCCTTTTTCTACGAAATCACTCCCACAAATTATATATATAAAAGGCGAGCGGAAAGACGTTACACATTAAAAATTCTTTCACCATTAGAATGCTACATTAGCGCTGAGTAACATAGGCTATATTCAAAAAGAAATGTCCACCCGTGCGAAGCCGGGACGGGCCGCTAGTCGTAAACACAACTATAAGAAGCACAAGCATAAAATGCAATGATTGTTTAAATCTGTAAAGTTACTCTAGTCCTAACGGTATACTAAGCCAACCAATAAAAGCGAGGAAAAAGGCCGTTCCCACATTGGCTTTTGGAAATTTGATACTCGGTAAATTACATAAAAAGTAGCCCATAAGCCAGTCGGGCGCTCACCACACACGTACCAATTACCTAAAACACACAAGCAGTTAAATTTCACTAATGAAAATTTCTGTGCTTTGCGGGGCGCGCCTTATCGCCTATCTGTGACTTGTTGCTTTGTCCAACGTTAAAATGTGGTGTTTGTTTATAGATCGACTGCGACTTGCTAGCTAGGTATGACGAATCAATTTATGTTTCAAATCAGGCAGCAAAATAAATTAAAAACAAACAGACAAATGACTAACGACACTTTAAAAAAAAAAATATGAAACAATAGAGTTAAATAATAATGAAACTGTATTTTGAATTTCGATTCATACAATTTCGAGTAGGTTTAATGCCTACAAATTGGCGAATAAGTTTCAAAACCAAACAAATGGCTGTTGGCTTTTTGGAATCAAGACAAAACGTTGATAAAATTTAAATTTTGATTCGAACTCTTTCGTTTATGTTTATGTCAGTAGGTATTACAAGTAAAACCTACTTACAAATTATCGAAACAGTTTGAAAAGGAAACAAAAGAAAGCTGTCGACATCGAAATAAAACGTGAAATTACTTAGCTTCCATTAAGCGAAGTACAATGAGCGAAATTAAATGAAGCCGCAAACAGATGTAGGGGTAAAGGAGAGGTCGAAACAATTTACGTCGCCATTCCCCACCGGGCTGGTATCGATGTCGTTTGCATCTGAAATCTTTCGAGGCGACTGTATTAGAGGGGGAATTGGCTGGGATCTTAATTTATCGAAGTTTTTATGGTTTAATTAACGGAATTCACTTTGTCGCCGGGAGGGCGTGACGGCGATGCAGCGTCGCGCCGCGGTTGCTTGTTTTATAGAATACAGGACTCGCTATAAGGCTGCTCTTAAACAAATGTTATTGTTTTTTTTTAAATTATGTTTACCGCAACGTAGAGGGCACTAATAAGATAGGGCATAATAGAATGTTAAAAGGCTGGGGGCTTATTGGAGCCTAGCTTTTAAGTTGCTTGCTGTCAGGTACTGTATTTTTAATTAATTAATTTGAATAATGATGATGGAAAACAATAAATAAGTTTATATTCATTATTCAGGCTTTAATCAAAAATTTACAAATTTTGGTTAACTATGAAGGGGTTAGATATTCTGTACCTACTTATATAATACTCACTTATTTACTTATAATCTGAGCTTGTAATACAATTTGGATAGAAATGTTATAAGAGCGTCAAGGGTTATCAGTATCACATAATTTTTATTTTTCTTGCTATTTGTCACACTTTTGTGTTGTATCTATCACTTAAATCACTTTCCTTACATACATACAATACAGTAAGAAATAATTAAATATGATGGCCTGTCACACATACACTGTCATTGTCATACAATTTATATTCGCGCGACAAACTGATTCAAATGAGAAAGTTTTAATTAACAAAAAGTTTAAATCACCTAAATACACAGTACTTCACATTTATTTGACAGAAAAACAAAAGTTATAATACGAAAGATGACGTGTCGTGTTGGGAAAATATGTAACATTTTAAATTAGACTTCTACAGAATTATGTTAAAATGCCTTTATCTATATTGAAAGTGTATGTCGAAGTCCCTTAAGAGTCTTTACTCATTATGTCTTTACATACATTTGAAGTCTAAAACCTCTTATGAGTCTTTACTCATAATAGTAAATAGCGATGTCTGTATCACTACGTATAGTGACACACTATTGTATATTTTTTATATAAAAAATATTTAATAATGCAAAAAACTCATTTGATGCGCGCCAGCTCCGCTCTCCACTGTACGCCAAGTCTTATACTAATAGATGTCCCTCCGCCATAATTAGCGCACGGACGCCATTGAAAGTTTTAATTGAAAAAGGCTTTGAGCAGTTTTATAGTCTGCCAACAATTTTAGAGTGTTTCATGCAAGCTAGGCTATTTCGTCACCTAACCGTGTCTATTCAAAAATGCAACAGCTGTTATAAGCTGCTATTGTCTGACTTTTGCGTTGGAATTTGCTGTTGTATATTGAAAAATATTTTTTTTTGTTTCACGGTGAGTTCGGAATGCTTTATTTTTATTAGAATACTAAAAATACTGGCACACAATGTAGGTTTACAGACTCTTTAGTGTACAAAACTTCTTTGATTGCTCTATTAAATCATAGACTAATCATGAAAATGAAATTTGTCATTTTCTTTTAAATTTAGAATGAGGACAAAAATAAAACGTAAAAAGTAACGCTGACATGGATGGCATATGAACAAACAATTTTGCGTTATCTGGACTGGCTTTTCTTTTTTTTATCTAAAAAATGGCTACACTTTAGGTGTTTCAATTGTATATAATTTTATATACTTGTTCTATCACAAAAGGCCTTTAAATACCGGCATAACAACATGAATAGACTACTTCACGCTCAATGAAGAGATCTCCACTTATTCCCGGAATCCAAAATGCCAATAAAAGATTTTCTAACGTTTCTCTACGGTATATCATTACCGCTCGAATTATATTGGCCAAAAACCTAACAACGGGCAAACTTCTAAGGCTCGTCGATGGATATTTAATAACATCGCAAAATTTATAATAGGCGCAATACCTACCTATCGAGTTCGCGAACTTGCCGGCGCACAGCGAAACTTCTCATTGTTTTATTATTGTACTTGAAATTCATTCAGAATTAATTCACCCCTCCTTAATTTCGCATTCTGAACTCTAAATTTGTAGCCTATTGGCCCAATTATTATAACATTTATTCTTTATGGGATAAACAGATCCCTATTTATTAGGGTTCATTATTAGAATTAATTTGTTTGTGTTATGTTGCGGGTTGGGAGAGGTAGGCTGCCTAACCGGGCGTAAAGAGTCTGTTTTCATATTTAAATTAGGGTTCAGGCTTGATTGTGGCCATTCAGCCTATCAGGGTTGTCCAAACTGTAACGTTGTATGTGACAGATTTGACACACTTGTGATATAAGATAAGATAAAGTTTCGTAGTAGTTAGGTTATATACTGTCCCATCGCAAGTCCTTACCACAATTGATGGGTATTTGCTTTATAATAAAATTACTTATTACTATTGTAATATGATACAAAGTAAAATGATCTCTAAGTAACGAATTACTTACTATACTTTTTTATACATGACACTGATTTGGTAGTTCAAATGAGAGGGCAAGCGCCTAATCTTCAAAAAGAAGTAGGTTCAAAGCCTACTTGAGGCAGTCGTTAAGTAAGTTTTTTTATTTAACTTATTAAGTCTCTCGATCTCCTATTCTTCTCCACAGCTAAAAAATAGACATCCTGAATGGGTAGTAGGTAAAAAAATTATGGACGATTCAAAAGCACTTTTCTAAAGTTTATTTGAATAAAGAATTTTTGACTTTGACTTTGACTTTGACTATTACCTCCGGCCAGCCTAGAACGAATCTAGACTAATTTAGAGATATTTTACATTTCGGTAAAAACAAACTTCAAATTTTTAATTCTCTCCAAATTTACCAAAAGGCCCAATTTTTAAATAGTTTAAGGAAACAATAAAGAAAAGCTTGTTCAACTGACTTTATGCGATCTGAAACTTTTAAAAAGTGGATTTATATGGCATAAATTCAGCTCTTTGAACTTTTTGATTCCCCCAAAGGTCATTCCAATTGCAAATCGTGGGCAGCCCTATCAGGGGTAAAGGTCGGGCCCTATCGGCCACTGGCTAACTTACACGCTGCCCAACTTATTCCCCGAATATTAATCACTTTCGCACGCACCGCAATGAACACCGCACTGGTGATGTGAAATCGATATGGGGACCTCTTTATTACGTCTATGCTTTTAATAGGTGAATGGGTCAAAGTTTGCTAGCCTTATTTTGACATTAGAACTATTGTAAAAACATATTATTGAGAACGTATAAAAGCAGCATCGTGGCCAAATGCTATAAATTGCCTAATGGGTCAAAGTCAAAGTCAAATAGCCTATTCAATGAAAGCCTTATGCTATATATGATGTCAAATCGATATGAGCACCTCTTTATTACGTCTGTTCTTTTAATAAGTAAATGGATGTAAGATCGCGTGTTTTTTATATTTAAAAGTAGCCTGAGAGCCAAACTAATTCGCTGTATGGAGACTCAACAACAATTCTATTTCTGTATTTTCTTAACATAAAACATTAGATTATCTAGTTTATTAAATAATTCATTTGTAATCCACCAATATTTGTGAGAGCGACATTAAACAAAAACAAATACAAAGCTTTATAAAATCTATAAAAAATGGGCAAAAATGGTATAAATATTATTTACTTTACATTTGAATACCTTTCTTAGTTATCTTTCGTAAAATTTAATAATTCTCCTATAAATATAAATGAAAAACAAATAAACTTAAAAAAACTCTACGTAAACTCGAAAGTGGCATTGCACCTATGTTAAAAATGCTATCAGATCAGTTTTTAATTACTTTTGTTTCATTTGCTTCCATTAACACGTAATGTACTAAATCCAATTTAAATATATAATGATAATAAAAAATCTGCTATTATTATTTTCTTAGAGTACCTACATTGTGCAGTTAGTGTCACAACCGACTTCTTCCTAAACTATTAGTTTCCCGGTTGTATATCTTTATGGATTTCAACTTTGGTGCTTAGATAAAGTGAACATAAACACTCTTTCACGATAAAACCGGTGATAGCATATTTGCTGTAAAATTGCACCATTTTCGGGGTATAACTTTTTTTCGATACCTTCCAATGCGAGATTTTGTTAGATTCTAAAATATAGTCTCTTATAATTGTATTTAATGGCCGTTTACAAAAATTTGGCCTGTTATTGAATTTTTTACAAAATATCGGAAAGTTCTTAGGCTAAAGGTGGCAAACGAACATTTAAAGCCTAGAGCCTGCTAGTTTAATAACGTTTAATGCTTTTAAATAAGTTAATAGGTCAAAGTCAATATCAAATCGTGTATTACTTATTATACAGAAAATAATAAAACTACTAATAATAATCAAATAATAATAAGTTTTGAGTAGAATAATAAATCTACTACTAATTGGGGTTTTAGGAGAGCCTTCAACCGAGAATAACTGGCAAGGAAGTCAGGAAGGTTTTTCATTTATTCTAGTTGAAGTGCGCTTTCTATTTGGTGAGATTTTTTGAAGATTGATTCAAAAGTCGAATTCCTTTCCTAAACAATTTTAACAGCAAAAAGTATGCACCGTAAAATAGATCCAATAAAAAAAAAGTAACAATCCATTTTATCAGGGATCCCCGTAACAACAAGATCGCTTATTTTTAATTAGGGTTCTGTGGCAGTGGCCCGTCTCTGGTTACGTGGATAATTACAAGTGTAGCGTTACGGCAGATCTCGTCTCCCGGAATCACTGATGATGGGGAAACTCGAACTTTTGCGTTTCATCGAATTTATTTATTTTATTTTATTTATTTACTAGAAAGACTATCGAATTATACAAAAAGTTAATAGCTTTAAATATTATTTCCTAGGAAGTAAAGTCATTATAAGAAGTATCATAATGGTTAATGTGGCGAGTGTAGGTACCTGTTAAAATAAATTGATAAAAACAACATTAATAGAATAGGAGCAATACACATTAATCGCGCTCGCATTAACAATATGTTTTAAATACGATAAGATTTTATGCTAAATAATCATCGTTTTTGTTGTATCATAATAAATTCATAAGTAACAAATGCAAGAGTTGTGAATTCTATTACATAAAAAGATAAACTAATATGAATAAGCTACTTTATTAATGAAAGTAAAATACATATTTATAACAGAGATTCATCAATGTAAACAAAATAAAACGTTCTTTAATAGTCACCGTAGCACTTCGTAGCTAAGTTCGTAGCATTGCTACGAACAGGTTGATCATTACAAATAATTGATTATTAGCAAAAAACATATAAAAATTAAGCTTTTTTATAACTTTAGAGAGAACGCGATGATTCGTGATACTGTGAACACATACTCTACAAAACAGGTCGGAACATCAGGACAAATAATATTAAAATAAACGATAAATAAAATAGATCCGTATAAAATGTTTTATCTCAACTTGTAGTGTTCGCTCTAAGCTCTCATAAGCTCTATGAGTTAAGTTAAACTGTTTAAAAATATCTTCGCGGTAAAAAATCCAAAAGCAAAAAAAAAATTTAAACACACATTTCCTACCCGTAATCGACAAGTTGTTTGACAGCAAAGAGGCAATAAAACGAGGTTGGATTGTTCGGCCCGGAATCACATATTCAAACAGCCGTCAAGTTACCGTCGGAGAGGAATGAATGCAAATCTGAGTCCACCCTCGCGGGCAGATTGAGCGAACGATTTAACTATTGCCGGTTATTGGTTCACTCTTCACAACTTTCACGGGGAGAAGCAAGTGGCTGTATTTGCAACGCATTGTGGTGTGTGACTTTTAACTTATATTTCGTGAAAAGGTACGGAGTAAGTTTCGTATAGCTCCTGTGCTTTGAAGTTGTCTTCTATATTTGAGGCTACGGTATTGTTGGTCTACAATGCGAATCATTGTTTTGCTAATAGATTGGTGACCAAATTAAAGTTTTTGAATTGAATCTCTTCCGTGCTTCGGAAGGCTAGATAAGCTCCCCATTTCTCGGTAGTTGAAATATGTCAATCGCCAAATCTATCAATGTGATATTTTCAATGGAAAATGGATGAGATTTTCCATTCATTGTACGAAATTCTTCCTACACATCTTTCCTTGTATACAAGCGTAACTATATGCCACTCATAGAATTGCGTTGTCCAAAAAAATTCAGACGAATAGAAAGCGGCACTATTGAAATGTAATAGCCAACAAACTCATTGAACATCGCATCTTTTTTATTAAAAAAGGGAGATTACGGAAACGGCTCGACGCTTACATTTACAGCGAAGAATGTCATATAAGACGTGACATCCCGATAAATTTCACACCTCGCTACACGCTTTCCCTAAATCTGTTGTCATTTTGGCCGATCCCGGGGAAATGGGTACAAGGATCCCCCCGGATAGTCGCGAGATATTCGCCGCTATTTCTCAAGCCCGCACTCCCCTGTTAAATATTTGAACGTGCAAAACGAGAAGTCTTGTTTGTTACCTGTTACAAGTCAAAATTCGGCAAGTTCAAAGCTTAGGCTCTTGTACTGTTATTCGTGTTGGCAGTGATTAGGGTTTATACTTTTTTTTGTTAAATAATCTGTGGTAAAAGATTTTGTAGTTCTAACAATGTTACCGAAATTGTTGAAAAAAATACAAAATGTGCGGGACCGAACTATTACGAATACTATATGCTATAAGTCCCTTATGCACCTATTGAAAATGAAATGAAATGAAATACAATTATTGGCACACACTACTAAATTACACGATATTCACAATAACAATACAAAACAAAGACAAAACAAAGACAAACATAGGACTCAGCACCATCCTGGCCGCCTGCTTGCCTTCCCGTGCTTAAAGCAAAAAATGCTGGATTGCGCAATTATTTCTTGCTATAGCCAAGTTACGAAGGTCGTGTGATGGTGACGAAATAAAACTTCCGTAGTACGAAGTAAACATTTGAGCATTCAGATTCATTCAATCGGAGCAATCGGATTTAGACAGTAATAGTTCGTCTTACGATTCAGTGATCAATAGAACGCCTTACGAATCAATAGTAAATAGATTAATATAGTTCTACGGCTATAATAGTAAATAACAATAGTGAAAGTGTACCCATATAGTGTAATAGAGAATAAAGGCTGTAGTAGGAATAGAGGCAACTGGCAACAGGACGTTAAGTTGTACATAATCATATTTAATGTTAACATAGAACAAAGAGAACGATTTTGCTATTAAAATTTCTTGAAAGTATAAGTACAACATCAATCCGCATTCAAAAATGTAAATCTTTAAGAAAATACAAAAATATACATACAATTTCCAAACCTACGTCGTCATAATACATTGTATTGTTTTTAACGGACCCTAAACGTGTAATATACGTTTAAAAATAAAAAATAAAATGATAACAATTCAAAATACCTGAAAACTCGTGAAAATAAAACCCTCTGTCCGATATTAAAGATAATGGAAGAATAATAAACACGTGTACATTTCCCATAGAAAATTTATACCAGAAATAAAGGTTTTGTAATTGTACAAACGGAGCGTAATGAAAGCACAGAGTAACTAAACTGTATCGCTCATAGAGAGGAGCGGAGGCCATCGGTTTGTTCGATTAACAAAAGGCGTAACCTCACTCCGCGCCATTGGTGTTTTCCCAACCAGACACATCGGCAACAATAAAAAGCGGCTCTACTTACAATGCCCGCACGCATGGACTACTTTTAATTTGCCCTGGTACATATATCGGGTCGCCCGCCGCTTAAAAACACTCGCCGGAAAATCCCACCTACCCTACAAACCTTTCTTTTTGATACGCCTATTTTCGTATACCGTGTTGGTTTGAAAAAAGGAATTTGGCCTGCTTCTCATTTGCTGTACCAACAAATCGGGATGTCCGCAATTAGGGGCGATCGATCGCTCGTCAAATCTCATCCGATTTTGAGATACCGACGAGTAGAAAGTAATTAGACGCTCGTAGGCTTTCAGGCGTGCGATGTTTTGTTGATAATTCAATAATCCGTCCCCCCGGGCCGCGGATCTCTTTCACGACCCTCCCTACCCCCTCAGAGGATCCGATAGCATTCTTACGTAATCAGTTATCCTGTTTTTTTTCATTTCCTACACAATATAGGTATATAAGCACTTTAAGCGAACTTGTTTAAGTCGCGAATATAGCTCCGACACAAATAAAGTTAAATTGGCAAAGTTGAGACCCGATAGGTACAGGTGACGTCCATTACGATTTCTTCTTCGAAATTATTATGTTGGAATAAATTAGTTCGCACGATCGTTATGCTTGTAACTTCGCGTCGCTTCCGAGTTGTAATTGTTGCGTAGATATACAAATATACTCGTATATACTATAAATACCTTGAATTTTAAGTCGTTCTTTTGCCTTAAGCAGATGATAGGAACAACTTTAAAATAGTAACAACTTTTGGTACCGGACCAACTCTAAAATGTTAGAAAAAACAACTGTTTCTATATTTTCTGTGACTAGGTCTTTTTGATATTACTTTTTTATTTAGCAGCCGCTCGCGGTTTCATCTGCGTGGTTCCCGTTCCCGTAGGAATATCGGGATAAAAAGTATCCTATATGTTAATCCAGGTTATAAACTATCAGTATGCCGAATTTCATCCAAATCCATTCAGTAGTTTTTACGTGCAAGAGTACCAAACAACCATCCATACTTGCAAACTTTCGCGTTTATAATATTATAGTAGGATAGTAGGATTTGTCCAATACAAAAAGTTGTTCCTATTCATGAGTACTTTCACTTGCTTAAAGGAAAACAATGACTTAAGGGTCACGGTGTATATGTATATTTGTCTTGCTAAGTTTTTGCAGAAGCTTATTAGGTAGGAACCTACGGGGTCAATTTGTTAGGGATTGTGGTGTAAGTGAAAAATATGGTTGGAGGTGCGGGTGGGGTAGGGTGCGTGCTTCCACCGTATATAGGGAAATGGAACAATTAATTAAATTAGCACTCAACCGTATGGTGTACAAGGAGGGAGCGGCTGCGGCGCGTTTATTAAAACTATTTGTCTTTAAAATTGTGTGCAGACTTGACGGTAACGATAACGCCTTTGTTAACGGTTGGTTATTGTTGTTTTTGTAATTACGGCTTAGAATGTTGCAGTACTAATGCAATTAATTTATTATTATTTTTAAAATAAAATAAAAAGGTGTTATGAAAATTTAGAAGAGCTTAGGGTTTTGCAATATTACCTTGGGGTTAGCACTTGGCCTACATCTCATCTGGTGTTAAGTGAAGATAAGGTCCCAGATGGAAGCGCATTTCACCCGGTATCCTCAATTGATGATGATGTGGAGGACATCATCATCAGATGATGTCCTCCACGACGTATCTGCCGATGACGACACTCTGGCGTCATTTCCTGGTGTGCGCCCTGATGTGACTTGCAAAGTCGACCTTGGTCTTAAAGGTTCGGTTACAGGTCGCACAGTACAGCTGACCACGGTCATTGTAAGTATAGTCATAAGATAGTTTTAGCCGGGTCTTTCGTATTGGTCTTTTGCATCAAGGTCTTCTAAATGCATAGTTTCAAATTCGTCTACGTTTTTGTGGATTCTGTTTCGCACTGAGGCACTGGCTATCTTATTACTAGCTGCCGGAATACAACAATTTGTTATGCTTTTAAAATAAGAATGCCGTGATGATCTAGAAGAGGTTAACCTAAGAGGTGAAGCCAAAGTAAAGATGTTTTCACTTTCAAATGCAAATATTGTAGCTTTAAACCGCTGGGAATCGAAGCCTGAACTTCTGTGTCTGCAACCGGTGGTCGAACCAATACACAACCTAACCTGAAAAGAATTACATTTTATAGTATTGTATAGTCGACAATGAAATTGCTTTACCACCTTAGAAGCGAATTTTGTTTGCATATAATAAAACAACAAGTTCTATTTTTGTTTCAAAGACCAAGTGACAGATACGTTGTCATTATTGACAATGACCCTTAGCGAAATTTTATTGTAATGGAAGTTTTTGTCAAAGTGATAAAGCAATTTCATGGTCGACTATACCTACGAATAGCAAATATTTTGAACGAGAATATCGGACACCGAACGCATCATAAGTTTTGTGGTTAATCCACTTTGCGGTTCGATTCCCAGTGGCGCCCACCCATTCGCAACTCCATTCATTAGTTACTAGTGCTGTGTAGGGTGCTAAGCTTGCATATTATCGATAAATATAATTTATTTTTACAAGGGATGAGCTGCAACATAATCCTTAGGTATTAAATCCTGTAAATAGTGTTCAGAGTGTGCAATCATTTGGATTGGGTCATGAAAAAGTCCGAAACTATAAGACATTGGGAAATATGTTCTAAGTAATATGTACTAAGGATTTCATCGTTTTTAAAGTTATTAACTGCATTGTGTACCGATAGTTAGATATAAGATAAAAGTGCATAAAGGTAGATTTTTCAATCAGTACCAGATGACATAGCTACAAATTTCAACTTTCAAATGTTCCACAAATCGCAGATAACACCTATCGCGCTTCTGTAAGTAATTAAAAAATGTAGGTATATAGCTTATTTATTTATTGATATGTACTAAGTACTTAAAAATAATGCATATTACTATTTTATATAAATGTACAAGAGGTCTCTAAAATATCGCTAGTTCATGTCCAGACACTGTATATAGATTAAACAGTCAGCTTAAAATGATACGCAGAAGTTTAAAAATGTACATCGTTAAAAAGCATTCGTTGGAAATGCATTGTTAAGACCGACGATATATTTTTATTAAAGTTTATTTTGGCTTAAAAACAGTCGTTCCATCGTACTACTGGTAATAGACAAACCAGTGCCCACATTATATTATATTATAGTTGACACAGGGCGCACGTATTATACTCGATATAGATTATACAGTCAGCAAACAGATGACATCACTACAAATAGCCACACAATTTTCACCTTCCAACATTTCCACTGACCGCACTAAATACCTATCGCGCTGACAAGTGCATTAGGTTCATATTAGGTTAGCCACTCACGTGACAATTGATGTGAGACACGCCTCGGCACGTTTACGACTCATTAATCGATTGCGATCAGTTAAATTAATTACTTAGTGTAAGATTCTGTGAGTAATTGAAGTGGTATGTAACTGCAAAAGCGTAAAGTAAAAAAGAACTTAAAGTAAAGTAGCCTGTAACTGTTCCACTGTTTGGGGAATTGAAATGACTTCCATCATTGAAATCAAGTCATCACCTCCGATCCGATCCGAACCCTTTGGAGAATCTAGTAGGGCACGGGGACGCGCACTATTAAGTGTGCAATACCGTTCCCTCTAGAAAACCTCCGAAGGTGATTCGTTTCAACACGGCTTGAGGTACCCTTTACGTACTTCGCCGCCCCCAAAAAAGTTCGGTGACGCTGAAAATACCGTTTAAGGCAATCAGCAATCTCTCTCAAAAAAAAAAGTCATCACTGGAATTTGTTCAGTAAGTTGTTCCAAGTAGTTTGAGTTAAGCCCTGTTAAAAACTTAAAAGGATATGTTTAGTATTTGCTACTAAATTGTGTTTAAGCTCGACGGCGATAGAGGGCGCCTCGATCGCTTCTTCCTGTTTTGTCCGAATAAGTGCACGGTTAACGGCGGCTCTCGATATTATTTATATTTCGTATTTTAATGTGTATTAACGTTGTCAAAATCGTAAATGAGCAATGAAACAAAATAAAATGTAAAAGAGCAGTAAATCTGAGGCAGTCTAGATAAATTATTAGTTTGCGATAGGATGTATCAAATATTTAAAAAGTGTTCTAGAAGAGAATGTGTATAAAATGCGAATAAATCGTTTTTATCATCATCCAAGCTGTTGTGTTTCGTCCGGTGACTGAAAGTACCGGAGGCCCATCTCTCAACCCTCCCCCCTCCCAATTCCTTTTCCCTCCTCAAGATCCAACTCCTTTCCAAGGTTGGCAACGCATCTGCGATAACTTTGGTTTTGCGGGTGTCCATGGGCGGCGGTAATTATTTTCCATCAGGTGACCCGCCTGCTCGTTTGCATCCTTTTAACATAAAAAAAGAACCCAATAGACATAACTCTAATAGTATAATTTTATTTTTGAGAGTATAGAACCTTAGTAAATAATAAGATCGGATGCTGATAACGTAGTTGTCGTCATTGAAGGCTCGTTTGGCTTACAAAGTAAGAGTAGAATATATTGATAGATAGATAAAACTCTTAATTACACACACACAGAAAAGTGAAAACAAACAACGAAAATTTTATATCGGGATGGGCAAAGGCGGTCTAATCGCTTAAAGCGATATCTTCCAGACAACCTTTGAGGTATAGCACAACTGAAAGCTGAAAGGAAAATAAAAGAAGTGCACTAGTATAAAGCAAAAAATAAATAACAATAATAAAAATATTAATTATTGAAGTATACACATAACTAAATATCCTACTAATATTATAAATACGAAAGTTTGTGTGTTCGTATATTTGTTGCTTCTTCATGCTGCAACGGATGGATGGATTTGGAAGAAATTCGGCATACAGATAGTTTATAACCTGGAATAACACATAGGATACTTTTTATCCAGATATTCCCACGGGAACGGGAACCACGCGGGTGAAACCGCGAGCGGCCGCTAGTATAATATACCTATAATAGTGTTGATAAGTTTCTGCGGGTTGGACAGAGCCACGATAGTATGGTTGGTAGTGCACCCGACCCAGTTTGTCATCTGTTTGGGTTCGAATTCCGCTCGCGTAAATTTATTTAAAGCTTTTTCAAACCCGTTGGAAAACATAAAACCTTTTTTTTTTTCAAAGTGTAGAACCTTTTTACAGGCGACCACGGTTTCCTTGAGCGCTCACGTGTCCGTACAGTTTCTTCTGTACACAAGACAGTACCGCCTGTCCCCGGCATTTCTGCCGTAAGCCTCCGCAAACACCGAAGAGTGCGTCTAACGAGAGGGACCTATTTTCCGGCAATCATCCACTCGAGACGGCGGTTGTCTGCGCCGCCGATTGCATCTCCGACCTATTGGAATCGAATCGGAACAAAATGCTGTTCGAACTGGCGATTACGTAGCTATAGGTAGTTGTAGAAGAGTTAATGGTGTGGAAAAGAGAACCGATGTTTTCTGTTTAATTAAATTAGTTAATTTATATTAAGCTCGTATTTACTAAATTCATTTGGATTAGAAGCCTGTTTTAAATGTATTTAATTGCTGCACGACTGCTCTTTGTCTCTTTGATTATTTAAGTTCTGTCTATACAAAGTTCAAAACTTCGGGCTAAAATATTATAGCTTACTCGCGTTTAGTTATTTTTGCTAAACGCGTGTAGATACTTAGTAACTTAGTAATACAGTGTTTCATTTCAATGTAGTAATGTTCGCGTAAAGTTTTGAAAACAGTGTAGGTATTATGATATTTCAATTCGACAACCATTACCTATTAACTAAAAACATGCAACATTAATATTTCTTTTACATACATATAAAAAAGTTTTCACAAAAAAGTGCAGTTAACCTACCTTATCCACCGATTTCCCTATCCGCACGCCTGTTCAAGGGTGTCGGTCTTCCCCTATTGATTACCCAAAAAGCGGAAAATAAAATCGCTCAAGCGGCCCCGCTACCTATACACACAATACTTACGGACTCTCGAGAAAACTTAGATTCACCCTAGCACTTAGCGAATTAAATCTTAGCCGCGCGCGCTATTTTAATACTCCTACAATTCATCAGTTGGCGATGTATTATCAATCTTGTCTTGTTAGTTTATGAAATTTAAGAGATAAAATATACAACAAGTAATGAGAAACGTTGCATAGATGACGTACAAAGTTTGGTTAAAAATGTTGTTATTCTAGTTTACGTAAACTTTAAGGAAGAAACTAAAACTACCTATTTACCTATTGATTTCACAGCTAGAGTAAGTTGAAGTTAAGGCAGTTTGTTTGTAAGTTAAAAAATTAAATTGGTTTTTAAAGATCTTATCAGTTTTTCTAGTTTGACAATTCATTAATTATGTTAATTACCAATCATAATCGTCCTTTCATTATGATATAAGGTTGGTCGTTGGTGTGCCAATATTAAAGTCTAATTTGAATCAGTATGGGTATAAATTGAATTGTACGTGGGAGAGGCCTATGTTCATGTGTACTAAACACATGAACATAGGCCTCTCCCACGTACGACCAACGACCAACCTTACCACGTACAATTCAATTTATACCCATACTGATTCAAATTAGACTTTAATATTGGCACACGAACGACCAACCTTATATCATAATGTTCATAATAGTTACTAAAATAATCAATATTGTCCAACGTGGCTTGTTTAGATCTACAGACTTCTAAGGTACAGTCTCCAAAGTTAGCCGGCGCACCGCAATCTTTATCGAATGAAGCAGTTTACCCAAACTCTGACGCCATTACGTATTTATGAACCTACAATAGAACACTAAGGATGAGATAAGCTAGGTGTTCGCTTACAGTACCGTAGATCTATATGTAGTGATTTAAAAAATAGAATAAATCTAACTAATTATAATATTAACGGTGCTTTCTGGTCACGAAACTAGGTAATTTTTCAGCCTACTTTAACTACCAAATACTCGTAGCAGCAACGATGGTGATATCTTATGTTCTATGTTAATATAACGAGTGGCCGCTCGCGGTTTCACCCGCGTGGTTCCCGGTTTCACCCGCGTGGTTCCCGTTCCCGTGGGAATATCGGGATAAAAGGTATCTTATGTGTTATTCCCGGTTATAAACCATCTGTATGCTGAATTTCATCCAAATCCATTCAGTAGTTTTTACGTGAAAGCGTAACAAACATCCAAACAAACTTTCGCGTTTATAAGGATGTTCATTATGTACTAACTTAACCAATCATGAGACTTTTTACAGAGATTATTATCACAGCTTATTTATTGTTAGTCCAAAACTTTAGTAGAAATTACTAGAAATATTAAAATGCACAAACATTTTTTGTATAATTAGTTAGGCTTGCATTAAGAACAATCTGAACACTTAACAGTCTTACTACTTCTTTTTTGTAAATGTCGTTACTTCTATTAAAGCTATGGAGTGTCTTGCGCCCATTCTTCTCCACAGCTAAAAAATAGACGTCCTGAATGGGTAGTAGATAAAAAATTTATGAACGATTCAAAAGCACTTTTCGTAAGTGAAACGGAGAAAATACACAATGGAAAAGATGAATCCTATAATAATGAAAAATGTACTTATAAAACGAAATATGGGTTTATTATCATCATTTACAACATTAATTCTGCCACCACAAATGACCAGCAAAACAATAATAAATAAAAAAACATCAAAGTCAATCGAGACAAATTAAAAAGAATAATATTTAAAACTATACAAAATCCTACTAATAATATAAATGCGAAAGTTTGTGTGCATGTATGTTCGTATATTTGTTACTTTTTCACGCTGCAACGGATGGATGGATTTAAATGAAATTTGGCACAGATATTCCCACGGGAACGTGAACCACGCGGGTGAAACCGCAAGCGGCCGCTAGTATCTTATAAAGGACGGCTCAAAATGAGTCTGCAACAGTAATAAATAAATAATAATAATAGCCTATTCCTTCCTTAAAGGCCGGCAACGCATCTGTGATTCCTCTGGTTTTGCGGGTGTCCATGGGCGGCGGTGATTGCTTTCCATCAGGTGACCCGCCTGCTCGTTTGCCTCCTTCTAATATAATAATAAATAAATAATAATAAATAATCTTTCCTACACTCACACCAATTATCTAGCCCAAGAAAAGCTTCGTTATGAAACTCGTTAAAAACGGTTACTAGACAACGGATAAACATACTTAAAATACTTATTATACATAGAAAACACCCAGACCCGAGACAATTTAGAAAAACAATAATTTCTAAATTGACCCGACCGAGGATCGAACCCGGGACCTCAGAGATGGCGACACCATGAAAACCGGTGTACAAACCACTCAACCAAGGAGGTCGTCAGTAAGTTTATTGGAATAAAAAATGTTGATATGACTTTGACTTATCAGTTGAAATAAATTATACTATTTTTGTAAATCAACTAGGTATATATACTCCAGGTGTCTGTCATAAATATCCGTACCGAACTATTCATTCTTTATTTTCCTAATAAAATAAAGATGTTAGTAGAATTAGTGGCACACGTGAAGAGTGCTTGTGGCTTGTGGCGAAGGACTTATATTTGGTGTTCATAACAATAACAGGAGGCGACAGGGAGTTGGAGGGGTCCGGATTTATTCTGGTTTTATTACTTTTTTACGGGGTCCTTGCAGGGCTGTCACTACACGGAAACTAATATGAATCATTAAAAATAAGACAACATTATTGATTTTTTTTAAAGTTTTATGCGTTCTCAGTAGCGTGGTCTTATAGAGGCCTATGTCCTTCAGTAGACAGACTCAAGCTGATGATGATCTCTTTGTTGTAAATATCTAAGACCAGAGTATACCAAATTCTTAACTCTCCTCGTTATTTAACAGGAGACGTTATTGCGTTGCTGTAGACATTTTCGTTTTCAAAAACACAAATGTTGAAAAAATTTCCACGAGCAGGATTTGAACCTGCACCCTTCTGACATACCGGGTCAGGTGCTCTCCCAATTGAGCTATCGTATCGTATCTAACCAGCCCGCCGAAATTATTCAACACTATTTACTGTTTTTACTTTGAAAGCCAAAGGCGCCCATTCAATGTCAATAACTGCCGTCATTAACGTCCGATCATAATATTTTTACAAATACTAAAGATCATATAAGAAGTAGGCAAGCTATTTATAAAATGTTTTTGTTTTGTTTATATGATTTTTAATACAAATTTTGTTGCGAACAAATTACAAAAACACAAATGTTGAAAAAAAATCCACGAGCAGGATTTGAAGGTGCTCTCCCAGTTTTCATTTTCGTTAATGTGATCGAATGGCGAATGAAACTCGCAACTAAACACTTTGACGGCAGGACCTTGCCTCGAATCTAACTAGATGGCGACCATCCTAATATATATTTCTATCACCAAGTAGCACATTTCACATTGCTATATATGAAGGGTACGAAATGAAGGCAATGGAAGCATAAAAACTGATACTTCATGGTCAGAAACACGTGGAACACTTGCCCCTTGGAATGTTTGTTTCAGTAAGCGTTCATGGGCTGCGGCTCGCCTTATGGAAAGCTACGCTTGTTCGTATTATAAACAACACGACAGACACCTAAGACCATTCAATTAAATTACGGACACTGTAAATTATAATCTTTTATAATCTTTTAATGACTTTATATTTGTTTGTTTTATAAAGTTCTATTTGTTAATATTTTAAACATAATCAAACAACTAAAATGCTTTAACTAAAAAAAAAAATGAGAAAGTGCTATGAGATTTCAAGTATTCAACGGTGTTGAACAGACACAAACACCGCGAGCGAATAGTCTAAAAATAGCAATTTAGTGTTTACAAAATACTAAAAAAATCAACCAACCTCAGGAAGGTCGAGTGGGAATCGAACCCACGACCTTTGAATAAACGGTCCAATGCTCATACCGCTGAGTTATCGAGGCCCTAATTGATTTTTTCTAGTAAAATTTTATCTTGTTTAACTATACTTATAGCATTGTTAATGCAAAATAAAAAAATATTTTCTTCAATTTTGTCTTCGTAATTGATTTTAATTTTTGTTATTTTTGTTTAGAAAAAAAATCAAATTTGTTTAAAAATTGGCCTACGTATAACGTGCCAACCCTCAAGTGCGTGCGGCTGGTCTTGTGGACCCGCTAACAACCCGTATGTTACGTTACGACCCTCAGATAATACGCGTCGCATACACCTCGGGAACTCCTATAATATACTACACAAGTGTAATAATGTTATCACAGAATGCCTATTATTTTTTATGTTTCCTACCAAAGTAACACAGCCACCGTCTTTCTTAATAAAACAACTGTGTGGCAAAGAAAAAAGAAAGACCTCGAATTACAATTGATGGTGGTACCAGCATCAATTCAATTCAATTAATGAAAATGAATAAAATAATGAATTATTGCCTGTCGTTTTCTCTGGTTAAACTAAAAGTCTAACTTGAAACAAGCTACGCGTGAGATACAAGTGTTGACTAATGAGCAAATGTGATACAAAAATGCAGGTCACAAGAGCAAACGGTTTAATGAGCGTGTATTGTTTCCAGACTTGATTAGGCGATTGAGTAATAAGTTTAGGTATTCAAGGCAATTTTAAAGGAACAATTACAATTTAAACTTAGAAAGAGTAAACTGCTTGTTTTATTCCGTAACATCAATACATGCCTTACAAGAGTTAAAAGTGATGGCCTGAGGTATTGATACATACAAGAAAACCATAGGACGCTTCCTAAATAAAAAAAAATATGAATTTACTCGCGTTTAATTCGACATACTTATGTTATCCTGACGTTTAAAAACCTTAACAGGAAAAATTTAAAGCCGATTCTTTTTGCAAATTAATCCAAATCATGTACCTACCTATCTCAATAAAATTATACATAACTTTCAATTCCAACTCACAACTATATAGATGATGAATCCGAGCTCCTCTTCGCATAACGCGTCATGGATCCGTGCCCCTTGTTTAAAAGTAGGGGAAGCGTAGAAATAAAAATAATAGAAGCAGCATTCGCGCCCAATGGCCGGAACGACCCGCGAGTGTTTGCATTTGATAAGGAGTGATACAGCGCCTCTCAAGTGTTATGAGAACGATGAGATGTGGCTGCTGTGATGCCAGTTTTTCGCAATATTTTTGTCTGCTGAAGTGATGGATGAATTCGCGAAGTTTTGAATTTGACATTAGACGTTCCCCTCAAAATTATTTTATATTTGGTCTTTAAAGTATTTAAAACGCATAATTTGTTTTGGTCAAAATGTTTTAGGGAAATTTTTGTTGATATATTATTATATGAGCTGACATATTGCGAACTCTTGAACTAATTTCGGATTGACTCGAGCATATGTATGAGTATATACAGATCGGTAAAGACATTATTTATTATGTTTATATTTTCTCAAAATCTCGTCTTAATTCGTCTTATTCGTAGAATTGGAGTGTACTTAGTAGGATTTTGGGAAAGATTTTTTAAATCGAGAAGAACTGCCAAGAAACACGGTAGACCTTTTTAAAGAGCGTGTCAGTTTTTTACGTCTTACGCTAAACGAGAATATAAAACAATTATCAGACAAAAAATATGTATAAGTTTCCCTACCCATCCCCCTCACAGACCCCTATATAAAATAAGAGGCGAAACAAACAGTGAAATAGCAGTAACAGACGCGCGGAACTACAAAGCACCAATATTAGTCCTTTATTAATGCAAGCGGCCAAAGGACACCGCCGCAAAAAGACCAAAACCCAAACACAATTTAAAACAGAATTCTTAAGGAACGAAGAGTCGACAAAAAGATAATGCGGACCGGAGCGCAGGGACGCACTGCGCGCTGCGGGCCCGGCCGGACTTATGTTATAATAAAAAAAATATTATTTATTCCACCACTGCAAAACTTTCGGCTACTTCAATTTGTTTACAATCGTGAATCAGTGGCATGTGGGCCTAGTAAAACAATTATTGAATTGGTGCAGTCGAACTCGTTAGCGTAAAAGAGGAAAATTGTATGGAAATTAATGCAGGCGCCACAACGTTCGCAAATGGAACAAATTGCCAAACGTTATTTTAGAGAATCATGTACGTTATTATGACTTAACGTTTACGATAAAATTTCGATAGAGGTTCGTGCCTGATTCTAATATTTTTCCCAAACTCCAAAATATGTGTAACAAAATAATGTCACCAAGGCACAATATGATTATGCTATATAAAACATCGGATCATAGGATGGGTGAGACCAAACATTTATCATCTCGAGCTCCTCCGTGCTTCGGCAGGCACGTAAAGCCGTTGGTCCCGGCTGCATTAGCAGTCGTTAACAACCACCAACCCGTACTGGGCCCGCGGCCGCGTGGTGGTTTATGGCCCATTCTCTCTATCCATCCATAGGGAAGGCTCGTGCCTCAGCAGTGGGGACATAAAATGAGCTGATAATGATAATGATATGAAAACATCTACAATCGCGTCCTTAGTGGCCTGATACTGACATTTTCTCCATATATAGTTTTCTAAGGTTATCGCGAACACAGTTTGAAATAAAACACTATTTTCGAATGTTTCTGTGACCACGGACCCTGTAAAGGGGTCATAATAAAATATACAACCTTATTTTTAGTTAATACGAAAACCGAAACACGGGTCAAATATTTTCATTTAAAGAATCCGTACAAAAAAAATTAAAATAATATCTTGAAAACTCACAAAGTTACAAGCTTTTTGTGCTGCCCGGTTGTGTGTTTTTAGTAGGGAATAATTTATTTGAGATTTTGTAAATATTATTTGATCAAAATGTAACATGGTATAAAAAATATTGAAATCGATTCTATTACTGATTCTGAACAAACAGTTTTCAGGTTTCGTATAAACTAAAAATAGCATTGTATATGTAATCATCATCATCATGTAATAATAACTATAGATAGTTAGGGAGACTGATTCATAAACCACCACGCGGGCCCAGTGCGGATTGGAGGTTGTTATACTACTGCTAATGCAGCCGGGACCAACGGTTTCAAGTGCCTTTCGAACCATGGAGGAGCTCGAGATGAAAAATGTTTGATCACCCATCTAATGACCGGCCATTAAGTTGCTTAATCTTAGCAATCGCAGACCTTAATCACTGCGTCATAGAGCGTAATCGCCATCGAATGTAAATAGTGTTCCTAAAAAATTTGTTTATAGTCCTAATTTAAAAATTATTTATGCCGTTGGGTCAAACAAATTTTCATTTCATTCTGAATTCTTTTAATTTTATTTCATACTACTTACATACTTTTCTTTCATTTCATTGGGTTATAGTCTGATCCAATTGGATTGGATTTTAAGTTTTCCCAATATTATTGTACTTACTCACTGTAATCTGTTGTGTGTTGTAATAAATAAATAAATAAATTTTAAGTTGAGACCCTGGCGTAACCACTCTGTTAACCCAATTAAGGCCCCAGAGCTGGCCCTGTCGTGCCCCGGGCCCGTTTGCCTTTTATTTATAACTTTCCGCTCACTTTTATGAATTATTTTCAGTTGTTTTCATCGTCAGTAAACGCAGACGGCACTTTGTCCAGTTCCCATCAGTTAAGATTTCGTATTCAAGACCAAGTTGGTATTTTGAATTGCGCCACGTAACTTCTGAACTTGGGCAAGCAGTTTGTTAGTATTTTAGTTGTTTAAAAGAAAAAAACATTTAGGTACGTATACTTCGACCAATTATTGATCGAAGTACAGTCGGCAGCAGATCAACCTACCCAAATCTGTCAAATTTCTCCAATTAATATTGATCCTTTGAACCTTCCTTGTTTGGTTCCATCCTTGAACTTTATTGTTTGGTTATAATTAATATTATAACCAAACAATAAAGTTCAAAATTGATTGTAGAAATTTGACAGTTTTGTCAGTCGAAACCACACGAAAGTTGAACTCCACAGTTAGTTCGAATACAAAAATAGTCACAATGGATTGATTAAACACAAGTACAGGCTTCAATGACGTTAATTGAAGATGAGAAGCTGATCGCGAAACGACGTGCGTTCATTCGTAGTTGACGAAATTGTACATCACCTTTCAGGGCGATGGCATACACAAGTAACAGCGGGTGACATTGATATGCGATCCACACGAGTCTTCTATCTACCCTACAATTGTCCGATAAAAATTGCGAGCTACTAAATGTTCAACGTTACTAATTTTGGACATTTCCACGCCTAATTGCATATTTGTTTAATCATGTGAAGCATCTAATAAATATAATATCTATCTAAAATTTTAAAGGAATTTTACACTTTCAAAAGTAAATAGTGTTGAATAATTTCGGCGGGCTGGTTAGAACCACGATAGCTCATTTGGGAGAGCACCTGACCCGGTATGTCAGAAGAGTGCAGGTTTAAATCCTGCTCGTGGAATTTTTTTCAACATTTGTGTTTTTGTAATTTGTTCGCAACAAAATTTGCGTTAAAAATTATATAAACAAAACAAAAACATTTTTTTGTAATTATTAGTATTAAAAGTAGCGCATTAAATTTTGAACGCCAAAATATAACCTTTTACGGATTTAACAAAATAGCGTAAGGGCGAAGATTTGTGAGCCAAAAATTTTATTGTAGTTAAATAAGAAAAAAGGTCTGACATCACCACAGCACATTATACCTCCTTTGTACTAGTGCTTAAAACCAAACCACAGTCTATATTCATTCAAACATTCCACGCTTCACTGTATCGTAGCTTGTTAGCTCACTTGTCATGTTAATACACGCTGAGGACTCCTTAAATTACCAACCCCTCATGCGGCATTAGCAAATTCGGGAGTATTCACTAACAAATTGGTACGTGGAAGTGTAAGCTAATAATTGCATTACAAACTGCTTAGTTTGAAACCTATTTTAATAGTGTTTGATGTCTTGGTGTATTATTATGTCAGTGCACTGTTTATCGTAAGGGGTGCGCCGTCCGTAAGTGACAAGTTTCTTAAATTTTATTTGAAATGTCGTCGTCCAAATTTATTTAATGCCATGCGCGGCCATACTAATTTTGTGTGGGGAATTTAACGTGTTATTTTGAAAAAATATAATTTAAAAACCACTTGATAAATCGTAAATGTGAGACGGACGATTTGTAGTTTAGACCATTGGTGATTGTTTAGACAAAGTCAGAGGCACAATAATTTAGATAAACTATAAGATATCAACTAAACGCCGCCACTCGTTTTCATGATTTTTGCCCAACTTAAACGATATTGTAGAAAAAACTATACTTAGTGTGTCATGAATTTATGGATCGGACTGATTGTATACACGTTCCCTTTGATACTAAATACATATTATTATTTTGTTTATGTAATAAGATAGTATTTTCAATAATATCAACTTAACCATGACTGCATTTTTGGCAGTTTTTGGTCGGCGCACCCTTAAAAAAGTATGGCATCCTACAAATTATAATAATAATCATCATCATCATTCCGCCCACTTCAGGGCATAGGCCCCTCTGCGCCACTCTAATAAAAAGTATAGATTAAAGAGCTTACCACAATAAATTATACAATACAAACGCGTTTTTACTCTTGTTACATAAGTACAACCCGACAATGCGCACTTGTAAAATCACCAAATTCTAATTTAAAAACTGTACCTCGAACACACTCATAGAAGGCATTTACTTTGCTGTCTCTCGACCAATGAAATTGGAGCGGAAACTATTAAAAAACAAACGAAGGAGAAATTAATTCTCATAATCGAGCGACTAAGCGTTCAAAGCGGAGAAAACTAAACAAAAGTGGCCCTCGACATCGCTGCAATGCGAATAAAGGGAAGCGCAAAAAGACGAAAAACAAAAAACAACGCAAAAAAAAGAAACACCATCAAGCTTAAAAATTTACACGCATTGCGAACGCGCGTCCGTCCGAAGCAATCTGCGAAAGGAACGTCGACAAATACTAGCTTCAGTAGATGAGGAGCAAAAAAGAATGCTCCGAGTCTCAAATCTAACAAACGTAAAAGAGATTACTGCGCTCCAACTGCTCTTAACTTGTATAAACAAAAAAAGCTCGATTCGCCCGCTTTAAAACAAGACGAAATTGTCATAGAACGAACAAAGACTGTTGGGGAATATTAATAACGTTTTTAAAGAGGCAACAGACTTCGCAAGTGCGGGTTGTTTGAATTTAAATCGTGATAAGTGCTAGCTACCCATCTTATCTAAATATTGGGTCCTAACCTATGAAATTGACGTTTTTTTCTCACTTATTAATAGGTGTATTATCAGCACCGGTTGTTAATATTATTAAACACCTTTAATTAGGACTATGTTATTTAGGCTTCAGTAATAACAATAATTATTCATTTTGTGTCTATATCGCCCAATTAAATTTTTAAATTGACTTTTTTTTTTGTTCGCGGAATTGACCTTTTGTTTCATTGTGGCTTTGAAGTGTCTTGATTTTTTTTTAATGTCTGCTATATTTAGCTAGTGAAACAAACACACTAATCTACAATTTTTATAGTGTTAACATAAATTGATGCTAAGAAAATTAAAAAAACGTTGGTATGAGAAATATAATTTAAAAAAAAATCTTAATACAAAACGTCAATTTCATAGGTAAGGACCTAATATGTCGCTATAACATTGATGTTTAAGCATTGTTGTGTACCGGCAAGTAGAGCCTCAGTACAACAGTAAATGAGATGAATGGCAAGTGCTAAACCATAAGTTATAAAAAAAATTCAAACTGGAACGATAGAATTAGCATAGATTAATTAGGTTTACACGGAGTAGTGTAGAGGTAGTGTTGGAAGATAAATATATCTAAAAGCATGTAGTATTATTTTTCCAAGCCGAAACTCCGACCCCATACAAAATTTAATAGAATAGTAAAAAAATATTACTATTAGGCGACCACTTGAATCCTAATGTGAACGTTGAACTAAAAGTGTGTCCTTTTTACCAATCTACTAACGTTTAACTTGTATATTCAGTCAACTAGCACGACCAAAGTCTTCCATACTTCAGCATAGTATCGTCCACTGCTGGACGTATGCCTCCGTCATTTTCTTCCACATTCGTTCGGTCTGTGGCCTATCAGATCCAAGTCAACACATTCATGCAGAATCCATGACCAAAGTACTAATTACAAAATGTATTTTCAAACAAGAGACATGGCAAAGATTAACACTATCGATCTACTGATCTGTTTCTATATAAATCTAAAGAGAACAAAGAATCCGTATTAGTAAATGGTTTGCATCAATGCAACTTCGGTAAGGAAGTTAGAAGTACTAATAGTAATGACTTACCATATTTAATTTTGAAGGCATTTATTTATAAGCAGGCTGTGTGGCATCTAGAAGTTTGTGTACTTTTGTAAATAAATAATAAATAAATAAACTTTCCTACACTCACACCAATTATCTAGCCCAAGAGAAGCTTCGTTATGAAACTCGTTAAAATGTTTACTAGACAACGGATAAACATACTTAAAATACTTAAATACATACTTATTATACATAAAAAACACCCAGACCTGAGACAATTTAGAAAAACAATAATTTCTAAATTGACCCGACCGAGGATCGAACCCGGGACCTCAGAGATGGCGACACCATGAAAACCGTTGTAAAAACCACTCGACCAAGGAGGTCGTCAATCGTAAATTGTATGTTGGCTTACTTTTACCCTGTTTTATTACAAGCACAATAAATTTTAAGAAACAAAGAAAAACCTGAAAACCAATTATTATAGATAATAATGTTATTTGTGCTGAGCTGATAAACAACATTTTTAACATAAATTCAAATGTTTGTCTGTGAAAAGAAAAATCCACACAACAAGAGATCCTAAGCCATAAGAATAAAAAGGCTGAAGCAAATATTAGATAACCTGGCATAGACATTCAATTTGATGAAAGCTTATTATGATCCCATTTACTTTAACCAACGACAACGATGCCGTTCACTATAACCCAATATTTGAGACGTAGCCGCATTAAGTAGGTGCAAATCTCGTTTTTATACATAACGGTGTAAGTGATTGCGTTACACCGCACAACCGCAATACAGGGCCGGCTTCAGACGTATTTTTGTGTTAAACTCCCCTCCGGTGATTACACACAAATTGAAATAAATTGAATTTTAAACCTAGCCGCTCTGCTGTTGCGCAGCCCGAATCCCGAAGACGCGAACACGAGGACGGTTTATTTGTATTGGTGTAGGGTTGTCTCTTTTGACGTAGCTAGTTATCAAACTAGTTCCTATGAATATTACAATAGTGACGCATTTAGATTGCCACTTTAGTAGTTTTATGTCACTTAATCTTTTTTAAAGTGTCCATGTATTCTAATTTGAGTTTAGAATTATTTATTTGAAGTTGTCTAGGTCTAGCAGCTTCAACACGATTTAGTATTATAAAAGGTCCAGACATCAAAAAGATTTGTACAATAGCGTTGGTAGCCAAACGTTTAGATGCTGGGACCGAATGTGAGAAATCGTGGTTCAATATCTTAAACTAATATACTTATTAAACCTTTTAAGCCCATATCAAATTAAAACGTATTATATTTCTGGGTGAGTTAAGAAAAGACTATTACCAATTTTATACATACTTGTAGAGACAAAGACTAAAGAAAACTACTTTATACGAAATACGGATAAAAATGACGTTAAAATGAAAAAAAAATGCTATATTACTACCATTATAACTTAGACTATACAATATAATAGTACTAAATCTAAACATTAAATTTCTTTTTACCTAAGACTTATCTAGTAAGGAACAGAGGATCCCAAACTAGGCATTGAATAAGTTAGTCACTAAGTCAAATAATAATCCAGAGTATCACAGTTCTACTATATGTGGACGACTTGCAAGCGAAAACTTAGTTCACATTGAGTAACCGCACAATCCGGCTGAATTTTTCAAGGGTATCGTCTCGAAACTTGGCGGAACTTCGTCAAGTTAGTGGCATTCCTTTAGCGGAGTTGTCCGTGCCCTCAATAGAAATAGGGGTCTGACAATAATTACAATCTCAGCCTGTTTGAGGCCTAGCCACGAATTCGCGAATGAATGAACACGCCGCAAAATAGCTGGGTCTCGGTGCCGGTAGGGGTAGCACACAGAAATTTCAATAATTTGAAAGACAAAAATGTAATTTTAGTAAGCACTTTAGCATATTTTATTAAAAATATAATTTATTATGTAATCTTATTCGCATCACGCCGATGTTCTTCAAATTATTATTTATTTATTTTCAGCTACTACTTCCCCACTGCAGGGAAAATCCTCCCCTCACTCCTTCCACCTATCTCTGTCCTGAGCTAGTACGTCCCAATGTCGTAAGCGGGAGTCCAACTTATCTTCGAATAAAAGATAATAAATGAAACAACTTTTACGGATCTACTCGCGTTTTACACATTTACACATTACTATTTAATGTTTATCCTGACGTTTCGAATCCTTTGCACCTGTCTCCCTGTGACCACGGACCCTACAAAGGGTTCGAAACGTCAGGATAAACATTAAACAGTAATGTGTAAAATAAACGCGAGTAGATCCGTAAAAGTTGTTTCATTTCAATGTGTAGTGTTCGCGTAAACTTTAGAGAACAATAAAAGATAATAAATTTTGTTACATGATAAATCTTAATCTTAGAGTAATAAAGAAGAAAGACTAAAAAGTAATTTCAGTTTTGTCTTACTATAAAAAAATTTTAATGGAAGTTTGATTAGTGTTAAACTGAAACAAAGTGTGTATGACTGTCCCAAATAAAAACTAGGAGCCTAGTGCGAATTTCATTTGCCTTTCGATCCCACATCACCTTGTTTGTCACCATGAGGCGCTGTTTCAATGCCATACATCACATATAAATTGTAGTTTCCGTAAAGTGATCGAATGGTAAACGCAAATAATACTCACTAAGCACTCTGGAGGTAAATCAAATTTCAGCCTAATTTGTAGGCAGCCCTTCCCCGTTGTAATGGAGGCGATGATTTCTTGGCTTAAATCGGCCGTTTCATAACAACAAACTTTCAACCCTCGTCACTCTGTTTCACTTTGTTTTCACTTATAAGCTCAACCGTTTTATTGCAGTTAGCACTGATGTTTCACGTTGTGATGAACACTCGAGAAATGAGATTTTAAACATTGAAGGGACTTTAAAATTTTGGTTGTAAAAGGTAAACAAATTAACAACGGAAATTTAATCATTAAAAATGCTATTTAAAAATCCATCCATCCATCAATATTCTTAATAATAATATTATCTTACATTAAAATGTTTATAGTTCGCTATACTAGTCCACTGCTGGACATAGGCCTCTCCAAGTGCACGCCACTGAGCACTGATAAAGATACCTGCTGCTGACTTTTATTTTTCCGATGATGTACACATACTACATATATTCTCGAAACTATTATGCCATATCTAAATTTCATTTAGAGAACTCAAAACAGTATTCAAACGGTCCAACAACCCAAGATTAGAGTGTTTAATTTCTTTATAAATTCTAAAGGCATCAAGAACTTACGGAACCAAAATACGGTGTAAATTAGTGGTTATAGTTCCAGTGTCGCCCGACCGCGATTCTATTGCATTACCGCGGGGAGCCGCCTTTATTGCTCAATTTGACTTTATTTAACGCAATTCTGGGGGCCGGGTGGCGGCGGGGGCGGGGGCGGCCGCCACCCCGTCTGACACCGAACAGATGAGGTCCCACTCCAATCCACTTAGCGGCAAGCCAGTAGGTGATCGCAATCTAGGGTTAAGACGACGAATGCTCTCAGTCCGTCCCATGAGCGTTCAACCCGTTGCACGTTTCGACACTGACCGTTCGTGGGGAGGGAGGGTTAAGATCTGCATGTTTTCATCATTTGGGAGAGTACCTTTGAGAATGTGAGCCGTATGCATTCGATTGGATATCGTTTGAGGGTTTCAATCCAATTGATAATTCTCCACGCTTTCTTTTGTTTTAAAGTAGCACGTCATAAGTGAATGTAAATTTTTTCTTCTTTTCTTTATTAATTAAAGTGACTTATAAACAATTATTTTACATGCCAGTCCTATCGTGACAAGCTTTTAGTTGCGAATTTATTGGACAACAGAGCTTAGTTAGATACCGTAAAAGTAGATAATAAAAAAGACGAATCACGACCTTATTAATAAAAAATACAGCATCTTTTGTGAAATCAATTGAATAAAGTGCAGTAATCCAAAGTTCAGTAGTGGAATTTCGCGCAGTCGTTAATTTCAGCACACAACTTTATGGAACCTTAAATTGTTCTGCATAAATTCGCGTAAATTTGGTTTAGCTCGGTGATGCAGCACGGAAGTTGGGTGAAGTTTGTCAAAATTCAATTACCCCAGCATGCAGCTTACACACACGTTGTGTTGCTTCAAGAAGTTGTGTGGAGTTAAGCTTATCATAGACACTGGCGGTATCATTATCTTGAACTATCGCGGATGAATTGTTAAAGGTTTTGTGTAAATGAAATTTGACATTAAAATATTAATAATTAAACATTAAAATGTAAGTAGAATTTGGTTGACAAAATGCCGTACAATGGAACAAACTTTTGAATCAAGTGGCACATGGATCACATTTGACGTCATAACAATCGATTTTGATTTGTAATAGAATTATTAAAGGTTTAATGTAAGTAGAGTTTGGTTGACAAAATGCCGTACAATGGAACGAACTTTTATTCAAGTGTCACATGTTTACATTTGACGTATAAAAAATAATTGATTTTGATTTGTTACTATTGTGAGATATTTCAAGACCAAATCAGGCCAATAAGACACAATTGTGGACTAAATACATACACTAATAAGTTTTTCATTGTTAATAAAAAAATGGTAAAATAACATTTATACTTAGATACAAAACTCACAACCCCCGCCTGCTCGTTTGCCTCCTTTTAACATAAAAAAAAACAAAGAAATTATGAGACAAAATCATTATCAAACTACCGAACCTATCATCACATCGTCACACTCGCGATGTCATGTACCGAGCTTTGACGGTTACCCGGTCACATTCACCCGGGTAATGCCCGGTTTAGGGAGACCCGGGTGTCATTACACGACGGCATATTGCCCGTCGCGGCCTTAATTGAATAATAAAATTGTCGCAGATTCCGGCGCGGCCTTTCAATCCGGAACGTTTTATCCAAAGCGATTTTGTTATTGACGCACTTTCGCGTTTTCAATTGGGATTACGAGGTTTTTACTTAATTTTTACTACGCCTGTATAGGTTTGATGTTAGCCAGTTGTAGCAATATTGTTTTTTTGTAATAGTTACCATGATTATAAGTGCACCGTGATTTAAAAAAAAGTTTTTATTACTTGTATTATCAAATTGAACTATTCTTTGTTTGGATGAAATCGCTTTAAAGCTATAATACCGGCAAATTGTAACTTTGTGTTTGGTCAAAGTGTTAAGTTTAAGGTAATTTTTTGCAGTTTCAATAATAGTATCTATTTTTAAAAGAATATGTTAATATTGTGATGTACAAATATTTAAGCTTTGAGAGAGAGACATTGATGAAAACGTTTATAAATACTGCTTTCTATTTTCGTAAATATTCTAAGAATATCATTGAAGTTTACATTGAGATTTTAATAATATTTTAATAGTACTTTGGCTAGGTTATTCATAAATAGCTATGTAAACTCAAATCACCAACGATTTGCTAGAATATCAAACAATCAAAATGAACAAATAGATTGCTATTTGTGTGTGCTATTTATATCTATAAAAACAGACCTTTTTTTAGTTTGTTTCAGTTTTGAATGAAATATATCTATGGGCACGGCAGTTCCCCCGTCAAGTCGAGCAAAAAAGCGGCACGGCCGTACCATCCTTTCTCGAAACAGCCCTATAACTTCGGACTGTATAAAACTAGAAGCTTGAATTTAGGTAGGTATGTGTTATTGCAATGCTTCTTAACTATAGCAAACTACAAAACAGTAGGTAGAAGTCCTAATACCGAACATAAAGTCAATGTAAAAAAAAAAATTAAAAAAAATGTACCTGGCTTCATAGGTACACCTTACTAACTTACCTATTATTAGGTCCATACCTATGAAATTGGGGCTTTGTATGAAGATTTTTTATAAAATTTTATTTTTTATACTAACGTTTTTTTTAATTTTCTTAGGATCTATTTATTTTAACACTATAAAAATTGTAGAGTAGTGTGTTTGTTTCACTAGCTAAATATAGCAGACATTAAAAAGAAAAAAAATCAAGTCCCTTCAAAGCTACAATGAAACAAAAGGACAAAAAAACTAGTCAATTTAAAAAAAATATTGGGCGATAAAGACACAAAATTAATAATCATTGTTATTACTGAAGCCTAAGTAACATAGTCCTAATTAAAGGTGTATAATAATATTACAAACGGTATTGACTTTTAGAAGTAATACACCTATTAATAAGTGAGAAAAAAACGTCAATTTCATAGGTAAGGATCCAATATTAAAAAGATCTTAATTTTCTTAGGTATCTACATACTTGTATTTAATAGACGAGGAATGCCTTCTGTCCTATCTAATAAAACTAGTTATCAAAAGAATGTTTATGGCACAATTTAGTATTCTTAATTTTTTTTCCTTAGCCTATTTGTGTTTCACTGCTGGGCAAAGGTTCACGGCCACCCGTACCGTGTTGTTAAGTATTGTAGCGATTTCTTTGTAGTTTTTGTAAATGGATCAATAAATAAAGTACCTAAGTAACTCAAACTTATAATCACCTGATTCGGAAACTTTAATTATTCAATATACCTACTTTTTTCTATGAACATATTATTGGTTCTTTGTTTACAGATTGACCACAAAAGTGAACTAAATTGAGGACATGTCTAAAACAGGCAAACACTGGCGGTCTAAGTTGTTGATTGATCTTAATCTTAGCACAGGACAAATAAGTAGCCATGAGGTCTTCTTGGCGGGAAAGTGAAGCGTCATGTCTGCAGTTTTGTCTTATTTTCCAAAATTTGTGTTAAGTCGAATATTAATGTGAAATAATGGTGGATTATTAACCGTTAAGTGTTCGTGGTGTGCATAAGTGTTGGCAAATGAAACAAAACAGTGCAACGTCACTTTTCAAATTATCTCAAGAAGCTCGCGTGAGGACTTAGTAAAGCCCCACATCTTTACTGAGATACTCGAGGGGTTGGGTGGTATATCATTTCTCACTTCCCATTTCTAATATCATTCATCATCATCATATAAGGAAATATTGTTTATTTATGTATTACTTGTAAGAAAAATTACTTTGACACTGGCTAAATGTGCTAAAAGCACGAAGCCATCAACTAAAAAAAAAAAAAGTAGCCATGAACCTTTACTTCTGACAGATCGGTTTCTGTCTCTCTTGAAAAGTTCCTCAAATGCACTTAGCGGAATTGGCAATCTCACTGACGATATGCAGTTAATGAATCAGTGTACCTGTATATGTATATTAAAATGGAATAATAAGTGTAGATGATGTATCTTATAATGTTGTTAGGTTAATCGCACTGCACTAAACAATCTAATTTAATATAATTTAAAAAATAAACTAATGAAAGTTAATGACGGTAGTTGTTGACATTGAATGGGCGCCTTTGGCTTTCAAAGTAAAAAGTAAATAGTGTTGAATAATTTCGGTGGGCTGGTTAGAATCACGATAGCTCAATTGGGAGAGCACCTGACCCGGTATGTCAGAAGGGTGCAGGTTCAAATCCTGCTCGTGAAATTTTTTTTAACATTTATGTTTTTGTAATTTGTTCGCAACAAAATTTGCGTTAAAAATTATATAAACATTTTACTATAATTATGTATTACTTATGAGATACATTGTGTTTTCATGCGATGGCCAATTCAATCTGTTTATTTAAAACATAAAAGATTTTTAATATTGATATGGTCACTTTAAGATGTTGTTTGGTTAGCTAATTACGTAATAACTTAAGACAGAAGGTCCCTTATGTAGGAACTGAATAAATTAACCGACTTGGTTTTACATGGATCTCACAGCTTTTTACGGTAGAAAAACTTAGTTGCGAGACTTGTTTTTTTACAAGTTTGTTTTTGATGGCTATATATATACGAATGACAACATGGTATCAGTGTTTTGATTTGTTTTTTTAAATGATGGAAGCTCGTTTGCCTAGGCAAAAGAGCTTAATACTGCCCCACAGATAGCTGTGGTATTCAGCTTACTTTGATGTAGTAATTGTAGCGATATACAATTTAAAAAAATAACAAAAGTGTCGCAGTCGTTATTGAGTGTAAGCGATCAGTACTTCCTAACTCACCCACGCTATTAATTTAACACGTCTGAATATCAAAAACCAAATTTCCATCTTATACAGCCAGCCTGTTTATTTCGGAACACTGTTTTGCATCAAACAAGATTTATTCACTCTCAAAAAATATGTAAAGTTGACTAGCGGCAGAGGGGCGATGGCGAAATTAAAATTATATATTTTCCATTCGAGTCACGTGAAACATTAACTCCGGCTTGCAATAAACCGTCTCCTTAAGAGGCTCATTCGGAATTAAAATTTGCCGCCTGATCTGGTGTGACGGCCGCTGATGGATCACCTCTCACTTGTTTAATTTTACAGAGGACCCTTTGGCATAGTTCATTGTTGAGTCAGTAGGCTTTTTCTGTCTGAGATTTTCGCTTGAGAAATATGTATATTTTAATGACATTAGGTATTAAATGATGATGAATGTACGATAGAAAGCGCAGCTTTTTAATATGTTTAGTTCAGTTTTTTGGTTATGAATGGCTCATAGAAAAGCCTGAACACTTCAGTTGGAGTGTTGCTCCCTAGCCGCATAGTCCTTACTTCACCTAACAATTGACAAGTTTCTAATCCCATGCTTCCTTATTTGCTAAACAAATTAGAAGGTAGCGCTATATTGTGAAGTAACAATAACAAAAAAAACACTCAACCTCCACTGCACCAACTCAATAAAGTGCAATTGAAACTAGAATGGGCGACAAACTTCATCCATAAAGGCGAAGGCACCAACTTAACAGACCATAATATCGTCATAACCAAACCTAGATTGAGCTTGAGATTACGCTCTCGTAAAAGGCTGCCAGAGGTAAAATAATGAATATAAAACGGGGTAAACGAGTTAGGGCGGGCGGGGGAGAGGTTTTTTAAAATCATTTGTGCTGCTACTTAGTATTCCGGCGGCGAGGAGCCCGCACATATATTATATTTATTATCGCTAACGACGCCGCGCCGGTGTCATGCGAAATTGCATTGACGGCTATGCGCGTGCGGTCCCTGCTGTGAGGAAATGCAACTTGCGCTCTCTTGGTACGTGGGATAACGTGGATGCATTGTAAGTAGGTTTTCTTATTCTTGAATAGGCAAATGACTCCGTTGCAACTGATGTTAAGCTAAAGCGAAGTTTAGATGTGAAGCGACAGTAAAGCAGGTTTTGTGTTATTTGTGGACTGCCAGTAACTAAATAAATAAATGTCTCGTTAGTTTTTAGGCGTTTAACAAACCATATCATTGTATTTTACTATCACAAATAGATCTATGGTAATTTCAAATTCAAAAATGTATATCTTTGTAAAAGTTTTATTAAATTAATGCTGGTAAAATAATGTGAACAAAAAGGTGGAATATATTAAAAATGTCTATAAGTACTAAAAAGTCAGCACAAAGTAAAAAGTACACATTCAAATTTAACAGACAACATTAACTACAGTGAGTGTTCCTCAAACGACAAGTCTCGTAGCATATTATATGTAACAGAACAAAATAAACACAAGCTCCAAACCAAACTCATCCCAGCTCTCGGTACAGTGATAGTGCAGAAATTAGTGTTCCGCCTTCCTAACTAAGCTTGATAGAATCAATCACGGTATAATGAGGTGGCCAAACAAAAGATCCCAATATCGGATGAATCTGTTGGCACAAGAAATATACCCCGATACCCCAAGTCCCGGCGGATCTCCAATTTTGGGGGAATCGGGAAGATAATTATGTTTGAAGTCAGTATTGAGTGTCAACATGCACAGATTAGTCTGGGGATAATAAACGCAGATAGGAAACTTATTTAGGGCGAGTGTAATATGATATTTGGGTGACGAGATCTCAGAGGTGTCTGCGGGCGGACAGGGACGTATTCGTAATTAGGATCGTTGCTCGGATTAGTTTTAGAAAACGGAAAATTAGTAATATACCACTTAGAGACTTTAATTATGTATATATAGAGAATATTTTGGTTGTAGCATGAGAATAGACGATAGAAGATGGTAGGAGGAATCTTAGACACTACCTATATACACTTTTAAACTATTGCTTTACATTATATTTGTAATAAAGCATGTATAAGGAATTTACGCAACTAAGGATTCAACAGTAGTCGCATATATATGATGTGTAACATTTGACATCTCACTTTTTGAAATCAATATTACACTAAAAAATAGAATATAGAATTAACAATGACGTATAGTTTTTTTCTCTGTTTTTTTCCATTTGTTTTCTTTTTTTTCTCTCTTTTTTTTAATATAGTTTGAAAGTCTATTACACACGAAATGGTTGAAATCAATATTACCATTGAAAATAGAATATAGATTTACAAATGATAAAGAGAATGCAGTAAATACTCTTTATCTACACTAATGTTGTAACATTCTACTTATGTTTCCAATACTTGACTTATAATTACTACTGTTATAGCGCAGACAACACTCAATTTAAGCAATTTCACATGATGGTATAATATCCACATCGATATCGTAAAATCTCATTATGACATCAATAAAACGCGACCAATTAACCTGGCGAGCCTTATGTCAAAATCCTCATACAAGTTGTATACAATTTTGATATTAGGCTGGCTTTTGAAAACAGTTGGGTTATACGTGAAAACTTCGTCGAAACTACTAAACTTACATACACAAAACTCTTTGGTAAGATCTTGTGCCAATTAAATAAAAAAAGAACAGCGCGCGCTCGCTCCTGATTGGCCCTGCGCGCGCAGCTGCGCTCTCATTGGTTAGATTTTAATGGCGGCAAGTTCACTGTGACAATACACGTACGCGTGAATTTAATGTTTCGCAATGTGTTTTGTTTTTAAAATACAAATTAAAAGTTAAAAATGGACAGCGACGATGATATTTGTACGCCTCCGGATATTCTAGAATTGGCAACAAAAGTAACTCACAATCTTTTGGCAAAAAAATCTAAAAAATTATATGAAAAAGAATATAATAACTTTTTGGCATGGAAGATCGAAAAGAAAACTACATCATTTTCTGAAAATGTCATTCTTGTGTATCTCAAAGACCTCTCCGACAAATTCAAGCCATCTTCTATGTGGGCTAAATATTCTATGCTCAAGTCCACACTGAGTATCTACATCTACAACAATATTGATATCACGAAGTATTCAAAAGTCATAGCGTTCCTGAAACGCAGTTCAGAAGGACACAAGGAAAAAAAGTCCTTGACTTTTACATCAGGTCAAATAAAGATGTTCCTGAAAGATTCACCAGATATTTTGTATCTTTTTGAAAAGGTAAGTGTATTTTAGTTTTGTTATTTAATCTACCTAGTACTTACGTACTACACACGCAAGTTATCTAGACACTCCGTTTAAGCGCTTTGTGTATAAATTAGGTAATTATACTTTACTACTTCATAAATCATAGTTTTTGCCTTGGCTATGTACCTCAAGCTTATTATATCGTTTATTGTTACAGGTTGCATTAATCTTCGGCATAATGGGGGCATGCCGAAGGCAAGAGCTATATAACATCCAGTTCGATGAAGTCTCTAACATAGACGACAGTACAATCATGGTTAAAGTTTCGAAAACAAAAACGAAAATAGATCGTTCTTTCGTTGTGACGGGCAACTGCTATGCCGTATGTAAAAAATACATGGAACTTCGACCCACCCCCTGTCGAAACCCTGCCTTTTTCTTGAGCTATAGATCGGGGAAGTGCGTCGATCACAGAACTGGTATTAATAAATTTGGTGCTCTGGGAAAAACTATCGCAAGTTTTTTGAATCTGCCTAAACCAGTGTTGTACACGGGGCATTGCTTCCGGCGCACCTCGGCGACCCTTCTCATAGATAGCGGTGGTGATTTGACCGTACTGAAACGACACGGGGGGTGGAAGTCTTCTACTGTGGCTGAAAGCTACATTGATGAGTCTTTAATGAATAAAATTCAAGTCTCAAATACGATCTTGAACAGTATAGAAAACAAGACGAATGAAGTAATTATAAATATTCCAACTCTGTCTACGAGCTCTACTGCTTGCCCCGCGACCGCTACAGCTGCTGGATCAATAATTAACATTAACTTTCAAAATTGTACCATCCAAAATTTTAACAATTATTATAAATAAACTATTGTCAGCTTTTACTCTTGTTGTTTGACTAATTGCATTAGTGAAGATAAAGTAGTGTATGCAACTGCATATAACACGGTATTAAAACACTCGTTACTATTATGAAACTCGCTGCGCTCGTTTCATAAACTCACACTCGTGTTTTAATACCCTTCATTATATGACAGTTGCATAAACTACTATTAGAAGACATGCCACACGTAGAAATATGATCGTAACACGATCATATTTCTACGAAATCACTGCCACAAATATTACGACCTATAACGGACATTGGACTTAAAGTGTCGATCACTGGTGGCTTTCCGACTAACACGTAACAGTTACAGGATCACACTGTTACGACCCTACTTCCGTTCCTTTTCTATGAAATCACTCCCACAAATTGTATATATAGAAGGCGACCGGAAAGATGTTACACATCAAAAACAAAAAGCAATTTCTGCCCCTAAAAATACACGCATATATTTTTATAAATAGCCCCGATTTCGAAACAGCAAATATACTGCTTCCAGCGAACACTACTAATATATGTTTATACATCATTAAATAACATCACCTAATCACATGTAACAGCGTAAAGCGATACGATACCATACTAGGTTTAATTTCGTTGATAGGTAATTGCCTGTATCTCCCGGGGGCGGTTCTTAGCGAATCAACACTAGTGTAATTAACGAATTCATTTAAAGTTATCGTTGGATTATTCGGCAGGCGGGGTCTCTTTGAAGTTTTGCAGTCGGGTGACTCGTAATTAACTAGAGAGCGGTACGAAAATTTGTGTTACATCTGAGTGGTGTTAGTGATGCGTTGGTGCGATTGTCCCTCGATTCGGGTATAAGAGTGACAAACGTCTATGAAGGTCGGTATCAGCAACGATATTGTGTAAGTAAAAAAGGTAGATACGGTACTGGCGCCCAGAAGACGCTCCGAACAAAAGGTATCCTTTTGAGCTCAGTGGCTCTCGAAGAAGGAGACAGACGACTGAGCCATTTCACAGTTCCGGTTTTTTGTGTTTTATATTTATTACATTATATTATTTTTCATAATATAATGTAATAAATATTAGTTGAAAGGTTGAAATTAAAAATGTGTATATAAGATGTCGCTGCGATCGAGGTTAGAACGAAAAATTTCGAAGCATTTTTTGCGGTTGTTATTATCGTATCAAAAATAAAACTTACAAATTGTTAGCTAAACTTTTCACGTTCTCGCCAAAAACTGTTATTCGGTGTTTAAAACCCCTTCTATGGAGTGCTGCCTTATGGTTCATTACCATTTTAATTATCTGTCGCGAGCAGCAGCTGAGGCTGTGCTAGACATTTTTCTCTCTTTTTTAACAAATGTTATGAGTAGGTACCTATGTAATTAGGTTCCATTTAACAACAAACTTTTGCAGTCCTCGTTAGGTAACAGTATAATTCCATATCTTTATGATGATACTTTAAGGGAAACGGGTTTTTTTTATTAATCATCACTCATTGTCATCTATTACCAATTGCATAATTGCATAAATAAGTAATGTGTGAAAAAACGCGAGTAGATCCGTAAAAGTTGTTTCATTTCAATGTGTAGTGTTCGCGTAAACTTTAGAAAACAATATATTACCTATTGAACAAACAAAATTTAGCCTTATTTTATCTAGTATTAAAAGATAGCATTAAAAAAGGCTTTACGACCTAAATCCTTTTGCGTTCCATAACAAGAGATCAAAATTTGAAACTGATTGTTTTTAAAGAAGAAGTTTTGTACTTTGTATGTTTCGAATCGACACATAATCCCGCGTAGCGAAGCTTCGCTGCCGGCTGTCAGAGCTGCCTGCCGAGCTGCCGATTCATTAGCATTTTAATTAGCTGTCGCGCAGGCACCACCTGTGTCGGGTGCCTCGACTCCACCATTTCATATAAACGTACATATTTTGACATTTTAACAAAATAAGAGATAAATGGCACTCTGCCGCTAAAAAGCAGTCAAAAAAATCAAAAAGAAGTGAAAAAATTTAGTGCTTACTTAAGTCTTCCGGGTAGCATAATGGTCAGTGCATCCGCCCGGTTTGCGGAAGACTCAGGTACCTGGCTGGGTCGGGTAGGCTTTTAATTTTTTCACTGTATTTTATATTATTTAATTCAGCTTCAGTGCAGCAATTAGCACTTAAAAATAAAAAAAGGAAAAAATAAGAGAATGTGTTTTTAAATGACAATTATATAAACTAGTCACTGGCTAAATCATACCATAATTGAATTGACGATATATTAGATAACGAAATAAATAATTTAAATTTAACTACACTTTGTATACACTATCCTGAAACAAAACAGTGCATCTCAAATTTTGCTTTCCACAATAAAACTACTCAGTATTGGTATCCTAGGCTCAACTTTTAAAGTACCGACGTTTCGACCGAAACGTTGCAACTCATTAAGCACTTTATTCTTTAAGCGTTAAACCACGTTAAACATTTCCTTATTATAATATATTTATGATTTCTTTTTGTTACAGGTGTAGTTTGCAGAGAGCACACAAAATGCAAATCGCCTGCTCGCCGATAGCCACTACTAGTCATTAAGTCATGAAAACAAAGAATTGGCGCCAAGAAATCATTCTTAGCTGCATAACGTATAAATCGAACGGAATTAAGAAGAAGAAAGGAAGAAGAAGAAGGCATAACATAAAAAGGGGGTAAAGGCTAAAAATGGAAGATATGAAGTAAACGTACATTGCACATGAGACAACAATCACAACAAGGTATTTATATGATTGTCTGAGATATTTCCTTTTTAAACTAATGCGTTCCATTATAAATAATATAACACAGCAATGATCGGCGCAACTCCGTCAGAACGCCGGGTACGTAAAAGGTGTCCTACAATATCCACAATTAGCAGTTTGCTTTAAACTTCGTTTTACTTAAATACAACTTTGAGAAGCACTTAGTTTATTATTTTAATATATACCTACATTACAGTCATAGGTACCTATTAAAATTGACTAAGAAATGCAATCGAACCTTTTTCACTTGAAGGGGAAGTTAATGAACACATCTTCCTCATTTATTATGACAGTAACTATGAGTAAAAACAGAATGAATAAGATGTTTAATTAGAAATTAAGGAACGCTTAATTAATATTTTTTGTAGAAATTAAAATTTAATAGGCTTCCTCCAACAAAGAGAAGATCAAGAAAACCAAAGGTCCCCGGGCTTGACGAAATACCTTTGAATTAAGAATTGGGCGCGTACATTTATTAAATTTTCATCCCACTCAAAATAAGTTAAAACAATCAAGCACGACCAGTGCAACTCGGCCCAAACGTCGGGTACTTAAAAAATACACAATATTGGACAATGTAAATAAATTATTTTACGTTGAACCCCGTTATACAATTTATTTATAATATTGTTGTGGCTTCTTAAATGAAATAAAACAAAACAATACAAAACTAAAGTCTACGTGAACCGAGCCGCTAGTCTACAAAACGTTATCATAATATTATGATTTGTTATTCTCAAAGTTGAAATGAATCTAAAAAAGAGCTTCTCTATAAAAAGCGTAGTTTTAAATTAAAACTGCATTTAATTGGTCCCTATGAAAATTCTCAAACTAATTTGCATTTTGACGTGGTCTGCCCGATAATAGGGATATTGAAACGTTGGGACATGATGATCCATTAAAGTTTCTTACTAGTTCCTGTCTCGTAGCTTTCTTATTCTCTTCAGATTGGCATTTCGATTATCCGTAGCAAAAAGGCATATAAAATTTGCCTGTAATGTCCCAGACTGCGCTGCGGGAGCCGGCTTTCTTAAACCGGCAGTAATACTTGCCAGATGCTTTTCTTGGAAAAATGATCAGGTATTTGAGCTCGGTATCTCAGACGGAACATTAATTACGATGTTAAATAGAGTCTCCCGGCTCTGAACCAACTTCGGTTGACATCGCTTGAACATGATTAGTTTTATTACGCCTTTTGTGAACTGCGATTGGGTAAAGGTAGGAAATTGTGAAATGTATTCTAGTTTTAGAGCGGTTTGGTTTTTAATTATAATATAGTGGTTGCGGTGCTATAACCTTTTAACAGGCAGAACATTTTTGAATATTTCGTTGGTTTTCAATCTTATCACAATGAAATAAAGTTGAAAATTTGTTGGGAATATACATCCCTCTGACTGTGAAAGTGTTAATAGTAAAAAGGTTTTAGTTTCACAGAATAAGACACTTAGCGCCATAATCAACCTGACATTTAGGGACCTTGTCTAAATAACAGAAATCAATAGGTATACTAATTAAAGTTGCGATACAACTTATTTTTAAAAACGATATATAAAAAGGACTTTATACTAAAGTAAAAAGTAGCCTTTAAACTATATTTGTGCAATAAATAACGTCGGTTCGTTGCTTCGTTAAGACGTCAAAGAAGCACAAACAGACACACTTTCGCATTTATAATACTACTTAGGATTTGCGTCCAAGAACTTAGGTTTTAGTATAACAAGGTCCGAAAGAAGTCACTTCACTGCACAAGACTTTAAACTTTGACCCGTTAATTTAAAAGTTAAAATGCGAACACACCTAACGGTAAAACGAAATGACAAGTTAACAAATCACAGCGCGAAGCTCACAAAGCCTTACAGACCGGCGGCGGGCGGCCGGCCAGTACCACGTTTGTCCCTTTCATTATTTTAAAAGTCCCTCCAAGTGTTGCCATCGTTTGAAAGTTTCCCCGTCGCGGCCCGAAAGTTAATTTCTTTTGGTGTATTTTAAAATTAATTTGCTTTTGTGGTGAGTACGCCTCGGGACGATTTGTAAGCGGACGAATGGTAAAAGCTTTCGTAGCATATAATAGAGCGGAAAAATTGGGGAATTGTTCTTTGAACATTTTTTGAATGCCTTTGAAATGTTGCGGCGTGTTTTAGAATGTTGCCTTTTTGCGCGGTAAGCTTTTACAAAATAAAAATGTGTAATGTAAGTATCTGTTTTCTATGGGACGGGTGGGATGAAGCAATAAATTTACGACCAAACGACTTAAGCATCACTCGATAACGTTAGTGTAACTTTTTGATTATAGTTTTTGTCTATGGCTTTTGGGTGCTAGTTCAAGTAACTACTCGCCCTTCATTTTAGTGGTAAATATTAAATAAATAGATTTTTTGGTTTCTTTCATTTTTATTTCAAAAATATCGTCCATAAGAATCAATATCTTCCTATAACTAAAAATAATAATTTATCAATAGTGAAAGTAAAATAATATTAAACCAAACAAAAAGAACAAAATAAATATTTGAAAACTTTATTGGAAGTGAAGTGGAATAATTTATCATTACACTTGGAAAAATATCACATTTTTGACATTACACATCTTTACTACTTCAAACTTTTCAAAACTTCAAAGAAGTTTAATCAAAACTGATCTTTATGATTTTTTTACTATTCATTACCAGCTCCCAGTAAAAAATGTGAAACCCAATATCGAACATATAAAATGTATTGCAATTGCATCGAGAACGCTTGCAATATTTTATTTCCATTGTCATCGAGCAGCAATGGCCATATTTTATTTAAGAAATAAGTACAAAGCCATTACGTGCACTCGGTCATACAAAATATAGTTAGTAAGCAATAAAAGTTTTGTTACTAAATACTTAACGCCTCGGTGGCCGAGTGGCAGAGCGCTAGGCCCGATACCCGAAGGTCCCGGGTTCAATTCCCAGGTCGGGCAAAATGTATTTCGGATTTTTCGATGCATAGCCCGGGTTTGTGATCACCAACCCGCATTTGGCAAGCGTGGCGATTAAGCCATTACCCATCAATTGTAGCGATGACTTGATTTCAATGATGGAGGCCTTTGCCCAGCAGTGGGACAATTATAGGCTGTTTACTTACTTACTAACTTACAGAAGTACAGAACAGTACAGAACAGAAGTCTTATTTGCCCGAATCACTTCTGTCAGATTATTGGTAGGTAAAGTTTTCTTCTCAGAACAATAACTAAATATTGTTCTGAGGTTTACTTACTCGTATTTATAGACACAGAGAGTATGTATCAGAAAACAAAAGAACGCCAAAGGAATTCAAAAGCTTTGCCTTCAAAAGCGCATTGCACATTCAAAGTAAAAGCTGGCTCATCCGTGGTCCACTGGCACAATGGTTTACAGACGCATTTTTGTCATGCCAATCGATTCCGGCCTCTATCCCCTGTGATTTTCGATTCACATTCAAATGCTGCCTTTGAAAGCTGAATCCGGATAATATTATGTAGGTAAATGTTACTGGCATGTAGCATTATGTAAATAGTCTGGCGTACAACCGCGCCGCGTGTTAAATGTCTTTGGTGATCTCGATAGAGGGAATATTACCGCTTTTCGAGATGTTTTTCGAAAATTATGCAATACTCCGCAACTCTAAGGTTCCTATAAAATTTACTGACAGGACTTACAGATACAGCGGCTAGTGGTACCGAGTTGCGATCGTGTGAGTTAAGCAACTTTTGTAAAGGCGCCGGCGGCGGGTCTCCAAATGGGCGAACAAATTAATTAAATAATCAATTTTAGTAGGAACGTCTTTTAATTTTCATCTATATTGTCCCTCTTAAAGGTCTCCCTTAATATTAAAGTCGCTTAAATATGCAACTTAATTGTTAGATGATAATGACAATATAGATGAAAATTAAAAGACGTTATCTTCAAAGCCAGAGTTCCTACTAAAATTGATTATTTAATTAATTAAAATAAATAAAATAAAATTTCTATAAAGACCGTGGTAATTTGCTACTGGTAAATAAGAACAACATTGCAAAAAAGCTTTTTCGTAGCTTTTCTTAATCAATAATTTTCCTTTTCAACAAATTAGACTTTTTTTACTTTTAAATATAATGTTTAAAACTAAAACTATACAATGAAGCTACCAAAAGTTACTATCATCTATCCTTACAAACTTGCATTTGAATAATGTAACGACTAGAAACAGTGTTGCCAGTTTAAAAATAGAACTCCCAAAGCGGTAGTATCAGCCCGCGCTCGCGCACTCAACAGGTGCCCGCCAGACGGTTGCTGCTTCTAATTGCCGTTCATATTTATGAGACTCGGCTGCCACTATTTGTTCGCGCTAGTCTGCGTCCGGATTTTATCTCCATTTTATATTTTAACTAATCCGCGACTTTACTTTTTAGCATTTATCAAAAGGTCAGGTCTGCACGGAGTTGCAACTTTTGTGTAATGGCCACTTTAAATGAAAATTTCTATATATTAGTTTAGCAGATAAAAGTCAATAAATGACTTTAAAAATATAATAGGAATACGCGAGCTGCTGTTGTAATACTTTATATTGAAATGACATGGCCGGCGCTATACAAAGGAAGTAGAAGAAATATACGCTATCAATTCAAGTACCTCAAAATGTAAAGTATAATTCAAATGTCCTAAAATAGTGAGGAAAAGATCCATAACATAGCATACAATATTTCTTTAAAAGAAATACTACATTGAAATAGGTACATACTTATAAATGATAGAAAATACCAAGTTGTCGAAAAGCACAAGAGTTTATTGACTTCAACATTTCAAGTTTAGCCTTTATGATAATATTTAAAATATAAACAAGACACTCTGAATCATAACGAAATTACTAAAGTCAAGTTTAATTGGTTTAGAATTCTGTTTACTAAATTACGATCAAAATTTTAATGGATGAAAATTGTTGAACCGATTTTGTATATTTGTCTTAGCTTGTGTTAATTTGCGAAACTTTCTTGTAAAACTTCGATAGAGTCAACCTGTGTTTCTAACTGATAAATATCATTAATATTAAACTTTTTACGTAACATTATCTGGTGTATTTTATTGGTTTTTAATATTATTTTCTTCACGCTTTTTTATTACATTAATCTTCATTGGACAGTGGGATATTCATAGGATGTTTAGAGGTGATAATATTTTCATAATTATCCACAACCTGACTTATTATTACTCTATTTTGAAACACGTACTACTAATTGAAAGTACTGCTTTAACAGTAAATAAATAAAAAACACGTAGGTGTAATAAAAACTAAAAGTAGAATAATCTTTTGTAAATGGTAAAAATATAAAAGTGAAAATAAAGCACAATTAAGTAACAAGTAACTAGAAATCTTGCTTTCACATTAATTATATGAATAAAGCACGAAAGTTGTGAAAAAAAGTAGAATTATATCTTTTTATAAATAGGAAAAAAATATTAAACTTAAAAAAATATCACACATATCTATTGTTGAATCCTGCTTTGTGCCGCACAACAGTGTTACTGGATGAAACTAATAGTGTCCTCACGGAGTATCTTAACCGGCTCAGGTCAGAGGGCGCACAAAGGGCGGCAACATCAAAGCGGCGCGGATCAAAGGCGCCGACAGATAACACGGATAAAACCTCGCAGCCGGGTAAGCGTTTGATATCCGATTGTTGGTTCGCGCTAAGAAATGTCCAATGAAACGGTGTTACAGATCACTTTACAGGCTAAAGGAGTATTACCTTTTGTTAGTTTGGATAAACGGTTCGCGGGAAATAAACGGTGGGGAGCTTTTAAATGGGTACTTTCCTTTAAAGGATTCTATGTCAGCTGTTATTTTTACACGACTATCTAAAGAAAAGGGATGTAATGTTTTTAAAGCGTTTGTTAGTAGCCGGCGTTACGTTCTCGTAGCAGTGTAGTCGTAGTAACTCGAAGTCGTAGCAATGCTCTGTAGCAATCCGTCGTAGCTGCAAAACCAATGGGATTGATGAATAGGTAGTTTAATACACTTTAAATTAAATTGAATAAAAAATATTAAATAGAACACAATTCAATTCTATATAAATTATGCAAAACAGTGTTCTACATTTCTCAGTTTGACTTATCTAGACACACAGTAGCGTGTCAAGCCAAGTTCAAGCTAACAGAACTGGCGAGCAGCACCGTGTGTAATATTACACGGACCATTTGGAGGCACTTTTGAACCTCCCTCATAACTGAAAAACTATTTCACATAAACATGTCAAATTTGGCTCATATATTGAGACTTGCGAGATACATAAATGTGCTCCAAAATACTCCAAATTTCATAAACACACCTCAAACGGTTACTTATTCAAATATTAACGTCCAAAAATCGTCAATTTTATCACTGACTAATACACTCATCTATAGATAGATCAAAACTCTAACCCAGTTCCAGATGACCTAGAAAGTTCAAATTCGGCATCCAGATAGGTAGTTGGGCGAATACAAAGGAATAAATCAGAAACTAGTAATTTTTTATCGATTTAATATATTTTTCAATTAAATGATTTAATTAGAAACACGTACATAAAGATGCATGTAATGTAATTCAATTCAATTCAAAAAATCATTTATTCAGTTAAGGCAACAAGTAGCTCTTCTCAAAAAGTAATAATATCCCCTCAAAAACAGAAATGTGAAATGAGAGCCAAGTTCAATATTATGATAAATATGATATATGCCTTGGTTGTTGATTTCAACGACAAAAGAAGTGACATCTAAATGGGTGCCAAGTTCAATGGTCAGTCCTGAAATTTATTTATAACAACATAAAATATCATTTCATGAAAACACAATTGAACCACGATAGCTCAATTGGAAGAGCACCTGACCCGGTATGTCAGAAGGGTGCAGGTTCAAACCCTGCTCGTGGAAAAAATTTTCAACATTTGTGTTTTTGTAATTTGTTCGCAACAAAATTTGCGTTAAAAATTATATAAACATTTATCATTTCATGAAATATCAACATTATAACTTCTGATAATATATTGAAGCCTAAGCTCTAACTTGGCTAGTTACTTAAACGAATTATATTAAAGCCTTCGCAAGTTCTAAAGCTGTAAGTTTTTACTTTATTCTTCCGGAAATTTTGATGTCAAATGTCTTCTAATGAGTATTTACTGCTTTTATCTATATTTTACGGGTAAGCACAGTGCCTTGATCTGATCTGATGATAAGTGATGATAAGGCCAATGATGGAAGCGCACTTCACCCGGGAACCTCAACTAGTGAGGCACTGGCTATCTTATCTCTAGCTGCCGGAACACAACAATACTACAAACATTGATGTTATGGCGACGTATTAAGATAAGATGGTGGTAGCTAGCCAGGCGGACAAACAAACCCTACCACCAACCAAACCGAGTACACAAACATGTACCCCCCGCTGGAAATCGAACCCGGGACCTCTGGGTCTAAACCGGTGGTCTTAGCCACTAGACCACAGAGGCGATTTGATCAAACATACTGTGGGATTCCGTAAATTGATGGAATATACTTGTTCAATGCACTTTAATAGTATCTGGTAATACGAATAATAATTGTTAATATAGGAAAACAAATTTACCTTTATTCTTGGACATCCACAGTTCTACATCCAACTAGATCCCACGAACCAGCGTGCAGCATTAAACAACAAATCTCTCTGTATCTGTTTAATCTCGACAATCACGAGCTTGTTTCGTTCCGCAGCAAATCCGGGGAGTGTCCGACTGTGTCCGGGTGTCCGGGCCCGTCCGCGCGTCCGGATTACCGGATCCAGCCAGATGGCAGCGTTCGTGACTCCGCACTCAAGCCTGCGATTAGTCCCACTGCCCTCCTTGCCACCCGATGGAAACAGATAAGTAGAAACAAATATTGATTCGTGTGTTGCGAATCATATTAGATGATTGTGCCTGCGAGTGCATTGTGTGCTTATATCTTTTTTATCTATTGAAGGTATGTCATTAACTATCCATTAGTAAGCTAGATATGTCGTGTTTCTGACTTGTTTTGTGAAAACATAAATATATTTTCTTATTTGTTAGTAGTGAAATGTTTGCTTTCTTATTTATTTATCGTTATGCATTTGTTGCTTTAATATTAATGTATCTATCTATATATATTATGCTTTTGGGTTATAGGAGCTTTAATTTACGAAAATTGATTTGCGCGTTCATTGTTAAAATGGTCTTCATCTAGATTTTCGCGCGTCTTATAGCTACCATTCCAGATTATTACTATTGTATCAATATTTATAGTTCATACATTTTATTACTTTAAATAAATCAATAATAATGAAGCTACTTTATTAATAATTTTATTCAAAATTTACAAAATCACTTAAGTGCTAACTTTCCAATCATATTACCAATAAGAATAAGAATAAAAATATTTTTATTGCGCTTAAATCAGTCAGTTTAAATAAATTCATTTTAAGCTTATAAAATAATTTACTTTATTACAAAATTGTTGTCAGAATTCATTAAGCTCTGTTTTTTTATTATTGAATATATTTACGGTTTGTATTTGAAATAGTGATGCAGTTCATTACAGATGTATTAAACGAAGTAGTTGTAATAAACGTGTTTTACAAATACAAATTAAAATAAAAATGGAAATTGCTTTATACGTGTTAAAATATTGAACATTGACTTTTTTTCTATTTGTATATAATTCCTAATGTTTTTTTAAAGCTAACGAGAATACAACACGTCGAAATTAAACACTTTATTCGGATCTACACTCGTTTATTATATATTATATTAATGGGTTAAATATATAAAGGCCAGGATAAAATTTTTAAAAAATAAACGCGAATAGAACCTCATAAATTGTTTTTTTTTTACTTTTATTATTACTGTATTTTTTCAGCTGATATTTTTAATTCTCAGATAAAAGGTTTTGAAGTCTAACATCGTATTGCATAGTTACTTTGAAAATGTGTTGTAACTATTTGCTTCTATTATATTTTGTTAGGCTTTGTGCGGTTTTCGCATAGTCAGTTTATTTTATCACCTTATCAGATAAGTTTTATCTGAAGATGGAAATATCAGCCCTTATTGCCACATTCAAACACGTCAATTAACATTAATGATAACTTAGTATACCTGTAATTTTTAATAATTAAAAAAGCTTAGGTGGTCTTCTCACAACTTAACATTAAAGTCTTTAACAATTACGTAATTTATTTTTCTTTGTCTTTGTCTTATCCCATTATTTGGGGTCGCTCTCCTCGTTCTGAAGCGCCAGGACTTTCTGTCCTGTGTTTTCGCTGGATGCAGCTAGGTCCGGTCTTGGTATTTTGATACTTTTGAGCACCCGGTGTCTTGGGGTCTTCCTCGGCTTCTCCTGTTTTTCGGGAGGGATAACTTTACAACATGGTCGTCGCTTCGCCTCATTACATGGCCTTACCATCTCAAACGGCTTTCAGTGACCTTTTCTGCTACTGGTGCAACCTTGGAAATTCCTCTTATGTGCTCATTGCGAACTTTGTCTAGTCTAGTGACGCCGGCCGTCCATCTAAGCATTTTCATTTCACTGACATGTATCTGATGTTCTATTACGTTAATCGACGTCTTTAAATGCAGCAGTTAACATAATAGGAACTACTTAAGGCTTACTTCTATTGTATTCATTGTTAAAAATTGCTATGTTTTGTTAAGATATTTTTATCGTGATAGATATTCATATGTATATTTATCGTGCCACTAGTAATAAATTTGTATGTACCTAGTTTATGTCAAATATATTGCTATAATTTTAGGCTATTGTAACTTATGACACAAAAAGATATTTTCATCTCTGTCCTAAGTCGGCGCACGTGTATTCTAATGCATTAGCTTTATGTAGTTTTAATATTAGATCAGTATGCCAACAACAGTCGATTATTGAAAAACGCCATGATTATGTACCGAGGAGTCTACGTATATATTGTAACAATAACATGTTAGGAAATACGATGTTTTTCTAAAATAGCATGCTTACTATAACTAACGCAGATACAATACAAAAAAGTTTACCGACTTATTCATTACTATATAATACAGTATGTAGCAAAAATCCTGAGGGATTCTAAGAAAGCATGTAGGTATTGTGACAAAGATGCTAGAAAAATACATTAAGAAATCCGAAATCAACAAACAAAATAATAATAACTGCAAAAAGTAAATTAAAAATTGTTAGAAACCCTTTATTTATTGAAGCACTGTACCGGCACTCCAAACTTTGATACACAGCTTTGTCTGAAAAAAATATAATTTAGCTTTTTTTTTCTCCACAAACAAAAAACACTACTGATCACTGCCTTTGCGAACCCTTAGGACTTTTGTTACATAGTGTATCGGCCGTCTCCCTATTAGGACGTAAAAAACATTTACGAATATCTTGTATAGACATACATGTTATTATACGCGTTTCCCAGAAGGGTAGGCAGAGGTCACGGACCTCCATATGCGACGGTTCTGGTATAGTTTAAATAAAACACGTATTGCTTTAGCTTTTTATTGTTTCGGAAACTTTGCAGGGTTTGTAGTATCTTCCTGCCACTACGGACCCTGCTTAGAATCCGAAAAGTCAGAATCTGTCTAAAATACAAGTATTTTAAACATTCAGGGCCTCGGTAGTGCTCCACTTCAACATGAAGTTTTTGCGTCAACGCTAGGCTTTTTAGTATGTTAGAACGTCTTGACACAAAATAACATGTAAAATTTCACTACTGTTAGTGGTTTGGAACTTACCTGTAGGAATTAGTTTATCGTAGCGCGATAAAGTTCCGTAGCCGTAGCAATTCACCGTAGCCGTATCGAAGCATCGTAGCGTTACATGTTATACGTACGATCCTTAAAATCAACAATTGACAGTTGTTCGACAGATCTAAATTTCCTGACGCGAAAGATCACTACGAGATAATGTATCACAGACCGTTCAGTAGCTGGCGTGATTGCTGTAAAAGCTATCGGACGGCCTGTTAAACATCGCCTCCTAGGGCGTCTATCGTATTTGGAAAAGAAGACGAAGAAAGAAGAACAAGAAGCCAAACTCTTACTTGGAGGCCACGCGTATTCTTGGGGAATTAACACACATTAAGAGATGTTATTGCTTGAGAATACACGTAGCTGACAAGGAGAAAGTCATCGGTTCGAGATTTGGAGAGCGGCGCCGGCGGCTGCGATGGCGTCAAGGATGAATGGATGTCTATCACGATGTAGTGTGAGCACTTGTTTCTTGATAGATGTCATCGGACAACTGGACCTGCAACACGGCACTATAGAAGTTGGATGTAGCTTAAAAGTGCATGAGCATGAATTCTTAACAGGATTGTATAATGTATATTTTTTGTACATTATGATTTGACATGATATAACTGACAGTATCTTTAAATTATAATTATTTTTTTTCATGATTATTCTTCTTCTTGTAAGGAAATCTATTTGTAATAGCCTCTTTGGTTATTGGTTTAATTTGTGATGTTGCCACTTTATTATAGAAGCAATGACATTGCTGAGTAAACTGCCTGTGGTTACATTAAAAGTTACTTACCACGATTCACTGACGTCCTTTTTTTCAGATAATGGTTGCTCCGCCGCGCCGCCCCGGCACAATGCCGATATCAACCGACTCCGCAATCTTTATTCTGTGACTCCAAGTTTTAGAAGAAGAGTTTCCAGAAGACAAATTTCGTCGAATAGTAGAATATGACTAACGAATCTGGAATTTTGTTAAAGGTACATTCATGTCTTTATCTTGAATTTGCTTGCTCGAAGACACAATTGTAAATTTTGGGTCGATTATATTTTTATTTTGAAAATACCTCTAAAATCTATTATTGTTTAAAATACAACGCAATTGGTTAATCTATTTGCTCTGGAATCACTCAAACACATTGAATACATCAATATTCGTAATTTAGTTGCTGCATATTGTGATAACTAAAACCATATTTTTTTATGCAGATTATGGGGTCGCATCGTCGCGGGCGCTACGCATTTTTAACCTTATGACAGCGCTAGTAAGGATCAGCCGGTTTGTTCAAATGTTCACGAAACGAGATGTCGTCGTAATTAAAGAATGTTGTATTTTATTGTTTTATATTATTTTACATTACGAATTATTTACGAGAACCTATGCGGAAAATTTAATTTTCTTTTGTATTTATTATCTAGTTTTAATGTATATCTTGATTTTATGTTTTAGAATATAATTATACAACGACGAAATAAAATAAGACTATAATTATGCACATAATTGTACAACTTAACACCTTATTTATTTAAATTTATTATCTAGTTTTATTGTATATCTTGATTTTACGTTTTAGAATATAATTATACAACGACGAAATAAAATAAGACTATAATTATGGACATAATTGTACACCTTACCTAATACCTTATTTATTTAATTTTGTTTTTTACACATATAACTTTAAGGCAAAAAAATTACGTCTCTTGCTCGTAATCTCAGTTTTTTATGTTGATCAGTTACCTGTTGATATTACTCAATAATTTAAAAAGAACTTTTAGATTTGTCGTCACATAATCTCGTCAATTTCAAGTTGCTAGTATATGTACTAGCAACTTGAAACTGACGAGATTATGTGACGACAAATCTAAGTTAATTATGATTAAGTAACATAATTTAAGACTTAGAAAGAAACAATTACACATTTTGACAACCTTTAATTTTCATAAGTTTGTGGGGATGCTGCACATTCTCATTTTATGTGTTTAATTAATTAATTAATTAATTAAATAAGGTTCAAAGATCAGTTTAAAATAATTATGTAATACAGTAGAATATTATTTACTTAGGATTAGATATAAGGCCATACAATAAATCAGTTAAGGTACCATAGAGCATCATGCCATCATTAAACGATTTAGGAATTGTATTTTTTAACAAAGGTAACTAATATGTAATAACTATGTTGGGTTCGTTAGAGAAAACATGTTAAATTCTAACTTTTATCTATGGAAATATTGAAAATGAATGAAAATGAAAAATGTATTTATTGCAACAACCACCAATTTATTTTCAAACTAATTGCTTTTGTAAAAAAGTAAACTTGTACAAAGGCCAGTTCCTTCCTGTTGACAAAACTCAATTGGTATAGTTGAAGAACAATAATAATAATTAACTAAGCCAGATAAGCAAAACATGAAAAATTAAAGAAAGCTAAAGTTAAAGAAAGTTAAGAGTTAAACGTGACACTAAGATATGTATACACATAGCACACATACGTGTGTGTGCCTCTGCGTGTGCGTGCGAGGGTGTGTGTGACACATTTATTTAAATGTATTTCTTTTCTTTTTTAATTTAGTATATCGATTTAGTAGAGATTTAACGAAGGTCCCCAATCAAAACTAGATATTTTAGTGAGTGGACCTTTTGACACTGGACTGATATTGGACTTTGCAGGAGACTAGACATTGTCAGTCAGAGCGTTATAAAATACGTTTATGTACTTCATGTTTATCGTTTCTAAATAAATTGCTATTATATAAATATGTTGTTTCATTCTTTGCCAGATACCCAACGCCGTAGTCAGGAATTTGAACAACTTGAAAATCCTTCAATCCTTTTTTCAACTAAGAATTTATCCTGAATGCCTCTTACTCTGTTTACGAGATATAAATTATCGCGAAAGAAAAATCTGTTGTTCCACACAATTTGGTGTGAAATAGGTATTTATGATTATTTACATATAATTTTACGCAAATATTGTTGCGAACAAATTGCAATTTTAAAAAAGGCAAAATGTTAAAAAACCGATGGTATGGTTGGCGGTGCACCTGACCCGGCATGTCATGGGGTGCGGGTTCGAATCCCGCTCGTGGATTTTTTTCAACACTTTGTATTTTTTCAAATACCTGAGTTCGATTACAGGCCGGGGATAACTGATATTGCACTCGGTTTGGTTGGTAATAGAGCTTATTTTAGGTCCGCCTATATAAAGATTTCTTATCACAATCTAACTATATAGTATATAGTTACTATATAGTATATAGTTAGATATAACTCTGTCATCATAACTACGATGTCAGTAGCATAGTTAATGTTTGGAAAGTATAAGACAATAGCCTGTTTCTCAGTATTTACGAACGATGTGCAGTTAAGTGTAACAGTGCTACTTACCTCACCTTACCAGCTCAATTTTTGTCCTCATTGCTGAGGCTTGAGGCCTACTCTATGGATGGATAAAGATAATGGAACAACTAACAACTATAAAAGTTTAAATAAATAAATAAACTTTCCTACACTCACACCAATTATCTAGCCCAAGAGAAGCTTCGTTATGAAACTCGTTACAATGGTTACTAGACAACGGATAAACATACTTAAAATACATAAATACCTACTTATTATGTTAGAAAACACCCAGACCCGAGACAATTTAGAAAAACAATAATTTCTAAATTGACCCGACCGGGGATCGAACCCGGGACCTCTGAGATGGCGACACCATGAAAACCGGTGTACAAACCACTCGACCAAGGAGGTCGGCAAGTAGAACAGGCCATACACTTCCACGCGGGCCCAGCGCGGATTATTAGTTGTTAATGACTGCTAATGCAGCCGGGACCAACGGCTTTACTTGCCTACTGAAGGATAAGCACGGAGAACCTCGAATGTATCATCACATCTTTGGTCACCCATCTGGTCAACCAGCCTATGCGACAGTTGCTTAACCTTAAATCGCAGACCGGGCGCGTTAACCACTGCGCCATCGAGCTCCTCGCTTACTTACATCTTCTGCCTTATAGTAATTTATCACAGGTGAGAAAGCCAAGCGCCTTGAGGAAACAGGCATTCATCATCACCATATCAGCCAAAGACATTCACTGCTGCACAAAGACCTCTTCCAAGGATCTCCACAACGAACGGTTTTGGGCTTAGATCTTCACCAGCTTGTCGGTTCACCTTGTTGGAGGCCTGCTCACGCTGCGTTTTCCGTTCCCCGCCGCCACTCGAGAACTGTTCCGCCCAGAGACCATCAGTCCTGCGAGCGATGTGCCCTGCCCATTGCCACTTGAGCTTAGCAACTCGGCCTTATCATCACTTAACCTCAGGGGTTCTTTTTTATTCCTTTCGGGTAAGCACCTGGCCGCTTACCCGTAAGGAATAACTCAGTACATCCGTGATCATAACTTAAGCAACTATGCAAGACTATCTAAATTTTAAAGCACTAGAAAAATTGTTAGGCAAACCGATGTTTTAGTTAGAAGAGCTATCTCCCCAATTACGAAAGTCGTGGGTTCGAGCCCCACCTGAAGCAAGTCCTTTATTTTCGAGTGCTATAATTATTCATTTTCAATATGAAAAGTACTGTGTTCGAAATCCTACTTTCTGTATGTTATAAGTAAGGCCTAGTATTTTTTCGTAGTGCACAAAAATATTATCTATACTAATATTATAAAGCTGAAGAGTTTGTTTGTTTGTTTGTTTGTTTGTTTGTTTGTTTGTTTGAACGCGCTAATCTCAGGAACTACTGGTTCGAATTGAATAATTCTTTTTGTGTTGGATAGTCCATTTATCGAGGAAGGCTTTAGGCTATATAACATCACGCTGCGACCAATAGGAGCGAAGCATCAGTGAAAAATGTTGCAAAAACGGGAAAAGAGCCTAAAAAATTAAAAATGCTGCCGAAAGTCACTATTCCACGCGGACGAAGTCGCGAGCACAGCTAGTATTTAATAGCAGGAAAAAAGTTCCTATATTAAGTACTACCACAAACTCATATCCTTCTCATAGTTATATCTCATAAGATATATATTAAAAAGAGTTATCCAGTTGGAACCAGGATATCTTTTAATCAAAGTTATCACAAATATATAAAAAACATAAATATAAACGCGCTGAAAATATACACTACACTACCATACAAAAGTGAGGAGTTAATTAAAGATTCAGTTTATCAAACATAATTTCAATGAATCAAGTATTATGCCCTCCGGCCAGGTGGGATGATGACCTGCGAAAGACTGCAGGCAGATGCTGGATGCGTCAAGCCGAGGACAGGGCGCTATGGCGTTCATTAGGGGAGACCTATGTCCAGCAGTGGACTAATATAGGCCGATGATAATGATGAAGTGTTATGAAAAGTAACGTAAGTTAACCCTTTATAGGGTTCTGTCTATATATAAGACACAATAATTTTAACTTTATTGCCTTAACATAAGGTCGAAAACCAATGAAAAATTTCAACATACCCATGCCCATTAAAGAGTTAATAGCCTATGACTGTCCCACTGATTGGCAAACATCATTGAAATCAAGTCATCACTACAATTGATGGGTAATGACTTAATCACCACGCTTGCCAAACGCGGGTTGGTGATCACGAACCCGGGCTATGCATCGAAAAAAAAACCCGATACACACTTTGCCCGACCTGTGAATTGAACCCGCGACTTCGGGTATCGGGCCGAGCGACACCGAAGCAAAGTAAATTGTATCTAATTAAAACTATTTTATTTCAATATAAATATGGCGATCTCAAATGATCGTTGCTTAAAAACTCTAATCTTTCCAGAAAAAATACTATTAACACATTTTTAATTTACCACAAAGATCAAGACCACCATTTAAAAAGGTATATTATTAAACAAATTCCATTAACAACATACTGCGGGGAAGTACTTAAGCTGTTGAGTAGTTAGAGTATTACAACATCATTAAAATTATCGAACTAGACCGTATGCAAAATACTGTCAAATTCGATAATACAGAATTTACCAAACTTGATCGTATCTTATCTTATCTTATAGAGAAGGATTTCATAAGATAAGAAGGCAAATTAGCAAGGTGCAAGTGGGACTGGGCGGATTTCACTAGCTGAATATAATACCCTTCACTCCATCACATTTTGGGCACCTGAGGACTGGAGGAGACGCCTAACACGACGTGACATGATCTTGATGCCTTAACCGAGGGATGTCTCTGCCCAGCAGTGGAACGAAATAGGCAAATGAAAATTTAAAACAAAAGAAAGACCATGTCTGAACAAAATATTTTATTGCAATAAACTAAATCACTGAAGAATATGCCGACTTCTGCGCCACCCATAAAGCATAACCAAAGTAACAAATTACAAACTCTATGTAACACAATAAGATCATATCAGTTTGTTTACTGTTATAAAAATATTTACACATCGCCGCTGCTAGCAGTCTTAACGCTACAATCACCTGTTAAGAAACGTTTAATTCTCTACAAAACAATGCTTCGAACATAATTCACTTATGGAAAAAAAATCATTTCATTGTGACAAACATTACACCATCTTAAAGAACGATAAACTTTCTTTAGCCAGTCCTTATTAATTATCATCTATTTATAGTATTACTCTAATGCGACTTCCACTTTCACAGAAGCAGCGATTGATCGGAATTAAATACATAGATATTCAATGCGCTACAGATAGAACATTTTAATATATACTAATCTAGATCGTCGACCTCGGGGGACGCTCTCGGAGCTAATCGTTCCGTAGACACGCTGTCGTCCGCTAACGGAGGGTCGTCCGAGTTTAGTCCAAAGGTTTTCGTTCGTCTGCGGTCCAGAGTCGAGGTTTCGACTTGGCCGCTGACGGGACTGGAGTCCGCGCCGCCCGGCAAGTCGTTCCGAGCGTTGAGGCTGGCTGTATTGGAATGACTGTTGGAAACGCTGTCGTTACCTTTGGAGTTTTTTCTGGCGATTTCTTCGATTCTAATATTGTCACCGCCGCCCGCGATAGAGTTGTACTTATTAGTAGCTCTGATATCTTCGGCCGGTGTGACGAGGGTTGACTCTTCGTTGGCGGTGGAGTTGGTGCCAACGTCGTTCGTTTCTGTAGCGGTTGTTCTGGCAGGTATCACTTCCCCTGTATGCGTGGTGTTGGTTTGAGCGGTGGATACAGACGGTGATGTTTGCGTGGTGGATTGAGCGGTGTTCTGTACGGTTTGGGTGGTAGATTGGGTGGTGGGAGGCGTGGCTTGAGTGCCTGTGCCTGGGGCGTCATGGTACGCTGCGCCACTGGCTAATGCCGCGATGCCGGCGAGGTTCATCATGCCCATGCCGCGGTGAGTGCGAAGAAGTAGCTGTTGGAGCTGAGCCTGCTGTAGTATCACCGGCAGCTCGTAGTGGTGGAAGAAGTAAAGCATTGAGTGCTGAAACAATAGAAAAAGGCAAAACATAATTTCACAGGATAAAACGTTGCCATGACGTTTCATTATCTAAAGCAAGGGTCGTGGTCATAAGGATATAAGATAACAATTTCCGTGTAGTGATCGCATTATTTTAGAAAACAAATAACAACGAGAGTAAACATTCTGACGCCGTCAAAGCTCTATCTAGCCTGCAATGAAGAAACGTTCGCCCGCTGCATACTACAGACATAAGTGGACTCGGCAAGATTACGAGCCACGTCCGTCGAACTGAGCAAAAGTCCTTTAGACAGATAAATGAGCGAGTCGTGACGCCACCGCCGCACCGCCGCCGGTCGCCGCCGCGGCTTGTATTTATTTATTTCTGGGTCAGAGTTCCCCTCCCCTCGCGACGTCCAACATAAGTTTTAATTAAGAAACTTGTGACCGCTCCCGACCGAACTTTTATTTGAAATTATATTTTGTGATCCCCTCGCTCGTCGTTTTGATTTTTTGCGAGTGTCGCCGGTGTAACGGGTTGCCGCCGACGACAAGTTGCGACACCTTCATGATTTATTATTGAGGGCGTGCGCCCGCCGCCGCCGCGCCGAGGAGATAATTGAAACAATTTTGTATCATCCCTTTCATATTTTACCTCGCCGCCGAAGACGCAATCTGTTTTTCATTCCCCATCGTCTCCGATATTCTGCATAAGAATTTCAATAGTGACTTTTATAGGTCCACTAAATTGGTTAAGTGACTCGACTGAATATGGCGAAAGTTTTCTTGGCTAATGACATGAGATGTTACCTATATACGCTACATAATATGGAACTGCACAAAATGCCACTTATGTTTTTAGTTTACTAAGGAAATTAACCGATATTAATATAAAATCAATAACCAAACCAACCAATAAAATCAAATATTTTGGGTACTTAGATCGAAACATGTTGTGGAGCTATTATTTTGACAAAGCTGAACATATAGCACTTACAAAAAGAAACCTTGTCGTCGGGTCACGAACCAAGACGTAATGTTCAAACAAGATCTGTTTATTTTGAAATTGTTATTTCAAATGCTCTGCTCAGATTAGATACAAATAAATCATTACGAGTGCAAAACAACAATTTAAAAACAAAAACTACACACAATTAATTAACCTCGCATAAAATCGGGTCAAACGAATGGTATTACCTAAAAAGGCCGCTACTTTGTAAATGGCGTCCGTCAGAGCACAGGCGCGGGCCCGCAGCCTACATCACGATGTATTAATTAACACGACCCGGTCGGTGCCCCAATCTGTTCGCGGATCATCGCCACGGCAAATATATACCGAAAAAAAAGGATCAAACGTTTAAAAGGCATTTAATGGACAGAGATGATGCCCTTTTATACTTCCATTAAAATCGCTTTGAGCCCCGTTAGATACGTGGCAGTGGAAATGCGAGCGTTTTTCATCAATATCAAGATCGTTTGTAGCAGATTACGGGGGCGCTACGGTTTGGGGAAGCTCGGCGCAAAACTCATTCAAAGCCTGCGAGAGGTGACTTCTGTGGTGCGATTGTTATCAAAAGATTTTAGCTGATAAGAGGATACTAAATACCTCTCAATAATAAAAAGGAAGGATATTTATTTTCAGGTACGAATATAAAGTTCCACGTATAGAAGTGAATTTGTGGTCTAAGTCTACCATAATTGATCAGTGGTCATAATTAACTCATCATTATCTTTGTTCGCCATATAAAGAAAGAGATACATAAGCCTTGGCTGTATGGACTAGGTCCTGTGCCTTCACTATTTGCGAGAGGAAAGCTAAAAATGTAAAATGGTATGGTGACATTTGCTTCTTCCACATTTTTTTTTCACGGACCCTGAAATACATTCTCACCATACTGCATACTTTCATACATTACCCTCCATTACTTAATTAAAGCACGCTACGGGCGGGTCAATTTGGCTTTGCCCAATGATCACTCGAATATGTTTGAGCAATATATTTTCATTGAAACATAATAAAATAGTGCATAATAGTAGCCGCGGATCGTGCTCAGTGGCGTGCACTTGGAGAGGCCATGTCCAGCAGTGGACGTGTGTAGGCTGATGATGATGATGATGATGATGATAATAAAATAAGAAAAAAGACAAAGTGTTGAAAAAAATCCACGAGCCTGATTCGAACCCGCACCCCATGACATGCCGGGTCATGTTTTTTCAAATTGTAAATTGTTCGCAACAATATTTGCGTAAAATTATATTCAAATAATCATAATAAAATTCCCAAGTATCTTTATGTAAAACATAAAGTTAACTCACAAATGAACGAAAGAACTACAAGCGCATTCACAAGTATAAAACGAATCGTCGACCTCATATTATTCACAGTCTTTATCATGAACAACTTCTGTTAAGTGCAATAACCCGTGAACTGTGCTACACCGGTGCCCAGAAACTATGCAAGCTCAGCGAAAAAGGCACAGTGAGACGGCACAACTCCAAAAGGGGGACTTAACACTTCAAAGGGCACACACCTTTGAAATGATAAATTTCACTGCCGCAAAATTGGCTCAAACATTTTAGGGGCGTTGATTATGCCAAGACGGTGGAACTCTGTCGAAAGTTAAGTTATTATGATTTAAAATGCAAGGACAAAAACAAGCGGCACCGGGCGGCCATCTTGTAAAGGAAAAAGATTTTTTTGTCAAAAAAAAAGAAAAAAAGTCCCTTTTCATTTAACTAATCCTGAAGCAGACAAGCAAAGGTACGCGGTCCACGAATTAGACGAGAAAACATCAGAGACGGAATAAAATTTAAATTAAAACAGACTGAGTGTTTCGCTCAATGCCGTTTAAGGTGAATTTAGTTTCAGACATTTTGAAATAGGTACATTATAAAATGGAACTAAGTATTTTAGCTTTATATGAATTCAATTGTAACATGTATACACTTAGTAATAAATAAAATGTCAACAAATTATCAGATACATTTTTGACGGGTTTATATTGTGTTTTTGTTGTCTTTGAGTAACCGACATTGAGGACCATGACAGTTTAAAAGTTAACTTGACAATTATGTTTATTAAATTATAAGGACTTCTGCAACGAAAGTAAAGGGCAGTTTGACGACGTTCTTCGTCTAGAGACTAGATTGGTTTATTTTAAAGACATTTGTGGCTGCGTCGAGGATTCTTGGTACCATTTAAAGTTTATTGCTATGTGATATGATAACATGTCTCTAATCAGTTAGTTCAAAAAATTAAACAGAAGCTTCTTTATTTCTTTTTTTTTAAAAGAATTAATTGAAACAAAAGAGCGTCTGCATTTGTTTTAAACACAATGATTTTCCTGTTACGACACCCCAGGTCGCACGGAGCGCATCCGCGGTCGTCCGCAAGCATAATGATTTAACAGTTATCTCCACAGATCGCAGTGGAGCTTACACGTTCACTTTGCCCCCGGGCCACACTACAAACAGGCATTTAGCCGGCTCCATACCCGCCGCGGAGTAAGCCGCTAAGTATGTTTAACTAAAGTTTCACTATAATTTGCAAGAGATCTGGAAGATTACAACACTTTGCCGCGTTTCATCATGTCGGCCCTTTGCTGTTGATTTAGGACTTGACAGAAATTATCTGGCGCTATCACTTAGCCGGCGACGACGACGACGCGACGACGGGGCGTGTGTTTCGCCGTTATCAATTTCGCTTCGGATGTCGTCAACAAATTTGGTTTAAAATTAATGTAACGTCTCTCGGTGTGTTTCTATGCTCGCCGCGTCGCCGCCGCCGCGAGCGGCCTCCTGAAATATGATTTTTTATTAATAAGTTGACACGCTGGATGATTATGAGATAAGCTGCCACTTTGCATTCCGGAGGGGCCTCTTGTTTTTCGGCGCAGGCCTGTAATCCTGCGCCAGCTAGCTCGGGGCGACGAGTTCCCTCAAACAGAAGCCTCCCTAATTTTATTCTAACAATCGAGATCCCGTTATTATGTTACCGTGCCTCGCTTATGAACTTAGTTTCAAATGCAGGGAATCACAGCTCACGGGGGTTTAACGTTCCCTTTGTGTTCCCGTGTTATAGTTTTTTTCATATGTTAGAATTACTTTTCATGGATTTTGTACTAAAAGAATTAACGGTGTGGCTGTCATACGATAAATAAATAATTGTACGTATTTAAAAGTACTTATCAAATATGTTTATTTCGATAAAGAGTTTGACTTTGAATAATTTTATTGAAACAGCAATAAAATATATAATGAAAAATGATAACTTGCAAAGTTAAAATTTGGCGGTCTTAGGGCTGTAAAGCAATCTATTCAAAACAACCAGACGAATACAGATAAAAAATATACACACTATAAAACCTTATATTAATACGTACCTGATACAACTAGAAGTGTTAAAACTAGTTCTTGAAGTTAAGAAGATACAATATATTACAATGTGAATGAAATAAAAAAATATAATGTTGATAGTAGGTAGGTATACTCGTATACAGAGCGTGTAACAGAAAGGTGTGGACAAAATGAAAAGTTCCAAAATGTATCCGATCTAGATCTTGTATACAGAGTACTAAGTCACGGTTATAAACTTTAATGTGTTATGCAATTTTTAATTAAATATTTCTATTGTGACGTCACACGGTAGGCTGAAAATCGATCTTCATAGACTTAGCAACTTGAATTCTTAAGGGTTGGTTTTTTTTAATGGATATGGGTATTGTTTATCTGTACTATACTGAAATATCTCATTAAAGTTGATTTAGCACAAAAACAAGTCAGTTATATTTTTTTTGCAAAATTATTGTATGAAGCTGGTATGAAAAATTCGTTTATTTTTTGACCTGCAAGGAAAACCGCAGTAGACGTCTTTTGGCTGAGATGATGATGATGATGATGAAGGAAAACCGTAAAATCCTTTTAGGTGTTTGTAGCAGTGATTATTTATGATTTATTTACATACTCGGTATAACGGTTACAGATGCAGATTTAAAAAAAATATTCAATTCAAGTTGCTAAGTCTATGAAGATCTATTTTCAGCCTACCGTGCGTCCCATCAAAATAAACATGTCTCAACCCTAAGTGGTTTAGTAACTTCTGTGAACTAACATTTATGATCACTGCTAAGCAGCAGTGATCATAACAACAAACAAGCGTTTATGCGTGCCTGACGCGTATCACTTCAATAATATAAATATTTCATTTACTATTGCATGACATCATCATCAGCTCATTTTATGTTCCCACTGCTGGGGCACGAGCCTTCCCTATGGATGGATAGAGAGAACAGGCCATAAACCACCACGTGGGCCAACCACAATGTGGATTGGTGGTTGTTAACGACTTCTAATGCAGCCGGGACCAACGGCTTTACGTGCCTTCCAAAGCACGGAGCCGGCCTTTGCGAAAGTTGCTTAACCTCAGCACTTGCAGACCGGGCGCGTTAACCACTGCGCCATCGAGCTCTTCATGACATGACATTACATTGCATGACAAATTAAAGTTAATAATTATGTCTTATTAACAACACATACAAGTTTTAGGTGGGATACACTTTGGATCTTTGCATTTTGACCACACGTTTTTGTTACACGTTGTATAGGATTTATTGTAAGTATTAATGACTTTTACCGTAATCAATATCGCTTATCCTACGTTGCTAAAAGCCAAACTAACGGATACAAAACGACCCCACAATCCAAGAATATGTGATCGAAGGAGCACGGATGGAAGAAAAACATCAGTAGACAATAATAAAGCGGACTCCGCCCGGGGCTGGAATACGAATTCTGTCAGCTATAGAATAAACTAGGAGGCCAAACATTCCCGGGACGACAAACGGGGCGAATTAAGTATATGTTGTACGAGTACAGAGCCGTTGCTCCACGAGTCCACGACACATATCGATTTCCGATCGTTATTATTACATAATTGTAGTTCAACATATAGTGGCGGTATCTGGTTGACTTAATAACTTATTACAATAACAGTCATTACTGGAGACTGTTGGGGAGATCGTTTCACGTTATTCTTGCCCTTTAATGGCTGTTAGTACCTACATGAAAAGACGAAGACAAAAGTAACAAAAGTTTTATAATGTAGGCACAATAAGATACAAATTTGTACTGTTTCTTTAAATGAAAATATTTGACCCGTATTTCGATTTTCGTGTAATCTAGAAGTAGGGTTGTATATGTATATGTGCATTATGTATATTAAGTTTAAAGCTATGAGTTAACACTAATCACTATGTTTACCTATATGTGAGAGCTTGTAATTAACTTTCTACAATAGAAATATAAGCTAGTATATAAGCCATGTAAGCTTTCCTAATAAATAAATAAATAAATATAAAATAAAAATGAGAGTTAATACATACAAAATGAGAGTTAATATATTAATCTTATCTAGCTTTGTGATTAAAGAAGAATGATAGATCATAAAATCAAGAAGAAAAAAAAAATATATATATAAATATATTAAAAGAATGGGCCATAGCCCATAATGGGTTTTAGTGATGTCTGCAATCTAACGACAACCACCGGAACCAACGGCTTAACGTGCCTCCCGAACACGGAGGTGCTCGAGACTATAGGATTACAAAGATAAGCTATATAAGTTCACATTTTATCAACTGCAAATATTTTGACAAAATATCTAATTATATCAGAGAAATAAGGCTCTAGGCATTTTAAAAAAACCAGGCTTTTTTTTTTTACGTTTCCAGACACAAAAATTGTATTTTTTTTTAAGAGCGGCCTCTCTGTCGGCTTTTTTAAATGAAACTACGGGCACGTGTAAGCGGTGAAGGCATTGCGGCCTCTATGTTTCGGCTCCTTTGAATTGAAACTATCGAAAGTGATTTATTTTACTTTTTAATCGAAATGTGTTTTAGCGTTTTTCTTGAAAACCAGCGTACAAAAATTGAAGGTTTTTCATAAAAATAGTTTATTTACGTTGTTGAATTTATCCTCAAAATATTTGCAGTTGATAAAATGTGACATTATATAAAAGAGTTTTTAGATAATTTGCACATAAATTCATTAAACTAATTGCATCAAGCCATTTTGATAATGCCATTGTATGAAAATCATTTGTGGTGTGTGGCGACCGACACGACTATAATCAGACGGGGTTATATTCTACTAGCAGTTTGCCCGCGATATCGTCCACGTGGATTTTGTATTTTTTCGCAAATAAATCAATACTACGTGTTTCCCAAATCAAATCACACTAATATTATAAATGCGAAAGTTTGTGTGTATGTATGTCTGTATATTTGTTCCTTCTTCACGCTGTAACGGATGGATGGATTTGGATGAAATTCGGCATACAGATAGTTTATAACCTGGATTAACACATAGCATTCGCACGGGAATCACACTATAAATATGTTAAAAACGACAATTTAATTTTCCAATACAAAATGATTTGTTTGTTTTGTTGTCATGGAAACCAAAGAGAATTTAATCACTTGATTGAAACTGTCAAAGCGGTACGAAGTCCGCCGGGTCCACGAGTAATTAAATAATTATTAAAACTTTAACTCTCATAACGAAGCTCAGTTTTCAGGACCGCCGTTAGGGTGCGTTGTTTTCTCTAAGCGATCTAATGCAGGGACTTCAACAAAACATCCGTGCCCTGACAGTACCTGCATCAGACGAAATGTTAGCGCTCCATGTTTGCGCTTAGTGCAGGAGTTAAGGACGCACCGCGTCCAATCCCATAGTAGTATCTCCTTACATTTTCCACATATTTCAGTTTTTTATTTTATTTCAATAATGTATACAAAAACAATAAAAAATGTTTGTTGTTTCTTGTTTTGGTAGAAAAACTATGATAGCACTCGGCTTATGCCAAAATAGTTGTTCATGGGAAATGCACACTTTTCTCAATTCGTTAACCACCAGTGCGAATGTTTGCCCCTGAGACTTATATAAATTCAAAAATAGAAAAAAAGATAAGATTAAGCGTTGACCAGCTTCTGATAAGGTTAGAATGATCGCTACGACTAAATTGTCTTGCAATATAATTTTTTAATAGTTTTGTTCGTTTTTGTACCTACAGATACAAATAAGTACCACTATATGCTGTCCCTATATGCTGCTTGGCTAAGGCCTCCATTATTGAAATCAAATCATCGCTACAACTGATATACGCATTAAATATTTATAAAATACAGTGAAAAAATTAAACGCCTACCCGACCCAGCTAGGAATCGAACATTGGTATTTCGCAATCCAGCTATGCCATGCCCAGGTTCGATTCCTGGCTGGGTCGGGTAGGCGTTTAATTTTTTCACTGTATTTTATAAATATTTACAAGAAGATACTACAAGAAACAAGACATTTTGTAAACAGAACGAGACAAAATATTATTAATGATACTCGCGATTAAAAATAATATCTTCATTTAGTGTTAACATTAAGCAGCAGGGTAAGTATACCTAGTATACAAGCTTTTAGTAATTGTAGGTGCAACCCCCCTTGACAAATGGCAATACGCCAATAGAATAGAAATAAATGGAATAGAAATGAATTAGATTGATTATTGTATGAGATTTAATTTTTAATTTTAATTTTTAATTTTTAATTTAATCATTATATTTAATTTCTATTCTATTAGCGTTATGCCACCTGTCTAGGGGCTGAGACACTTGATTAAGATTTATACTAGACACTTTAGATATTTATCATAATGATGTCACTGCATATGCTCAATAAGCGTAGCTAAACATTTAAAAAAACTTCAATTTCAATAATTTGTACCTTTCGTTCGTTTTCTCTCTGTTTTCAGGAACATTTATTAGACGCACTTATTATCGTTTTCATGAAAATCAGAATAATTCAGTGACTCATTTACAATTATGTTAAGTAATACGACTGAACTGAAAATGGTAAAGCATTTCACCTTTCGCGATAATCCTCAACTACTGAGAAACTAGCAATTAAGTCTCACTATCGAAATACAACAAATCTACCACCATCTTGTTTATCAAACAGAATATAGCAATCCAACAAAATTGAAAAACACTACATTCATTCAATAAGGTTAGCTCTTACCTATAAAATAAATGACAAAATTAAACGTACGTCAAAGGTCTCTGGCCTCGCATACATGTCGCCCCCAGTTCTTCTATTAACAAAATATTAAAAGGCCCGGCTGAACCGTTGGGCCGTCCGAAGTATGTCACTGGGCGCCCCCCGAGGCGTCCGGAAATATTATACGCGCGGATGTTATTTGGATTGTCCCGGGATACATTTGACAAAACTTTGACGCATCGCCGGTAGGGCATAGTTGCGAATGTCGGTGTCAAAGTTGGTTTCAAGTATTTTTTACTTTCTCTGTACAATTTAACGGAATTTAACGTGACTTTTATGACCAGCCAGGTTATATCTGTCACAGATCGTACAGGCCTTCAGATGTTTTTATTTCTTTAAACTTGATTGCACAAACAAAATGTACACATGGCGGACTTAACGTCTCTAGTCGTTTGATTCTAGTCAATAATTGGGCTAAACAGTAAATAGGATTGTTATAAGGTTTGGTAGAGCGCTTACTAGTTTGATGGTTATTTTATAAAATAAAAGTGTAAAGCTAATAATAATAATAATATATGATTTATGTAAGTTGAAGACAACGTCAATATAAAGAATGCATAGAATTTACAATTCTCAAACTCTTACACTACTTATGTGGTGCTAATATCGTAGTTTACTATTAGTACTCAATTTAATGTTACAATCGTAAATGTTTGTACACTTAGGTTCAAGTAAAATTTTGCATTTTGTTAAATAGAGCAGCTATTGAATTAATGTGAATCACATGTGTGGCCATGCTAAACAAAACGACAAATCGTACCCGATTTCAGCAGTGGCTTATCAAAATCTGTGTCAAAGCGTCACGGGCGTTCGTATGCGCTCGCCGCATCGAAAATAGCGAAAGTTATACTTTATAAAGTAGAGGGTAAAGTTGCGTTTTGTGGCGTGATCACTGCCAAACGCGCGCTCGGTCACACAGTCACAATAACGTATGGGGACGTGATTTGTTGACAAATGCTCGCGGCCCGAACCCCTCTCGGTGCGCTGGGCAGCTTCCTTCTTTAGTTTAAAATAATAAGAGATTTCGTTGTATGGTGATGATATAATAACTTTGTGCTTTGATTTTTCGTGAATTAAGTAAGTTAGCAATGTAAAAAAAAGTTTAAAAACAAAATAGTCTTATGAGCAAAAGAGAATGTTAAGGTACGTATTCCAATAACTTGATCCTGCGGATTCCTTAAGGGTACCTATTATAAAATATCTTTTTAGCCTCTGCCATAGAACAAAGTTTCAACATAGGTACAAAGTTTGTTTAAGGTATTGAAACTGAATTAGAGGTATTTACACAAACAGCAATAAAAAATGTTGAGAAAATATATTAATTACTGCAATTGAAAAGTTCTTAATTAGGACTCTAAAACCAAAAACCTCGACTTTAAAAGCCTTTTACGCCTTTTCTAAATTAACCTACTTGCTTCATGTTGTACTTAGGTACTCCTATAAGAATACCTACCTATATACAGTGAGCTTATTCTAAAACCAATACGCACGCGAAAGGAAGCTAGGCTAAAACCGCGCACGCGACTATTTCAAGATGTAATTTTCATCTTATTTACAAGTTTATCAAAAAGAAAACTATAAAAAACGTGCTACCTGCTACTGACGCATAATAAGTATAGCAGTACTACGTTTTTGAAGCATATTGAAAAGTTTCGTAGTATCGCAGTCCACTCTCCGCGTTTGAAGTCGACTTAATTAATAACTGGGGTGTATCGCGGCGGAAAGCTAATATTGCGAACGGACAAAGTGTTTGTACAAAGTCGACATGCGGCCGGCGCGCGCGCCCCGGGCGAGACGCCGCTGCGGCCGATTTAAATCGCTTCTACAAAAGTCTTACCTATTATCTTGACTTATTTTTTATTAGAACAGCAAAAACTAGCAAGATTAACACATACTTTTTATATTTCCTAGTATATTGCGAGCGAACAAAGTGTTTGTACAAAGTCGACACGGCGCGCTGCCGCCGGGGCGAGACGCGGCTGCGGCTACGCATCACACGCCCGATTTAAATATCTCCTACAAAAGTTGCTGCAGATATCTACCTATATCTTGATTTATTCGTTACTAGAACATAAACTTTCAAAAAAGCAGAGCAAGATTAACACATACTTTTTATATTTCCTAGTATACTGCGAGCGGATAAAGTCGACATGCGTTGCGGTGGGCGCGCGCGCCCCGGGCGAGACGCTGCTGCGACCGATTGGAATCGCTCCTAGAAACCTTATATCTTGACTTATTTGTTACTTGCACAATAAACTTTCAAAAAAGTGGAGCAAGATTATCACACATACATTTTTATAGGAATATGGTGGCAACGCAGACAGATGATTCAAATCGATTTCTATAAAAGTTGCTGAATACCTATAATTTGATTATTTTATTACTTTGAGTACAAACTTTGTGTTTGTACCAAGTCGATATGCGATGCGGTTGGCATGCGCGCTCGGGGCGATAACTGCGGGTGCGGTACACTATTAGACACGATGTGGTAAAATAAAATAAATAAATAATAATTTGTAACTTTCAGTACAAATATTAATAATATTTATAAAATACAGTGAAAAAATGAAACGCCTACCCGACCCAGCCAGGAATCGAACCTGGATCTCCCGCAGTCCGGGAGGCTGCACTGACTGTATTTTATAAATATTAAATTTAGCTTCAGTGCAGCAATAAGCACTTGAAAATAAAAAGTAAAAGTTTTAGTACAAACTTTAAAAAAAGGAGCATAATTAACATAATCATTTTAATTCACACAGGTACCCAACCTATAGGTATACCTACCTGAACTTTTGACAGAGTTGCACCAGCCGTGGTCACCGACTTACTTGGTGGCATACCTTGGGTGAGGACAATGTCCAGCAGTGGACCGGGTTAATAACGATAAGATATCCAATATACAGAGAATGGATAAGAGAAATAATCTTTAATCGTTGAGCCAGAGCAGAAAACAATAATGTTGACAATACAACGACATATTTCTTCAATTGGAAGATTAGTTTCAGTTTTCACAAAGCAGCATTCAATCTTTTATTGCAGTGTAGAGATTCTCAGTGCAATAAAGCTCGCAATTCCGTTAAGTAAATATGGGCAAAATATAGGAAATATTACATTACGAATAACAACGCTCATTCTGTAAAACCAAAACCAAAATGAGCCAAATGAAAACGCAGGTAGCACGTGTATTGTGTTACGTGGAAAATGTGCAAACTATATTCAATTTCGCTTTCACAACGTGCTGATTGTGCTGAACGGACATTGAATGACGTGTTTGATCCACAGTTTCGTTACGAAATTAAATTCGAAAAATATTTTTTACATTCATTATGTAATGAAATACTAGACGTATTAACGTTTACTTTATATATTACTAGATTTTGTTCACAGCTATGCTCACGTGGGCTACATGACTTGTGTTTATTCGTAATAAAAGCCAAACTTATTAAAGGTAAATATCATGAGGGTATAGACAACTAAACATGTCACGTCATTTCAACATTCCTTTTTGATCACAATGCCTACGCCGCAAAACGACTTTGAAGGATTACTTCTAAACAGCTATAAGACTAAGTGGCAAAATTACTAACATTTAAAACGCCTACAAAGCAAAATGACTTATTATTACTGCACCTCTAATGCAAATGGACTTATAGTAAATTTTCTAAACATCATAATGGCTACAAACGCAATGTGACTTTAACGGCGAACCTCTCTATAGTAAAAAATACCTATATATGAAGGAGACTTGAAATGCCAAATACCTGAAATGCAAAACATCTCAGTGTTTTTTTTTACGTTACTTCCTTTCACATTTATAATATTAGTAGGATTTTATGAATTTGAGGCAGTTTGATTTATAGCAATTTTTTATAGCGATTAATTATGCTTCTTAGTCGTATGGCATGTTATGTATTATCCTTTAAAGTCATTTTAATTTTTGAGTCGTCATGCTGCCTAGACAAGAAAGAATGCAGACGTATTGCAAATTAGGCAAACCGCTTTAGAGATATTGATTTGAGGCATTTTGCTTTGTAGGCGTTTTAAATGTTAGCAATTTTGCCACTTAGTCTTATAGCTGTTTAGGAGTAATCCTTCAAAGTCATTTTGCGGCGTAGGCATTGTGATCAAAAAGGAAAACAACTTATTAAAGAAAATTTTGGAAAAATGCAAAAAAATACGTCATTTTTATTAAAAAATCTATAGATCGATTAAATTATTCATTTTTATAGTTATTAGGTACTTTAAAAATAACGATTTCCGCAAAAAAAAAACCCTTCATCCCTTTTTTACTCTTTTAAAGGAAAATAAACAAAATTCCTGAGACATGTTATTCTTTATTTCTTTTAAAAAAGCCAAAATTTGGCTTTTTGAAAAAAATAAGAAATAATTGGTATATAATATCAATTTTCATGTAGGTATTTTACTTCAAAACTGACAGACTTTCATACAAACTTTCACCCCCTATTTGACCGCTTAGGATATGATTTCCTTAAAATCCTTTCTTAATGGTTGGTTACGTCACTCAATTAACCTACAGTCCAAATTTCATCTAATTAGCTTTAGCGGTTTCGGCTCGGCGATGATGAATCAGTCAGGACAAGTCATTATATGTATATAGATTGAAGCTCGCCGTTTTTAAGTATTTAATATTAAAACACGCGGTTCTTTTTTTGAAAGAGGTTTTTGTTGCTCGAATGTGGCCTGCCTTTTAACAATGAACGGACTTTTGAGGGCGGCGAGAAGCTTTAAGGGTTCCGTTCCTCAGGTTGTTTGATCGAGCTATCCTCAGGTGGCATCCCGCAAGCGTGTCCTCGTGCTCTACTAGATTTTCAGAGACGTTCGCATCGAATCGGATCGGATCGAGGAACACGGTCCGTGTTCGTTATTGTACCTCATTAAAAATCACGAAAATATATTAAGATGTTTCACTCAAACCTCTGTGGTCTAGACTTCTAGAGAACCCTGAGAGATCTTGGGTACTATAAGCGGTAGAGGCGCACGTGTTGCACCACCACCATCACCATCTAAATAAGGATAAAATAGCTTTTACCTTAACAGTGGAGGATTCTGTGTGACCAGGTTCGTAACGGCGAGGTGTCTTTTGGTACCTGAGCCTGCAAAGGCATACCCGTCTGATAGCCACAGCAGTCTAAAGTCGCTCTAACGGCCTGGCCACGACTTTTAGCTTAGCGTTTTGCAGCGATTGGCTTTTCGGCAATAACCGCTCGTCGCTGCCGCCGGAACGTTGTGGCGTGTTTCATACATTTTTGTCGCCGCATCCGCGCTTTGACGCCGGCCGGTCATAGCGGCAACGTCGTGGCCGAGCCGTAAGTCCAGCCATCTAGCTACCTTTATTTATCTTTGTACAGACGTAGATGGTAGCTTTCGCCACAACATCAAAATTAGTAGCTTGTGTTCTGATACTTAAACTCGTCTCTAGAAATTGTGGATTTTGTAAAAAGTGTAAAATCTTCCGCCTTTATAGTTACTTACTATCACATGAGGTGAAGGCCAATCGCTTACGTGTTGGTGTGTTAAAATAACAAATACCCTTAATGCATTTAGGCATATTAAATATTATAAAGTATCTTATCTTATTATGTTACCTGTATGAAGAGCCAGGACGTGACCAACGCCAGACTGCTATACTGCCCATTGAATCTGTAGTGGTACGCGTAGAACGAGAAGTGGTATAGGTAGAAGAACCTGTGAACAATAGACAAGTCTTTGTAAGAAATGGTGTGAAACGAATAGCAAGATAGATAGTTACACTAGTCGGTAGAAATGAAAAGATCTCTAATCATTTCGCACATGAAAAGTACTTATTTGAACATTAGTCCTTACTACTAATGTACAAATGATCTAAATATTATGCCACAGTAGGTATTTATTTTTGACAGATTTGCAGTCTTTGCAATTACTCAATTATCGTAAAATTATCTTTCATTATTGTGAATTGCATTTATTTCAATTCATATAATAATTGAAATGTCGTATTGATATTGCCACACGATAACAAGTTTGAACCCTAATAGGCACATTATAGGAATTGTCCATAGTCTAATAGCCATAGTAAAATTTGTTTATACTATTTTGCTGTACCCTAACAGGGTTCTTGTAAGCACTTTATACATTGTAAGACCATTTTATTCACAAGAAATGCAAACAAATGAATTGAATTGAATAGTGGCCTTTTTAAACGTATGTCTAGTATGTTTGTTAGTTATTTTGAGAACAATACGAGCTTGAATCGCGGGCTTGGTGGGCGGTTGTAAGTTATAAGCTCATTCAAGACCGTTCCAATGAAGTGACTAGGTATTTTTCTAGAGCTACTTAAATCTATAAAAAGGTTTATGAAACGTATTCTCTAGAAATATAGGTAAGCTGTTTTATTATGAAAATAAGTCTTAAGTCTAGCAGTTCAGACTATTTATTGAAATATTATAGTATTATTATGCAATTTGTAGAACCTAATTAGTTTATCAGTTGTCTAGTAACCGACGAAAACGAGTTTCATAACGAAGCTTCTCTTGGGCTAGATAATTGGTGTGAATGTAGGAAAATTTATTTATTTATTTTATTTATTTATAATTACCAATCACTACATACGTAGAGGCGGTTTGGTTGGTGGCAGGACTTGATTTAAGGGCATCTGGCTAGCCTACCGCCATCATCTTTATCTAAGTATATCGTTAGAACAACAATAAGTATAAGTAACATATTGTGTTTCAACCGTTAGATATAAAATAGTCAGTGGTCCATCTCTCATTGGTTGAGGAGCCTTCGTGAAAAGCGCTGCGCCTTTGGGTACTCCAATTTATGACTTAAGATGTTTAAAAGGGTTGTTCTACATTCGTCATAGTAGAATCTCGTCACACCTAAATTATTTCTCTAAACCCAGGTTACATGTTATTAGAGGGTAAGATGCCTGTGTGTGTAGTTTTACGTATTACGTACATTTACGTATTACTAAGTAAAAACTGCTAGATGCTAGCGATTATCATTATCTCAGCCGAAGGACTTTCAATGGCGAACGTAAGCTTGCTAGCATTTCCACAGTAACGGATCGTTTGTTTTTCGATAATGATAATGAATGACAGCCCCTAACAACCAATTATAGACTAGTGCGTATCATTAATGAGCTGCTACAACAACAAAAAGGCCGGCGCGACACAGCAGAATTCCGTAACAAAAATGGAAGCCAATCCCATTGTATCCACTCGCGTATAGGTTCCATTAGATTCGTTATGTGCTTATTTCGGTGGATAAATTCCACATGTAAGAGGGCGACAACGGGCTCCGGAAAAGGGGAAGTGTCACCTCGTTATCTGAAAGGTTGCAATTTTATTTGAAATCGATATTCACTGAGATATACATTATTCTCGGGCGTGTAAGGAGATGCCGTTTTGTAAGTCGCTTGTTGCACTGCCTTTTATGTGAGACGCGTCTGTGCTGTTTCTATTATACTAAGTATTATGTACGATGTAACGTTATGTGGACTTGTTAGGAGTTAATGGGTTTGCACGCGATGCGGCGCGGACAAAGATCGGTTGGCAAAGTGTCGATATTTGCAATAGAAAATGCAATGGACTTCATCGGACCATTATGCGATCATGATTCTAAAAAAAGACTACAAATTAAGATTTATAGTAACTGTCCAAATGAGAAGACCTATCTCCTCATAAATATTAGGTAACACAAAATTATTATTTAAATTTAATAGACCAAAATTCACTTTATGATTAAAGTTATATACAATTTTACGCAAATTGAGAACAAATTACAATTTGAAAAAAAATCAAAGTTAAAAAATCCCGCATGTGAAAATTTTTATTTGTCTTTTTTCAAATCAAAACTCACTTATTTTAGCTACTAATATACATACACAATACACATGCCGTGTGGTGCCGGCCTAGAATTGCACCACCCCAACTCTTCCCGTGGGTGTCGTAAGAGGCGACAAAGGGACAAAACCGGGGGGCGGGCAGCAGCGCCCCCTGTAGAACAACTCCATCACCACACACTGAACTGCGATCCCCAACCCGCATGCCCAGCGTGGGGATTATGGGCACTACCCCCCTTATGATGATCGTACGAAAAAGGAAACGGCCCCTAGTTCCCGGCCGCCTCGCTATTCCTGGCCATGGCAGCGGCCATGGTAACGGCGGGGCAGGGGGTGCTAACAATCACCGGGCTACCTCAGGCTGCCGCAAACAACTGACCCTGGCAACGTTTAACGGACGCACTCTGAGGTTTGACCACCATCTAGCGCAGTTGGAAGTGGAGTTAGAGAACATTAAATGGCATGTTCTAGGGTTATGTGAAGTTCGTAGAGAGGAGGACACCGTAACCCTAGACTCGGGCCATCTTCTCTACTTTCGCGAGGGTGATAAAACATCCCAGGGCGGCGTAGGCTTCCTCGTCAATAAGGTCCTCTCTAACAACGTCGAAGAAATCTCCAGTGTGTCGACCAGGGTAGCGTACCTGATCATTCGGCTGTCAAAGCGTTACAGCATGAAGGTCATTCAGGTATACGCACCGACCTCGGCACACACAGATGATGAAGTGGAGGATATGTACGAAGACATATCCAAAGCCTTGCATAACACCACTAAGGCTCATTTCAACGTTGTTATGGGAGACTTTAACGGCAAGGTGGGAACCCAGACTGGCAACGAATCCCGGATAGGACCGCATGGTTATGGAGTTAGGAATCACAGGGGGCAAATGCTTGTCAACTTCCTCGTGAAAGAGGGGCTGTTCTTAATGAACTCCTTCTTTAAAAAACAGCCTCAAAGGAAGTGGACATGGCAAAGTCCCGATACTGTGACCAAAAATGAGATCGACTTCATCATGACGGATAGCAAGCACATATTCAGAGATGTCTCAGTGATCAACAGGTTCAATACCGGATCTGATCACCGACTCCTCCGAGGCTCTCTGAATATCAACTTAAAGCTTGAAAGAAACCGTCTGATGAAGTCCACGCTCCGTCCTAACCCAATCCAAATCATGGCGGGCACCGAGAAATTCCAGCAGCTTCTCGGGGACAGATTTGTTGCTTTGGAACCCACTGATGACGCTAACGAGACCCTACACAATCTGGTCGAAACGTTGAGGGACGAGGGCATTCAGTTCTGCAAAAAACAGCGTACTGGCAAGAAATCCAAACTCTCGGCTGAGACTCTCGGGCTGATGACAAGAAGACGGGAAACCACCCAAGCGACTTCGTCGGAGAGGTCAGACTTGAACAAGCGAATTGCGAAGATGGTACGGCGCGACCTTCGGAGCTCCAACACACGCCTCATTGAAGAGGCGATAGAGCGAAACCGAGGGTCCAAAGTATTCACTCAGCAGCTTGGCAGGAGCCACCTGACGAAGCTTAAAACGCACGACGGGAGGACCGTATTGTCGAAGCCGGAGATCTCCGCCGAGATAGAGGATTTCTATGGCCGATTATACGCTGCACATGCCCCTCGTCCCCGACGAGACGACCACGATTCCAGAGCCACCTTGACACGCCACTACACCGACGAACTGCCAGACATCAGTCAAGACGAGATCGTGTTAGCTCTGAGACAGCTTAAAAATGGAAAAGCCCTCGGTGAGGACGGAATTACATCAGAGCTTTTGAAAGCTGGAAGAGCCCCTGTTATACAGGAATTGCAGAAGCTCTTCAACGCCGTCCTTCACAGTGGGAGAACTCCAAAGGCGTGGAGCGGGAGCTTGGTGGTGCTCTTTTTTTAAGAAGGGCGATAAAACTCTGCTTAAAAATTACAGACCCATCTCGCTCCTGAGCCATGTCTATAAGCTTTTCTCACGAGTGGTCACGAATCGTCTCGCCAGGAGAGTCGACGAGTTCCAGCCACCGGAACAGGCCGGGTTTCGCGGAGGATATGGTACCATAGACCACATTCACACAGTGAGGCAGATTATACAGAAGTCTGAAGAGTATAATCAGCCCCTGTGTCTGGCTTTTGTGGACTATGAGAAGGCCTTTGACTCTGTCGAAACCTGGGCTGTTCTGGAATCCTTACAGCGATGCCAAGTGGACTGTCGTTATATCGAGGTGTTGAGATGTCTTTACGAATGCGCCACCATGAATGTCCAAGTACAGGGCCAGCAGTCCAAACCCATCCAATTGCGCAGAGGAGTGAGACAGGGGGATGTCATATCCCCGAAACTGTTCACAAGCGCGTTGGAAGATATGTTTAAGACGCTGGACTGGAAAGGGAAGGGCATTAACATAAACGGTGACTACATCTCACACCTGCGATTCGCTGATGACATAGTCCTAATGGCGGAGTCGCTAGAGGAGCTGAACCAGATGCTGTACGGCCTAGCTTCAGCCTCGCGACGCATCGGTCTTGGCATGAATTTGGACAAAACCAAAGTCATGATCAATGGCCACATTGATCCGATACCGGTCGTCGTACATGGCCACCTTCTTGAAATCGTTTCTGAATATACTTACCTCGGGCAGATTCTGCAATTAGGTAAAAACAATTTTGAGAAGGAGGCCAAGAGGAGGATCCAGCTGGGCTGGGCAGCGTTTGGGAAACTACGTCGAGTCTTCTCGTCATCCATACCGCAATGCTTGAAAACGAAAGTTTTCAATCAGTGCGTCCTACCCGTCATGACCTACGGAGCTGAGACGTAGACACTCACGGTAGGGCTGGTCCACCAGTTTAAAGTCGCTCAGCGAGCTATGGAAAGAGCTATGCTCGGAGTTTCTCTGAAGGATAGGATTCGTAACGAATACATCCGACAGAGAACCAAAGTCATCGACATAGCTCTAAGAATTAGCAAGTTGAAGTGGCAGTGGGCCGGCCATATCTGGCGAAGAACCGACAACCGCTGGGGTAAACGTGTTCTTGAGTGGAGACCACGACTCGGTAAACGTAGTGTAGGACGCCCTCCGGCCAGGTGGGATGACGACCTGCGAAAGACTGCAGGCAGATGCTGGATGCGTCAAGCTGAGGACAGGGCGCTATGGCGCTCATTAGGGGAGGCCTATGTCCAGCAGTGGACTAAGATAGGCCGATGATGATACACATACAAACATATAGAGACATGCTAACGTAATAGCTGTTACAGACTGAACGAGAGTGCGGCAACTTCATACAAGCTCTCCGAAACGCACGCACACAAGCTCGCTGTTCACCTACATTAGCACACGGAAAAAAAAACGGGAAAGGAGTACGCGATGACGCGGGCTGTCCCCGCAATCGCGGATCGAGCAGCGTATGTTGCTATAGTAACGAAGAATAATAAGTATGTCCTGAGCGCTGCCGATCAGTATACACGTATTTTTCTTGGTTTGGGTGTCGCGATTGCGAGTTTTGTTGCATATAGGTGGGTGCCTATTGAAAATGTCTGGAAAAAAAACCTGTTGTGTATGAGGATGTCTCAACACACACAACCATAATCCCAGTTTCCTTTTCTACTCTTTTTACTTTGCCGACAGATATAACAAGGTAAGTTTACAATATAAAAGACACCCAAATTCACACAATAATAAATTAACTATGTGTGACTCAACCCTAGCCGGTAGGTAAAGCTTGGTACGCCGATTCAACGTCGCGGCACTGTTGCCACACTCTCGTTCCCTCTGCTGTTACTTTTTGGTGTAAAAAAAGACCTATGTCCTAGTTTCTATGTCCATGCAGACGATGTTACTGACAAAATAACCGATAAGTGAAATTAAACACCAGAATTTGGCAAATCTACACGGCACTTATTTTCTAGAGTCACAAATGAGAGTTATTACTGAACGTAACACTGAATAAACGTATAGGATACACTATTAGAATGTTAATATGAGCACAACACTAATTAGTAGCTCGAGATTAATCCCTTAGCTTACCGTATGCTTAGATTAATTCCACGATGAAATACACCGGAACAATATTGCTTTAAGCCGCCATAGATTCCTAAACTAAAATGTAGTTATTTTTAAATGTTAAACCTGGTTTTCAGATAGCAATTAATTTAAAATTTGTTCGAAACTGCGAGTGATTTTGCTACAATTTTAATCCGCAATGCATCTCAATCAAAAAGTTACAGACAGCTATAGTGTAATTGAAACCTGACTCGGATGGACAGAGAGTGCGGGTTCGAATCCTGCTTGTGGAGTTTTTTCAACACTTTTCCACTTTTCACAATACCCATTATTGTTCTCTGGCAATTACCATTTATGAATGTAACAAAGTTTAATAATAACTTATAAAAATAAGTAGGCAAGAGAGGATTCATCACCACAAACTGCCGTCTGTTTGCAAACGTTTTATTTTACGTTTCAATGTGAAATATAAAAAAAATCTAATATGTGGCAGTCTTCAGGTCTATAATTATATATTTTTTTTAAATATTTATAAAACTTGTAATTTTTCAATGTAGGTACTGAAACGACAATCTAGTATCATAACATTATATACACAACACAAGCCGAGGTTTTAAATGAAAACTGAACTCTATCACCAATATCATTTTGTATTGCATCACAACAAAAATAAACTTAAGCCGCTTCTAGATTTAAGCCTCAAGTATTGTGTTGGTACTTAACATAGATAAGATAAACTGTAAGCTTCGTGGGTCCACCTCTTTGAGAGCACCTTTTAGGTGATCCCTGACCAGGCTCAGGCGTCGATCCTTTGAGCGACATCAAACGTGAGATTACAGAAACATATTAAACATTTTCCGAAAAAAACCAAACGGTCGCCGCGTCATCTTAAGTGGGTGTTACTACGTAATAAAACATTCGAAAAGGCGCGTGAGAATACGGCGGTAATAAAAATGAAGTATGTGGCCAAATAAATTTTATTTGGAACTACAGTGTACAAATAAACTCTAACCCCCTTACAAATAAACAAAGAATAAGGTCCGAATAGTTATTCCGTGTTTTGTCCCTGTCATCTAAACGTCATTCCAAATTAGAGTAAAAGAGACAAAACACGGAATGACTATTCGGACCTTATTGTTTGTTTATTTGTAAGGCCCTATGTTTTTTGAAATGCAGTTACCGATGAGTGATTACAATAAGCATTTATGGCACTTCGTTACTTATTCAAATTCAGAAAATATATTATTAAAATGGTGCAATAATAAAAACAAAATATTAGGATTACAAAAATAAAATAAAGACTGTGTGTGTGTATTATTTGGAACTACAGTGTACAAAATGTAGTATTGGACGCCCTCAGACTGGGCGGAGCGACGATCTTCGCAAGTTGGCTGGTAAGAACTGGACGAGAATAAATGCAGATCGGTTTTTTTTGTCTTTCCGTTTTGTACTCGGGTAATTTTTGGCTCTATAGTGCATTAACCAACGCTTTATGTCTGTTCCTGTATAAAATGTATATTTGTAAAAAATGAAATGTTATCAATTATATTTGGCAAAACTGTGTGTTTTTACCACATGAGTAAATAGTTTTATTAAGTATGTTTAATAGATTTTGTAATACAAAAAAAAAATGTATCTTTATAAAATGTATTAGATCATGTTTTGAGTTCGACTAAGTCTTATCAAACATTATCTCTCAATTATATTGTGATTAATGAGCACTTAAAGCGAGTACTTTAAACATTTTTATTTAAACTGACCTAGAATGTAAAATCAAGATTTAAAATGTTGAGCTGCCTCTTAACATTATTTTGTCCAAGACAATTTAATCCAGGCCATAATGGGAAATGGAAATGACGTCACAATCGTCCGACTGCTTTTAAGTGTCGCTGAAGGAGCTCATGAATTTGAAAACTAAAGAAAACATCGAGGGCTCTATAGTGTTTATCGAAGCGCACAATCTACGACGACGCCTACGACGTAACGAAATAAATTACACACACTCATGCTTCGGTTAGCATTGTTATTGTTTTACTTCACTTTGTTTCTAAATGTTCAAACTAATGCCATTGACCACCTTGGAATTTGGCAGCATGTCATAATTCAGTCAATTATTATACCTTAAATATCATCAAATAAAATATATGAAATACAGGTTTTAACAAACGACATGCTGTAGGAAGTTCGCTGTGAGAAAACGTGTCTGGGCATATCATTTTTTGAATGTCATAGGTACCTATAAATCTACTGATACAAATAGGTAAACACGAGTTTTATGTATCCTCTATTGGTGTAAAATGTACGATGGGAAATGAGTGATTCTGATGAATTTTACTTAAAATGTAGCATTCACTACAGCAATATTCATCATCATCATTATTATCTCAGCCAAAAGACGTCCACTGCTGGACAAAGCCTTCCCCAAATATCTGCACAACGATGGGCAATACCAGCACGATAACAAAACACATTTCCATATTTCGAAAAAAACATTAATTTGAAGCAAATTTTCTACAAGAAAAATACCTTTTAGAAAAATTGTGACAGACACATGCCTGCCGTAAAGTGTATTTACATTAGAGCATTAAAAGCGGCGCACTCGCGAAGTCTTAAGGTCACAACACAACACGTCGACACATCACAACAATGCGCAAACAGTGGCGCTCCAATCCGAACGCATGAATTATTAAAGTACCAAATGCTTATTTACAATTTTCCTTATTACATCAAAAATTATTCAGCAGCAGGATATGGGAGCCGGGGTGGGGGTGAGCGAAACTGAATCTTGTTGAACTAACTCAGTGCGAAATCACTTTCGCCCTGGCCTTTGATCTCGAGTGCGCAAAGGAATGTTATTCAGTAAAAACATGCAAATTCGATAAAGTATAACACAATATTATGGAGAGCTGCCGTGGCGTCGCGGCGACAATACGCCGACATCGGCGGATGCCGTGAATATTATTTGTCGATGAGATTCGGCCTTTCGATGTTTGATGCTTCATAGAATCGGTGTAAAGCGTTATGGCTTTTAATATTTTCTTGTAGACACTAAAATCTCCTTAAAAATTTTACGTCATTATCTAGTCGTCATTTACGTATTTACGTCATTAATCAGTTTATAGACGTCCCACTGCTGAGCTTTTCCTTATCAACAATATCGCATTTTACCTATCTTTCGAGTAAGTTGGTTAGCAATTGTTCTATCTAAGCTAAGGTAGAGATAATGAAACGAACTGACAAGAAGATAGTTTTAGGAATCAATTACCAAGGTTAAACTATAAGAGAAGCTTCAAGTATTTTTATATCAACATCAAAAGCATACATACTACATTTTTAAATATTAAAATATATACCATAAAATCGTAACATATTTTATACGAGAAAGTGATTTACTCATCAAAATATTATTAAAAATTCAAGATGTGACGTTGAGGAACGGACCGCTTTAAGCATATTTACATACATTTCACTTATTTAGTTTATTATTCCGTTGTCTGAATATTTCATGGCTTCATCTTAACCTGTGATGGGCCGTTGAAATGTAAAAGGCGGATCGCAATAAGGTTACGACTTTCTTTTAGAAGAAATTGCGTTAGGTGTGTTCAAAATATGACAACATAATGACAAACGAGATGGCAGAACATTGAGAAAAACTACTGCTTGATACTCACGTTCAGAATAAGGGGTTAAGTCAACGGTCTTTAATCCTTTAATTATGTACATATTTTTATTTTATCTAAAAGGGTCTTCGAACAGTACATTTTTACATTAAGTGTCGGCCAAACTGCATGACAGTTTGTTAACGGTTACTATAGTTCTCACAACATAACTGTATAAATATATCGTATATAACCCATGTATATACACACGCCTGCACATCACAAACGGCCGAACTCCCCCAATAAACCATGAACCCTGTTTATGGACATTGATTCAATGAGATTGAGTATTTGATTCCTAATTTTTTAGGGTTCCGTCTCTCAAAAGGAAAAAACGGCACCCTTATAGGATCACTTTGTTGTCCGACTGTCTGTGTATGTCTGTCTGTCTGTCTCTCTATCTGTCAAGACCCTTTATCTCAGGAACGCGTGGAGGTATCAAGTTGAAATTAGTACCATATACTAAGGTCTGCGGTCCCTTGAAACTGTGAAAAAATCAAACTTCTAAGTCAACGAAAAAAAAAGATACGGCCGTTTATGTCGCAAAAACGTATATTTTGACATTCTCAAGCGAATCAAAATTCATAGGGTACCTACTTGCCGTTGACCTAGAACTATGAAGTTTGGCAAGTAATATCGTCTTATACTACAACTACAGGGAAAAATCTGAAACTATACAAAGGACATAATTTTTTTTGGGTCTTTTCTGAAAGTGCTGGCCAACAAAAAAAATGGTAGGTATTATTAGAACTAGCCATTTGGAGTAATAGTTAATATAGCACAAAAGTGTGGGATTGCTCTGAGCCAGGTTATACAAGTTCGAAGATTCATCATTTTCTTATAGTTACTTATTGACTCCTGAAAGGGCTGGAAAACATAAAATAATGATAGATATAGTTAGAACTAATGATCCGAAGCAATTGTCATTGTGAAGCGTCAAGCGACCGCTTTGAAGTTAATACGAAAAAAAAATGAAAAAAAAAAAAATGTATGAAAATGATGAATCATCGAACTTGTATAACTTGGCTCAAAACAATCCTACAACTTTTGTGCCATAGTAACTATTACTCTAAATGGCTAGTTCTAACAATACGTACTATTTTTTTTTGTTGGCCGGCACTTTTAGAATAGGCCCAAAAATGTATGGAGCCCGAATGATCTCCTTTAATTAGATCACAAAAAAACAGGGTATTTATGCAAGGAACGGGGGTCAACATTTTGAAGTAAGTTAACCGTGTCATGTGGGGTATCGTATGAAAGGGCTTCATTTGCACAAGCTTAAACAGATTGGTAATTATTTTTATAATGTATAGTTTTCGATACCCATAAATTTATACGGAACCCTCGGTGGGCGAGTCCGACTCGCACTTGTCCGGTTTTTTTATTTTTATTTATTAGGACAACCAACAAAACACACAAGTTAAATTAAAAATAAAAATAAAGAAGTCCTAATCTAAGTGCTGTCTAACTTACAGGTTGCCACGGCATGCAATTATGTAACTAGCAAATATATTTTTTAACTTTATTTAAATTTACCTAAGTTTACACAAAACCAAACTACAAAAAATATCTAATGTGAATCCAAACTAAGTATAGACCTGATTGTGAGACATTTCAAAAGGTCCACAATGTAAAAATAAATCCCCATGTGTGTCGCAAATCTGAGTCTGTACCTTTGAGTATGTTATCAACTCGATGGGACAAGGTCGTTGTAGAGTGAAAAGGTCGCGATTAACAATTCAACCTCTTATGTCATTAGGGGCAGATGTCAAAATTGTGTGACGAGTTCAATCGTGGCAATGTTGTGGGTGAATGTAGGCCTACAAGGCATAAGATATGGCGGGTTAATGGAACAATATCAAGTTTTTTAAATTAGCGAGAGTTACTTGTTAATTATGTAAATTAAGTACAAAACAAAAACCTATATTCCAAGAGCAAGCAACACTAACGGGAATATGATGATCATACCTCCTGACCTCATCCATACTAAACGAGCTTACAGTGTTTACAAAAACGAATGCATAATCGCTGTACATAAACATACCGCTTTTAAGAGTTCCGTAAAGAGTATTGGAATTTTCTATATTATTAGTTAATTCTTTTTATAAAAGTACTTATCTATTGACAATGTAAACATTCATTTTTTTATATACTTTTTACGTAATATTCATTTAGATGGTTCAAAGATATTTTAATACTTTGTGTAATTGAATTTAAGTTAATGCAATGGCAACACAAAAACCGGAACGAAGCGGAAAGCTTGTAGAGTGGCTGTCAGCGGACAGCCAAGATGGAGAGAAGATCGTTGTTGGTCGTAACGGCATAAAATTGTTAAAACATACTCAATAAATAGTGATTTTGGAAAGTAATTGTTCTATTATTGGCTACGAAAGTATCTAATTCAACAAGAACAATGGTAAATAGCAACTCAAGTATTCCGCGTATTAGAGAAACTACTAATAATATTACTAGTTTTGCAAATCAAAGTAGAGGCAATTTTTCCATTAGGTTAAGCGGAGACGTAGGTAAGATTTTGTTTGAGTCCGCCGCCATGTTCACGTCTCGCTGAAACTTGAGTCGACAGCATAGAAATGCGCAAGCTGCATAGGAACATAGCGCACAGGTTTTAATTTTATAATTTCTCAAAACAAAATGCGATCAGCCCCGCGTCCGCCGCCATCTTGCGCGCGCCCCACTGTAAGTTGAGTCGGCAGCGCGGGCGACCGCAGGAATGCGCAACCCGGGCTGCGCCACTAACGAAATGAAATTCCGCGGACATTCCGCTGGGCGGTGGTGGTTACGTGCGCGACTACCAGCGCGCGGTGGCAACACCAACTATCCAATAATAGTAAGGCCGTGCGAAAAAGGTTGACGTTTCAGTTCATTGATGTCGACCATCCGAGCGTCCATTATATCGATAGCGCAAAGCTTAATTAACTTACGATGCGTGGGTTCATTTTAAAAGCATTACTCTATGTTTCGTCTAGTATGTACCAATGTTTTTATTTGGATACTAATTTCGCTTATGTGGGTATATAGGAAAATTTACGATTGATTAAATTTACAGATGACAATGAGTATTTACTTCGTTTAATGCCTATAAGTTTTTAAGTATGGGACAGAGAGTTCTGTGATGGACTGAATTTCATTTGAAATACACGTAAACATTCTGCACATAGGTATAAAAAGAATTAAGAAAACTAAAAGCGCAGTAACAAAACTGCTTCAAAAGCAGACATTCATACATTATTCCCATGTTGCCAACCAAATTCAAGCCATCCAAAACTAAGTTCAAACCGCCACGTATCTCCCGTTCAGTGTCTATAGCGTAATTTAACAACGAAGCGAACCTTAAAGGAGCACAGATCGCGAATGCATAAACTTGGTAAGTAGCAACTTCACGAGCAACTTGACATGTTGCTACCACCAGCCAGCCAGTTGCTACCAGCTCCAAATAGGCTGCTTGAATCACTCAATGGACCAAATGAGAGGTATCGATGTTTAGATAAGTCCTAACTTAACTATTTTGGAACAACACTCAATATGGATAGAACAAAATACATCAGTTTGCATTAAACTTATAAATCACCTAAGTCTTTGCCTAACTACTACCCGGTCAAGTTAACTCGGCACCTGAGTATAAACGACGTTTTCGAGCCAAGACTTAGGCGATTCATAAGTTTAGTGCAAACGGGTGATAGTATTCATACAACCGTCCGAAGTGAGGGTACATATAAACATAATGATAAGCTCCGAATCTTGAAAGTACTTACATACAGACGAAAATTATTATTATTATTTATCTACTCGAAAACATGCCGCTATTTCGTAGCATGTATGCTAGAACTCGTAATCAGCATGCTTGTTGTATGCTAATTACGAGTATGCTCAAAAAACAAGATTCGTTCAGTTGTTCTTGTAGGACCGATAATCTGACCGATTTTTCGCCGAGGTTTTATTACCGCTTTTGTAACCGAATTTTTGTAGGACGTGTGCAACATAGAATTTCATACGTTTCATTTAACCGACTAAAAAAATCGGTCACCGATTATCGTGGGCGAGCGAGAGCTTTTATTCAGAGATTTTACCAATATTGCTAGGTTTGTAGAATATGTGCATTATTTATTAGTCTTTGTATAAAAGGTAACTACTAAAGTCTGGTTTAAAATCTTTGAAATTTGATTTCAATGATGGAGGCCTTTGCCCAGCAGTGGGACAGTTATAGGCTATTTACTTTTTGGCTTTACTTTTATCTTTGAAATGAAATTAAAATATATTGTATGCATTCAAATAATGAACATTTTTAAAGCTTACTACCTACTGCATTGCAAAGATTCTTTTCGTTTTCGTTTGTAATTTTTCTGCACAGGTAGGAACTTAGGGTAAGTGTTTTTCGTAGTCCACAAATGTGAATGAAATAATTAATTCCTACTAATATCACAAGTCAAAAGAGTGACGACGGTTGCGATAGGGACGGACGCCCAATGACGAGTGGTAATTTCCCTGCGGTACTTACATCGTTTATACAGACGTGTAATAAGATTCAGTTTGTTTTTCTATTATTTCAGCTACACCAAATATAAAAATAAGTCTAAGCTTGAAATAAAACAATTTTTACGGATCTATTCGCGTTTATAGATATATGAGACGATCAACACTTTAGTCTCTCTGCGACCACGGATGATGTAACGGGTTCAAAACGTCAGATGAGAATCAAAAAAATCGCAAATGTTTTAGTTTAGTTTAGTAGTCTGATGGGCATCTTCGGAAAACCAGGTTCGTGGCATTACTAAAATGCTATGACATATATGCTGAGAAGATGCCCTTTCAGTATCATATATTGTATAATTATGAATGTTGTATTTGTCCCATAAGTTGTGATACCGAATAAATGTTTTTCTATTATATTCTAAACGTCTAAAATAAACGCAAGTAAAGTTGTTTCATTTCAATGTTTAGTGTTCGCGTAAACTTTAGATAACTCTTAAATGTTTCAGTATAAAGCCAGCAAAGTTTGTTCATAGTATACTAATACATGAGCGAACGCTTATTGAAACAGCTAGTTTAACTTGACGTTTACTTTCAATTATCAGTTTTGTAAAATATATCAGATAGATTCTTTTATGCCAAAAACATAGTGAATTAAAAAATAATAATTATGATTAGTTCAAATACAAAATCTTTGCTCTTGCCCTTGGATTTTTTAAAAAGCTCGTTGGCGCAGTGGCAAACGCGTCCGATCTAAGATTGTTAAGGTTAAGCAACTTTCGCAAAGATCGGTCATCGCATGGATGACCAAAAATGTATCATCTCGAGCTCCTCCGTGCTTCGGAAGGCACGTAAAGCCTTTGGTCACGGCTGAATTTTAGCAGCCGTTGCATTTGTACTGGGTCCGTGGTGGTCTATGGCTAGTTCTTCCCATCCATTCATAGAAAAAGCTCGTGCCCCAGCAGTGGGGTACATAAAATGAGCTGATGATAAAAATATAAAAATCAGACCAAAAGATACTGTAAGCTCTTTCTGCGTAAAACGGAACGCACCTGATTGAATTTAAATGAGGGTATACAAGCTACCAACTAATTATGAGATGACCAACACCTCCGTCTCCCTCTGACCACGGACTCTGCAAGGGGTTTGAGACGTGTAAAATAAACGCGAGTAGATCCGTAAAAGTTGTTTCATGTAAACTTTAGAAAACAATATATAAAAATTACTCGAAATGAACTATTGATCAGTACCTAAAACAAACAATTAAATGTGAATTATTAGTGCAAATTAGTGGGTGTGGGCTGTGGTATAATTTGTACCTGTTTTTGAAACGTCTATTAATTAACTGTGGGCCAAGCACGAGCTGCTATCGAAATCATAACGTGAAATTAATGTCAGTTATAAAGTCATAAATTCTATTATATGAAGTGTCAATTTCTTAGTCTTATTAATGGACTTCGTGTTAATTTTCATACAAAAAATTAGAAAGTAAGTTTTATGACAATAATAACTTGATAGTTTTTTGTTTGTTTCTTTAGTTCGTTCATCATTGAATGATGATTTCTTTGGCAGAGATTACCAACATCGTAGGTAGTGATAAATCCAAGAAATCTTTTCACTCAATATCTTTAACTGATTTAATTATTGATGAATGATGACCGATGATGATTTATGTGGCCGAATGGGGACTGACACAGTGTTGGCAGTCCCAAGCTTTTTAGTTCTACATTGACTGACTTAATTAAGTTTACATACAACAACATACAACTTAAGACAAACTTCAGACAAGCTCAAACTAACTTTATATTTATTGAAATAATTTCCAAAAATACGAACATAAATTATATCCCACTAGAATTTTCTATTTTAATTGGAGATATTTCAGAGCGTAACAATTTTATTTTAAAATGTAAGTCACGCGCACTGCTATGAGAAAACGGTTTTAGCGCATTTCCTCTCACAAAGCTATTGGGGAAATTCAATTCGCTGCAGAAACATTTTGAATATTCTTTGCATAGTTTAAAAAAAGTTTTCAATTTTACTATTCAAAATTTAGACATTTGTCGGATATTCTTTTTTTTTTGGTATATAAACTTGTCTTTCTGTTATGTTGTAAAAACAGGGCTAACAGGTTTTCTCAACTTTTCTCCCTTTAAAATGGGATTATAGTAGTTTATGCAACTGTCATATAATGAAGGGTATTAAAATACGAGTGTGAGTTTATGAAACGAGCGCAGCGAGTTTCATAATAGTAACGAGTGTTTTAATACCCGTGTTATATGCAGTTGCATACACTACTTTATCTTCACTAATGCAATTAGTCAAACAACAAGAGTAAAAGCTGACAATAGTTTATTTATAATAATTGTTCAAATTTTGGATGGTACAATTTTGAAAGTTAATGTTAATTATTGATCCAGCAGCTGTAGCGGTCGCGGGGCAAGCAGTAGAGCTCGTAGACGGAGTTGGAATATTTATAATTACTTCATTCGTCTTGTTTTCTATACTGTTCAAGATCGTATTTGAAACTTGAATTTTATTCATTAAAGACTCATCAATGTAGCTTTCAGCCACAGTAGAAGACTTCCACCCCCCGTGTCGTTTCAGTGCGGTCAAATCACCACCGTTATCTATGAGAAGGGTCGCCGAGGTGCGCCGGAAGCAATGCCCCGTGTACAACGCTGGGTTAGGCAGATTCAAAAAACTTGCGATAGTTTTTCCCAGAGCACCAAATTTATTAATACCAGTTCTTTGATCGACGCACTTCCCCGATCTATAGCTCAAGAAAAAGGCAGGGTTTCGACAGGGGGTGGGTCGAAGTTCCATGTATTTTTTACATACGGCATAGCAGTTGCCCGTCACAACGAAAGAACGATCTATTTTCGTTTTTGTTTTCGAAACTTTCACCATGATTGTACTGTCGTCTATGTTAGAGACTTCATCGAACTGGATGTTGTATAGCTCTTGCCTTCGGCATGCCCCCATTATGCCGAAGATTAGTGCAACCTGTAACAATAAACGATATAATAAGCTTGAGGTACATAGCCAAGGCAAAAACTATGATTTATGAAGTAGTAAAGTGTAGGTACCTACTACCTAATTTATACACAAAGCGCTTAAACGAAGTGTCTAGATAACTTGCGTGTGTAGTACGTAAGTACTAGGTAGATTAAATAACAGAACTAAAATACACTTACCTTTTCAAAAAGATACAAAATATCTGGTGAATCTTTCAGGAACATCTTTATTTGACCTGATGTAAACGTCAAGGACTTTTTTCCTTGTGTCCTTCTGAACTGCGTTTCAGGAACGCTATGACTTTTGAATACTTCGTGATATCAATATTGTTGTAGATACTCAGTGTGGACTTGAGCATAGAATATTTAGCCCACATAGAAGATGGCTTGAATTTGTCGGAGAGGTCTTTGAGATACACAAGAATGACATTTTCAGAAAATGATGTAGTTTTCTTTTCGATCTTCCATGCCAAAAAGTTATTATATTCTTTTTCATATAATTTTCTAGATTTATCTGGCAAAAGATTGTGAGTTACTTTACAAATATCATCGTCGCTGTCCATTTTTAACTTTTAATTTGTATTTTAAAAACAAAACACATTGCGAAACATTAAATTCACGCGTACGTGTATTGTCACAGTGAACTTGCCGCCATTAAAATCTAACCAATGAGAGCGCAGCTGCGCGCGCAGGGCCAATCAGGAGCGAGCGCGCGCTGTTCTTTTTTTATTTAATTGGCACAAGATCTTACCAAAGAGTTTTGTGTATGTAAGTTTAGTAGTTTCGACGAAGTTCTCACGTATAACCCAACTGTTTTCAAAAGCCAGCCTTATATCAAAATTTTATACAACTTGTATGAGGATTTTGACATAAGGCTCGCCAGGTTAATTGGTCGCGTTTTATTGATGTTATAATGAGATTTTATCTACACTAATGTTGTAACATTCTACTTATGTTTCCAATACTTGCCTTATAATGACTACTGTTATAGCGCAGACAACAAAACACTCAATTTAAGGAATATCACATGATGGTATAATATCCACATCGATATCGTAAAATCTCATTATAACATCAATAAAACGCGACCAATTAACCTGGCGAGCCTTATGTCAAAATCCTCATACAAGTTGTATACAATTTTGATATTAGGCTGGCTTTTGAAAACAGTTGGGTTATACGTGAAAACTTCGTCGAAACTACTAAACTTACATACACAAAACTCTTTGGTAAGATCTTGTGCCAATTAAATAAAAAAAGAACAGCGCGCGCTCGCTCCTGATTGGCCCTGCGCGCGCAGCTGCGCTCTCATTGGTTAGATTTTAATGGCGGCAAGTTCACTGTGACAATACACGTACGCATGAATTTAATGTTTCGCAATGTGTTTTGTTTTTAAAATACAAATTAAAAGTTAAAAATGATACACTGAGTATCTACAACAATATTGATATCACGAAGTATTCAAAAGTCATAGCGTTCGTTCCTGAAACGCAGTTCAGAAGGACACAAGGAAAAAAAGTCCTTGACGTTTACATCAGGTCAAATAAAGATGTTCCTGAAAGATTCACCAGATATTTTGTATCTTTTTGAAAAGGTAAGTGTATTTTAGTTCTGTTATTTAATCTACCTAGTACTTACGTACTACACACGCAAGTTATCTAGACACTCCGTTTAAGCGCTTTGTGTATAAATTAGGTAGTAGGTACCTACACTTTACTACTTCATAAATCATAGTTTTTGCCTTGGCTATGTACCTCAAGCTTATTATATCGTTTATTGTTACAGGTTGCACTAATCTTCGGCATAATGGGGGCATGCCGAAGGCAAGAGCTATACAACATCCAGTTCAATGAAGTCTCTAACATAGACGACAGTACAATCATGGTGAAAGTTTCGAAAACAAAAACGAAAATAGATCGTTCTTTCGTTGTGACGGGCAACTGCTATGCCGTATGTAAAAAATACATGGAACTTCGACCCACCCCCTGTCGAAACCCTGCCTTTTTCTTGAGCTATAGATCGGGGAAGTGCGTCGTTCAAAGAACTGGTATTAATAAATTTGGTGCTCTGGGAAAAACTATCGCAAGTTTTTTGAATCTGCCTAACCCAGCGTTGTACACGGGGCATTGCTTCCGGCGCACCTCGGCGACCCTTCTCATAGATAGCGGTGGTGATTTGACCGCACTGAAACGACACGGGGGGTGGAAGTCTTCTACTGTAGCTGAAAGCTACATTGATGAGCCTTTAATGAATAAAATTCAAGTCTCAAATACGATCTTGAACAGTATAGAAAACAAGACGAATGAAGTAATTATAAATATTCCAACTCCGTCTACGAGCTCTACTGCTTGCCCCGCGACCGCTACAGCTGCTGGATCAATAATTAACATTAACTTTCAAAATTGTACCATCCAAAATTTGAACAATTATTATAAATAAACTATTGTCAGCTTTTACTCTTGTTGTTTGACTAATTGCATTAGTGAAGATAAAGTAGTGTATGCAACTGCATATAACACGGGTATTAAAACACTCGTTACTATTATGAAACTCGCTGCGCTCGTTTCATAAACTCACACTCGTGTTTTAATACCCTTCATTATATGACAGTTGCATAAACTACTATTACGATATCGATGTGGATATTATACCATCATGTGAAATTGCTTAAATTGAGTGTTTTGTTGTCTGCGCTATAACAGTAGTAATTATAAGTCAAGTATTGGAAACATAAGTAGAATGTTACAACATTAGTGTAGATAAAAAGTTTTACTTAACACATTTATATCCACTAGGTAATAGTTACACAATAGAAAATTTCAGTATGTATTGATAATAAAGATTTAATAAATTAATGGTTTTTGGACAAAATTTGTATAGCTTGTCATTTCACTGGATCTATTCTTCAAACTGATCAACAAATAAATAAATAAATAAACAGGAACACACCAATGCAAAACAACTATGCTATCATGGTTGGTAGTGCACCTGACCCGGCATGTTATGGGGTGTGGGTAAAATCCCGGTCGTGAATTTTTTTCAACACTTTGCCTTTTTTCAATTCGCAAGTTCGCATCAAAATTTTCGTAAAATTATATATAACTTTAGAATTTATTTATGTAAGAATATATTCTTACATAAATTAAAAAAACCTTAACTATTTGTTTTATTTTAGTTTAATTTTTTAATTTTTAAAGTGAATATATAACTTAATATTCTGTGAATATTTCAAGCGTCTACCTGCTGCTGTTCTCAATATCGAGCAAAAACGAGCAAACAAAATTCACGTTTGTTGTATGGGAGCCCCCTTAAATATTTATTTTATTATTTGTTGTAGTAATAGGTAATTAGTAATAGGGTCCCGTTTTACCCTTTGGGTACGAAACCCTAAAAATATGTGAAGAAAACCCTCACCAATAAAGGTTATTGTTAAGAAAAAGGTTACGTATATACGTAAACGGTACAAGTTTTACATTCTTACAATTTTAAGAATGTAAAACTTGTACTTTTCTAACACAATACAAAAAAAATCCTTGCAGTGTTTCGTGCGGTTTCCTCTTTGTACAAGATCTGCGTCTTTAGGGTTTGAGAAGCCATTGCGCACTTTGAAGGTTCAAAAAATGCTTTCTTAAAGGTTTATTATGGATTATAGACACATAAAAAATATAATTTACCAAATGTTTCTCAATTTCAACTATGGCTCTTGAGACTAGGAAAGCAACTAGGAAAACTCAACTTTTCTTGTTGTTTTTTTTTTTACATGTTGTGGTTGTCTTCTATATTTTTTTGTGTTTATTTGTAATGGAAAGTGTCCTGCTATGATAGGGCATTTTTCAATTTTTATTTTTTTTGACGCTGTAAGGGAGAAAAGAGCTGGACACTAGCTGAGTTTCTTGCCGGTTCTTCTCAGTGCAAGATCTCCCGCCCAGAGTAGACTTACGAACCGATGGCATAGCGACATTCATAAGAGCTACTTGTAGCCTAAACTGAATAAAAGACTTTTGAATTTGAATTTGAATTTGAATTTCTTAGGCTTAAAATATCTTCATATAAAAAAATGAAGACTTACATAAAGTCACATCAAAAATATTAGTGTTTTTTTTCAAGCTAGAAGCCGGTTTTTTCTATTAGTATTTTTATTATTATCACTGTTACTATTAGTTCTGTTTTATATTTGTTTACAATACCTTTTGTAACATTTATGGTTGACAATAAAATATTGAGTATTGTGTATCCTTAGTGCTCTTGGAGAGGCCTATGTCCAGCAGTGGACTAGTATACGCTGATGATGATGATGATGAGTATCCTTAGTCAAATAAGTAAGCGATGATATTTTACAAAAATCATTTTAATGAGATGTAATACAAACTTGTTAAAGTAAGCAACTGCCAGTGATTTCTCTGCTCCGGCACAATAAAAAGTGAACCTAAGGGTCTACATTACCATTACGAGTTGTAATTACCCCTAATCAAGTTCACTACTCAATAAAGGACCACATTTAACGACACAAGTGGGCCCAATACATGCAGGGCCACCAGCAGTTGTTTGTCCCGAGTCACAGATGAAATTGAAAATGGGCACGCGTAGAGTTACAACGAATGGGACATTCATTATGAAATATAATCTTTATGACGATCATTATTTTGTTAGCATAGCATGCTAACAAAATGGTGTTCGGTACATCTTTTTAATTAAAATTTGTTTTTAAAGTGAGCGTAATTTAAAACTAAATCATTATTAAAACACGCGAACAAATTGTTAAACAAAAGAAATTTAAACGTGTACACTAATTGTTTATTGTTTTAAATACTTACACATTTCGGATTTCTATTTATATGAAATTTAAAAAAGAAATGGATGCGATGCTATTGCGATTTTTATTTTATATTGGAACTGTACTTGCATACTTGGGTTTGTTGACAAGACGAAATAACCAAAACGCTTCGCTAACTAAGCTTCGCTTCGTTACATTACAAGGGGGGAGATGGTGACCTGTGCTACAGGTTTAAAAAAAAACAATTTCAAGCACCAGTCCTTCACAAATGTAGTATTGTTTAATGTTTAAGTTACAAGTCTTACTTAGCTTTTACTAAGTTTGTGAAGTGAGCAATAAATAAATAATTTATAATTATTATTTATTAACTTAATAAAACCGAATATAACGAAAATACAGTTAAAATAATAAAACCTAATTGTGACTTATTCCGCTCACTGCACTTCGCTTCGCTAAAACTGCACTGAATCAGGGCAGCATAAAGGTCGGCCAGAGGGGACCACCGTGTTTGTTTGCCCAGAGCCATGGCTCGGAGTGATATTAAAACCCTGTATTTTCCCTACACATACAAATTGCAATAACTCGACACTGATTTGTAATAACTTAACAAAACTGTTAATATACAATTAAAAATAACTATGCTGCGGCACAGCACCTACTTGCGACTTATTCCGTTCAGTGTGCTTCGCTTCGCTAACACTGCACTCAATTAGGGCAGCATTAAGGTCGGCCAGAGGGGCCCACCGTGTTTGTTTGCCCCGAGCCATGTGTCGGAGTGTTATTAAATTCCCGTCTTTTCCCTAATCTCGGCGCCCCCCGCGGGTCCTCATCGGAAATGGTATTATTTCCCGGACACCCGATACGCTCCGCCACTCCGGAGTGGGATGCTCTCGAAAACTAAGCTTCGAGAAGTGCACTACTTTTGTTTACAAATTGATACGATAGCCAGCCATTTAGTGTTAGATGGTCTATTTAAAAGTCTAATACGTGAAGCAAAAACTTTATACCCCTTTTTATTTTATTTCGTTTGATAAGTATACTTTTATTTCAAGCAAATTTAGCAAAAAATCTAATAATGACAAAATTGCTTATCTAAATAAAACAAGGCTCCAATTTTGCTGTCTTATCGCTTTAAAGCGATCTCTTTGATACATCCAGACGGAAATTGATATTTAAAAACTTTTATTTATTTTATTGAGAAGATGAGACACAAATAGACATTGAACAATATTATTAATCAACAAAAAGGAGGTTACAACAAGAATCTATTTCAATTCACATCCATTATTAAGCGAACCGCCAAACAAGCCGTCCATAAAATGCAAACGATTTAATCTCATTAAGGGCGGCGCTAATGATGCGACAGATGTAAGTCGACCGCTAATGAAACGGAACACTGCCGGTTTGTTTCGACGCACACTTTGGCCGTAAAGCTTTGTATTTACTTGTAATTTAAATTAATATAAATTTATTTCGTCATACATATTTGTAACATTTTTTTTTATTTAGTCACATAATCTTATGTATGTCTCTACAATATATAAAGTTACGACTTTAAAAGATATACAAATTGTATGTAATCTATTGATGAAAATATTGGATCCTTTGACGCGTAGGATGAATTAATTACTATTAAATAATCTGTGACATTGACTTTGATTGTTAGATTATGCAAAATTTAACGAACATTTCAATAAGCCACATTTTCGATTTGTAAAAAGTGAAAAAAAAAACAAGTTTATTTATAACAGTCGTGGTCAAACGAAAAAGTTAGCGGGACGGTAATAAATTTGTCCATATACTGATTGAAAATGTATTCAGAATCGAAAAGTGAAAATGAAAGTATTGTTTGTTCAGTACCTACAAAAATAACAAATAACATGCGGTAGACAGGATCCTAAAAAATAAAAAAATTTGTTACGACATACAGTGACAAAATCTAAATAGAAATAGAAAAATCTTTATTACTTTTCGGTACAATCAAAAACCACATATAAAACTCTTAGCTTAAACAATTTTTCCAAAAAGCTTACACAGTTATCAGATCAAAGTATTTAAAAACGAGCTTCAAAAAAAAAATTAAAAAACACTACTGCCATGACAAAAAAGGCAAAAAAAAAGAACTAAAAGGCAAAAAACAAGATGCCATGTATTTATCTATCTGTATTTATAAAGTGAAATGTCACTCATTCACTCACTAGTAGTCACCTTTATATAAAAAATCAAAACTGCTTGATTAATAAAACTGAAATTTCCATCGCAGTCGGGGTACCGCTTTGCGGAATACTTTCTTATTTATAAGGTTTTTTCGTCATGGCAGTCGTGTTTTTTACTTACTTATTTTTATTTTGTACCTTTTAGTAATAAGTTTAGTTTTAATAAAACATGTCATGCTAGTAATTTAATTTGTAAGCATTTATTATCCAAGAAGAAACAAAAATTAACCTCTACAGATATCATGCTAAACATCAAGTTCTAGTCTCTAACTCCAATAATGACAAATTTTCATCATACAAAATTTCATCCCCTATTTTACAAGATGCAAGGATTGTAACGATACCTCATATGAGTATATCTAAATCGGTTCAAGCGTTTAGAAGTTATGGTGGAATAAAGAAACATCATATACGTACATGTACCCTGAAAAAATAACACTGCTTTTTTTGGCAGTCGTGTAAAAATATAAAACGTACGGCCACATTTCGATTCCCACGGCCCACAAGCCTATATATACATGACGGCATTATAATTATATCTGATTATGTTCTATTGAAACTTGTCACCTGCAAGAGCTTATACCGCGACCATTGTGTGCAAACTTGTGAAAACTTCGCTCGCGGCTATTGTTGTATACTTAACTGTTTCATTTTTAAATTCCAAAGTATCAAGACATGTTGCCGCTATTGGACTTTATTTTCAAAGAGAATAAACTTTAATAAAGTTACCTCTTCTTGACTTTCGTCAACTTATCGGTTTAAGACCGTTTTTATAGACACAAAATTGTATTTTTTATTTTCATTCTGTCTTTGAATAAAATATTATTATTTGAGGGTATTCACTCATTAATATTAGTCCTGTAAATCTATCCAGTAAGCTAATACGCGCTTATGTTGATCAGTAGTCTAACGGGGAGCTATGGGGATTGAGCCACGATTTCCAACCAACGCAAAAATCAATCCGTTCGGCCACCAAAGGTTCTCTTTTCCTTTACTTTTTTATATTTTTTTTATTATTTACCTTAGTTAAAAGTGAAATAAAGATTTCACAATTGTGTCGGTTTGAAGTATCACATCGGTCGAAATTAATGAAGCTACCATATATATTTTTAACCTAAACTCAACATCCAGACTACAATTACTATGAAGCATTGCTCCGCAGCTAGTTTGCTATAGTGCTGTCGTCGGTCGACCGTCACATTGTTATTTCTTAGCGCTGAAATATTGTTCGGTATAGTGCATGCGGCGGCGTACGAAAACAGTCTTTAAGACGATCACTTTAGAGGAGAGTGGAATTGTCCATTTAGGGTTTCGTTTTTGACTGCGATCGGTAGCTGTGGTAAAGTAGTCTTTGAGTGGGTGTGGTTAGATGTGTTTTCGAGTGGCGATGGAACTAGACGCAGGTGGTCGCGACAGTGCGGTGTGAATCACGCCGCATAGTCGCAGCGCGCCGCATATATCTTGGCTCACTCAGCTTGTCACACCTTGTTACTCGTTTTATACACTTAGCAGCCAGCTCGTGCTGTGATAACTGCTCGTATTACTTATATAAGAAACATGAGTATGTGACAGACTTGTACGTAAATATTGATTAAAATTTTGTAATTAATGCATTTGAGAATAAGGATGATGAATTGTCAAAAATAATTACTTCCAGAATATTAAACAAACAAATGACATCACTAAACAGTTAATTGAAAAACTAACATATTGTGTATTTGACCTAAGCATGAATTTCTGTAACCTAAAAAGTTAACGAAGGTACAATATAGTGACGTCATAGTTTCATACAATTTTTATATAAAAAAGATAAGATAAGATAAGATAAATAAACTAAGCAGTTCACAACTGAATGGTTAGGTCCACAAACCAGTACATAACATTATAAGACGTATGAAAAACGCCAACTGCTACGCGAATGTCAAAGTATTGTAAGTCGTAACGCTGCACGCTGTGCTACGAATGTTTCGTAGCACAGCTACGGTTTCGTAACGAAACCGTAGCAAAGAATAACGGTGCGGAGTAATCTACGATTTACGAATGGTTAATGTACTTTATTGATTAGAGGCATTACCAGGCCAATTATTATATGTATGGTAAGGAATTAATTAGTTTGAAAATGTTACTTGAAAAACAAAATAATTTTCTTAGATTTGCAGGCTTATTATCGAAAAAAAAGCAACCAGTTGCTAATTGCACAATGACAACGCGACTGATACTAGTTGCGGTTGCTACAATCGGTCGGTTTATGGTTTATTCTGTAGCGCCGCGCCGTTAGTTCGTCAATCTCTCGCTCGTGGCGCTATCGTAGCGTTCTACGTTCCGTAATACAAAATATGTGTTTTGTTAGCGATAAATTGCAAATTGTTGCGATTGCAACTGTTATTTAAAGATATAAGCCTGATGCCGGGCAACGGCTCTTCTTGTCTTGCTGTCTGATTAGATCATTTAATAACTGACTAACGACAGCATTCTTAGTACCATAGTCTAAGGCTAGTCTTCTAGACACCCCGGCCGGTGCCTGTATCAGTGTACCTACGGCGAGTCGTGTCACGGAGAAAAACTTGCAATCCACAGTGACGTTACTTACGATTTCTCGGAAACGGCTATATAACACAGGTATGACCGGTCGCCATAGAAATGTCACATAATAACGAGGTATCGACGTGGACCACGTGAGCGTCCATTAAGTTCTCAATGACACACACAAAGGCGGACAATGGGCGCGACGGACGCCGGACGGCGGCGCGCCGGGTAACGCGACACTGACTGGGTGGAGGTGTCCAGTCCTGAGGATGATGTCTACTACAATTATGTTTCATTAGCCAGTCATACGTATACACGAGTATTTATATACTCCCTAAAAGTAAGCTAGGGATAATTAAAAAACTTTAAACCATGCACAGCCCAAACCGTCCCGTTTCTCTTTCTCAATTTCTCGCCCGAAAGTGCGCCGGGTAACGCTACACTGGCGGAGGTGTCCAGTTCAGTCATGAGAATTATGTCTACTACAATATGTTTCATTAATAAAGGCAGTAGGACAAAGACTTTTATATCTGCTTACAAGGTGGACCGACGATCTGGTGAGAATCGAGGGTAGCCGCTGGATGCGAGCAGCACAACACCGGTCGATATTAAGATCCTAGGGGGAGGCCTTTGTTCAGCTGTGGACGTTTTTTGGCTAAGATAAATATGATGATGATGGTATGGTATGATTATGTATGATACTTATACCTATATGCCATTGCATCTTGTTTCTCATTTTCAGTTTCAATATACAGGGTGAAATGTTTGAGTGCCACCTGGAGAGTAAGTATTAAATAGCAATTTTTTAATATACTAATGGGTATGCACAGTGCCTTGATCTCACCTGATGTTAAGTGATGATAAAGCCAATGATGGAAGCGCACTTCACCCGCTGGGGACCGAACCCGGGACTTCTGGGTCTAAACCGGTGGTCTTAGCCACTTGACCACAGAGGCGGTTAAAAATTTCAGTCAAAGGAATCATTACTTTATTTTTGAAAATAAACAAAACTAAAGCTAAACTAACGTATTCAATTATTTTGTATATACGCTTCCAACGCCCAGGAATCGAACCGACTAAAATTCGCAACTTGTACTTTAATGGCATCAGTCGATAGGGTCAATTATAAGGATCAAATCTCTCTAACAAATATGGTTAATTAAATGAAAGGAAAACAATGAACAACAAGATAAAGCACTTTTACTCAAGGGTCTATCGAATTACTTAATAACAATTATGTTATAAACTGTATAATTCTACAGCAAGATGGTGCTCCGGCCCATAACAGCAGAATCATCACTGCCAATCTTAACGAGAATTTCATTACCTGAATCGGTACTAACGGCGTAATCAGATGGCTTGCGAGATCACCAGACCTCACCCCTATGGACTTTTAATGGGGATATTTAAAAAATCAAATTTACAAAAAAAACCCATGCAACTATAAACGCGTTTTAAACTGAGGTTCATAGTTCGTATATTATTGTCGCTCTTACCTGACAAAGTTATCAGCCAGAAAGCTTATGCATTAGACATTCCCGCTACCTAAAAGTATGCAGCCACTCGAAATCAAGACGTTCAGGCATCCGCAAAGAGCGGAACACACGTCGAGGTGCTCAAAGTAACTGCACTCAATCCAATTCGGATGGTCTTGTTCAAACATCTCAGCCGAAGCGCCAAACATATCAGTTACCGAGGCAGAGAGACGCACCTCGCCGACGCCGTGTTTGCGAGCAAATACGAGGGAGGAAGGGTGAAGTAAAAAATGGAGAAACGCGCCCCGAATAAACACAAGAGAAATAACGACATCAAACAATAATTGAAATCATAGCTCGCCGGCGCTTTAATGCAGAAGCCGTACGAGCGCGGCCTCCGCCCACAGCCGACTCTTTGCAAAACTTGCTCGGGCTTTCTTTGCCGACTGCTTCGAACCCCTTTCGAAGCTCTCGCAAACGACGCCGGCCGCCGCGCCGGCACAAAAAACGCAATCAGAGATAGTCAACAAAAAATAAAATGTGTTCGCGGTTACATACACATGTCGTGGCTATTAATCTCGGCGAAATCGAATAAAAGGTAATAGAGGCTCATTGAGCGAGGGAGAGGAAAGATTGCCTTCGCCCTGAATGGCGAGCCGGGCCCTCTGCAGTCGCGATACCATTATTAGTGAGTTAACTCAATTTGTGGCATATTGTTTGAGAGGAGCTTAATAACAGAGGCGAGAGGTCGTGTGCCATCACCATGGCTACCCTTGATCCTGGCCCTACCCGACCCGAGTTTCCACTTACACCGCTGTTTGTGCAAAATGTATCTTTTACAAATAACCTTTTATATATTTTAGAAGAATTTAACGCAAAGTGGGTTGGTACAAAACCATTTAACTCAAGTGGCATACTTTTTTAAGCTTATCCGTTTTGTAATAACTGCGAGTATATACAAGCATTGCCTACTTTGAGATACTTAGCAAGAGAAAAATTACGCGTCCTGAGTTAGGTCTGTATAAAACTTTTTAATAGGCACATCAAAATCTTAATGAGTATTTCAGTTTTCAATTTTCATTGTGTACATCTAGATAGAAGAGATTTGATACACAAAATCAGTTCCGCATAGCTTTTTGTGTTACATAAATATATTGTCTATCAAAACATAAAAAAAAACTGTACTTTCTAAAATGAAAGGTTCACGTATCGTTTCCTACCTGTACAAAGAAAACACAGGCAGGAAAAGCATTAAAATTTCGACAATCAAAATATAAAATACCATTGTAAAAGCTGATCTCGAAAACCGTTGGCAGATTGATTAGGTAACTCACAGCGAAATAATATTGATGAAAATAATAATTTAACAAGGGAATTAATACCCATTAAAGGGGATTAAATAGATGTTCCGCGGGATAGGCTTATTGAATCGCCATCTCAGTTACAAATGCTAGCGAGGGCGGAAAATAATTTGCCCATTGAGAATTACTTAACAGTCAGTAGTACGTTTGTTTATTTACTCCGACGCGCGTTCCCTCCACAAAAACTACCTAAAAGTAGCGGGGCCATGCCCAAAATTGCTGGCGTAATGCAATCAGTTCTAGACCTTAAACCTATTCAGGTAGAGCGGATAGTTCAAGGGCAAATGTCTAGTTAACTGATGCAAAGTCAACACAATTTGGGGTAAATTATTAAAGCGAGCTGTCGAACAAGCAAAATTAATCGAAAGTATTCTCTTAGAATTTGAACTGGAGCACTCTTAGTTTATTGGTTAGTGGGTAAATGAATCTTATTGAATTAACCTATTTACTTTACGGGCTATTAGTTTTATACGGCTTACACCTATTTCGCCTAAGAAAATATTATTCTTGTTCATTTAGACACACCCGAAGAATGGTATCTACCTACGATTAGGGATATGAAATGAGTTGGCAGTTGAAATATCAGTAATACAATAATTCAGGTAAGCGAAAACCTAACTCAGGTGTTTTTAAAAGTTTCCATGCATAATACTGAAACGGTATTCCTTGAGTATACTGTGAAGGTTCCTTTTGCGTTGTGGCTAATATAGCGTGACGGCGAGCATAAGAATCAGAAGCAAAACGCAACTTGACGATTCATTTAGGAAGTGTTCAAGCATACCGTTGAATAGCATTAGCAGAATAATATTTTATGCGCCGTCTAGGGGCGCGGGCGGGCAGCGAACGACGCCGAGGGTTGACAAATAGCGTGGATCTCGCCAGTTTATCCTAAATATTTGCTGGTTGACTAATGTTTATTATTATAAAGATGTTAGGAGTTCTGTTATATTAACTACAATGTTTGTACGAAAGTAAAATATCATATCATTTTAGTTTCAAAAACCGTATTGACTTGCAGAAGCGCTTATTGGCTTTCATATTTTAATGTGTCTAAATAATGTGATGTAATGATTAAAAAAATTACAGTTAGCCCGTATCGTCCCATTGTTGGGCGAAGTTTTCCCCCTTACGACGCCACTCTTTAGGATTTCGCGCCAGTCTTTCACAAAGGCGTCCAGATCTCTTAAATTGCAGTAAGATAATAATGCTCATAAAGCTGTGACAACCCTATAAGCGGAGTGGCGGGGACAGCGCAGCAGGGTCCGGATGTCGTGGAAAAATTGCTACTTCCGAGCCGGGCCCCGCACAAAGGGCCCGTCTGCGATATTATTATCAAGTATAGTGACCTCCGGTACTGCTGCGAGCAGTCTATCAAAAAATATGTCCGCCGCTTTAGTGGGATCGCTGTCTGCTCTGTTATGGATAGTCAATTGTTTTCCAATTTTAGGACCGTGCGTCATTGTTACCTACTTATGGCAGTCTCACTTGCCCCATGTTTTCTGAAGACTCCAATTGTTTTGCTTTTTGCGGACGCCTTCATTTGTTTAGGATTTAGCGTTTTACACGTTGGATGTGTTTTAAAACAATGTTGTGTAACATGTACCTGTGATGATTTACTAATACGAACAAACAATAGCAAGAAAGACTACCAAAAATGCTTCGAAGTAACTGCGTGTATATTAAAAATATGAGTACATATTGTTTCAAATAGTCACATACAACTAATGTACCTACAAATAATTGAAGCAATCAAACTGACCTAAGCATTAAAAACGGTGCACACCGAATAATCCCACCGCAACGGAGTTCATAATTGCCAAAATATCAACCCATACCTACCGTAAAACAAGAAGGCTTACAAATGAAGCATTCAAATGTATGAGCCGATACAGAAACAGCAGCCAGCGTAGACTGACTGTAGTGGTTCACTTGATACGTTTTCAATTGCACGCCGGGGCTGTCAGTGTGCCAATTTCGTGGCATTCAAAACAAATTACGTATTAAAGCGAGTGGAAGTACAACAAACGGCCGTGTTCGTGACGTGAATCGGGCGTGCTGCGGCGCGGCGCCGCGCCGGCGCTCTGACCGGGCGGCAGCGGCGACGGTAGCGTTTTTAATTGTAATAATTATGTGGGGAAATTGCATCCCTTTAATGAAAAGACAGAAAGTTGATTGGACTATTTTGTCCTATCTATCAAATTATCTGCATCCACATACCTATATGTACAACGTGACTTTAGGTAGAGGACAAATATTGAAAACCCGTTTAACGCTACTTCTCAGAAATGCTGTTAACATTATAGGTATGTAGATGAGTAAAAAAAATCTAAAAAAAATAACGCAACTAAACGACAATATACTGTATCAATCATTGACAATGATAATATGAGTGTAGTTACATCTTAAGTTACATGACACTAAGTGTGTGCGTGTGTTATGTGCATTTAATGTCACTTAAAAGGTATGTTAGCCTAGAGGCTGGGACATCATGTATATACACCTGTATATACATATAAGAAGTGATGTGTTTAAGAAATATATATGTAATTATATTAAAATCAGATATAGATTGGCGACTGTCTCACGACGACACCAGCAAAATAAACAGAGGATTTTTAAGATTTTGTAAGTTTCCTGAGAGTTCTCTGACCAAAATTTGCAAATTTTCAATACTTCCTTTAATAGTCATACTGTATTTATTTACCTGCTCAACTGGAATTTCTTACTGTTGGATTAAGAAGACAATGTCAACTTTAATAGCGGTAATTTTATTGTTACTACATAATGAAAAACTCATCTCATCAATAACACCTTATAACAGTTAACATTGTTGTGTGAAACTTTTCATCTTGACGTATTACAGGCAGCATATCCAATTCCTGTATACGAGTGCCATTTCATTTGACATCAACACACAAAGTATCAAAAAAGTTATTCAATTATTCAGCGTGTGTTGACATATCTGATTTGGTGTTCGGCAAAGTTAAGATTAACAATAAACTGATGTTTAATTTGTAAAGTTTGACATTTTTGGATTTGCATACCTATAATCGCGCTTCGCGTCGCTATGCTCGTAAGGTACACGATTAATTAAATTATCCATGTGCCGGGCCGGGTGGAGTCGGTCCGAGGCGAGTACACGTGACAGAGCTGAATAGCCTGCACCGAAGCACGGCGAGCGTACCTACGCACTCTCGAGCACTCGGGAATGTGTTCAGAATGTCCGCTTGCATGTTTCAAAACACTTTAGGTATAACATTTTTTATTTACATTTACATTTATGGAACATTAAATAAATAACTAAATAATAAATAAATAACTTTCCTACACTCAAACCAATTATCTAGCCCAAGAGAAACTTCGTTATGAATCTCGTTAAATGGTTACTAGACAACGGATAAACATACTTAATACATACTTATTATACATAGAAAACACCCAGACCCGAGACAATTTAGAAAAACAATAATTTCTAAATTGACCCGACCGGAGATCGAACCCGGGACCTGGGATGGCGACACCATGAAAACCGGTGTACCACTCGAAAACCACTCGACCAAGAAGGTCCTCTTATGAGATGTTTAATTAGGAAAGTTTGTCATTTTTGGAGTCGCATACTTATAATCGCGCCTTGCGTCGACACGATTAATTAAAAATTACCTATGTGCCGGGCCGGGTGGAGTCGGTCCGAGGCGAGTACACGTGACAAAACTGAATAGCCTGAACTAAAGCACGGCAAGTGTACTTTACCTACGCATTCTCGAACACTCGGGAAAGAAAAATATGGTTTGTTATTAGTTTGTAGATCTATGCAGACGGGTAGTAATTATTTGCTATATGGCTGTATTAAATGAGACAACCTCTAACTCAGAAGTTTTAGCATATAATATTTTATGTATAATATTATATAACATTTTATATTAAAGAGATAACAGAAGGTTTTATCATTTGCTTCAGGAGTGCCTAAAGCAAATGATAAAACCTTCTTTATTATATATTTAGCATGAAGAGGGAATGTTGCCATTCCCTCTTCAACCCACCCAATCGACTATTTGTGTACCTAATATTACTTAGTTTACTGCATTACAAATAAACAAACAGTACGTAATGACTTTTATTTTATTAATGTTTATATAATTTTTAACGCAAATTTTTGTTGCGAACAAATTACAAAAACACAAATGTTGAACAACCCACAATTCTTTAAATGCAATTCTTTAAGTGCAATTCTTTATCTCCGGCACCCACAACGCGTGTGGTGCCGGAGATAAAGAATTGCACCACCCCATCTCAACCCGTGGGTGTCGTAAAAGGCGACTAAGGGACCATTCCAGAGGATGGGCAGCAGCATCTCTCTGAGGTTACCTTCAACCTACTGCGATCGCCAACCCGCCTGCCAAGCGTGGCGATTATGGCAAATACCCCCCCATGACATGCACAACAGCAAAAACCGGCCCCTAGTCCCCGGCGGCCCCGCTCGCCCTAGCTACGGTAGCGGCCAAGGCAGCGACGGGGCAGGGGGTGCTAAGAATCTCCGGCAGAGACCTGGCTACCGCCAACAACGAACTCTGGCCCTGGCAACATTTAACACGCGCACATTACGGACTGACGAGAAGATTCACGAACTGGAGGAAGAATTGAGCAAGATACGGTGGGACACAGTTGGATTATCTGAAGTCCGAAGAGAGGGGGAGGACTCGATAATCCTCAAGTCCGGTAACTTGCTCTATTTCCGGGAGGGCGAACAACTGTCCCAAGGTGGTGTCGGGTTCATCGTCCACAAGTCCCTCGTGAACAACGTTGTCGAGACCGGGAGTGTGTCGCCTAGGGTAGCGTACCTTATACTCAGAATAACCAAACGGTATTCGTTGAAGGTCATACAGGTTTATGCTCCTACTACGACACACCCTGACGATGAGGTGGAAGCTACGTATGAGGACATCTCTAGAGCCATACAAGCCTCCAAAACTCATTACACCGTTGTCATGGGAGACTTTAACGCAAAACTGGGCAAACGAAGCGGCGATGAGATGAGAGTGGGACGATTTGGGGTTGGTAATCGGAACTCCCGGGGCCAACTGCTGGCGGACTTTCTTGAGAGGGAGGGCCTCTTTATGATGAACTCCTTTTTCAGGAAAGCTGAACACCGCAAGTGGAACTGGATGAGTCCCGATGGTGCAACCAAAAACGAGATTGACTTTATCATGTCGACGAGGAAGCAAATATTCAATGATGTCACTGTGATCAATGCGTTTAAAACTGGCAGCGATCACCGGTTGGTAAGAGGCACATTGAATATCAACGTTAAGCTGGAAAGACGTCGATTGGTAAGGTCTACGCTCCGTCCTGCACCCATCCAAATCCAAAACCCCGAAAGCTTTCAGCTCGAATTGCAGAATCGCTTCGAGCGCCTAAATGATTGCGAAAATGTGGACGAATACAGCAACAGGTTTGTGGAAACTGTCCAAACGGTTGGGTCCAAGTTCTTTAAAACCCACCGTGCAAAAGGAACCAAAAAGTTCTCAGACCATACTCTCAAACTAATGGAAGAGCGGCGCGCAATGGTTCTGCTTTCCTCAGGTGATGCGTCTCAGTTTCGGCGGCTAAATAGGCAGATCTCGAAGTCTATGACTCGCGACATGCGCCAATTTAATACTAACCGTATTAAAGAGGCCATTGAGCGGAACAAAGGCTCAAAAGTGTTCGCAAGAGATCTGGGTATTGGGCAGTGCCAACTGACGACGCTGAAAACCGATGACGGCAGAACTGTCACGACCAGGTCCGATGTTATGGGAGAGGTCGAGAAGTTCTATGGACAGCTTTACACATCCACACGGCCATCTGTACGCTTAGCTAGAGACCCTAGAGCTAAGTTAACCCGGCACTATACCGAAGACATCCCGGACATCAGCCTATACGAGATTAGTATGGCTCTCAAACAGCTCAAAAACGGCAGGGCACCAGGTGCTGACGGAATTACGGCCGAGCTTCTGAAAGCAGGCGGAAGACCGGTACTCGTAGCTCTTCAGAAGCTATTTAATTCCGTCGTACTAGGGGGCAGAACGCCAGAGACGTGGCACAAAGGTATGGTGGTACTGTTTTTCAAAAAGGGCGATAAAACCCTGCTGAAGAACTACAGGCCCATCTCACTTCTAAGCCACGTCTACAAGCTGTTTTCGAGAGTCATAACGAATCGTCTCGCACGCAGGTTTGATGACTTCCAGCCTATCGAACAGGCCGGTTTCCGAAAAGGCTTCAGCACCATAGACCACATACATACGCTGCGGCAGGTTATACAGAAGACCGAAGAGTATAACCAGCCTCTTTGCTTAGCGTTTGTGGACTATGAAAAAGCCTTCGATTCGATTGAGACATGGGCCGTGCTACAGTCTCTCCAGCGGTGCCAAATTGACTATCGGTACATCGAAGTGTTGAGGTGTTTGTATGAAAGCGCCACTATGTCAGTCCGTCTTCAGGACCAGAGCTCGAAACCTATACAGTTGCAGCGAGGAGTGAGACAGGGAGATGTGATTTCTCCGAAACTGTTCACTGCTGCACTGGAAGATGTTTTTAAGCTTCTGGACTGGAAAGGACTCGGCATCAACGTCAACGGCGTATACATCACTCACCTTCAGTTTGCTGACGATATAGTGGTCATGGCTGAGACCCTGGAAGACCTCGGCGCAATGCTCGGTGACCTTAACAGAGTCTCTCAACAAGTGGGTCTTAAAATGAACATGGAGAAGACGAAAGTTATGTCGAACTCACGTGTCGTACCCACTCCTCTGAAGGTTGGGGACTCTGCCCTTGAAGTTGTGGACAATTATGTTTACCTGGGACAAACGGTCCAGCTAGGTAGGTCCAACTTCAGCAAAGAGGTCAATCGTCGAATCCAATTAGGCTGGGCAGCGTTCGGTAAGCTACGAAATATCTTCTCGTCCGATATACCGCAGTGTCTCAAGACGAAAGTCTTTGACCAGTGTGTGTTGCCAGTGATGACATACGGGACTGAGACGTGGTCGCTCACTATGGGCCTCATAAAAAAGCTCAAGGTCACTCAAAGAGCAATGGAGAGGGCTATGCTCGGGGTTTCTCTGCGTGATCGAATCAGAAATGAGGAGATCCGCAGAAGAACAAAGGTAACCGACATAGCCCGAAGAGTTGCTAAGCTCAAGTGGCAGTGGGCAGGTCACATTGCTCGCAGGACTGATGGCCGCTGGGGCGGGATAGTCCTGGAGTGGCGACCGCGTACCGGAAAGCGCAGTGTGGGCAGGCCTCCAACAAGGTGGACCGACGATCTGGTGAAGGTCGCGGGAAGCCGCTGGATGCAAGCAGCACAAAACCGGTCGTTGTGGAGATCCTTGGGGGAGGCCTTTGTCCAGCAGTGGACGTCTTTTGGCTGAGATGATGATGATGATGATGAAATGTTGAAAAAATTTCCACGAGCAGGGTTTGAACCTGCACCCTTCTGACATACCGGGTCAGGTGCTCTTCCAATTGAGCTATCGTGGTTCTAACCAGCCCGCCGAAATTATTCAACACTATTTACTTTTTACTTTGAAAGCCAAAGGCGCCCATTCAATGTTAACAACTACCGTCATTAACATCCGATCATAATATTTTTACAAATACTAAAGATCAGTTAAGAAGTAGGCAAGCTATTTATTAACGCAAATTTTTGTTGCGAACAAATTACAAAAACACAAATGTTGAAAAAATTTCCACGAGCAGGGTTTGAACCTGCACCCTTAAAAGTAAATAGTGTTGAATAATTTCGGCGGGCTGGTTAGAACCACGATAGCTCAATTGGAAGAGCACCTGACCCGGTATGTCAGAAGGTGCACCCTTCTGACATACCGGGTCTTCAAACCCTGCTCGTGGAAATTTTTTCAACATTTGTGTTTTTGACTTTTATTTTCTTCTTTCTAATGGACTCATTAAAACAACACAGTAAACAATCCACGGCTGTTTTTTTCGCTACATCACATTGTTTTTCTTTCTTATTTAGTTTCATGAATTAGCTTAATGATATCAAAACAATGGGATAATAGAAGAATTGAAAAGTAAACAACAGAATTGCTACATTTCTGATAATAAAAAAACATCTTACTATAAAAATAAAGATAGAATTTTTTTTTTTAAATAAAGACTTTTCCTCTTGTTTTTGTTGTATTTATTATCATAGTACACCTTCGATCAATCACACACTTTTCCATAGATCTATTCATGAATGAATTATGAATATGAAAAAAATATGAATTTGTTTTAAATTCTTTCAAACAGGTTGCTACTAATGAACAACACAAAACTCTTTTCTGAATCAGACAAAAAAAAAAAGATTCATCGTTTTATTTCATATCCTAATGCAATTAAAATAAACAAAACAGCATCAGTGCTACTCTATTTATTTATAGGCTAAGCAATTAAACTAGAATCTCGTAGCCAAAACAACTGAACAACGGATGCTAAGATTTCCACCGCGAACATTGTTTCAGGTAAGCGATACCCGGTACATAGTTTGCTTCCAGCTAAGCGCCTGGCTCATTCCAGACACAATTACAGATTTCCGATGCAGCCGGGAGCCGCCTCGGTATCGGGAAGATGTTGTTATCGCGCGCTGTCTACCATAACCCTTTTAATTAGACTAGGTATGAGATACGACACCCTTCAACAATTGTGCGATTATGAAGACGTTCCGTATTAGATTCAGATGCTGGGTAAGATAACAGGTAAAATATGATAGTTTTTGATTAAGTGGCATCAATGTATTGTATTGTGCTTTTTTGACTTTTATCTATCTAAACAATTTGATATACACATTAAATAGGTAATAGAGATTTTGTGATTATGAAATCTTCACACAGTATTTTTTGCATTATTATGACAAGGAATTTTACATAGAAAAGTAAACACCAATCGTCAACAACAGCATTGAGTTTTTGTCCTTCTTTTATCCTTCCTTTGTCAGTGTAGGTAATGTGTTTATTTTTTACTAATTATACTATTTTGGCAACTAGGCAGTTAACTATAGTTTTTAGAAATTTTTGTTTCGGTGTGTTTTGTAGTGTATGTTTTTTCCTACCTTTTAAGAGTTTCCAATTATTGTTAACATAACCCATTTTCATAACCAGTGCCGTTTCATTCCGACTCATAGCACATCACCAAATCGCTCACAAAAGTCAAAACTATTCCGTTCAAACACAATTTGATTAGCCGGAACGACTTTTTGCAATTCGCCATCCCCTTTCTCGTCGTAAGACGTGTGTTTGCCGATCTGATCAGCTCGCGAGCAGACAGCCGGTCTCGGCGACAAAGCGAGACAGCCCGCAGCGCGCGACTCCGTCTGAATGCCTAATTACGAGCCAGAGTAAATAACTTTTCTATTTGCCCCGGGTCGCGTTCGGTGAAACATTAATCATGATTGAGCTAAGTGGCTTAATACGGGGTGGATAATGGCGAGCAATGATCGCCGGGGGGGGCGGCGGCGCCGCGGCGGCGCTCCGTTGGGCGTCCTTGATGACGCATAGCTCTCGATCACGCCTGCCTCTGAGGTCGATGCTTCCGATGTTCATTTATTTATACACTATGGATGAAAGGTGGAATTAGCTAAGCAGGCTTTCCTTTTCTTTATGAAGTTATTTGTTTTCAGTTAATTTCATTTTTGTTGTCGATTTTGGACGGATGCTGGTTTTACATGTCTTTTTAATATCCTTTTGTGAAAATACAAATGAGTAAAACAAAAATACTAAAGGGATTTGGAAGAACTAACGTGCAATAACATGTTTTATACATTTGGAAGGTTGTGTTTCTTAATGCTATGAGAAAAATGATTTTGTTAACCCAGTTACCACATAAGAGTAAAGTTAGGACCAAACCATGCAAAGCAAATATATTTTGCGTCAACATTTATAGAGTAGCCGAGTCATCGAATGAATTAATAGACACTAATTGCGAGTGAAAAATAAAAGTAAGTAATCACAAGTCACGCCATTTTACAAAAAGTATAATTAATTTAACCTGGTTCGCATTATCCCGAATGAATCGTATCATGTGCCACACTACCAATGACCTTTATAATATACCTCCATATGCAAACGCATAAACAAATAAGTGTCTACACATCACTAGCGTTCTCTACACATAAATCATACGACTCCCGTTTTCATAACCAGCCGGCGGAGCCAAAGCCGCAAACACCGTCAAAGTCAACCGCCCTCTTCCGGACAAGCCCTAAGTATAGAAATGAGGAGGCGTCCTAAATGGGCAACACAAACACGCGGGGCGCACCGCCCGCGGCAGCTCGCTGTTATTGTTTGCCCCCAAACTAGAAGCCCGGCCGCAGCTTCCGAGCAGAAGTTTTAAAAGAAACCACGGCTTTCTGGCAGCAGCGCGGCGAGTCTTCCGCGAATGCCGCGGACGCGTTTCGGAAAATGAAATTCTGCGCAAGACAGTTTTGATGCTGGTAAAGTTGGAAATCTTCGTTCCGTTATTTAGTGCGCGGCTGCTGGCAGCAGCTATGGCTATAGTTGAACAGACGTAAATAACTTTATTGTACCTAGATAAAATGTTTTTATTTTTTTACTTATTAGCGTTTACCGTTTTAGTAACCTTTGGTTCTTACTATAATACAAATTAACTTTGTTTTGTCTCTCAATGGAAGAGCAGAGTCTTTAACCAAAAACAATTTTTTGTTTAAATGTTTTAAATGGAGACTCTAAAACCATGTAGACTGATGTAAACTCTAAAGCATATACACGGTGCTGATGTCCAAAGCCGTTAGCAAAAACAATATAACCGCTTGTGTGTTTGAGACTGAGTCAAGTTTATTACTTTCTAAACCTTGTTTTTATTAAAAATCTTTTATACTCCAAAAAAGGCATTAATTTTATTTAATATTTAATAACAATATTTGATAAATTCGTTTTCTCCCAAAAACGCTGTTCAGAGCTAAGCCCATAATGAATGATGTTCTTTTATTATTTCCCTCTTTGACCATGTTAAAGATAAGATTAATTTTTTTTGCCGTTACATTGTTGTTTTTATGACATATTTCGATAAGATGGTTGTAACTAGCCTTACAGACTTAAAACGAACCCTACCTAAAATCGAAATCGGGACGTTTGTCTAACCAGTAGACCCCAGAGCGATTGCTGTTCTACCTTGGAGAAAGAAAAATTCCTTCTCCAGTACTAATGGGAATGACGCTGAAATCGAATTGGACAATAAGATTGGCTCGCAAAGTACATAGCAGGTATGGAACATCTTATAGACATAATATATCTCAATACATACAGGGTGTCCCAAAAATGGCACGCCAGGCTAATACTGGAGATAGCTTAGCTATAAACCTATCAGATAAAAAAAAACAAAAAAAAATCAATAAAAAAAAATATTAAAAAAATAAAAAAGAACTAAAAGTGGAGTTTTGAGAAAAGAAAAAAGTAGCATTTTCTCCAAAACTAAGAGACTTTTACTAGAGTCATGTTATTTTTATCTGATAGGTTTAAAAAAACCTAAAAGTGGAGTTTTTAGAACATAAGAAAGTGTCATTTTCTCCAAAACTATGAGACTTTTACTACAGTCATGTTATTTTTATCTGATAGGTTTATAGCTAAGCTATCTCCAGTGTCAGCCTGGCGTGCCATTTTTGGGACACCCTGTATCCCTCGGAGGTCGAGTATTATCCAGATGTCTTGGGTTCAGTTCCCAAGGCAATGTGTGTTACTGACTTTCGGAGGCAAAGCTTTTTTCTTCATATCTCACGGGTAAGTACTTGGCGTTCCTTTCACCTGATGCGAAGGTGGAGGCACACTTCACCCGGAATCCTTAACTAGTGAGGCATTGGCTATCTAATCTCTAGCTGCCGGAACACAACAATGCTACAAACATTGATGTTATGGCGACATATTTAGATAAGATGGTGGTAGCTGGCCAGGCGGATAAACGAGCCCTACCACCAACCGCACAGAGTACACAAACATGTACACACCGCTGGAAATCGAAACCACTGGGTCCACTGGGTCTAAACCGGGACCACTGGGTCTAAACCGGTGTTCTTACCCTCTAGACCACAGAGACGGTTGAAAGTTTCGTTTGTCGGAAGCGTTTATCGGAATCTTTAGATTACCAACGCGCAATTCGGAGCTTTGTGATTAAGCTAATGCCTATCAAGTGTAGCGATGCTTTGATTTCAATAGTGGAGGCCTTAACCAAGCAGCATATAGGGACAGCAAATAGTGGTACTTATTTTTATTTGTATCTGTGGGTAGTGGTACAAAACTATTTTTTTTTTTATATTATGTGACAATTTAGTCGTAGCGATTATTCAAACCTTATCAGAAGCTGGTTAACGCATATTCTTAAATGGATCTTTTTTTTCTATTTTGGAATTTATAAGTCTCAGGGGCAAATATTCGCACTGGTGGTTAACGATGAGAAAAGTGTGCATTTTCTATGAACAACTATTTTGACATAAGCCTAGTGCTATCATAGTTTTTCTACCAAAACAAGAAACAACAAACATTGTTATTGTTTTTGTAACATACATTATTGAAATAAAATAAAAACTAAAATATGTGGAAAATGTAAGTAGTATCTAACTAATATACGATCGGACGCGATGCGTCCTAACTCCTGCACTAAGCGCAAACATGGAGCGCTAACATTTCGTCTGATGCAGGTACTGTCAGGACACGGATGTTTTTTGAAGACCTGCATTAAATCGCTTAGAAAAAACGCCGCACCCTAACGGCGGTGTTTAACTCCGATCTCTCGCAGGCCAACGTAGTAAGGTCCATAACTGAGCATCGCTACGTGATGGGTAGTTTTGGATATGACTTAAAGTTTTATTGGATGTGACCCATCCTGAGTTTTGGGTATCCCCCCCTCCCCCGTACCATCTTAGGGGAGTAACATAGGATATTTTTATTACTACAAAAAAATTACTTAATGATAAATAAATAGAAATACGATTTGTTTGTTTTGTTGTCATAGAAACTGTCAAAGCGTTACGAAGTCCGCCGGGTCAGCTAGTGTCTCTATAAATTAAAACGAAACCCTACTCACCATTGAAAATTCCAGTTTGCAACTAAAACGTTTCTTTTCAACATTTTTCTATTAAAGTAATTAAGAATATTATTTATTCTATTGCACCGTATCTTGCTGAAATTTTTAATAACTGTGTCGATAAGGGAATCTTTCCTGATCTTATGAAGTTTAGTAAAGTTATACCTTTATTCAAATCAGGAAACAAAGAAGACCCCAGTAACTATCGGCCCATTTCAATATTACCAGCGCTAAGTAAAATTTATGAAAAAATTATACTCGAACAGTTGATGTCATATTTTAACACAAACAACCTTTTACATAGTAAGCAATATGGTTTTACTAAGGGTCGTTCTACTACTGATGCAGGCGTTGCTCTAATAAAACATATATTTGATGCCTGGGAGAAGTCTCAAAATGCTCTTGGAGTTTTTTGCGACTTGTCCAAGGCTTTTGATTGCGTTGAGCACCGGACTCTGGTGTTGAAGCTACATTATTACGGTCTCGAAGATTTTGCACTAAATTTAATACAGTCATATCTCAGCTCTAGAACTCAAACTGTCGATATAAATGGTACTAAATCATCTGGTTCTCATGTAAAAATGGGAGTTCCACAAGGGTCGATTCTTGGTCCTTTTCTGTTCTTGATTTATATTAATGACTTGCCATTTTTTGTAGAGAATTTCTGTGAAATTGTATTATTTGCAGATGATACTTCACTCATTTTTAATGTGACTAGGTGTAGGACTAATTATGAAAATGTAAATAAAGCTCTTTCAGAGGTACTCCATTGGTTTACTATTAATAATTTACAGCTTAACGCTAAGAAAACAAAATGTATTAAATTTATACTACCAAATGTCAGAAATGAACCAACCGATATTAGAATAAACGGTGATCAATTAGATTTGGTAGATTCTACAGTCTTTTTAGGCATTACCCTTGACTCAAAACTTCAATGGAATCCTCATATATCGAAATTGGCCGGTAAACTCAGTTCTGCTGCTTATGCCATTAGAAAAATTAGGCAGTTAACAGACGTTGAAACTGCTAGAACAGTTTATTTTAGTTATTTTCATAGTGTCATGTCGTATGGCGTCCTACTGTGGGGAACAGCGGCTGATATTGAAACTATATTCATTTTACAGAAACGAGCAATAAGAGCAATCTATAAACTAGGATCACGAACTTCCCTAAGAAATCTTTTTAAGGAGATTGATGTCCTGACAGTTGCATCTCAATATATTTATAATTGTATAGTTTTTGTACGTTGCAACATCAACTCCTTTACTAAACACGGTGACGTACACAATTTCAATACTAGAAATAAGACAAAACTTGTAATGCCACTGTTCAGGTTACAGAAGGTACTTGGTTCTTTCTTGGGGAAAGGTATACACTATTACAATAAAATACCAAATTCTGTACTAGATTTACCTTTAAATAAGTTTAAAAAACATGTGAAGTCTTTATTACTTATAAAAGGTTATTATACAGTCGAAGAATATTTAGATGATAAAACAGCCTGGTTATAATAAAAATCACATATTATATTTGAATCAATTTATTAAAATTAATTTTTATAATTTTTATACTGATATGACAGCCTTTATCAGCATTGTCCTACAGATAACAAACAGCGTTGCATTAAATAGATCATTAAGTTTTTATTTAGAGTATCTTGAGTGTGTCATGCTCTCTTTACTGTCTCTGCGGTGGTGGCGTGTGCGTCGGGTCGTTACGTTCCATAAAATATGGTTGAGCGAAGCGATGGCTGATTCATATGTCATGCTCGTGAACGGGTGCCGCCTGTGGAGGCTGGTCTGCTCTTGCATAATTATCTTATTTTTAGTATTATTAATTATAGTTTGACTTTGTTTTACCTAAACAATTTTTGACTTTTACTAGAGTACTGTAGTGGTGCTGTATGACATTGTGGAAATTGAAACCTTCACATAATTATCTGATGTAAATTTGTTAACTTACATTTTTTATTTTGTTTTTTTACATGTTGTGGTTGTCTTATATATATTTTTTGTGTTTATTTGTAATGGAAAGTGTTCTGCTATGATAGGGCATTTTCCAATATTTTTGACGCTGTAAGGGAGAAAAGAGCTGGACACTTGCTGAGTTTCTTGCCGGTTCTTCTCAGTACAAGATCTCCCGCCCAGAGTAGATTTACGAACCGATGGCATAATGACATTCACAAGAGCTACTTGTAGCCTAAACTGAATAAATGATTTTGAATTTTGAATTTTGAACAAGGCTTATAACCAAATCTGTGTGGCGGTACAGACGCGGGCGGGCGGTAAAACCGCACAAGCCACACGCTATGCGCCGCCAGGGGGCGCGCGTCGCCAAGAGCTTTTCCTTGTCGCCCGCATAACACTAAACGATAATATCGACGTTGCGGTCGAGTTCGATCCTTAAACGGCAACAATCGTCGTATGTCGCCCGTTAATGGAAGCGCATTTTATGCATACTGCCAGGTTAACTCCGAGACGGCGTAACGGCCGGGGTAATGTGGCGTACGTAGGTACTACGGTTTCGCATGAGATAAGAGTGCCAATTTACTTTGAACGCTGTAGTAACCGTTCGGAAGTGCAACTTTATCAATAGTATCGAAACAGGATACCTTTTTGTTAGTACAAGTGCTTTCTTTAATATCATTTGTTATTTCTTCTTTTTTCTATGCTTGAAGCCTTCGATCAAGAATATTACCTACTAGATTCCCGATAAACGCTTCAAGACAAATCCGAGAAATTTAACCATATATATATACCCTTTTGAGGTCTTAATTCGAATTAGGAATCACTACATAGTATATAATATAATTTATATAATAATAGTATAAAACAAAGTCGCTTCCCGCTGTCTGTCTGTCCCTATGTACCTATGTATGCTTAGATCTTTAAAACTACGCAACAGATTTTGATGCGGTTTTTTTAATAGATAGAGTAATTCAAGAGGAAGGTTTATATGTATAAATACATGCGTAATATAGTGGAGAAACACTGATAATTTTAGAGGTTTCACATTGCGCTTACATTGCAAACGCTGGCTGAACCCTACGAGATAAATCAAAATAATGTACTACAGTATTGTACACCTTAAAAAGGTCTACAAAAAAGTCCGCGATGGTATATGTCTATCTCTTAGAGATAACCCACAATAATCATTTTTATCCTTTACTTTTTACGAGAAATAATGGCTTATTTACGAAGCGATTTTAAGCAATACAGCATTAACTCTTATCCAATTAAGTACTTTAAATACATTGTGCATTTAATATAGATCAATATAACCCTTTACAGCATGTAATTAAAATGAATATTTTCGAAGATATTACAGATTTAAAATGAAGGGACATAGTGATAAATAAATAGAAATACGATTTGTTTGTTTTGTTGTCATAGAAACTGTAAAAAGGAACGAAGTCCGCCGGGTCAGCTAGTTAATAAATATTTGTAAATCTTATCTTATCTTAGCTGGTTATGGTATAAAACCTTATTAACATTATGTAATAAGACATTTAGTAAGCAAATATTTTATGATGCATTTTTGATCCGGATCCTTTATCTGTCATTGACCGAAGTTTGAAGCTGTTACTTTAGTTACAACTACAAATCAAAGGATCCAAATGTTATGTTAGATAATTTCACACAAGCGAAGCAATTTTGCCAAAATTAATAAAAACATTTATCAGCTTACAAACATTATATACTGGGCTGAGTTAATTCTAACATATACACACTTGGCAAGAAAACATTTAAGGGTTTGGAAAACTAAAAACCCTAATAATCAAAGTTAGAAAAAAACTCGAAGCGACAAAATTTCATAACACAGATCACAATAAAAAAGAAACTCATTCCTACATATAACTTTGATAAAACATTTTAACAATATAACGATAGGTATCCCGACAACAGCTTCCTCATGGTTATTTGGTAAGTATAATTTTATTTTCGCCGGCAACATTCACGGAAGTCCGCAGTACTCACGAACAGTTAATGAACTCGACAAAGGCGAAAAAAGCGGCGCACTTTGCACGGTTTCTTTCCAATTGCGCACTTGTACGAGTACGCCTTTTAACTTCCAAGTCGCACAACGATATTTTACCAATCATTTCCGTACGGTTCGTTCCCGTCTACCAATAGACTTGGCTATTTTCTTAATTCAAAAAAATATTTTTTATTTAATTACTAGCAAGCGCTCGCCAATTTGTCCGAGTAAACACTCATGTCTCGTGATTCTGTAGACATTTCGAAAAATGTGGCTTTGTTCCTTGTCTACAATATAACTGTGCAAAATTACATCTACTAGTCAGTGAGTAAGTCAAGACTTTTCTTTTTTTACAAGCTTTTATTTAGTTTCACCTGTCTCGATGTTTGTTTCTTTGTTAGTTTGTCTGTAATCAAATCTTGCAAGTTAAATTTGATCCACTTTCCGTTTACCGATTGAGCTGAAATTTTGTATGCATGTGTAAATCGGATGACAATGCAAAATCATCATGACATGGAGCTGATCTGATGATGGGACCGGAAGGTGGCCATAGGAACTCGGTAGTTAAACGACACAACCCCATCGAGTTTGGACTCATTTGATTCGTCTTGAAAAGTACTTTGGTGCTAGATGGTAACCAGGGTCTGATGATGAAACCGTAAGGCGGCCACAGAAACTCGGTAGTTAAACAACACAACCCCATCGAGTTTGGACACGTTTGATCCGTCTTGACGAGTACTTTGGTGCTAGATGGTAACCAGGGTCTGATGATGGTGCTGGAAGATGGCCATAGGAACTCGGTAATTAAACGACACAACGACACAACCCCATCGAGTTTGGGCTCGTATGTAGGCTTAGCCAAAGTAACATTAATAAAACGATAGCGAGGTTCGTAAAGAATAAAATGTATGGAATTGACATAAGCCGCGCTAAATCACGTGGTCAATCTTAAGTCAATCCCATACATTTTATTCTTTTCGCCACCGCCAATGGTTCGTCTTGACGAGTATTTTGGTGCTAGATGGTAACAACCCTCAACCTACTGCGATCGCCAATCCGCCTGCCAAGCGTGGCGATTACGGCAAATACCCCTCATATCCTCGGGGGAGGCCTTTGTCCAGCAGTGGACGTCTTTTGGCTGAGATGATGATGATGATGATCTCATCATCATCTGGTAACCAGGGTCTGATGATGGAGCTGTAAGATGGCTATAGGAACTCGGGAAAATAAGTATGAAATGGATAGAATGAGAAATGTTACAAACAACTAACCAGTAATTACATAACTAATTGATATGTAAAGTTATTAAAATACTAGAGGCTCGTCCCAGCTTCGCACGGGTGGTAATTTTTTTATATAGCCTAGCCATGTTACTCAGCGCTAATGTAGCATTCTAATGGTAAAATAAATTTTTAAATCGGTCCAGTAGTTTTTGAGTTTATTCGTTGCAAACATACATACATACAAAAATACAAAGTTTTCCTCTTTATTATTAGTATAGATAGTATAGATAAAATACAGCTGTAAGTGCTTAAAACAACATATTGTGAGCGTACTACGGGCTACATAACGGAAAAACACTGCTACACGCTACGCCGTGTCAATCTAGCATCAAGAATACTAGAAAGTTAAAAATAAAATTAAAAGAAGAAAATACTTTTTAAAAACAAGCTTTTATTATTTACTTGTTAATAAAAAAGAACTAAAAAATTAAAAATAATTTTAATTTTAATAAGAAAATCTTTGGTTTTTATCACAGACCCAATTTTTTTATAAATAAAAGCGTGTTACATTATGATGGAACATTAAAGAATTGCAAAAGAAAAATAATGAATGTGTAATATGCTTAATATTCTTTAATTTATACAATAGCTATCAAAGGGTCAGCCAACGGTTGCTTCACCAAGACATTTACAATAAAGTATACACCTTTCCCCTTCCTCCACGCGTGTTGCTCTCCGGTGTCACCGCTATATACTGTCACGAACATTCCATCGCACATAATGAAATTTAGTGAAACGTTTCTTTGTCGCACTTCCAAAAAATGGAATAGTCTACCAGCATTCATTTTGCATGAAGTGAAGATGCACTCAACTCAACCAACTCGAGCAAATTAAAAAAGCGTTTTGGCATGACAGAATTGACAGACAGTTGACAGTATTTCTCTCTGAGTCCTTGACTACATACTCCTTGACTACGTACTCATTTAATTTGTGTTTCTATTGATATTTCTATCCGTATTTCATCTTATATATCTCAACATATCTATGTTAATTTATATAATAAACGTTTTTTATAACGTATATTAAATATGTATGTAACTATGGTTTATTTATTTATTTATTTTAATTTTATTTTTCATTATACGATCTTATGTACACGCACACACAACACTACAGTCACACTCACACACTATTGGCCCTGTCAAAATACCATCGTCGTTGTGGTGGTGTTTGTTTCTCAGCACCGCAACGGCACAAGCTGAGGCAGGGTCCTAGTTGGCCTTCACACACATTCATCCTCCCTTGTTGTTGCTTTAGTTATTGTTATTATTCGTTTTATTATTTTTTTAAATGTTTCCTCATTCATTGTCTTTTTTTTCTGTTATGTCTGTGTGATCGTCAATAAATAATTTCTTATTCTTATTCTTATTCATTTTCCCTTTTTCCTATGACATGGGGTCCTAACGCGGCGTAGAGGCGGCAAGACTCCAATTCCACTTAATATCAGGTGGAGTGGAGGCATTTACCGTGAAAAGCATTAAAAAAAAATTATATAAATGTAAATGTGTTAACCAGATAAAGGCAATCACGAGTGCTTAAATTAGGAAAACCAAACTAAAATTTAAATTTAAAATGACAATTTGGTACACGTTAGTGTGGATTTCAGCATGGAAAATTCAGCAACGTTTCTATAGAAATTATTGGACATTACCACTTAAGTTGCTGATAGGAATAAACCGTTTAAATAGTGTAAGGCTTGGTCGTTACGTCGACAATAAACCAACATCGAAAACTTTATGTGCGATAAGTAAGATATCATTTCAAATATGAAAGACGAAATATTATTATTCATTTTCGTGTAACTCACTTTTTTGAAGGACAAAATACCTGATGATATACTTATCATGCTTACTAGCATAGCTTCAAGGTTTTCACGTAGAATATAATATGTTTATTTGAATATAATAGGTACATCATAAAAAATTTGCCGCAGTCTCAATAAGTAAAGAAATTGTTTTTTATTGTTAAAATTGAGTGTTAAAACATGCCTTATTGTCACTTACCATTACATCAAATGTAGGGCAAACGCTTGTGAAATAAAATCATTAATCTGAGCTAAAAATCTTTATAATCAAATACCAGTTCATTTGACATATAAAAACAATGATTATTTACATATAATTTTACGCAAATATTGTTGCGAACAAATTACAATTGATGAGACACGATAGCATAGTTGGCAGTGCACCTGACCCGGCATGTCATGGGGTGCGGGTTCGAATCCCGCTCGTGGATATTCTTTTTCAACACTTTTTCAAAATATAAAAACTAATAAAAATATGATCCTAGTGGTGGTACATGACATGAGGGGCGTACTACATCACCGGGCGCATATGAAGCGATCTACTTGGTTACAAGATATGGGAGATATTGCTTCGCAGTGACGCTCGTTGGCGGCAAAAGAATACCAGTCAAGTGCGAGTGGGATACAAGCAATAAGGTTCTTTAAAAAGTCGTGATATATTTAAAGAAGTAAACAGGTAGTATGTAGGTATTGTTTTTGAATAAGTTTTAAATAAATTTTAGAATAGGGAGCTGTTACAAACTTTTATGTCGTTATAATCACTACCCATTTTTTTACTTTTGATCGCTGGCCTTGTCTACGATTTAAACCCTTTTAAGGCGACGACACACTGAAAAAATGCACCAACTTTAATCGAATAGTTTAAGACTATAATATGACTAACCAATCTGAAATGTTGATATAGGTAAATTCATGACTTTATTTCCAGATGTACTTAATCCAGTTATTTAAAATATAATTTCTATTACCGATTACCATACTTAACCCTAAAATTAGAGGTGCGCCTGACTGCACACGCATATTTGGCTCATAAGATCGTATCTGATATACCGTTTAACAGACGTGAGTAGAACTCTGCGAGTTCACTGCAAAACTAATATTAAAGTTCGAATCTAATATAAGTTATTTAAATATATGTTACACGAATATCGGTTGAGCGAGTTATGTGACGACTGACGACTCACTGACTTGTAAGGGTGTAGAGTGTGAGTGGTTATTTGTAATTGTTTAGAAATGAAATTACTTATATGAAAAATTCTTTACTTTAAATTTAAGTGCACTTATGAATGTCGACTTAAAAAAACATAAGTACATTTTGAGTATTTTGACAGTAGCTCAATCAGAAAAACAGTAAAGCGAAATCGTCTTTCTCTTGTGTGTGTATCTTTTCTGTTCGATTGTTTAATTAATTGGGAAGTTGCTACGACAAGAATAAATCGCGGTAAGATAAAGAATACAGTGACTAGGATCTCCGAGTTAATAAAAAAGAATAAGTAATAAAACCACACACAAGGTTTCAATAATACACTGCCATGCAAACAAATCACAATGTACAAAAATTTTACGTTGGGTCAATATCATTGCACGCAAGTGTAACAAAGACACAATCATCGCATACCTGTTAGAATAAATTAAAACATCATTGCTGGAGGAGCAAACCAAAGACAGAAAATAATGGACAATTCGAAGTGCAAAGAAAGCTGGCCGTTTTCGTGAAAAAAGAATAGAGAAAAAAGTGGTTCCACGCATAAATTTATAGCGATTGTAATGCCGTAAAAATCTTCGGAACGTCGTCGTCGACAACAAACAGTATCCGAAAACGAAACCAAACAAAATTCGTTCGGGACGGAGTAATGCGGGGTATGGGGCGGGGCGGCGCGACGTTGCCTGCTCACAATGCTGATTGAAAGCAAATAATGAAATCATAGCGAATGGAGCGCGCCGCGGCTCGCCCACAAATACTGTGAAAAATTGCATTCCCGGCCGGCGCTCGCACAACAATGAGTGCACCAAATACAATACGCGAAAAGCCGGTCAAACACGGTACACTTTTTGCGTTTTGATATCTTCGGGTACGAAGAGCGCACTACAGTGGATTGGCTGAATCCATTTTTTTCCAGTATTTTTTTTTAAACTAACTAAGGTTTGTAGTTGAGATGTATAAGATCTATGTTTTCTCTTTATTTCATTTGGGAGCTCTGATCGAATAAATTGTCCAAGTCAGGAGCTGACTTATCTTATCATCATCCTCATCATCATCATCAGCTCATTTTTATGTCCCCACTGCTGAGGCACGAGCCTTCCCTATGGATGGATAGGGAGAACGGGCCATAAACCAACACGCGGGCCCAGTGCGGATTGGTGGTTGTTAACGACTGCTAATGCAGCCGGGACCAACGGCTTTACGTGCCTTCCGAAGCACGGAGGAGCTCGAGATGATAAATTTTTGGTCACCCATCCGATGACCGGCCTTTGCGAAAGTTGCTTAACCTCAGCACTCGCAGACCGGGCGCGTTAACCGCTGTGCCATTGAGCTCTTCAAACAAACTTACCTTATCCTATACATACCTTGACTTACCTTATCCTAATCATAAATTCTAATACAAATTAAGGCTATTACATAACGATATTTAAATATCTTTCCGATGCCGATGTTACTTTAGCTAGAACTAAATAAGAAAACCCAAATTTTGTTATTCCTTTGTAAAGTTTCAACACTACATCACTTAAGTGACGATTTCTATTCCAGTCCGTTAATAATAAATTCAGAACATCCTCTTACTCTTTTTTTTAATATAGTTTAGGGGCACAGTGCCTTGATCACACCTGATGATAAGTGATGATAAGGCCAATGATGAAAGCGCACTTCACCCGGGATCCTCAACTAGTGAGGTACTGGCTATCTTATCTCTAGCTGCCGGAACAAAACAATACTACAAACTTTGATGTTATGGCGACATATTTAGATAACAAATGTAAATGTAATTTATTTGCTACACACTAACGATAAAATTTTGCAAACCTGAAGTTCGAAAATTTTCCGTACGGTCTGAAGCCGTCATTACATTTCCCGCTTGTTGCTTGGGTTCAGTGCGGATTGGTGGTTATTAACGACTGCTAATGCAGCCAACGGCTTTACGTGCCTTCCGAAGCACGGAGGAGCTCGAGATGATAAATTTTTGATCAGCTATCCGATGACTAGCCTTTGCGACAGTTGCTCAACCTCAGCACTCGCAGACCGGGCACGTCAACCACTGCGCCATCGAGCTAACTAACTAGCTTATCCATATTGTTTTCTAAAGTCAACTTTAACGCGAACACTACACGATAAAATGAAACACTAGTTACAACCATACTCGTGTTTTATTTAACATATTATTTTGTCCATTCATTCATTCATTCACCTATCACCGTAATGCCCGACAATTAGCTATTTCCCAGAACTTATCTGTAACTAAGTATTCAATTGAGCTGTCGGCGCGCCACAATGATATCTAAATTAGTTAGCGCACGAGCTTAATCATATGCGGTGGTGTTATCGCGGAGACAAACGTGCAATTACCGCGCCTAGGCGGTAATTAATCTAATAAAGGTCTAACATTAAAATTACTAACAGCAGCTGCTAATGAATTTGAAGTAGGGTAACATTGCCGAAAATGTACCGGATTGAATGAAATGATCTGTTTTATGAAGACAAGTAGATTTACACCAAAACGCTTATTATATATTTTTTTTATTATTAAGCGTTTTTATTTTTTCTTTTACCTACTTTCCTAGTTTTGTATATTTTTTGTCAACTCACCTTAAGAGGCGAGAAAATTAAAAGAAAAACTGTTTGTCTATACCTACGTTTTTTTAAAAGTAAATGTATTAAAATTAAAATTCAATTTTGTCTGGGTTCGGTGGCGGTAAAACTGTTAAGACCATAATAAACATTTGTGCGTACACTATGCCATCGATTAGGTACACGTAACCGAAGCCGTAACTCGCAATAGTCACATAAAGAAGGCAAGGGGGTCTGTGCCCTGTGCTCTTATCATCGATCCGATCCAAACTCCTCGGAGAATCTATTAGGAGACTAGGATACGCTTGCGTGAAGCCATTTCCTCTGAAAGCCCTCTGAGGATGTTTCGATCACACGGCTTGAGGAACCCCTAAAGTTTCTCACTGCCCAAAAAACGTCCGGTTATGCTGTAAATACAATAGCTAGGGGCCGACAGCAATTGTCAACAATCAGCAGCACCAAGAGCGTTAACCGTCAGCTCAACCGTATTCCCAGGTAAGAAATAAAGCTTGTTAGTCAACTAATAACCATTATAAAAAATTGGGCGTAGGCAAACTATACTATCAATCACACGTAGCCGGCAGCCGTAACTCGCAACGGACTAATAAAGAAGGTGCAGTGGGCTGTGTGCTCTGTACTCTTATCATCGACCCGATCCAAACTCCTTGGAGAATCTTGTAGGAGACTAGGATACGCTTGCGTGATGCAATTTCCTCTAGAAGCCCTCTAGATGTTTTAATCTCACGGCTTGAAGTTTCTCGCCGCCCAAAAAACATCAGGTTACGCTGTAAAGACCACAGCAAGGGAGCCAACAGCAATCCCTGTAAAAAGAACCTGAGAGCGTTGTCCGTCAAGTGAACCGTATTCCATTAAAACATATGCTTGTTAGTCAACTCAATACCATTAAAAAAAACCGAACGAGCCTTACAGTAGTCGCTTAAGATGTGTAACATTTGACATCTCACCTTTTGAAATCAATATTACAATAGAAAATAGAATATAGAATTAACAATGACGTATTTTTTTCCTTTTTTTTCATTTTTTTTTAAATATTGTTTAAAAGTCTATTACACACGAAATGGTTGAAATCAATATTACAATAGAAAATAGAATTTAGATTTACAAATCATAAAGAGAATGCAGTAAATACTTATTAGAAGACATGTCACACTGTTATCCTGTAACACTGTTACGATCACATTTCTACGAAATCACTCCCACAAATATTACGACCTACAACGGACATTGGGCTTAAAGTGTCAATCACTGGTGGCTTCCCCAACTAACACGTAACAGTTACAGGATCACACTGTTACGACCCTACTTCCGTCCCTATTCTACGAAAGCACTCCCACAAATTGTATATATAGTAGGCGAGCGGAAAGATGTTACACATCAAAAATTAGGCGTAGGTACACAGATAGGTAGGTATTGCACACAACCAAGTACGCAGTCACGGGCATTAACATGTACAAACTTTTGACTAGCTGTGTCTCTTATTCCAAATACATTAAGAGCTACCTACATTGTTTACATGTTAACGCTCGTGTATGTACACGTAGCCGCCAGCCGTAACTCGCAACGGTCACATAAAGAAGGCAGCAGCGGCAAACAGAGGCGCGGCGGCGTGAGGCTCGCCCGCAAACACTCCACCGATCATCCTTTGTGCCACGGCGCGACACGACCGAACGACGGACCGGACGGTGCTCAACGACGAAATATATTTCTTGCTTTATTCGAGACGGATTACAGTCACATTTGGGGATGAGTCGCATTGATATACGCGGGCAGCGCACACGGTCGTCGCGTCGCGTCGGTGCGAAATAGGTATTCTTGAAGTAAAGATTGGTTTCAGAAAGAATAGCAAAGACAAAAAAGGGTTAAAAAATTTGTTTAGTTTAATTACTTTAATGTCAGTGACAGTAATAGTTTCAAAGTTACATAGTTTGGATTATTCAGTAACTGACATAAAATGGACGTCCCAATTTAACCATGACATGGATTGACGATATTTTTCTTACTTATGTAAAAGATACTTTATTTTTGCCACCAAATAAAGGAATCTCTCAAAATTCTTTATTCACCGAACAAGACGGTAAACTAAAAGAATTATCTAAAATTTAGTAATTTATCACTTCTTCAATTTATCATTTCACACCTCATATCTTGTAACTACCTATATGCAAAATAACCAAAATGTATCACTAAATTCAAGACAGACAATTATCAAAAGAAGTTAAAAAGGGTAAGTGTCTCATAGCATAACATATGAAAATATAAGACAATATCGTACTTCTATACGTCTCATTATTATCACAGTTGGATAATATGAACAAGTTTAATTTTCCAAAAGCTATACACTCAAACAATCGAGTTAAAACCAACTCGCTCTAACAACCGTTCAATTGTCTCCCACTATAGAGGTGAAGACCCTCCGTCAATGCAGTCGATTATGAAAATAACATGTCACAGCGCTCTCGAGGCGAAGCGACAGGCGCCGCGCGATGCTAATGATATACAAATGAACCCCGGCCCGATAGAAACACAACTTACAAAAATACTATTTGCACGTCACTTGTTTTCAATACGGGGACCCGTTCAAGAAGAAGGTTGGATTCCATATTTAAATAGATGTGCTGTTGTTTTTGGTAAACGCGTAGCTACGTAGACTTACAACTTCGGTGGGTAATTTCGATATTGTATTCGCTATGTGAATTTTTGAATAACAAAATGTAAATATTATATTCAAACGACGATCAACAAACTTTTTTAGATTAGCAATAATTATGATATATTCAAATTGTAAAATAATCAAAATGAAGATGCTATAATAATATTTAAACTATGATAAATGGCTTTAATTCGGATGGCAGAATGGCAAAGTGCTCGGTCCGATATCCCAAGGTTTCTAATTTTTCGACGTGTTTCAAATATTGTCCGACTGAAATTGGTAAAAAACAGCATTTTTTTGACATTATTTTATATATCCGCATGTGTTAAGGCAGTTTCTGTTGAAACAGTTAGTTAATTATTAATTCATTATCGAGTATACTATAGTAGCACTAAAGCCGTCTATACTTTTGGCTGATGACTCCTGCCATTCTTCTACCTTCTGCCCAGAATGAGTCCATGGGCACTTTCCATCAGGCGGAGCGTCTGCTTGTTTCCGTCCTGGACATTTCAATAATAAATAATGCTGCCATATAGTTAGACTGCAAGCCAGTTTCTTGGTTCAGTAACGCAAAAAAAAGAAAACACTAAAAACAAAGGAGGTAGTTTCGGTCTTATTACGATGCCGTGCCGTGTCTCTTAATAGCGAACAGCGCGAGTAATGAGATTTTAATTGAGGGTGTGGCCGCCGCTGATCCGGCGACAGATACGGGTAGTAACTTCATTAAGCCCGCCGGACGATTACGTTACCTAATGTAATTGTTCTGTTCAACAATTTCGCGCCGATGTTTGGCGAGTCTAAGTGATGCTCTTAATATTGTTTATAGGGGTGCCTCCTTGGTGGACAAACGGAACTTCGTAAGGAGGTTGAATTCGTTCGTTAATCAATGACGTGGAAAATTGGCTGCATTGTTAATAATGTTTGCTAAATAAACATAAGTCTTAAACACTTTTAAATGTTGTCTTTGGTAGACTAACTGTTTTGTAATTTAATGATATAATTAACAAATGACGAACCAGTAGAAGTATTAAACAAAGCAAAAATTGCTAAGTTAAAATCAAAGAAAAAAGAAATATTTACGAATATTGGAATTGTTATAAAAATACCAATTTAATCTAGTTTATTTTAATGAACACAGATGATGTCGTGAGGCATTATTTTTTTTATCAAACTCATACTTTTTAAATATTTATAAAATACAGTGAAAAATTTTAATGCCTACCCTACCCAGCCAGAAATCGAACCTGGGTCTACTGCAACCCGGGCGGCTGCACTGACATACTTTATAGTACTTACCTACATACTTTTTAGTTCACATCAATTTAGCTCGATCGTTCGCTCGAAGGTGTTCTCAATCAACAAGCGCCTCAATTATTCGGTTGTTAGTAAGTATGTATAACAGCAATAATTTATACAAAATCCAGCATTGAAACAACAAAAACACAAAATAAGTAGACTGCAGAAGGTAAGCTTCATAAGCTCCTTGCGCTTGAGCAACGCACGCATAGACATCCTCTCACGGAAACGGAAACGTGCAACAGAGTGCCTAGTATGTGAGTTTTGTTAACTACCCGTATTCATTCGAGTACGTTTACGTAAACGAAAATTAGTATGGCTTCATACTCCTGGCGACATACGAGTTGAGTTAAAAGTTTGCCTAACAAATTCTCGTTTTCATTAACGTAATCGAATAGCGAATGAAACTCTTTTTTTTATTGAGAGAGATTGCTGATTACCTCAAACGGCATTTTCAGCGTCACCTGGCTTTTTTGGGGGCGGCGAGGTACTTACGTAGAGGGTATCTACCTCAAGCCGTGTGAAACGAATCATCTTCGGAGGTTTTCTAGAGGGAACGGCATCACACACTTAAAAGTGCGTGTCCCCGTGCCCTACTAGATTCTGTGAAGGGTTCGGATGGGGTCGGGGAAAAATCGGATCGGGGAAATTAAACGCGCGCTAGGCACTCAGCTGGGCTCAGACTGTCCCGGGCTGTTCCGAGATCTATGTGCGCGTTGCTCGAACGCGGTATGTATTAAGGGCCCTATTACATTTTGACCGTGATTTTTGCATAAAATGCCCAATTTCGGCGTTTTTGTTCAGAGAAACTGAAACCCTTAGACAATTTTGACTTATTGTATGGTGGAGAATAGTTATTAGTATGATTCGTAGCGGCCTCGCTTTCTGCAATTTTACCTTATCTATTTATGTAGATACTAGGACGCCCAAGGTAACCACAGTGCCATAGAACAATTGAATTTCTATTGTGTCTGGTTTAAGAACAACTCAACCAAAATTCCGAAGCTAGTTTTCAATTAAATACGCTGACGGCAATTTTCAAGCTCATGAATTGAACTACTGTACTAAGCAAACGAAATGAAAAATATATAATAATATCAGTTAAATAGTGATTAAGTTCGTAGCGGCCTTGGAATTTCGAAATATGAATGGAATTTCTACAAAAAAATATCCTATTCAAAGCCATAAAACGTTCAGAATTAGCTCTAAATATCTCCTTACTCCATTAATATTATTAAGTTTTAATATACACCAGAATTGGCATTAGTTTATAAGATTTCAAATAATATATACTTTTTTTGAATAATAAAAAAATATTAAACTTCAAATAAATGTACAATGTGTTACAACTGCACAAAATGCCACTTTTGCGATGCGTCGGCCGCTCGTAGTACTGAGAAAGCGCGAGCGCGCGCATTTTGTGATAGGCCTCTTAAACTTGCCTTCTGGATCTCCTCATTTAATGACAAAAATTTCCCAATCTATTAAAGGCCCCAGCAGTCGTGTTGTCGGTCGCGCGCTCACCCAAGCGTGCGAATGCGCAGTGACGGCTGCTTGTAAGCGTTAATCACGCCTGACCGGCGAGCGGGCCCGCACCTGCGTACGCTCACACAACGCAGACGAGACTCGTTTTCAAAATCACTACTATAAATTAGTTACGAAAATACAGACAACATCATTCTGTACCAGCTCTCTCTACAATAGTCTACGAAGGTGGACAGTTTAACGACAGTACCTGCTCTATGAAAATTTTGTATAGTTTGAACAACGAGCTGAACAATCTGGGACTGCTCATTTTCAAAATAACTACTATAAGTCATCCTGGCTAGAGTATGCGGATTTAAAAAACGCTCGTGTTTTCTTTCAACTCTTTTCCGAATTGTAATTTGTTCGGAGCGTTTTATACACCCATAATTACTATACCTAAGTTATATAGTTACGGAAAATCAGATAACATTATTCTGTACCAGCCGAATGTTCTAAACAGTTTGTGTATTAATCAAAGTAGGTATCTTATAATAGCTGTGCTCGCGACTTCGTCCGCGTGGAATAGTGACTTTTGGCAGCATTTTTAATTTTTTAGGCTCTTGTTCCCGTTTTTGCAACATTTTTCACTGATGCTTCGCTCCTATTGGTCTGTCCAACACAAAAATAATTTTTCAATTCTAATCAGTAGTTCCTGAGATTAGCGCGTTCAAACAAACAAACTCTTCAGCTTTATAATATTATTAAATATAGATATAGATGTGAATGTGTAGGCCGACGACCGTACATTCGCCGCATTCCACTATGACGCTTTAGTATAGTTTCACCAACGAGCAGGCGGCCGCACCTGCGTACACACACATCATCCCTACAAGACGAGTTTTATATCTACAATTGACTCTTATAGAAATCTGTTCTTCTGTACATACAGAAAAACACCGAGTATCTAGGTAACATTACCTAGATACTCGGTGTTTCAAAGCGCGCGTTACACATTCCACGATTGACAGCCATTTACACACACCTTATCTTTTAGTCAACACAAAATAATACAACCATTTCGAGTCCCACATAAAGCGTAGTGAACCGAATGATGCGCATTAAACGTCGCGTTCACGACACTTTGATTTTCCGAGCCCGTAGTCGGCGAGCTCGCGTCACGGCCGTCACGTCGAGATGCAAATGAGCGGAGGCGCCGGCGCCGGGCCGGGCGCCGCTGTGGCGTCGCGTCCGTCGACAACGGCCCAATCGTCGCCCGCCAGTGTTAGGCGGACGATTAGTAACTTTATTGTGCCAGCTTGATCTGTGTTGCCATCAAAAGGCGGTTACATGGAATCGGTTCAGATGAATAGTGCTGTGTTATAGCTTTAGGCGAGTTGTAAAAGTTTTGTGCGTCTTCGACGTCGCTTTGTCGTCTGTCTTCGTCATCGTCTTCGGCGTCTTCGTCTTCGTATGTCAATATGTCAATTTGATGACAGAGTAATTAAGTTGAAGTATACGGGCAAAAACGTAAAATTTTTTGGACATTGCGTCTGTAAAAAGAGCACTGCATTTCTTACTTACTTACTTATATATAATATACGTAGGTTAGGCATACGTATTTATACAAAGTATTTGAGTTATACATGTATACATTTTTGTATATTATACAAAAGTAAGTAAGTGAGAAATGCAGCGCTCTTTTTACAGACGCAATGTCCAAAAAATTTTACGTCTTCACACGTATACGTCAACTTGACCTACAGACCTACTCTGTATTGTCGCTTCTGCGGAATAGATGTGACGTCATCACATCTATTCCGCAGTACAGAATGTTACTTGTGTCTACTTTAGACGACATTAAAATGCAATATGGCATCGTATTCTGTCGTTATCAGCATTTAGCTTTTGAGTTTGAGTACCTATGTGCCAGGAAGCAGAAATAAGAGTTCGTATTGAATATTTGTTTTCACACTGCACCAGTTGTCTTCACGCATGCATTCAACTTTCACTTAATATCAGGTGGAGTGAAGTCATTTGCCGTGCAATATATATAAAATTTCTTCCAAATGGAGTACCTACTAGCTACAAATTTATAGACATTTTAAATAAAGTAATAATACCATCCTTATATTTTTACTATTATTGTGTGTTATTACTAAAAGTGACAAATAGACATATACTCGATTTAAATTAATTAATTATACTTGTCTCTTCACTATCAAAAATATAACAAATTACAGTTATGTAGAAATACGAAAAACATGTTGTTGCATTAAAGTTGTCTTTAAGAAAGTACAGAGAATATAACAATCATTCAGACATATAAGTACGAGAAACAGCTTGTTGTATTCTACTTGCCGTTACTTTGAAGTGTGTATTACTCAAATAAAAACTATCAACACAGATATCGAATAAGAAAATCGAACATCCACCACCAGGGCAGCTATAAGAAAACTGACCTCGGCCGAGTGAATAAACCCTCTAATCGAACTCTGACGCAAGGGGCCCGAAGCATAAATCAGGCTCCCCTCGTGATGACGCCCCGTGGAGCCTTCAATTTGGCACATCCTTAAAATGACACACGAGAACCGGCTTTAACGACGCGCCGTCAACACTTCGCCGTCTTATAAATAAAACACGCACGCATTATAAGGATTAGCATTTTTTAAATAATAAAGACGCGCCGCTCCCGCTAACTGGCGGGCTGTTGAAGGGCAGGCTTGAATAAGTAACACAAGATTTGGTTAGTGAAATGGTTGGAGTTGGCACCTATGGTTGGTTGGAATATGAGCAATTGAACATTGATAAAGATACCCATTTCGACATACCTATAGCCATTCGTTATGGATGTAAAGTGTATTTAAGAAGTTTTGATGCGATTCATCGAACACTTTTAAAGCACTCAACAGTTTAGTGGTATCGTTAAAATTTTCAAAATTTCTCCACCAAAATGTATACCATATTGGGAAATTCACAATCCGCACAGCACGTTCAGCTCTTACCTATAACGCATCTCACAAAAATCACATCCTCTAATTCCGTCCATGTATCACCGGATCGGCCGCGAAAGCAATCAGGGCGGCGTCGTAGACAAACTGTCGGGGCGGACCTTAATTGGCGGTCGTGAGATTTATGCGGGGAGCCGGTCGTCACGCGGCCGCCCGCCCGCCGACCGCAGCGGCCGCGCGCCGCGACCCTCGCAAATACGGCCCTGGCACTTAACACATCCGAAACATCCGCAGCAATAGAATTCGGTTGACCGCTCACATTGGCGTCGCATTAGGTTTTCGGCCTATTATGACAACACCATGTGATAATCTCTACAAATGAGACTTGAATCCGGAATTCTCTGCAATTCCTTGGCGTCGCGTTAGGTTTTCGGCCTAATATGACATCACACCATGTGAGCCATGTGATTATCTCTACAAATGAGACTTGCATTCGAACTTCTATGTGCTTCCACATCCAAAACATCCGAAGCGGTAGAACTCGGTTGACCGCTCACATTGGCGTCACGTAAGGTTTTCGGCCTATTATAACAACACCATGTTATAATCTCTACAAATGAGACTTGAATCTAGAATTCTGTGCATGTCCTTGGCATCGCATAAGGTTTTCGGCCATTATGACAACACCATGTGATAATAATCTCTAAAATTAAGACTTAAATCCGGAATTCTCTGCAATTCCTTGGCGTCGCATTAGGTTTTCGGCCCATAGGCCGATGACAACACTTTGTGATAATCTCTACAAATGAGACTTGAATCAGGAATTCTCTGCAATTCCTTGGCGTCGCCTCATTGACATCACAACATGTGGTCCATGTGATAATCTCTATAAATGAGACTTGCAATCGAAATTCTCTGGGCCTCTACATCCGAAACATCCGCAGCGATAGAACTCGGTTGACAGCTCACCTTAGCGACGCGTTATGTTTTTGGCCTATTATGACAACACCATGTGGTCCATGTGATACTAGAGATCTCTAAAAATGAGACTCGGACTCTTTTCTGTGATTCCATTTTAGAAACATCCGCAGCGGAAGAATTCGGTTGACCACTCACCTTGGCGTCCCGTTTGGTTTCCGACCTTTTATGATAACACCGTGTGATAATCTCTAAAATGAGACTTGAATTCGGACTTCACAAACGTGTGAAAAATCCATTATTCGTTCATTCTCGTCCTAATATTCAGCGGTGGCGTCTGACCCGAGCTGCGTCGGCATAGGTACGGCATCCTAATTCGCAATCCTTGGGCGATCTGGTAATGGGTCAGCAAGCACCTCTCTTTATTAACACATCCCGAACAGTGTCGCGCCGACCGCCTAGTCCCCGCAAGCCGCAAAAATCACGCAACTTGGGTTAAACGATTAAACTTGCAGGTTGTTGATTCAATATTTTTGTATATTCTTAAAGTCGGGTTTAACTGCGATTCAGCCACTTTAAGCCTTTGGGATTATCTGGTGTCGTTAATGGACATACCTTCATACCTGCTTACCAACATTTAGTCATCGAAGCGTGGTGGTACCTACGTTAAAATGATGTTGGCCATCATTGGATCATATACAGATATATACGTATAATGTATATATTACGAGTAAAAATTAAACTGATAAAAAGGACAATGAAAACAGTTAATAAACTCAATACATATAAGAAAAAAGATCGATTAAGAAGAATTATCGACACACATAGATTTTCTCAACGAAGACGATAAGCGTATTCGAGATATTTTGTTCGCGTCAAGACAGAAACAAATGCCAGCCACATGCAAACGACAACACATCCCAATTCTCCAGTACGTATTGGACGCTACCAATGGACACAATGAGAATCTACTTGTGTACCCAACGAAGGAGCTGGTGTTTAGACGAGGCAAAGGTCTCCAGACGACAGAGTTGTTTTTGCAGGGCCGTCCAGGGGGGGAGGGCGGCCCCCAGGCAGCGGGGCGGGCAGGGGTGAAGCGGTGCCGTTTTCAATTTGTTTTATTTGCGCTTGTTTTAATAGCGCTCACTCCTTATTGCCCGTACGGACGAGCAGCCAAATTGCTTCGTGCCTGGACGCCCTCTGATTAAGGAGCTGCACGGCTACGCGTAAAAACAAAGTGCTACTCTTTACGCCCAGAATTGAGATGTCTTGGAGGCGATCGGAAGTATCAATTTATGGTATTTATAAAATACATCAAACATCTCTGTGTCTCAGTAATTCTTGTAAAAATATTCGTGTTATCTTAACTCTTGTGCGACTGAAAACCAGTTACTTAAGTAAATTTTTACTTTTTTATTTGCAAGTGCTAATTGCTGCACTGAAGCTAAATTAAATATTTATAAAATTTATAAAATACAGAAAAAAATTAAACGCCTACCTGACCCAGCCAGGAATCGAACCTGGGTCTTCCGTAATCCGGGCGGCTGCACTGACCGCTATGCTACCGGGAAGCCTTCCCGGGTAGGCGTTTAATTTTTTCACTGTATTTTATACATTTTATAAATATTCAGTTTAGTAAAGTTCGGCATATATTTATAGTAGGTACGTCTTGTCCGCCTGTCCAGCTACCACCATCTTATTTATAAGACTTAAAAGCCTGATGCCATAACACCCATTTTAGCAAGTTTTTCAGTAGCTTTGACATTATCGCAACTTACTATTATTATAGAAAAGGTCAGCACCAGATTTAAACTAATAAGTGGCGACATAGTTGACTGTATTTTATATCATAAAAATTAAAGCATAATACTTTTTGTGTCACGTTATCAAATTATTTATTAATTATTTAAACAACCAACCAAACGACAAATATAAAATAAGTCAAGGAAAGGTACACAACAAACCAAATATTACCACACTGCTCCGTCACAGAAAATAATGAGCTGCGAGCAAACACAAGACTATGTGCAAACATTAATGTATACACATACAATTTGGATTGCACAGTCCATTGGATGATGCTACAGTCAATATACAATTTGTAGCACATCGTATGTAATAATTATTTGCATATTTCCGAGAGGACATTTTACAATTTCAAATTAATTGTATTTATATTAAAAATAATTAACATTCTGCTGTCCCACGGCTGGGAAAAGGCCTCTAGCAATCAAACCATCGCTACAATTGGTCTATTCATAACGCTTTGATCACAAACCCGGGTGATCGACGTGTTGAAAAATCAAAAATCTTTACCCGACTTGTGCAGTTTTTACAATCTTTTAAAGAGAAATTTTACTGGCAGGTTTTTGTGAATTTGAATAGATGTTTATGTACAGTGTATGAGGGTGGAAAACGTTCGTTCCTGCTGCCTCCAAGAAGGTTAATTGAACACCACCTACCTCTATTCGACCAGGTGGAAGATGCTCGGATCCAGGCGTACACGGCACGCCACAGAGAGTCCAGGTGGATTTCGAGGGTTAGCACGGCTAATCTAGGTTCAATCGGTCTCGGAAGAAACACACTACACGGCAGTGAGTCCACACACACAATACGGATGTTAGAACGTCTAACAATGAGGTTTCGACACGGTCAAAATTGAGAGGAGAGAACGTCCGTCCAGCTCAACGCGCAATGGCTACCTGCCGCAGTACTAGCGGCCAGCCGTCGAGTCGAGTTCAGTGGTGATTTACCAATCTACCCTCAATTCAACAGCAGATATCGAACACGACTTATATATGAATTGTACCAAGGGCCTCCGGATATCGTTTGCTAGCGTTTTGCTACTCGGCCATTAAGTCTGTTCGGAATAGGCTGTATAGACAGTGTTTGCGTTGCCTTCGAAACATAAAAAAGGTGCAACTGACAGACGAAAATATAACCTCTGAAGAGAAAAGGGTTGAGAATTGAATTAAAATGTCGAGGAAAAATCTAGTTAATTGTTGTTTGTTAACATGGTAAAGTTTTTATTTACTTGAAAGGCAAGTGATTGTGAGAATATTTGGTGTTTGGCTCAGTATTGGAGCAATTTGGAATAACATTGGGTGGATTGCGTGCGGCGGCGCGAGTCTAACAATACGAGCTGAATCTGCGTTCTGGTGACGCCTACAGGTCTTGGTCTCGGAACAGTTCTCAAGTAGCAATCGAGCACCTTAAGACGCAGTTTAGCCAGGCTTCCAACAAGGTGGACCGACGATCTGGTGAAGTTCGCGAATAGCCGCTGGATACAGCACACAACCGGTCGTTTGGAGATCCTTGAGAAACATCGTTGTCCAGCAAGGGCTCACCTTCATCGTGCTTTAGCTGAGATGCTGTTGATGACAATGATGTGGTGCTATTTGTAAAACCTAGTGTTAAGGCAAGGGTTTCCAAAAAAACGGTGTTTCTAAAAGAGTTTTATTTGAAATGTTTTTAAATCCAAAAAAAAAATGTTTTTCATTGGCCTTTTATCTAGTAATTTCTGGTATTTTCACGATATTTTACAATTTCCTGCATCGAATAAAATATCAAACAAACGTCTTATTAATAAACTAAATATCATTTTATTCAGGTTATACACCGTTTCAGACAAAGAAAAATATACCAAACCAATTGTCTTTGAATATGTAATAGTTGTCGGCCATTATAATTTTAATAATAAGTAAACGTTCAATAAAATCCACATTATTGCCTAATTTGACGCTCGCGCCATCATTCAGTCCCGAGCGGAACGCCTTGGATATCTCACAGTCAGAAACGCTCGCTTTAAGTATAAGATAACCAAGCAAAACTGCGTTACTTAAAAAAGGTAAATGCTTCGACGTTGATAGTGATTTTTTTGACAGTAAACCTATTAATTATATTGGTACTAAATTTATACAAGAAACAAGTGCGTTTGCGGTGTAAATCGCACCTCGTTAACATAGATAAGAGACTGGCAAGAGTGCATTGGGCACTCGGGTGCCGGCCCGGCCAGTCAATCCACCATGTCGGCGCGTGTCAACGATGCCACAAAATAGGAGATGGCAGAAGGTTATCTTCATACAAAGGCACTCGAGCAACACTCACATAGACAACCTCACGCGGACAACAGCTGCAATCGGACTGGTTCGATATGCTCCGAGATTTTAAAAAAACGACGGGTTGCACTCCGGAAGTGCCGGCAGAAGTGAAAACTTGAATATTAACGTTGTGCATTTTTGATATTTTGGAATGGTTAGAGAATAATTTTGCACGAATTGCTTCAATTATCAGTATAAAAGCACTATCATTTATGTGGTAGAATACAATATTTATTTATTGCGCTATCGTACACAAATATGACAATTTAAATTACATTAAAAAGCACTCGAACATTCGCGCAAGCGCCCTGCGCCGCCTAAACGAAACAGCAGGCATACATTTTCGCCGCCCGTAGAAAGAGAGGGGAATACTTCCTCTCCTACGCCGCGCCGGCTGTCATCCGTCTTACGAATTTTTGATCAGGCCACGTGTCCTGACGCGAATTTAACATTTTTTACCCATTATAAAAAAAGTGTAAGTACAACGCCGCTAAAGAAGTATTCACTTCAAAAAAAAAATCCTACACTCACATCAATTATCTAGCCCAAGAGAAGCTTCGTTATGAAACATGTCCGTAAGATGCTATGGAAAGGGCTATGCTCGGAGTTTCTCTGGAAGATCGACTTTGGAATGAGGTGATCCGACAGAGAACGAAAGTGATCGACATAGCCCATCGGATCAGCAAGCTGAAGTGGCAGTGGGCCGGTCATTTTAGCCGCAGAATCGACAACCGTTGGGGTAAACGAGTTCTCGAGTGGAGACCGCGTATCGGCATACGTATATACGTCGAGACATTTTAGTGGTTGTTTTCCCGCAGGTGGGTAGATTAGAACATGAAACTGAACAACTTTCCCCAAAAAACATAGGTCAAAAAACGAGATAATTTTTTAACTTTTCCATACAAACCATGCTCGGTCAATAGAGGCTTTGTATAGAATAGTAAAAAAATTATCTCGTTTTTTGACCTATGTTTCTTGGGGAAAGTTGTTCAGTTTAATGGTCTGATCTACCCACCTGCGGGAAAACAACCACTAAAATGTCTAGGTGTAGTGTAGGACGCCCTCAGACTAGGTGGAGCGACGATCTTCGCAAGGTGGCTAGCAAGAGCTGGATGAGAGTAACCGCGAATCGTGCTCGGTCGCGTGCACTTGGAGAGGCCTATGTGCAGCAGTGGACTAGTTTAGGCTGATGATAAGAGGCTTTATGTGTGCATTGTTCGAGCGCGTTATTGTATTAAGCTTACCGTCTGGCTCTCCTTACTTTGTGACAAAGGGCAGGGCTGTCAGCGATCGTGGTGTCGCGATAACAAATGGATTAATTTAATTATCGGCTCGTTAGAGCTGCCCCGACACTTTTTCAACGGTACCGCTATGGCAGCCGAATAAACAATGCAATGTCGGTGTATCCGTCCGCCGATATTTTAATTCGGCAAGTCCAATTTAAAGCGATATAACAAAATTGTATTAAGAATATGAACTGTAGTAAATATGGACTATTAGTAAATATAATAAACAAATTTTGTTGGTTGTGACGGAGCGGACAGAGCCACGAAAGCGTAAATGTAAGCGCACCTGACCCGTATTGTCAAAAAGTGCGGGTTCGAAAGTAGGGAAGTTTTCCAAATTGTAATAAACATACTAAGGTAAGAATACCTAAATTATAAATTAGAAAATTTAAACGTTGTTATGACAACCTACGTCATTATTATATTACACATTTTATATCAGAACAGGTTGTGAGTATTATGTTGCAGAGACAAAGCAGAAGTACATAAGACGTAACCCAAGTCTCTTTTCCAAAGTTGTAAGTTCACGACACGTTGCGATTGTCTACATAATAGGCCAAACATTAAAACTGCGCTCTTCAGTAAGAGTGTATTCGGAATGTCATCTAAAAGGAGACGGATTAAAAATCCCCTAAGAAGCAGCTGGCATAATGAGACTTGTAATTGATAAAGCCTTTAAAATGTAATGTCCTTACGTTATTATTTAAATTCTAAAGCTAGCCCATTTTTTATATTTAATTTTCAAAAAAATACAAAACTACTCCTAATTGCTTTAGAGAACGCAGCTATTCTTGGTTTGAAGATGAGAACATACCCGATTTAAAAAAAGTATTTGACTTTCAATTATTGTCATTGTCAAATTGACAATGTCAATGCATGACATAACCATTTGTTAGAGATGAGCCAAATATATCCATATTACTGAGTTGAGTATCGATTCATTACCAACCGATATGCGGTGACATTATATTAATTCGCGTAAAAAATCATGCTCTTAACTTAGTTTTAATAACTCAACAAAATCAATAGTATTCAGGTATTGTTTTTAATCCCGTAACGAAATATCGAATGAAATACAAAGCTGTTGCAAAATATAAAAAATCGATATAATTGCCCGCGATACATATCGATACTGTATAACAAATCGATACACTGTTACTGAGTGACTCTATCTCTTCTCTACGGCTTGTGCTAGTGCTGCCATAAAACTTAAACAACATGATGGCTGTGTAAAAAATGAAAAAACATTTAATTTTCAATAATTAATTGTGAAAAAATGGCTAGACTAAGATTTTTTTTTTCAACTCATTCGAGTTCTACATATTGCATTCTACCGATTTTCATTTATTTTGGTCCAGCTGCATTTTAGTGAAGACTTTCTATGGTAATCTAGACCGTCTCCTTTATAACAGACTAGTGGACCCGGCGACTTCGTACCGCTTTGATAGTTTCCATCAAGTGATTAAATTCTCTTTGGTTTCCATGACAACAAAATAAACAAATCATTTTGTATTAGAAAATGAAATTGTCGTTTTTAGTATATTTATAGTGTGATTCCCGTGGGAATATCGATTATGTGATTATGTGTTAATCCAGGTTATAAATAAATTTCCTGCATCGAATATAATATCAAACAAACGTCTTATTAATAAACTAAATATCATTTTATTCAGGCTATACACCGTTTCAGACAAAGAAAAATATACCAAACCAATTGTCTTTGAATATGTAATAGTTGTCGGCCATTATAATTTTAATATCTGTATGCCGAATTTCATCCAAATCCATCCATCTCCGTTGCAGCGTGAAGAAACAACAAATATAAGAACATAAATACACACAAACTTTCGCATTTATAATATTAGTGTGATTACCAGCTGACATTAGAAAATATAATAAGTTTGCGATATTAAAAATAAAAATTATTTAACTACCTTATAGAAGAGACATTTTACTCAATGAATGATTTTTTCAGCCATTCAAAATAATAGTATAATATATTATTTTTCAATGTATTTTGAGTACGGACATGACGTACAGGATTATAAGGACATTTTAATTATTTTATTCAAATTTAACTACTTACTTTTCAATTTGCCATTTTATACATTTAACTGTGATATTAATTTAAATTTTATGCCTAATGGACTGATTACGGATAACATTATAATTTTTAAAATTTTATTACAATATATTAATTTCTAATGTATTTGAGTATGGACATGTCATCATTTTATTTTTTTATATCTATAACTTTATTCATTCATTTTAATTATTTTTCTATCTAGTGGACATTATATAAATTCAACTGCATAATTTTAATTATATTTTATTTCATTTGTATGCCTAATAGGCTGATCACAGATGTAAGTACTTATCATTATAATATCTTGTAAGACCTTGTAAAACCTGTGATGTACAAATAAACATTTCATTTCATTTCATTTCATTTCAGAAGTGGCCGATTCATTGACATTGATGTTAAAACCGAAGAAATTGTCAGGAATGGACCGGACTATATTCCTTCAATAATGGTTTTAACGAATTTATAATCACCATTAACACATACATAACATACAACGGTCACGCCGTCAACATATTTAAACAGAGTGATCTTATACAATATATTATATAATTAAGATATGCACTAGCCTATCAATCAAAATACGAATATCAAATAACGTTAAAAACTGCTGCATTAAACAGCTATCGACTATCGAACGGCAACCGCATTGTTCCGAACAATACCTATCACAATTAATTTGTTCTAGCGTACTTAGGTACGTTCGGTTGAACCGACACATGACGCCAAAACAAAAACGCATCAAATCACCAGCAAACCGAGCCGCGTCAGCGCATCATTTTAATAAGCAAATCAATTTGCGCCCACCGCACTGATGCCGCTGCTGTGTGCTTTCAATAAACTAAAGGCCCATCACATATTCCACTAATTGGCACGGACATTTTGTTTTACCAAAATGTAACTACATTAAGCTTTCACACAAAAGCGAAATGTTAATAAAATTTTCGCCGGTTTTCAAGCTAATTGAATAGGTTTTCTGTTGGTATATTTAGAGGGATTTTTAAGTGATATGATATAACACATAGCTGTATCTTTAACTTACCTTGAAAGTAATGGTTGATATAATTTTAGGATAGACTATAGATAGGTGCCTAGGGCAGATTTTCTTGAAGAACACAATAACCAAACATTGAGTGCAACTAACACTCAGTTGTATAAGCCTGTAAAAGAAAATATAAAAAAATGTGAAACATACCTTAGCCAGTGGCGCTTCGCGATGGCGGTGTGACAGCAGATCGCATCGTACTGATCGGCTATCCACACGATCAGGATGATGTAGAACGCCGTGGTCGTGTCGTTGAAGAACTCCGACATTATGGCCTCCATGCCTGTCAACAAACAAACAAAAAAAATGTAAATTAGCAAAGTACGGCTCCTGGACCTGCCTTCAAATCACGGAAAATCTCATTATTGTATAATTGATATGGATTCCTGGCTTGTAGAAATTGCTTAACTTTCACGATCATAAAATAGATACAGTATGCCGCTTCGCCGACTGGCTCTTAAATTCCACCTTCCACCTAACACTAACACCAATGCAAACCAAAATTGTCATAAATAAAAAACAATGTAAGTAAAAGTAAATAGCCTACGACTGTCCCATTGCTGGACATAGGCCCCCATCATTGAAATCAAGTAAGTCATCACTGCAATAGATAGGTATTGGCTTAATAACCACGCTTGCCAAATGCGGGTTGGTGATCACAAACCCGGGCTATGCATCGAAAAAAGGGTATGTATCGGGCCGAGCGCTTTGCTACTCGGCTACCGAGCCAAGACGAGGCAAAAAACAAAACAGAAAAAAACAAAATATTTAAAAAGTGACAAAAGAAGAACTGCAGACTGCAGTAAAACATTTTCAGCGCAAAGACAATCTGCTAAAGAGGCGCCACGGCGCCGTCCCTTAAAGCGGCGGCGCACCGCATTAATATCAGGGGGTCATGTGTGAAGCGACACCCGAGCGGCACGGCGGCTCTGGTGTCGAGAGCGAGTGTCGACTAATTAGGTGTCGACAATTACGCGCTAACGACCGTAACTTGAGCCAAGCCGGCAAATTATTAACCGCCCGCTACATGCACCGACCGATTCATTCCGAATGAACGTCTATATGAGACACGGGATTTACGTACGGTCCCGTACGTTCGGCTTACGGAGCGTCCGCATTTTTAGATGCCGAAATAAGAGTAAAGTACTACAACGTTTCAGAAGTTAAAATATTCACCATTCATTATTACCATTCTTATTCATTAACATTCATTCGTTTGCAATGAAACTTTGGAAAGTTGTGCGCACGCGCACCATGGTTTCTGAGTTGATAAATGCATCTTATGATGAATCTTGACGCGGACGAAGTCGCGGGCGAGAAGATAGTTTTATTGTAAATACAATATATCCAAGCCTGGCCATCGTTTTTTCCAAATGGATTTTTAAAGTCGCCAAGCAGTGATGCGCTCTAGCACTGATATAACGTGACCCGAAATAAGCAACGAACTACGTGTGCAGATAGTACAATAATACACATAGCACGACTTCTATGCAGGTATTTACTAATTAATTAGGTGTTGCAAATCACGCGAATACCGCCAAAGTTAAATCCGAGCTTAAGCTTACACCAGATTCACACAATAAGGTTGATAAGATAATGATGCGTCTTGAAAACAATGATACCTCAATAAATTGAAAAATAAAAGATCGTAATTAAACACAACCTTTTTAAAAGTATGTGCATCATGATATTGTATGGCGGGGAATACGCATAGTAATCAAATATAGGTTTAAGTTTCACAATGAGATACACTCGCAATAAAAGAGATATAAAATAAACTATTTCGTGTTAATATTGTCACACCTGTAGGGTTTTACTAATAAGCATACTTATTTCGGTCACGTAAACTTCGTTTCAAATCAGAGTAAAAGAGACCAAACACGGAATTACTATTCAAAACTTATGCTCTGTTTATTAGTACAGACTGTAGTTTCCTAGCAGTTTATTAGCGACCCCGCAAGCTCCAACCTAGTCGTGGCATCCATCTTTCGAGTCGTTGGATTTACGTTCCAATTCACATTAAGTAGCTTTCGTGTGGAGTTCTCGACAAGCATGGAGCGTGTGACAGCGATATAGTTTTGAGTAAAGCTGTAACTCAACTTGACTGTGTGGCGAGACGTAGCCTATTTAGCGTCCCGACATGTAGGTTCATCACCAGATTAAATATAATAGATAGATTATGTAAGATCTTTGTAGTAAGAGGGGCCTTATTTATTTATATTTTATTTTAAAACTAACATAGTCATAAGTAACTAACACAACATTGTATTGATATGAAACGGATTGTAATAATCTAAAATAAATGATTAATCCTACTAATATAATAAACGCGAAAGTTTGTAAGTATGGATGTTTGTTACTCTTTCACGTAAAAACTACTGAATGGATTGGGATAACACATAGGATACTTTTTATCCAGATACTCCCACGGGAACGGGAACCACGCGGGTGAAACCGCGAGCGGCCACTAGTCTACTTATATATTAATACGTGAAGCAAAAACTTTGTACCCCTTTTTACGAAAATTGCGCGGACGGAGGAGTATGAAATTTCGCACACTTATAGTTTATATAGAGAAGGAGTACAGAATGGTAATATTTTTTTTATTTATGCATAAAAAATACATTAAATCAATAAAACAAACATTACACACACTACCATGTATTTGACACACACGCATTATATACTCTTTTCAAAAATTAAAAAAATGGAAAAGGAGCGGCTGAAATCTGTCAATGCCAATCCAAACTCACATTCAATCTTTTTTAATTTTTCATTGCTTAGGATACAATCCGTGCAGCCTTAATTAAATAACGGTCATTTCAACCACTGGGCGACCACTAGTAATTATAAATAAGTGAACAAGGTACGAAGGAAAAGGCCTATATAATAGAAGAATAGGATATGACACGGACTATGTTTAAATTGTGAGAGCTGGATGTGAGTAGCCGCGGAACGTGCTCAGTGGTGTGCACTTGGAGAGGCCTATGTCCAGCAGTGGACGTGTGTGTGTAGGCTGATGATGATGTTTAAATTGGATAGTCCATTTAATTCTAAAGCTACAATACCGAGTTAGAAGAAGTAACCTGGATTACATAATCAAGGGAAATCATGAATAACCGACTAAGAAATGCATGAAAATTATGCACGTCAATTGTGTATTATAAGAAAGAAAGACGACAACAAAATCATATACAGAGCATACTGAATTTAAAAATAGAAGATACGCAAAGACAAATCAAAATTGAACCCGAGCAGTGGTTTATTAGCCCGTTCTCCTTATGATGTTTCCATCCGTCTATAGAGAAGGCTTGTACCCCAGCACTGGAGATATAAAATGTGCTAGTGATATGATGTGAATCTAAGTAAATCAGACTTTAATGTACGATATCGGTGCGTCCATGGATACCTTAAAATACAAAACTACAAAATACAGGATCATTATCAGCCTATACTAGTCCACTGCTGGGCATATAGGCCTCAAACAGAATCTATTTATACAGGGTCTAACAAAATCAATAAGCGAACGTTTAAGGGCGGTATCTATACATCATTCTGAATACAATGACAAAAACTGGGCTCCAGTTTTATAGTGATTTTTCAAAGTTATGTTTTCTACCAAACTAAATCAATTAAAATAATGCACATCATGAAACATGCTGTATCTTTACTAACACGCACGCAAGCGTCAATAAAAAAATAGTGTACAGGTACACGCACACAATTGGCATGTTCGGCTAACTTTGTGTGCGTGAAGTGCAGCTGTAAGGGTTTGGAAAGGGTGTATTTTTTGGTGAATTATGTTAATGTGTTTGTTGATTATCTCGGTAACGAGCCTGTAGTTTTCTACCAAATTTGGCGAGCATGCTCAGTGTGATGTATAGGTGCTCCTCTTAAACGTTCGCTTATTGATATTGTTAGACCCTATATAATTAGCCACACCGTTACACTAATAGCAACCATTACAAAATCGGTAACAGCGCGTGCAACCAATCAAACAGCATCCACCCATGAGACGGTAGCTGCCTAATCAGGAAACAGATTGCATTCCGTTGGGCGCTTCAAAGTTATCCGATTTCATTTCCCAAATTCGGACGGATTGCGTGGAACATAACTCGATACTGCGCCAACTGTCCGGCGCCGGGGCCCGACACTTATTTGCATTTTGATGAGGACAGCGACACTGATACAATAAACACGTTAGGCTGCGCGATGCGCCTCTAACAAATAGGGATGCGATTGGGATATACATTGTAGTAGTAGTATTAGTAAAAAGGCTATGCACAATGCTGGGCAAATGTTTGAAATCATTGAAATCATGTCATCGCTACAAATTATGGGTATTGGCATAATCACATCGCTAGCCATTTGCGGGTAAATGATCACTAACAAACCACCCGGGTTGTATAGGAACTCCGGATATCAGACATAGATAGCGCTTTGCCACTTTGTCACAGAGGCAAAATAGTTTATACACTCGAGAGCAATGAATCCGGGTCACTTAAAGAAACCTATAAATCTCGGAAATTAAGAATGCTAGCTTAATGAAATAAAATGTGTTTAATAGACAAATAAATACTCCTTACATTAAAAAAATAAAATTTATGGGTCAATACACTTTTTATACAAAAAATTACATAAAGAAAAATTATAGGTTTCTTTAAGTGACCCGGATTCATTGCTCTCGAATGTATTTCGCCTTGATGATCGATTAGCAAAACGAATAAATTATAACTTAATAGGTACTTATTCATTATCATATTTAAATATACTATATTTATGTACATCTGAATATATCTGAGTATTTCTATAACGCTTGATAAAAGGCATTTGTTTCAGATGGGGACTGCAGCGTACTACATAAGACAGCCTATCCATAAATGTTGTGCCTTACACTTAGTCCCTCATCATTATCATCAGCTCATTTTATGTCCCCACTGCTGGGGCACGAGCCCTCTCTATGGATGGTTAGGGAGTACGGGCCATAAACCACCACGCGGGCCCAGTGCGGATTGGTTGGAAGTTGAAATTGGAAGCACGGAAGTGCTCGAGATGATAAATTTTTGTTCACCCATCCAATGACCGGCCTTTGCGAAAGTTGATTAACCTCAGCACTCGCAGACCGGGCGCGTGTTAACCACTGCGCCATCGAGTTCCCCCCCCCCTTCCTTAGTCCCTAAACTACCCAAAGATAGTTAAAACCGCGGTCCGGCGCGATGATATGCCACATCTCTAGCGGGCGGACTGGGTCCGGCGACGTTTAGCCGTGCCGGCCGCGACTGCACACTCAATTAACTCTTGCTTTGAATTACGCCGAACAGACGCCACTGTATGAATATGTAATTTGGGGGTTGCGATCATAACTATGTTAGGTTCACGAAACTTATACAGGATTAAGAGGACAGTAGGCTTACATTACAGGCACAGTATACATAGCCTTTTAACAAACTCCGAAATCGTTGTATGATTTCTAAAAGGGTTCATAAAGTGTTCGGGCTGTTAGTACAGCTTGTTTTAAGTCGGCTGGAGTAGGTGCTATCTTATGGTGCGTCCAGACCAAAACATATTATTTAGCATGTTTTATTAGTGGGAACGATAAGTTACTTACCCAATACTTATCAATAATTTTATTTACTAGACTTAGATACACTCATTTGCCAAGAGTGTTTTCGGAGATCATTATTTAAGATTAATTTATGTTTATGTTATTTTTATGCTTATGTAGGTGGTGGCATTTGTATTTTTTTTAAATAATTCTTTAAACCTTATAAGTGTCAATAAAACAACCTTATAGTTTTGTCATTTATCATAAGTTATATAACATGTTATCTACTTAATGTGGACTCACCTTCATGTAAGTCGCACAATAGAATCACTTGTGTTGCATCTTTCAGAGATATAGGCGCTTTGCTACTACGCCACCGAGGCATCGATAAGCTAAGACAACGAAAATTCATTAGCCGCCAATATCGACGTCAACTGGTGAGAAGTCACCAACGGTTACCTATTCAACGGAGCACGCGGCGTAATCCGGAGCGGGGCGAGTAAACAAATTACCCGGCCCGGCCCGGAGACGTGCCGACACCGGGCCGCTATTAATTTTAATTCAGGCGCCCGCCGCGTCGCTTGAACGCTAGACGGAGATCGCCGAAGATGGGAGGCGAGCACGCGCGTCACTGTTTCAAATTCGCATTGGCATTAGATGCCCAGCCGCCTTGCTATGTAACTACTATGCATTATCATATTTTTATTGTATAGTATTAGGTTAATCAACAGTAACATTCAAAGTATTAGTTACGCAACTGTTAAAGTTATGTTCGGTACACAAAAACACAGAAAACATAAAAATATATAAATACTAAGTATATTTTGTATTTATATATTTTTATGAAATATACCTACACTACTTTTATTTTTTTACAGAAATATTGTTTTAAACACGATTTTAAGCTTATAAAAAAGTCTATTTACTTCAGGCTGTTGCCCATAATATTGTTAGTATACAAATGACTTAAAAAACTATGTTAGTAAATACAAGCAAGCGCGCGCTTTTAACAAGCATTTGAGCACCGTACCTTTAAACCACCAACCACTTATAATTGAATCGAGAAACACGTTATTTACGTTAAAATATTCAATTAAATTAAAACAAAAATAAACCCTTCAATATGACCTTTATCTCTAACTCTAACATTGTCGAATCACACACTTGAACAAACACTTGCTTTTATTAGCAACAATAATTGGAAATAAATTCCAAATAAAGGGTCGTCATGTGCCATGCCTATATCATTTCCATTAGCATACATCCAGACAGTCGGGAGGCAAGAAAAGAACAACAATTTATCGTAGCCGACATCCGAGCAGACACGTGTCAGGCGCAGAGGCCTGCAGGAGGTCTACCTCGCTATATCTGTTGCGTTCGACAGCCGTTATGAAGCCCTACTATGGGTTAACACTCGCTACTCGTTGCTAAAGTTGGGAATAGAGAAATGAAATGACTTCATTAACCAAAAAAAAATGTTTTAATAGTAAGGCAAATGACTCCTTTCTTGATGTTAAGCAGGAGGATTGTGCCTCACTAGCCGTCTTCACCTTGCTGAACCGCAAGATGCTTCTTCACACCTCGTTTAAACCCTTAAATGCTTATTTTTTTGTTTATCACAAAAAGCTTTTTTTATTGGATACTATATGATTCTAACACTTCGAAAAAAATAAAAATATTTTTTTTTGGCACTGCATTTTTTTTTAATAAAAAAAATTCGAAATATCTTGAAAAAATGCTCTCCTTAATAATTTCATTTCATTTTATAATTGTTTCAATAATTGCGAATCTATTTCAATTTACATCATTAAAATAGAACATAATAGAAGTATTTTTATTTTATTTTTTCAAAAAATGGTTGCATTCTCGTATCCAAAGAGGTTTCCGTCAAAACTTCTTTGTCTATGATGTTAATTTAAGAAAAAAACAATATTATAATATTTTAAAAAAACATGTTTTAATTACCGAGTATATTCTAAATATTTATTTGAATATAAATATAATAGCACCTATATAAAATATAATGAACATTTTAAAAGGCTTAAAGTTACCGTTTCGTTTTTGATACGCTATGCATTTAAGGGTTAAAAGACCGCATATTGTAGGAAGTAGGAAATACGCGTGCTAGGAGCTCCATTTTTTGGTGGTGCGACAAAGAAATGAATCGCCAAATGTGTTCGTTTGCGATGGAATAGTTGCACCGAAGATCAGCATGCGTGGTTCTATGAAGAAAGGAAAATAAAATCCTACAAGCCAGTCAACCCGGCCCAAGATTATTTAATAACACTTAATATGGGATTTGGCATAGTGTTATGATCTCTTCTGTGGTTAAAGTTTGTATAGGAGTGCTGAAAGGTAAAATTTATAGAACATTGTATATTATATATTGTATATTTTGTGAAATACCGTTAAATTTCGACACACATTTTGTAGCTTATATAAAAGTACAATTGAAACGAAATTGTATAAAATTAAATTCAATAAAATTAAATGAATCTTTATTCAAGTAAACCAATTAGAAAAGCGGTTTTTAATCGTATCAAAATATTTCACCTACCATCCATTCAGGACGTATTTTAGCTGTGCAAGAACGGGTGCAAGAAACTGCTTACGATGTTGTAAACACTTAAAAGCAGATAACGTTTGCAATCAAACTTCAAAGTTCGAAAATCAAAAACCAAGTTAGTGCTTGAACGCAACAAGTGATATCCAGCATTAACAGAGCTGCCAACAAATTGCGTTAAAACAAAGAAGATACTCCGTAAAGTGTTCATGTAGCTAGAACTAGACTCAAGGCTTTAAATAAGAGTCAAGCACAATCCAGCCACGACACCTTATAAACCCTGTGCGAATGGCAAGATGCACAAATTGTCCCCCCACTTCCTAGGGTTTAATCAAGGGGGACACCCGCCGCGTCTACCGTTGGACTGCTCGCAAATTGAGAATAATGGACCCGTGTTTTAGGGTTCCCGGAGAAATCTGATAAGGCCATCTTATCTGATGCGCTGGCTTTTTGGCGGGCGGTATTCTTGATTGTCGTGATTTCTATCAGAGGTTGGTGTCTTTTGATTTGAAAAGTGAATAGAACTTTTATACTGGAGATTGCGAGGACCATCATTATGTCGTTTCTTGTATAATTATACGCCAGGACAAACTTTTTCAACAAAGTAAAGTGTTAAGTGCTTAAAAGCAATGAATCGTTTACGTCTAATAACAATGTCATCCTCACCTAATCCTAACAATGCAAGGCATTTTAAATAATAATAATAATAATAATAAATCATTTATTTCAGGCAACACACAATGTAAAAGATGGTAATAACACAAAGGGGCCCATATAATAAATACCTTACAGAAAAACACACCACTTACTTAAAGCACACCATACCATTACACTACTATAGAAGGCACTTTAACGTAAGTGACAAAGCGAAATAGTTCACTCAGGTGATATGCGTTAGCTTTTGATATTTAATTAGATGATTTAGGCGGGATTCTTCACTATACACTGATAGACTGCCGATTCTGAACAACTCTACATAAGACAGACAAAATACACAACAGCACAGAGAATGATGGGTCAAACTAGCTTTTATTGCTTAGCTTTTAGGTATTTTTTTTGTTGAATCTGTAATTAAGTCTGTAACACAGACAAACAAATCTGCATGTATCGCAACATCTGATCTGAAGAGCATATGGATGGAGCTCATCACAAAAGGACAATACGGAAAATGATTGAAATAAAGTGGTGTTACAACTTCTGATTAAATTACTTTGATTAACAGACAGACTAGACGGTATTATACAATGTCGAGTAAAGTCGTAACTCGTAACGCGCGAACTCTGTGAAAACAGCGTTCCGATGCCATGCCGCCCCGCGGTGCGTTTCGGCTAAGCCGTGCATCGGTGATCCGCCTTTACGATCTCGTTAGTGCCAGTAATCGCGACGTTGCACGATCCGGATTACGCCCGTGCATTATTAGTGTTTTTATTGATTCACTCGGGTGCCGTCGTAAACTGAGATTATTATTCGCGACGAACGGCCGCGCCCCGCGCCGCCCCCGCCACTTCTCAGCCCAGTTGTTTTGTTACTTAATAGCTACGATAACGACGTTTAACGACGGCTAGGTGACTCGCAAAATTCCGCCTCGATGTTTAGTGCTCATTCTGTTTTCATTAACCATTTACCCACTTAATGATCCGGATCCTAAGGGAGTGATTCAATGACTTGAACCCATAAAATTAAACCTTAGCGTGACCTGTACAAGTACTATCGATTGACGTGCGGAGATTCAGCTTAATTCCTTCGTGGGCGGTTGCGGGCTGCGGACACGACAACAATGCTAGATTTACTATAGTATAAGAGCCACAGTACACCAATATAAGCAATACAAGTCTAGTACCTACTTTTCAAATTGCTACCTTAATTTTCAAACTGAATTGCGAAACACAAGTCCTAACAGAAAATTTGCACAGCACTCGCCGGCTTCGTCGATAAATACGTCAGGTATGATTTCAGCTTCATAACAACCACATTAATTGCATATTGGATTTCCTGCGCTTAAATAGCAAAGTTGGAATTTAATGAACTTAAAAATCGAGTACAGAAAATGTGAGCCATAAAAATGTACTGGAAAATTTACGAAGGTCTCTGTATATAGGTTATCTCGTGTATAACCCGGCTAGAGTGGCCGCAATAAACCAAATTTTTGATAAATAACTCAGGTAAGTATATGTGAATATTCCCAATCAATTGATACACACAAATATGAAAACGTTATAGAAAACTGTTCAAGCGTGTTTTATTGATATCAAGGACTTCGGAACTATAAGGTGGGATTAATAAATAGCTGCCAAGCCAAAAACACGCCTAAGGTAATTTGGAGTTGATTATCGCTTCCCCAAACTTGTAAACAGGTTAGTATTATAGTTATATTTAAAGGGTTCCGATCTTTTTAATAATAACGTACCCTTTATAATATACTTAGTATACGCGTGCTCGTCTCTAAATGTGCATTAGACGTTCTTACTGCTTTCGGAAACAAAGTAGAAACTAATAAACCCTAGTGTCAGCAAGTCTGATGCGGGACTAAAAAACTATATACGACTTAGCACTTGATACTTCGAGTATGTCAAGAAGCTATCAAGCCATTTTCAAGTGAGATTCGGCGGTGTCAATATATCGCACTACCAATACAATACTGGTGCAAGTCAAAACATACTGACATTGGAAATTTTGTCGTATTGAAGAACTGTACAGTTCAATTTCAAATATCAGTATATTTTGACTTGCACCAGTATTGTATTGGTAGTGCGATATGGAAACTAAAGACAGACTAGAACAGGCTGATGCAGCAGTCATAATTATATTCGTCGCAACAACCCCAAAAGCAAAGCTAACTTTGGCGCGACTGATACCAGGATAACGCAACAGCAACTGGAAACATCGAAGCAAGGAGGAGCTCGAGACATTTTAATCCAACCACTATTAGTCATTTCTAAAATTGCTTTAAGTACTTGTAATATCGATTCCGAACGCTCTAGCGACTAGGCCAACGATGACTTTAAACACTTGATTAAAAAAAGATTCCGTCGGGAATGATCACAAAGGTGCTGTGTCCTTCTGAGAAACAGCATTGAAAAAGTGCCTAACATACAAGAACGATCCGGCAGGCTTATTACCGATCTTGAAGTGACAGTCGCAATCGCGACAATTTACAATTTATCGCTGCCAAAACACATATTCGTATTACGGAACGTAGAACGCTGCGATAGCGTCACAAGCGAGAGATAGACGAACTTAAAGTGCATGACGGCGCGCTCTAAAATAAATCGAGCGATTGTAGCAACCGCAACTCTCGCAGTCGGACGCTACTATAGTTGCGGTTGCAAAATGGCGCGACAGACGCTAGCCGCTGCGCTACAGCTCTTCTAACACTCCACCTAATCTCTCAATTAAAAAAGATATTCAAAATCAAAATATTCAGTTTGTAAGAACCTCAAAAGATATTTCCTCCTGAGAAACGAAGCATACAAGATTACTTTCGAGCGACCCCAAGCGCACCGGGGCGGCGGCAACGGCGCGGCGCGGGACAAACCACACTCGTATTCATTTCGAAGTTGCCGAAGAACGGAGCCAGCCGCCTGGAGGCATAATTAGTTGGCGGCAGGCGCGGGCCGGCAGCGGGCCGGATGCCCCGTCCGAACTCAAACAAGGGGCCGCGTGTGCCCACTTTGGACCATCGACTTTCCGCCAAGAGCGGGAACTAGTTTGACTGCAGCGGAGTAACGAATGTGACTCCAAATTTTCACAGTATATTCATATTTTCATAGCTGTGTTCGAACCTTTTTTTTTTAGCATAAATTTGCTTTTGGCCGCAATCAGCCTTTACTTTTTTAGAAACTTTAACGGTTCCTCGGGGATCGAAACTCCGTCAGAGGTTTTCTAGAGGGAAAGGCAACACGCATAAGCATTCATTCTACTAGATTCTTCGAGGGTTACGGATCGGATTGGAACCGGAACAAGCAGAGGGCGTCTCTAAATAGGACCACGACTCGGGTTGACTGGTTCGTGGTAATGGGGAGAAGCGCCCAGGTACATGTCTCTTCCTGGTATAGAGCGCGTGTGTAATACAGAGTCTTGGGCTTATTTAGTGTACATGGGTGTAGTGTCTTTGAGTGTGTAGTAGCATTTTGAGACACCGACGGGGTTTTCGCATCTGGAATCCGCTTCGGCTTATCATCAGCAGGTAGAGCGAAATCATCAAAATAAAATTATTAATAGTGATGTTACCCAAAGTTTACGAAATTAAGCTACTTATGTTCTTTTCACTAAATGTTTTTTTTTTAAATATATTTAAATGTCTTTAGTACTAGTAGATTATAATAAAAACGAAACTCTACTTCTATGGAAATATCGAAATCAGTTAAATGATCCCTTTTTAAATATACTTACTAGTGGTCGCCCAGTGGTCGAAATTCGACCCTAATTTTATTAAGGCTGCACGGATTATATCCTAAGCAATAAAAAAAAAGATAGAATGTGAGTTTGGATTGACATTGACAGATTTCGGCCGCTTCTCTTCCATTTTGTAATTTTTTGAAAAGAGTATCTATATACGTGTGTGTCAAATACAGGGTAGTGAGTGTAATGTTTGTTTTATTTAATGTATTTTTATGCATAATTTAAAAAAAAACATTAACTTTCTGTACTCCTTCTCAATAAAAACTATATAAGTGTGCGAAATTTCATACTCCTCCGTCCGCGCAATTTTCGTAAAAAGGGGTACAAAGTTTTTGCTTCACGTATTAATATATAGATTGTCTGACATTTTGAAGTTTAAAGTATATATAGGTCACCGTGAGGTCTTCACAAACCTGTACCCGCCTTCACTTCTATATCAAGCCGCTTGAAACACTATGATTTTCCATTTCCGATCGAACTCGCAGTTCAAATGGCCTTTTCAAATGGGGGTAAGTGAGAAATACGGTAGGTCAATAAATTTAGCTAGGCGAAAGGCCGCTAAGGAATTAGGTCTATTTGTGCAAATTGTAAACTTCCGGCGTGAACCAGAACTTAATATTGACAGCCTTCCACAGCCTTTGCGCAGGCAAGCTATACAGCTTATGATTTTTCAGATGTATGTAGCAACGAAAATCGTTTAAAATCTTTATAAGAGATATTTCGCATAAAAACAATATTTTGGAAACCATCAATTAGATAATAGTCAACTTTTTGCGATTAAAGAAAATACGGACATCTAGAAGTTTGTACTTAGACGTCATTTAAATAAAACATTCAACTGATTTTGTGTGGGATACGAAAACGTTCTCTTAAAGCAACTAAAGAATATAAAAACACAAATGTTGAAAAAATTTCCACGAGCAGGGTTTGAACCTGCACCCTTCTGACATACCGGGTCAGGTGCTCTTCCAATTGAGCTATCGTGGTTCTCTTCATCTTAACAGACTTTTCAGAGAAGAACTTTTCAGAGAAGAACTTTTCAGAGAAGAGTTCTTAACTGATCTTTAGTATTTGTAAAAATATTATGATCGGATGTTAATGACGGTAGTTGTTAACATTGAATGGGCGCCTTTGGCTTTCAAAGTAAAAAGTAAATAGTGTTGAATAATTTCGGTGGGCTGGTTAGAACCACGATAGCTCAATTGGAAGAGCACCTGACCCGGTATGTCAGAAGGATGCAGGTTCAAACCCTGCTCGTGGAAATTTTTTCAACATTTGTGTTTTTGTAATTTGTTCGCAACAAAATTTGCGTTAAAAATTTTACAAACATTTAACTAAAGAATATACTTAGTCGGCGGTGTTTTGGCCAATTCTAGTCAAACTATTATGCATGGTGCTAAAATATTACCCCTATATCGGTATCGACCATATACCAGTGATGAAGCTAAAGGTGACATGTTTTTGAATAGCTTAATGTCATCATTTCAACAGTTAACAACAAAACGCATCTGAGGATTTAGCAACCTCTCACCAAATTATTCCAGCCTAAATAAATACTTTTTTCCACATTTTACTTTCGAAGCATAGTCGATTACATTTGCCAATGTTCAAAGATATGAAGCGGTCGTCAATTTTCCATAAGAACTCGATTGTATTATCAACTAATACTTTTTCTAACGTCTAGGTGGCCCGGGGCCGGGGGTTCAATTTCCAGATGGGGTTTCAGATCAAAGTGCGTTTTAGATTTTCGATACATAGCCTGGGTTTATCACCAACCCGCATTTAGCAAGCGTGGTGATTAAGCCATTACCCATCCTTGATGTCAATGGCGGCCTTTGCCCAGCAGTGAAACATTCATAGGTTATTTACTTACTTTTTTTAACTTTGGCGTAACGTCGAGTAGCAATTACTAGTGGCTCGTGTTTGTTTTCTAATTTTTATAAATAAGTTGGTATTGATGCCCCGCCCGGTCACACTGGAACCTATCGTAGTTTTAAATCGAATTCCGCAATATTGCTTGCACCGCCTCTCACGGGACTACTGCCTTGTAGTTTTTCATTTCGAAATGCATACAACACTGTGCAATTCTTTTATGAGACCAATATGAACTTTATTATGATATTTGCGCTTCCGTGCTTGTTCAGAAATCAGTGTTTGTTTATTACTCGTATATGGTCGACTGGTCTTTGCTACATAACTTTTTTAATAAAAAATATATTATTATCGGTGTAGTGGATGGATAAACCGTGGTAAATAACATTAAATACAGTTTTTTATAAGATCTTTTTTTTATATAAGACAGTTTTTAATCTCTCTTCTGTGATATAATGCTTAGTTACTGTTGTCATACTCGTATTAATGTTCTTTGCAAATACCATGGGATAATAGTTGTAATGTTGATCACAGCTACCGATACTTTAGTAGCTGAAATGGGTGTCCTAGACGTTACTAGTGTTACTACCTCCAGAATCAAACTGTAGGTTCACATTATAGAAAACAATTTATGACATCAGAAATTCAAAATTCTGTTCGGAGGTACCAGTCATGTTTGAAGGTATGTATACTTGAGAATTCAATTGTTTGTCAATGTATTGCGCAGGCACGCACTGGGCATTCAGGGCGAGGTGGAGGGCGCTTCCGCACTTCCGTCTCGGCGCGCGAGTTTTGCCGCGCGTGGGTACCAGAGCCGGCTTCAGGTATTAAGATAACGAAAATGCCTAACTGTACAGTTAACGTGGAAGAATAAGTTTGTTAGGTCTTAGTACACACAAACCCAAGAGGTTTAAGTAGTACCCCATATCATAATGTAAACTGTATGTATTGTTTCTGATAATAAAAAAAATATAATAATATCTAGAGCTCTTTTTTATTTTTCCTTGAACTGTGACAAGCTGGTTTGTCATCCGGTTTTGGGTTAGTGTTAATTTTTCGGACGTCAAGTTGATTCGTGTCTATCAAGCACTCCTCTTTTAGTCAGTGTGGTATATTAGCAGTCAATCAATACATTCTGTTTCTAATACTCCTATAACGACAAAATAATGAACAAAAATCAATATTTAAGCAATGAATAGAGTAGTGACTTTGAAGTGAGACTTTAACTCGATATAATAGCAGCAATTAGCACTTAAAAATAAAAAGTAAAATTTACTAGCGTTGTGTTATCAAATTTGTGGTATTTCATCTGCAAAGATAAATCTGCATAGCCATCGGTTGCAATGACTGTTGGATAGATGGCACTGTGCCGCTATTAGCACTCAAAATTAAAAAGTAGTGTAAAAATTCAGTGCTTACGTCAGCCTTCCCGGTAGCATAATAGTCAGTGCAGCCGCCCGGATTGCGAAAGACCCAGGTTCGATTCCTGGCTGGGTCAGGTAGGCATTTAATTTGCACTGTATTTTATAAATATTCGATATTCGAAAATTCGCGATAGACACTTAGAGCCACTGAAATAATGAACGAAAGTCAATATATACTCAAGCAAAAATAGAGTGCTGACTTTGAAGTGAGACTTTAACTCGGTATTTTTATAGAATAGAAAATTCGCGATTAACACTTAGAGCCACTGCTCTGTATGCGAAGGTGTAAGTCGTGTACCGCGGCAAAGCCGGCCCTGCAAATCCCGTATCTGTTTCCACGTCGGCTAACGTTCAATTGCACGTGAAGGGGTTCACACTCTTGGAACCTATCGAACTCCGTGTTGCGGTAGAGTTATTGTTTCCTTTTATTAGTGCGAACACTATCATAGTAGACGCTTTCCACATGATTGCAGATGGAAAAATATAATAACATAATAGGAAATTAAAAATTTGATTTAGTCTTATACATCGATGATGTTTAAAATCTTGGAATTATTACGTTGTTGTTATTAATTGTTAGGTACTTTATTTTTCAAACTTAAGCAACTAAGTACTAAGCAACCAATTTACATTTATTTTTTTAATATTGGTTTACTACTTAAAAAATTGTCTACTTCAAGATAGACATAAAAATTTTGCATTATGCTGTTATTTTCATAATAACACAGGCCAGCTTCAAACGATTACGCTAAAAAAGTAACACAAATTTCAATGTGGCAACACGCCTTGGGCGAAAGCGTGGGCGCAGCGTGAGAATATTGAATTAGCGGTGATGGATTTTAAATTTTTACCCTGGCGGTAGACAAAAAGGCGCGCTGCCGGTCGCCGGACGACCGGACGCGAGCCATTTACGTTACGTTGATGCGGCGACGGTAATTCGATCCGACGGCAAATGTTGATTCGACCGGCCGCGTCCGCCCCCCTCCGTTGCGAGCGCCTCACTCACCTCACTGCACTGATCCACTTTCGCTATTAGTGCGCGTTAAAAAGCAACCCTCATTTGCTGGCACGACTATGTAGGTTATTCCCATCCGAAAATCCTTTACCGTGCGGCGAGTGTCACGTATTGCACACAGCGTGCATATTTCACATCGCAAACATGTAAATCTCATTGCGCACGGTGCGAGCTGGGCTTACGCCGTCGTTGGATGTCGCGAGAAGTATTGGGTGCGGCTTATGCCACATTTCTGCTTATATCTGTAAATTGTTTTGCTCCGAAGCTGAGTGGAAATAGCAAATTTTTATGGTGCTACGGTGCATTCTGCCTTTTTACGTAGAACGAATGAAGTTTGTATGGATGTACCTATATATTTTCAGGTTTGGTGTTTACTTCGATACCTATGTACTACGTATGCACATGAAATGGTTTTTTTTTCTTCGCCATTTTCTCATTAAATAATAATGAACATTGTTTTTTATTCTTATATATTTCTTAGTCTATTATTTACAATAATTAAAATGTTAGGGAACAAAGTATGTTTAGGATACCTATGGAGTAGGTTCGCAACATAAATTATTTTTACTCATAACGTCTTTATTTTAAAAATATAAAATTTAAAACCTAATTGTACTAGCAGTGGCCCGCGGTCCGAATTCTATTAATCATAGCGTGATGTAACATAGCCTATAGCCTTTCTCAATAAATGGACTATTCAACACAAAAATAATTTTTCAATTCGAATCAGTAGTTCCTGAGATTAGCGCGTTCAACCAAACAAACAAACTCTTCAGCTTTATAGTATTAGCATAGATTAAAACACATTAACTACTACAGCAACGATAAAATCGATTCCCACTCAGCTTTCTGTGACTGGTAGACTTTTTCTAGTAAAATTTTATCTTCCAACTACATAACATAGCATTGCGAATGCAAAAAAATAACCTTTTTACCGCCAACAACTTCTATAGAAGTTCGAGATTTTCGTGCATTCCACGCCAGCACTTCTATAGAAGTTCTTCTTTGTACCTACTTTATTAAAATACATTTATACGTTGGCGTACAGCGGGACATTGCGTGCAGGATAGTTGGGCGGTGAAAAGGTTAAATAAAAAAAATACTACATAAACGTCCCAATATAAAAAAAAAACTTTTACCTTACCTACACTACTAAAAATATTACACTAACCACAAAGTTGTACGAGTACAAGTCTGTTATTCAAAGCGAGATCGTTAAATTGGCATTTACAGCTGCAGCCCAAACCAGATTTTGGGTAAGTGCCAAAGCGGATTATCGAAATTAACCTCTTCAACGGCTCTAATGATTGACTCTTCCACCCGACAGCCAGGGGTTCCGCCACAAAATATGTAGGAGCAGAAGGTAAGCTAGCAATACATACCGCGCTCAAGCAACTCAAACATAGACCCCTTGCACAGCGACGGACCTAGACAGACCGAGCGGAGCTCTTGCGAGATTCCGCGTCCGTGAGAGTAATTATTCCCCAGAGATACACTTTCCCCGTAGAGACACTTTTAATAAAACTGCGCTTTTATTCCTGTAAGATAACTTTTTTTAAACCATACCGATTTGTTCTCTTAGATACACTTTTTTTTTGTGTATAAAATAATTGCTGGAGATAAATAATTTGAATAATATATAAACCACAGACACAAACAATCTTTTACATACATGTTGCACTAGATTTAATATTTCCAACACAGAGTACTAGGCTACCATAACCATGCAGGAGATTGCTTATTAATATAAAATAATATAATAACAATATTAATAGCAATCTCCTGCATAGTAAAATAATATAACATCAATAAGCAATCTCCTGCATAGTTATGGTAGCCTGGTACTTTATGTTGGAAATATTAAATCTAGTGCACTAAAAATATTATTATTTAGTTTTTTTTCTCATCTAAAAAACATTTCTATTTAGGTGTCCAAGCCGAAAGTGTATCTCTGGGAAACAAAAGCTTTAATTTTGATTAGTAATGATTTATTTATTTTTCCTTTTCATCTAAAACACATTTCTATTTAAGTGTCCAAGCCGAATGTGTATCTTACCTACAGGAATAAAAGCGCAGTTTTATTAAACGTGTCTCTACGGGGAAAGTGTATCTCTGGGGAGGGTGTCTATGCGTGCGTTGCTCGAAAGCGTTTGTACGAAGCTTACCTTCTGCAGTCTCCTTATGGCGTAGTTCCGCTCAACGCTCATCACGGAAATAATCTCCATTTTCAACTCGACTATTTCAAAGTGCTATCGGGGAAATTATTATAAATCTTTTGCATATACTAATTGGTTGTTTGTTTCTTTGGCTGAAGAATTAATTACGAAAGAAAATCTGGTTTAATAAGAATAATATAGGTACTTGAATAATATTCTAAACTAACAATATGGCTATAAGACTAACATCGGCTTATACAAACTCCATTTCAGGATGTCGAGCCTTAAACAATACCTACAAGTGTACCAAGTAAAATTTCCGTGGAAGCTTTAAACGGATATTGCCGTAAAGACGTAGCCTTGCATAGATTAGTCCTCCTTCGTCGCAGGCTAATATCGTTGAAGCGGCGAAGGAGCACAATAGGCTTTATTAACATGCACGCGACTCGCTCGATACAAATTGCCGATGAGTCGCCGTATTTGCGGCGGGCACTCCGACGTCCCGTGTAATAACGTCGGCGCTTGCACAAACTAAGACGACTGCAGAAGATAACCTTCATACAAACGCGCTCGAGCAACGCAAACATCACACATTATAACCTCTCACGGACATGGGATCGCGCAACAGCTGCGCTCGGACTGTTTCGCGATCCGTGACCATCTCACGGACACGGAATCGCGTAAATGCTGCGTTTGGACTGCTCCGAGATCTGTGACCCTCTCACGGATTGAAATTGCGCAAATGCTGCGTTTGGACTGTTCCGAGATCCGTGACCCTCTCCCGTACACGGAATCGCGTAGATGCTGCGTTTGGACTGTTCCGAGATCTGTGACCCTCTCACGGATTGAAATTGCGCAAATGCTGCGTTTGGACTGTTCTGAGATCCGTGACCCTCTCCCGTACACGGAATCGCGTAAATTCTGCGTTTGGACTGCTCCAAGATCCGTGACCCTCTCACGGAAACGAAATCGCGCAAATGCTACGTTTGGACTGCTCCAAGATCCGTGACCCTTTCACGGACACGGAATCGCGCAAATGCTGCGTTTGGACTGCTCCAAGATCCGTGACCCTCTCACGGAAACGAAATCGCGCAAATGCTGCATTTCGACTGCCCCGAGATCCGTGTTCGTGAGAGGGTCTACACACATGTTTGTCGAGCGCAGTATGTATTAAGCTAACCTTCTAGGTCACCTTATTTTGTGGCGTTTGTTACACAGTTTGCCGTCTAAAGCCTCTCACATCCGATATCATTCATGCCGGCGTGCAATTGATGCTAAGGGATTAGGCTATGACATCATCGATGTTCAATACGCTTGATACAATTATGTGGTGTACGAGGATAATACTCAGTCAGTTTGCCGTATGCGCAAAGGATCACACCCGATATACTTAATTAAAACCAACATTCGCTTATATCAGCGTAACATTGATGCTAGCGTGCATTTTTACTTGGGGAATCAGACTATACAGACAGCGATACTCATTACGCTTGATACAATTAGGTATGTGTATAATACTCAACTGCAGTTAGTTAGTTAGTTAATGTCTCTGCTTCTGTTTAACATCAACACAACAGAGCAGAGTCATTTGCTAACCTTACTATACAAAAAAGCCTCACATCACATCATTTTTAGATATAGCGACGGTACGATTATAAAACAAATTATGGCCTTTGTTTTACTGTGCTTACAAGGGGCTGCTAAAACATTGTAAGTAAGTATGGAAAATTTACACTAAAATGTCGTTGCGCTCTGAGCGATGCACTTTAAGCGGTCTTGGCAACATTCTGACTAAAGAAATTCTAATATTTTACAAACAATATAAATACCTACAACACCTTAAACATCCACCTGAAACATCGGCAGTTTAAAACGCTTTGAAAATAAACTAAAACTATAACCACGGCTTAGAAAATGTAGTCAAAGTATATAATGGCTAGACGGTGCGGCGCTCAATATCCTTAGTGATCATATGAACATCCTACGGGCGATGGGAATCCGCTTCTCTATAGCGAAATTACTAGCTAATATTGCACGCAAGCCTTACGAACGTCAAAGAGGCTGCATGCAAAAATCTTATGTTGGGCTTAACTAATTATCTGATATCCCAGGGCATGTATTAAGTTCTGTAATTTTTACTTTACAGTACAGGAGCTTGATAGCGCAGTAGTTAACGCACCTGGTCTGCGATTGCTAAGGTTAAGGCGACGCATCGCTAAACAATAAATCTCATACGTTTTGATACGAGCGTTTGCGCCCCGAACCATAAGAAAAACAGTTTTTTTTTTCCTTCAAATTAAAACTACAAATTATTTAAAAAAAATGTACTACAATTTTAAAGTGTGTGTTAAGACTAATCTACTAAGAAAATTTTGATGCTTAAATCGGTCTGGTTAGCCTGTAAAATGTGAATCTATGTTTTAAAAGAGGTAACTTTGATATTTTTTTCTCTGTTATAAAAGTTGAAAAATCGTGTTTCTGCAACTAACAAAATGAAGTCAATTAAATGAAAAATCATGTCATCAAATATCACTTTCATATGTTTTGTAATTGTTGAGGAAAATCAAGATCCCCGCCACGTAAATTACCAATGCGTCGTCTTAAGCAACTTTCGCATAAGCCGGTCATCGAATGGGTGACTAAAAATTTATCATCTCGAGCTCCTCCGTGTTTCGGAAGGCACGTAAAGCCTATGGTTCCAGCTGCATTAGCAGTCGTTAACAACCACCAATCCGCACTGGGCCCACGAGGTGGTTTAAGGATCGTTCTCCTTATCCATCCATAGGGAATACTCGTGCCCCAGCAGTGGGGATATAAAATGAGCTGATGATGATATTACAGTTACTTATTGATCTATGTATTTTTGATGCAATTTATATTTTTTTAACAATACCTATTATTATTATGATTTTGTTCGTACTTATTTATCAAGATCGGATCAAACGAATGGTTAGGCGATACGGGCGGATTGTGATGCTGATGATATAATATACATAAATACCTGGATAACCAAGCTTTGTTCGGTATTTTTTTGTAATTTTTCTAAAATTTAAACCTAGCTAGATCGATGTATTGCCCCCGAAACCCCCTGCATACAAAATTTCATGAAAATCGTTGGAGCAGTTTCCGAGATTCAAATTATATATATATATATACATATATGCAAGAATTGTTCGTTTAAAGGTATTAGATTAAAATTTACTGTAGGCATAATAATAATACAGGTTATAAACTATCTGTATGCCGAATTTCATTCTAATCCATTCAGTAGTTTTAACGTGAAAGAGTAACAAACATCCATCCATACTTACAAACTTTCGCGTTTATAGTATTAGTAGGATAGGGACAAGAATTGCTCGTTTAAAGGTATTAGATTAAAATTGGCATAATAATTATATTTAGCTAAAATTTTCTCCATCGGTCATTTGAGATATAAATAATTTAATCAATATCTCATATGAGAAAAAGAAAGCTAGAAGATGGCAAACTAAATACTAAAAGAGATACAAGTAAGAACATCGGAAATAGTAATCCTCTTTACCAGTCATTTGCAAAAAAATACAAAAAAAATGTATTAATTCCGCGTCGTCTCGCCGCTGCGTCTGTTTCGCGTCTCCATCGGCGTCTCATCTGTATAATCACTAGCTCGGGGGAACGAATGTTCCATCTAATTAACTTTATCATAAAGCACCGGTTATTGCCTTGTCGGCCGGTGGAAACTCGCTCTGATATTATACCGTGAGATTTTTCGTTAGCGTACACCTACCTTACCTAGAAATACAAAGATTCAAAGCAATATAACAAACTAGATGGTGATGCAAAAACATTGGTATTTTTTATATAACAAAAACAGTAGGTACCTCAATGAAAATAAAATGTTAGTACACAAAGTATTTATTGAACATCAATATCCAAGATTATTTTACATATAATTTTACGCAAATATTGTTGCGAGCAAATTACAATTTGAAAAAAGACAAAGTGTTGAAAAAATCGGCAAGCGGGATTCGAACCCGCACCCCATAACATGACGGGTCAGATGCACTGCCAACTATGCTATCGTGGCTCCCGGCATGTCATGGGGTGCGGGTTCGAACCCCGCTCGTGGATTTTTTTTCAACCCTTTCGTCTTTTTTCAAATCAATATCTAAGTTTTGCCTTTGTAAATAATATATATGAGGGTGATGTCCTCTGAGAAAGCTGATGCTGACGGGTGATGTCCAGCTTTCAAATCAAAATGTTGAACGAAAATTGCAATATATTCTTTCATAGACATGGTAATAGTAAAAAGTAACTGTATTTTTATTGCAAAAATGCAGTTTGATTTTAGAATGAAAGCTTTTTAAAAACACAATTTAATTACTGATTAATGATAACAATTGTCTATGTGAGTTCACAAGTCCTCATGTTTGTTCATGTAAGAAAAAAATAACCAATTATAGATTGATGATAATGATATAATTATATATGTTTATCTACACTAATGTTGTAACATTCTACTTATGTTTCCAATACTTGACTTATAATTACTACTGTTATAGCGCAGACAACAAAACACTAAATTTAAGCAATTTCACATGATGGTATAATATCCACATCGATATCGTAAAATCTCATTATAACATCAATAAAACGCGACCAATTAACCTGGCGAGCCTTATGTCAAAATCCTCATACAAGTTGTATAAAATTTTGATATTAGGCTGGCTTTTGAAAACAGTTGGGTTATACGTGAAAACTTCGTCGAAACTACTAAACTTACATACACAAAACTCTTTGGTAAGATCTTGTGCCAATTAAATAAAAAAAGAACAGCGCGCGCTCGCTCCTGATTGGCCCTGCGCGCGCAGCTGCGCTCCCATTGGTTAGATTTTAATGGCGGAAATTTGAACAATTATTATAAATAAACTATTGTCAGCTTTTACTCTTGTTGTTTGACTAATTGCATTAGTGAAGATAAAGTAGTGTATGCAACTGCATATAACACGGGTATTAAAACACTCGTTACTATTATGAAACTCGCTGCGCTCGTTTCATAAACTCACACTCGTGTTTTAATACCCTTCATTATATGACAGTTGCATAAACTACTATTACAGACATATCTATTATCAGAAATAGGTACGTAACGAATGAAAGTTTCCATAATAAAGCTAATTTTGAAGGTCGCAGCGGCCATCACTCAAATTGGCTATTCAGACGTAAGTAGTTACTTATTAGGTTTCAGTGGATAATAGCAGTTAATTATTATTGTTAGTTAAGCGAAATGTTAAAGGGAATACCCTCTAACACAAACCTGATCTGATTCTCAGGAATGCTGAGATTTTCGGAACAATTAACTACGAACAGTTTAATTTCTTAAGTTATTATATTATCTTGGAAATCAACTTGATTTATATCAGAAATTGGTAAGTTATCATCGTTATCATCATTAATTTAGCCCGTAAGCACCCAATGCTGGGTATAAGCCTTCCCATTAACACGACAACTTCGCCGGTCTCGCCTATTCAGACGAATATATCGACGTGCTTATTCATATTTGCCACCTATTCGAAATAATTATTTTAAAAGTAAAAAGAAAATTAATATCACATCAAAATCAAATCTTCACGAGCAAACTGTAATCTGAACGTGATTATTTTGTACCACATCAATAACGGGACATTCGCAGCCGATCCGGCGCGCCGTAAACCGGACGACCGCCGGACCGCATCAATCCGGCGAGTGAACCGGCCGACGGGGGACTGCAATCTTGTGGAAACTACCACTTTGTTTTAGTGGCACTCTCCTCTGATGATGTTTAAGCGATGAGTTCCGATACCTTTTTTATTCGTGCAAAGTGCCGTTGAGCTTCATAGCGACACTTGACACGTGCGGTAACTTACAAAATCGCATCGCTACATGTAAACCTGAATTTACTACTTATCTAAAAGAATTTAAACCCTTTGTTGGTTGTTAACATTGTAAGACTTTATTATTTACCAGTGGACCCGGCGGACTTCGTACCGCTTTGACAGTTTCCATCAAGTGATAAATTCTCTTTGGTTTCCATGACAACAAAACAAACAAATAATTTTTTATATATATATTTTTATGTATATTTATAGTGTGATTTCCGTGGGAATATCGGAATAAAAACTATCCTATGTGTTAATCCAAGTTATAAACTATATGTATGCCGAATTTAATCCAAATCTATCCATCCGTCGCAGCATGAAGAAGGAACAAATATACAGACATACACACAAACTTTCGCATTTATAATATTAGTGTGATTGTATTATTACAGATTAAATGAAACACTTTACACGGATGAGTATTTTGCGTGAAACGGAACGCAAATAGAAGACGGTAGAATGTTACAAATTCATTTTGACAAAACTAACTCCCTACTAACTACCTCAGAATGAGCTCGATGGCGCAGTGGTTAACGCGCTGCGCTGGGTTTACGATTGCTGAGTTTAAGACACTTTCGGAAAGGCTGGTCATCGGATGGTGGGTGACCAAAAAATTTATCGTCTCGAGCTCCTCCGTGCTTCGGAAGGCACGTAAAGGCGTTGGTCAAGGCTGCATTAGCAGTCGTTAACAACCACCAATCCGCACTGGGCCCGCGTGGTGGTTTATGGCCCGTTCTCCCTATACATCCATACGGAAGGCTCGTGCCCCAGCAGTGGGGACACATTATAATGAGCTGATGATGATGATGATGATGAGCTCCTTAGTCCTCCTGTAAATACGTACTCGGCAAAGAGTTCGAAACGAGAAAATAAAATCTTGTGGAAACTACCACTTAGTTATAGTGGCACTTTCCTCTGATGGTGTTTAAGCTTTTAATGCTCTAAGAGGCTTATTAATAAACAAAGTGTAAGCTTGGAGTAGTTACTCCGTGTTTTGTCTCTTTTACTCTAATATGAAATGAAGTTTACATGACGGGAACAAAACACGGAGTAACTACTCCAAGCTTACACTTTGTTTATAAATACGGGGGTAAGTGTTTAAGCGATGAGTTCCGATACCTTTTTAATTCGTGCAAAGTGCAGTTGAGCTTCTAACGATACTTGTCACGTGGCCGTGGGGTAACTTAAAATCGGTAAAATCGTATACAAGTAACACCTGAAGTTATAAAGATGTCAAAATGAATTTAGATTGTAGTAATTTGTTATTTACTGTTAATTAAATAAAATAAAATACTTTATACGGATGAGCGTATTGGTATTTCATAATTTTTTTGCGTAAAACGGAACACTTTACCAAGAATCCTCAAACCCCGATGAACTGGTTGTCATATCTAATCATTTCGTAGCATTTTTAATAAAAATAATAATAGCTTTATTTTCAGACCATTGATCCATGAAGTTAGTAAACTTAAAAGCTATGTTAGTAGAGAGAATACATAAAACAAAAAATCTTAATTTAAATATTTTTTTACTACTTATTTATTATATTTATACTACAATATTTTTGCTACTAACATAGTAGTTATAGATTGAGATTGCTGCACATATAAAATTAGAAATTCACCTTTAAAAAAACGAGGTACTAAAACATTTAATTTAGTTTCATAGCAAAAATATAGAGAACGAAGTTGACTTTTCACAATAATTAAACAACATAAAAAGTTATTAATCAGATAAAGCGGAACGGCCTACAAGCTAACACAGCGTAACGAGTTTGAAAGAAATAAATTATTATGCTATAAATTTCTTTTACGAGTACAAAACGTTTAAAATTCTACTTCATATAAATTCATAAATAGTAAAGTAGGAGTTAATGTCGTTTCACGCTACGTAATAAATTTTAATGAACAATGGTTTATGTATAGGTACCTTTTGGAAAACTTGTTTATGTAACACAAAAAAAAACTTAACAAAAAAAAACCGACTCCAAAAAATTTTACTGAAAAAAATGCACTAAAAAGTAAAAAATAATTGTGTAAGTAGTCTAATTTGTTCAATTTACTTGCAATTAGAATATATATAATCATAATAGTACATTCAATCTTATGCATTAAATTTTGACTGTAAACGCGGACTGGCACCGGCTCCAAAACTAATATATATATAAAACAAATATATGTATATTTAGTGCAATTTTTTCGGTTTTTTTTTGTTAACATTTTTGTTTATTTCTCGCTTTTTAGTGATTTGTTTCGATCTATTTAGGTATCAAAAATATGGTTAGACTGTGGTAGAATATCGGTAGACCTACTAAACGCCCTGCTCGTAAGAGACAGCGCCGTTTAAATGAGACAAGCGAAGAAAACTAGAAACGCCTATCTCAAAGAAGGAAATCAAAAACTGAGTTCCGGTGCCTGCTTTCCTTTGCTTCGTCATAGTCACTTAACTATCTTAATCCAGATATCTTATCGCCACCCGTGAATCACTTATCATTGAGGCGTTCCGGTGGCAATCTGTGGTCTTTTTCATCAGTTACACTTCATCAAATGATACTTTCTGAATGCAAATGCTTGACTTATTGCTGAAAATACCAAAATCGCTATAGGTATGCCTACAATATTTGAGGAGTTTCCTCAATTCCTCAAGGATTTCATCATCAGAACTGGACCAAATTAAAATGGGACCACATGGGAAGTACAGCTTTCAAATAAAAAAGAAAGAAGAAAGAATCATCAAAATCAGTTCACCCAGTCGAAAGTTCTGAGGTAAAAAACATTTTAAAAAAATACAGTCAAATTGAGAACCTCCTCCTTTTTTTTTTGAACTCGGTTAAAAACGTATACCAGTTATAACATCTCAGTAGCTTTAAATCGGAAAACATTTATATTAAATAAATAGCCGTTTGCGAAAATATCAAACAACCGCAAAACACCGCTTACTTACTACATAAAAAAGAAGCATTACATAATATTTTTGATTAATACAAGAGGAAAAAGGCTAAGGAAGATCAACTTGTCAAAGGCAAAGAAGTATTTCATGTAATCACTTACAGCTAATCTCAAACTATTCCAAATAAAATTTAAGTTTACTCAATTAAATTCAGGGAAAGAATGGACGGGCAAAGTTTCAACTGTAATCCGTGATAAAATTGAGCGTCTGAGTCTCTATCAGATATAGATTAATAATAGAGGAACTGGCTCAGATTTTAAAATGGAAGCCAGTCTTTGGAGAGGTTATATAGTTAGAAATATAAAGAGCTTGGTTTATAAAAAACTGTGAAAGTAAATAAGTTATGTCTAGCTTCAAAGAAGTGGTTGTAGAAGCCTTTTTGAAATATGTCAGTGCCAGAAATTACCATTTTTCCATCTTGGAACTTTTTGAACTTGATTTTTTTTACAGAGCTTCAATTGTTATTCCCGGACAGTATTAGGCAAATTCTAGAGGTTGCGCGAAAAAACTTTATCTGGCTAACGAATAATACGCAAGCAAAGAAGCACGCGGAATCTTTTTAACTTTATCACAGTGCCACGCAAATAAACGAGCCCTCTCACCAACCAGCCGAGTACAGTAACATGTACCCCCGCTAGTGGGAATCGATCCCGGAACCACAAGGTCTAAGACCGGTCGCCATAACCACTAGACCACAGCCTCTGTAGGCGGTTTATATTCAATTCAATTCAATTCAAAATCATTTATTCAGTTTAGGCTACAAATAGCTCTTATGAACGTCATTATGCCATCGGTTCGTAAGTCTACTCTGGGCGGGAGATCTTGTACTGAGAAGAACCGGCAAGAAACTCAGCAAGTGTCCAGCTCTTTTCTCCCTTACAGCGTCAATATAATTAATATAATATAATTAATATAATTAATATTAATATAATAATGCCGATAATTATGAAGTACAAAAATTAAATCTGTTTCCATGTATAACTTAAGACTAGAAATTGAAATTAAACATTGAAATTAAACAACTTTTACGGATCTACTCGCGTTTATTTTACACATTACTTATTTAATGTTTATCCCGACGTTTCGAACCCTTTGCAGGGTTCGTGGTAACAACTTTTACGGATCTACTCGCGTTTCGCGTAAACTTTAGAAAACAATATTAAGACTAGAAATCATTGCTTTAAACTCCACTAACTTGTAACATAAAAACTATCACGGAAGTCTTATACGAGTTTATTTTTTATTACATTAGAAAAAAAATGTATCGCAACAGATACAATAACTTCAACTTACCGTGAACAAGTTGGAAACTTAAATCCATAAGGCAATAATAGGAGTATCGTTCCTCGCAGCGAGGTATCGAGCAGCGCAGGAATCAAACAAACGACTGAAAGTTGTTTAAACTCGCCCCGGTGAGTTGCCAATGCAGACACTAACTCTTATTACAAACTCAGCGGACAACTTATAACTACTTAACGTAGAAAAATATCAAGTTACAATTACCGAAGCTGCGACGAGATGCACGGAACAAACTCAATGACAATTCTGGAGAAGATACTTTTTATTAATTCTAACATCTATACTGAAGGAGATCAACATGTCTGAATGGTCGGAACTGGCACAAGACCGAACAAAATAGCGTACAATCAACTTCGGAGGCCAAGAACCACTTCGGGTCGCTGATCCAGCGAATTAAGTAAGCAACATCTATACTAACAAATAGGTTATATAAAACCTATCAAAGTTAAAAGTTATTTATTCATATAAAATTATTTTCACAAGCGCTTTTAATTGTGAATTGTCCGAAAAAATTTTAGCGATTTAGCATATCTTTTCTGTGTGGGGATCTCTGGGAGATCGGTAATATATTTATTTAATTACAAGTTTATGTACACACATAAAAAGGTAACAAAATAAGCTCTAAGGGTAAGGGCTCTAAGTACAAGGACGCTGGTTATTTTAGGGTGGTCTAAAACGGAAACACTACGCAACTGCTTCGCGGAATAAATAATAGAATTTAAATTTAAAAACTGCAGCACAAAAGCGGTTGCTCCTCAAACATAATTTCTATTAGGCTAAATAGTAGTTACAAACACGGGCTAATAGCTAACAGTGTATCCCCAATAACCCGGTACCTGGTTCAATACAACACGTGTGCAACGCCAAATTACGGTTTTAACGCACCGCAGCCGGCTTAAATGCAATAAAAAAGCACTCCGGATAATTCTCCAACGGCGGACAGGATTGCAGCGGTGCCATAAAGACAGCCGGTAGCCGAGTTGGGACATATTGAGATAATCACATCTCCACAACGCAACGCAGCGCGAACAAATTAAATTCTAACTGGCTTCTGTTTTAGAAAGCCATAAACATGGAACTTTACAATCGTTCGTACAAACTTTTTAAACGTTTTTATTTGATGCAGCACAATAACTCTGCTCCTTATTGAAATTAAACACTTTATAAAGATTTACTCGTGTTAATACTTTATCATTGCAAGATTCGTGTACGGGAGACCAAAAACAGTACCATGCACAATTTTAGGTACCGACACTTAAAGCATACAATTGTTTTATAGAAAACTACATCGACTATCATCATCATCACAGCCAATAGATATCCATAGACATTGGCGATCGCAGTATGTGAAAGTAGCGACAGAGAGACGCTACTGCCCATCCTCTGGAATGATCTGAGATGAATGGGGTGGTGTAATTCTTTGTCGCTTGGACTATAAGGTAAAACATTTCAAGTCTTTCATAAATGAGGCTAAAACTATTTTTCACTAAATATAAACCAGATCTTACACCTTGTATTAACCATAACATTGTATCTGTTAAGATGCTGCAGTTATTACTTCACGAGAAGTGCCTGTTGCAGATGAAAACACGAATCACCTTGTAATGGACGTTTATCTCATAAAAGTTACAAATTACTAAAAGTAATAAAAGATGCAGGAAAATCAACGACATTAATGATCTAATAAATATATTGATAAATTAATAAACAAATTATGACGCCTGGAATTGCTGATAACAATAATTTGGAATTCATAGTTTTCTAATATTCATTATATCTATGACTTATAGGAAATTTATACTTGTGTGTCATACTTGTAGTGCTTGCCACTTATCGAAATAGAATACAGAAAGTTGCAGATAACCTATCCAAAACTTTTATCGTAATCAAATGACAAATTGACTTTATTCGTTTCCGACACGTCCCCTCGTTGGTGCGGCTCCCTGTCATTCTCTGTCTCTTTCTTTTGAGGTGACGGTTCTTCTCAGTACAAGATCTCCCACCCAGAGTAGACTTACGAACCGATGGCATAGTGACATTCACAAGAGCTACAAAGATTCGGATATAAGATTTGCAAATTATAGGAAAAATGTAAAACATACTAAACGATAGATAATTAAAGTAAACGATTACAAACGAAATTAAGAAAAAGGTTTCAAAATATAATGTATTTTAATATTATTAATTACTAGCGAATCACGTTTAAACATTTTTAAAATACAACACTTATGTATTTACCATGTTTCTTGTGAAATAATGAAATTGAATTGAACATAAATTACTTTATCTGTAAAAACCTGTCAAACTAAACTCAATAATAAACAAATTAAAAAAACACTGTTCGCTTAAGATGCCAAAGATGTTTGTTCTGGAAAGAACTTGTTTCCTATTTCATTTAACTCCCTCAACAGATCCAAGGAATTTTAAAGATTCATCGGGTAATCGAGCACTTACAAGTAAAATATGATATACATATATCACTTATAATATATTATAATTTTGACTTAAATAATTAATTATACTGATTTAAGATCTTTAAAACATTTGGAAACAAGTACTTATAAGCATTTCGTCCCCAATTGAAATCTAAATGACTCCAATGTTTTTGTTCCATTACCTGCTTCATAACAACATTTGGTAGATGTTCATATACAAGTTTGGCATTATCAAACAAAGTGTCGGCTCTCCCTAAAAACAAAGCTACCTTCATAGTTACACTCTTTAAATTATAGTTCGGGGGAGTATTAGAGTCATAACGATGTACGTTTTCAACGAGCCCATAGTCAAATTGTGAAAACTTTTGTCGGTGTGATATCTGGGCTAAGTGGACTAAATTTTTATTTGATGTGCCGGCGGGAAAGTGGCCGATAACAATGGGCAAAAACGAAGGTTCCAACTCTTCTGTATCTAAACCAAATAAAACAGCAGCGAATAATTTGACACAGACCTCGTAGCTAGAATCGCCTTGAGTACATACAAGATTAATCACACTTTTAGCAAGTGATTTATACCCAAAAAGTTCTTGAGCACCTTTTCCAAATGTTTGGTTATTAATGTGTATTATTTCCAACAATGATGGCAGTGGAAACTTACTCTTATGAAAATAGCAGACAGGAGCAAGAGCGACAAATAACTTCACTTTATCATTATATTCAGGTGTCTGGGCACCTAGAACGTACATCATCATCGCTCCTTCCGCGTGCCCTACATAGCTTAATTGACTTTGATTAGTTTTCTTCAAAATGAAATCAATCAACGCTGGTAAATCAGCAATGCCCAATTCGTGAACACTAAAGTCCCAAAATTTGTGGTCACGGTCGGGTTTAAGTTTCATGTGCCGGCGGGAGTATCGGTTTCCTCTTGAGTTGCCAGCCCAGACGTCATATCCTGCATCAGAAAGACATGCAGCCAGAGATCTATTAGCTCTGATAATATAGGTGTCAGAGCTGTCTTGAAAACTATGCATTAGCAGTACAGGTCGACTCTGATTCCCAGGGATGTGGAACAGTTTGAGAATATATCCATCTTCCGTGACGACGTCGTATTCCTCACATTTACAACCGTACTTTAGGGCAATTCCTGTGAAGTTCAACCGGCCATCTTCGGGTATGTGTTTTTGTAAGTTATCTAGCTCAAGCCGCTTGGGTGACGATGGTGTTGCTTGATAAACAATAGTTATTAATACGTTTATGAAGAATCGCAAATAAGCAGTTTTCATAATGTGCTATTTTGTCTTTTTGGTTGTTATACACTACTAAAATTATTTATTATGACGCGTTTGGTGTTTCTGAAAAATATTTATAGAAATATTTAGCCATTGCTATAAATAACAACCATTGTCTTACAACTGATACAATTGTTCCATTCAAATAGAATTAGGCATGAAATCAATATTTTAAGCTGCAGTTTCATATCTCAATCATTTTATTACTATAATGCAAAATATTACTTAAAATACTCGTTTTTTTATGATAAAAAAACTAAATTCAGGTCTGTCGTAAAAGTTACATTTTGAATAGAACAAACACAGCATAGCAATTTTCAATGCCATGACCAAACAAATCAGTCTCACTATTTATTTCCGCAGCAGAAATATATTTTTATGCAATTAGTGAAACAATGAACTCCGCTATCGATAAGGCATACAATTTCTAGGTCAGAAATAGTTTTAGTAGCATATTACGAGATATTGAGTTCAGTCGTTGTTAATGGGCACGATGTCAATAAGGTCTATGTTACTTGTACTCATAAGAATAGAAGAGTGACTGTCGACACGGTGGATAGATCATCATTGGAAGGCCTGCTTAATAACAGAAAACATTCTTGACACATTGTGCCGTAGCTGCGTACAACTACCTACTTCTGGCACATTGAAATTGGTCCTGCTACATTTCCATTTTGCAGAGGTTAGTACAAACACAAAATGTATCCTGTCTTTTTAAGTTTAAGCTTACACTAAATACTGGCAATTATCTATATTTGTATGGTAATATCATTTAAAAATAAAACAGTATTTTAATAACAAAAAATGTAGACACGTGTTCATTGTCTATGTTACTATTCACAAATTTATTAGCACGACCTCCTATTCATCTTCTTGAAATGGAAACGATGACGGCAAATTGAATGGCACGGGCGGGGTGTATCTGCATCCAAAAAATTCTACGTTAATTGTGGTCATAAGAACAGAATCGTAGAGTGATTTTCAACACAACACAGATGGACTGATGACTTGTATAAGTTACTATTCACAAATTTAATAGCACGAAGTCCTATTTCACCTTCTCAAAATGTAAAGACCTATTACATATTCCTGATCCTTTTGTTTCATCGACACATCACAATGGCTACCAGAAGAATTCGCGGCTCAATTATAAAACTGCATTCTATACGGTGACGGCAAATTGAATGGCCTGGGCGCGGCGTGTCTGCGCCGCTCATCAATCACCCCTGTATGGATTTCATTTTAATGCGATGTCACCGCCGTCTCGCGTGGCCGCACAGTCATGCCACCCGAGCCGCCATTGTTTCACACATATTGCGACAAAATATGGCCGTTTGTCCCCCTAACAGTGTGTATTTTAAAACGTCTATCAGTCTTTTCGACGCAGTCCGGCTATGAGCTGACAAACTTACTGCAACGCATTACCTGCACTTTTGATAAAAGCTTCAATGTGTCAAAACTTCAAAGCAGGCTCTTCTAACAATTAGAAGGACAACACCAACTGGGTCGTCCCAAGTTCATATGGCGCTTCATGAAGCCTCTTTTCTAAGATGGTTTTCAAAGAGTAACTGCCATACTCAAAGACGTCAATTAAGTTTCAATGACAATTAAGTCTCTTGCTGTCACTTTTTTATGTATAGTGCTAAATAGAGAAGGAAAGACATTTAAAATTGTCATTAAATCTTAATTGACGTCTCTGAGTACGGCAGTTAGTCTTTGAAATTGTTACTTAAAACTGTTTCGGTTGGACAGTACGCTATCACTGCTGAGAGACCATAGTACTTAAAAGTAGAATAAACGTAAACAGAAGTTCTGAGTAGTCAATCAAACCCAACAAACAATGAACTCGTACCCAAGTAAGTTTTCGAATTGCACTACAAAACTTGAGACCTAACACGATAACTCACAGCCGGCCGCTCGCAGCGGATACCGGGCGAGCATTGTGCACCAAATAAAGAACTGCAGAAGGTAAACTTTACACAAACGCGGTCGCCATCGCACACATGGACCACCTTTGACGGACGCGGAACTCGCAACAGCTGCACTCGGACCGATTCAAAATTAAATCCTATTAATATTATAAACGCAAAGTTTGTTTGGATGTTTGTTACTCTTTCACGTAAAAACTATTGAATGGATTTGGATTAAATTCGGCATACAGATATTTTATAACCGGGAATAACACATAGGATACTTTTTATCCCGATATTCCCACGGGAACAGGAACCACGCGGGTTAAACCGCGAGAGGCCACTAGTATTTTATAAAATTCATAAAATACAGTGAAAAAGTTAAACGCCCACCCGACCCGGCCAGGAATCGAACCGACAGCTGCAAAAATTAAAAGTAAAAATTTACTATAGCGTTGTGTTATCAAATTTGTGGTATTTCATCTGCATTATCATCGGTTGCAATGACCGCTGGATAGATAGCGCACTGTGCCGCTATTAGCACTCAAAAAAATAAAAAAGCAGTGACAAAATTCAACGCTAACTGCAGCCTTCCCGGTGGCATAGCGGTCAGTGCAGCCGCCTGGATTGCGGAAGACCCAGGTTCGACTCTTGGCTGGGTCGGGTGGGCGTTTAATTTTTTCACTGTATTTCATAAATTTATAAATATTTAATTTAGCTTCAGTGCAACAAATAGCACTTGAAAATAAAAAGTGAAAATTGATTCAAGATTGTCCGGGATTGCGTGTCCATGAGAGGGTCTATGCGTTGCTCAAGCGCTGTAATGCTACAGCCACACTATCGCGGTATCGCGAACATTTGCCGGTTTCATGCCAAGCAATAATTGCATTTTTGACCGTGTTCTTAAATGTGACTATTGCTTGGCCCGACTTGTCAAAATGTTCGCGATACCGCGATAGTGTGGCCTTAGCATAAGTTTTAAGCTTACCTTCTGTATCTCCTTATTTTGTACATTGTGTTTGCGTATACGACAAATTAAAGCCCCATTCGGGAAGACCCGGAGGGGACGTAATCCAGGAGCACCCGTCCCATTGTCGGTGGAGTTTGGCCTGCATCGTGCGGCTTAAGAGATGACGCTACGGACGTTTTGCAAATTAATAACCAATCGTGGAATCGTAGCCGTTTATTCGGTATTGTAATGAGTAGATATTTTCTTTTTGAAACGTTAGCTTTGTTTTATTTATTCGAAAATAGGCTTTCCATTGTTACACTTGTTTTTAGCTGTTGTTAGCCATATTGCAGCGACGCTGAATGTTTGTAGGTATGCTGCTGTTCAGAACTATATGCCGTAACATTCCAAGTAGACTTCTAGAACGTACGTATCATCATGAAAAGCAATTAGCGTCATTTTATAGCGTCATAGCGACAATGCATTATGAAAGACTTGACCCTTGAACACAACCATTTAAGTCTAAGGGTTTTGAAGACTGCTTCTATCACGGGGAGCCTAGCAAAACCACGTGCTTATGTTTGCCAGGATGGTGTAGTGGCAAAAGAAAATTCCTATCAAATCTCCAGCTGTAAACACGCTACACTAAACTTGGTAAAATTTTCCCGCTAGCAATCTCTCAAATTCTCAAAATGGTGGTTCATTTTAAGAGTTTGGGGGACTACGTACCATCACATGAAGCCTTGCATTGCAACTTTGCTAAGATATACCTGAATAGTGTAGAGCTGGAAAAAAAATCAATCAAATCTCCAACTTGAAGAACTGGACTTAAACCGTCATGACTTTTATTATTTTCTACATACTTATCTACAGAAATCGTCAATAAAAAAATTAAAACAAAATTCAATATATCTCAGCTACTAAACCTGTATTCAAATTATGTGATACCCCATTCACGGTAGACTCTCGTGATTCGCTAGCATAAAAGCTCGCTATCGACAAATTGCGGTTAAAGTTGTCATTCGGCCTATCTTTAAGCGCACATTATGGAGAATTAGTAAATTAATAGGTACCCAAATACCAATTTTAATGTATTTTACTTCAAAACTGACGGACTTTCATACAAACTTTCACCCCCTATTTGACCCCCTTCGGGTACGAAAATCTCACACTTTACCGTCACAGGGCTGTAGTAGTTCGCACGACCGATGCTCTCAGAGTCTAGAACGGTGGACATACTGAGAGACTGTTCGAGATACCCTATTATTTTTTTACAGTCCAACGTTTTATAGTTTTATGGACTTGCTAAGCTACGAACGTCCAATCTGCTGTATTAAAAGGATAATTGAGTGCTTGAAAAATATTAGTTACTTAGTCGGCTGTGAAATTGCTGATTTAATATTTCCTTACATAAAAATGCTTCATCTTTTATTTCAAATTAAACTCTTTTTATTTTAGTTAGAATATTACATCGTAAAGCTGGGCAAATGCCTCCCTAAACCCATCCACTTTTGCCGACATGAAATTCTTAAGATCCCAGTTGGTAGTGCACCTAACCCGTGCTCGCTCGCTCGTGAACAATTTTTAACACTTTTTATAATTGTGAAACATATTTTTTACTATATCACATATCACAAGAAAGACAGCCAATTGATTTCCCACAATATCACAGTTCACGCAGTGGGCTGGCGGGTCTATCATAATTAATTACTTCCATTTGCAATGCTTTACATTGGCATTGGCAGGCGCGAGAGTCTACCTGAATTAATCGAGCGGGTCATTTGCGATTTTCGGAATGCCAAGCCTTCACAAGTAGTGTTTAATTGGAAAATTGTATAACGAATGGTAATTAAAACAGGAAACCTAATACGCGAAAACTTTTCTTAAGTCTCTTAAAACATCATACCATCTTTAATCATAACAGTTCACCGAAAAATAGGCTTATAGGTCTCTGCAAACAGTCAAAAACAAAAAAAAATAACATGACACTCAAACTTTCATGTTTTAGTATCTCAATTACTTATTTATTATTTATTTAGACAACATCACATACATTGTTCTGATCCCAAGGTAAGTAGCTAAAGCACTCGTTGCATGGAAATCAGAAACGACGGTACCACAACCACCCAGAACCGACACAATATAGAAAAGTTCGTTTTTCGACATTGACCCGACCGAGAATCGATCCCGGGACCTCAGAGTTAGCGCCGCCCCAAAGTCCGGCGTGCAAGCCACTCGGCTACGGAGGTCGGCTGCAATAGATGATGGTTGTAATAAAATTAAAAGTTTTGTTAAGCGTTGAATACGTAAATTTGTTGGAGAGACAGAGTTAAGAGGAGAAAGTAATTGGAGAAGAATCATAAACTTTCCTATCAATAGAAATAATAAAAAAAAGGAAACCTATACTAGAAAAGCTTCACGTAGACAACTGGCAGGAAGCAGTTAGGAAACGGGACCAGTGGCGCCGACTTGTATCAGAGGCTAAAGTTCACCTAAACCCGTTCCCAATAACCTATCTATTTGTTGTTTTGCTTACTGGAGTTAGAAATTTGACATAATTTGTATGGAGCTTATGTCAAATTTGTATCTATATCTATAACGATAGAATATAGGGAACGGGCGTTAGGCCACAGCGCCAGGATAGTAGGGTAGCGGCACCGTATTCGACACTTTAGGCCCACTGTTCGACACAGTTTTCGCCGCCAAATCTATCATAGACTTTCATTAAAACGTTACGGGATGACAGCTAGGAAGCAAGTGGGCCGTATAAAACTTAAATCAGTTAGTGATCCCTATTTTTAGGGTTCCGTAGTCAACAAGGAACGCTTATAGTTTCGCCATGTCTGTCTGCCTGTCCGTCCCCAGCCTAGCTCATAGACTCTTAGTACTAGAAAGCTGTAATTTGGCATGGATATACATATTAATCACGCCAGCAAAGTGGTGCAGTAAAATTTTGAAAAAAAATTTTTTATGTTGCCCCCCCTTGCCAGACAAATGGCTGTTTTTGTATAGTGAAAAAATTCACGGTAGTTGTTTATATGACGAATTTAAAAGGCTTTACAAGTTTACGAGTAACAGTCGACCAACTTATAAAATGTACTTGGCGCAGTACAAATTCCTCATTGGTAACTACTTAAATAACGTTGTCAGGTGTGTGAAACCGGTAGTATCTACATTAAATAAATGTTCATAAAAGCCAACTTCTCAAAGTCAGCATTATTGAGATGGGCTACAGAACACTACACTGCGCGTGACCGGACACGCACTTGGCCGGTTTTTAATGATCAAAGGTAGAAAAATCTCGTTCACTGGTACCACTACCCTAACCAATTAAGCAATAAAAGGAAACCATTTTCGCAATCTTTAAAGCATGGATCTGGATCTAATGAGTGTACCTTGCTTGCGTGCTAGCATCATACATGATAGCCATTAAATGCTTAACAGCTTTGTAACTGCAAACATTTACTTCCGGTAAATACCATATCTATTTGTTGCCTCAATACAAAAATAAAAAAAGAAGAGTGTTTCATGTTTAAAACAAATTTATAGGGCAGTGCATCCGCCGCTGTTCAATACAAACAGGGCCGTTCATGCCGGCCGCCACTGCACCGGGATTACTCACCGTACCAGATTATAATTCGTCACGTCTCGCAGCGTGCGTAATTGTCGTCCACGGGGACAAAAAAAGCACACGGAAAACACAGGTAACCTGAAACGCTGAAAATGTTAAACTAAAAGCGTGTTTATCTGAAAACAAGCTTTTTTCACATACCATAAGAGAACTGGATTATCGATATCGCTTGAAAATCTCTAAACAGATAGCTGGGTTATCAATACGGTCCCGAAAATACTAGATTTTGATTAATACTCGTAGCAGGAAAGATTACGAGTAATATTTTTAGAAATAATATGTTTTATGCCTAATAGGCTCGTAGGCACAAAACACAAGGAAAACTGAACACAGGTAACCCAGAAAACGCTGAAAATGGTAAACTAGAAGCGTGTGCTTTTTTGTTTCTTTTACCCAGAAAACTGGATCAGGCGAAAATTTTTAAACAGACAAGCTGGGTTATCGATACCATCCTGAAAATACTAGATCTTGTAATAATTCTCGTAGCAAGAAAGATTACGAAGTATCATATCTTTACATCGATTTATATATTATGGTTTGTGCTAAATACGCTCGTCTACAGGCATAAGAAACACACGGAAAACTATACACAGGTAACCTGAAACGCTGAAAATGGTAAACTAATAGCGTATTTATCTGAAAACAAGCTATTTTTTCGTTTTCTCTACCCGAATAACTAAATTATCTTTATCGCCTGAAAATATCTAAACAGATAGCTAGGTTATCGATACCATCTTGAAAATAGTAGATCTTGTATAATACTCGTAGCATGAAAGATTACAAAATGTATCCCATCTTTACATCGTTTATTAATAAGATACATATTTTTTGCCTAATAGGTTCGTCTACAGGCACAAAAAACACTGAAAACTGTACACAGGTAGCTCATAAAACTGAAAATAGTAAACTAAAAGCTTTTTTTCGTCTTCTCTACCCAGATAACTGAATTATCGATACCTGAAAATACAAGCTCTTGTAATACTCATGACAGGTTAGATTAGGAAGAAGTATTGGTTTTACTGATGATTATTTAAATACTGTAAAGACATTGGCATCTTGCATTTTAAGCACTGTGCTCATAATAGTAATAAACAACGTCGTTTCTTAGAATTGTATGTAGCTTTACCCGGTCCGATCCGAACCCTTCGGAGAATCTAGTGGAGCACGGGGACACGCACTAGTGCGTGATGCCGTTCCCTCTAGAAAACCTCCGAAGGTGATTCGTTTCGCACGGCTTGAGGCACCGTTTAAGTTTCTCGCCGCCCCCAAACCAGCCCGGTGAAGCTGAAAATGCCGTATGAGGCAATCAGCGAACTCTCCAAAAAAAAATGTATGTAGCTTGTGGTGGCTATTATATTCGAGCAATGTCTTCAAAAGTATTTTTTTAATGTTTAACAAAATACATGCGCCGATGTTATATTACTTTACGACAGAGTAATGCAAACTTCGGAATTTTTTGGTCTGGAAAAGTTATGATGTTCTATTGTTTATTTTTTTATATTTATCATTATTGTATTCATTTTATACTAGCTGTCCCGGCAGACCTTGTTCTGCTCTATTTCTCTAAAACAAAGTTACATTGATTTTTTTATGTTAATAGCTGCCCCGACAGATTTCGTTTTGTCAAAAGTTATTGGCCTGTCGCAGTCTAATAGAAATAAAATAATATTGAAAGACTTTAGCAATATCTAATGTGATGATATTTATATTGTAATGCCTTATGGTACATGATTTTTTTTGTTTGATTACTTGGCGCGTAAATAAATAAATCAGACCTCTTATCAACTTGAAGGCATACCAAAGATAATCTTAACGCGCCTTTGTTTTCTTTTGATTGACGTCAATTGTTTGACAGCTGGGGACAGAGTGGTTTGTATGGGAAAAGAAAACTGTTGTTTTTAGTATTTTCCTCGTATTTTTTACGATTTTTCTCTCCATAAGAACCTTCCTCAGATTTCATCAAACACAACAACATAGAAATCAGCCAAATCGGTTCAGCCGTCCTCGAGATTTGCGATTAGCAACACATTTAACGATTCATTTTTATTTATATAGATAGGTATCTTACGTTAACCTGATGTTGAGGCTGAGTAAGCACTCGGCCTTCATCTCACCTGATGTTAAGGTCGAAGGTGGAAGCGCACTTCGCCCGGAAACCCCAACTAGTGAGGCACTGGCTATCTTATCTATATCCGCCGGAACACAACAATGCTACAAACATTGATGTTATGGCGACATATTTAGATAAGATGGTGGTAGCTAGCCAGGGGGACAAACTAGCCCTATCCTAACTAACCCTGGGAATCGAACCCGAGACCTCTGGATCTAAGCCGGTGGTCTTAACCACTAGACCACAGAGGCTATTGAATCTGTATTGTGTAACTTTGTATGTGTGTAACTTAAATGTCTCTTTTTTCTTACATTTCGATTAAAACGGCTACAGCTACAGTTACAGCGCATATATAGGCTCATACGAAATATCCAAAAATCACAGCGGCGGGGAGTACTCCGATTGATTGGTCCATTGTTTTGGATTCAGCGGTAATACCTACCCCAGGCTCCACCTATATGCTCAACGCGTCCAATATTCGGACGTCCGAACTGTAAGCCTCTTTTCTACGAACTACATCGGTACAGTATGAAATCTACCAGGTATTTAAGTTATGACACTAGGCATACCTATTATAATTATAGCTACAGAATCGAGTACCAGGCCTCCACATAAAAGAGTTAATTAATTTAACATTAAAGTCAGAAATCCATTGATCAAAAATCACATTTGAGACAAGACATTTTGTACAAAGTAATGACAATCAAGAAAACGACGCAAGACAGTTTTTTTAGTCTCCAACGTTATCGGTCATCGCAACAAACTTTGATTATATTATACACATCCACAAGCGTTGTTGTAGTATTTCATTGCAAGCCAGCCGCAACCAAGGCTTGCAACCGGTACCAGAAGTACAAGTTCTGTATGAATATGTTGCGGTTCTTGCCTTTTCAGTATCTATTTACCGGTTTCAGACAGACACCGCGGTACTCCGCCTAACAAGTACCGACCAAAGCAGGTACCCACCGCGTAGGAGAGCGACGAGCCATTTACATATCATCACCATCTCACCATATCATTTTATGTCCTTACTGCTGAAGCACGAGCCTTCCCTATGGATGGATAGGGAGAACGGGCCGTAAACCACCAGACGGGCCCAGTGCGGATTGGTGGTTGTTGACGACTGCTAATGCAGCCGGGACCAACGGCTTTACGTGCCTTCCGAAGCACGGAGGAGCTCGAGATGAAACATTTTCGGTCACCCATTCGATGACCGGCCTTTAGAAAAGCTGCTTTACCTTAGCAATCCCAGACCGAGCGCTTTTACAACTGCGCTATGCTCCTCATTCATATGTTTATCCATTTAACTACGTCCGTTTTCCGTTACGTAGAATCCTGTAGAATACCAATACTAATCAGAAAGTATTAGAAGTTATAGAAGTAATATTACAGATACTACGTCTGTTACCGATGCCAATAGTAAAGGTATCCAGAAAAACCGGTATTTTCAAACATGGCCGCTACCTAAGCGAACAAACGTACGTACAAATTAAAACGCGTTCACCGGTACACCGCTACAGGGTGCACCGGTCGCATCCAAAAGTTGTAAGCCATAGAGCGGACCTGACCGACGACGATATTAATCAGACGATATGAATGCACACGTGCACAACTTTAGGATTAGAATTTGCCGTGCAGACTGCTATAGGTAATTGAGTCAGACGTAGGTACCGCAATTCGTACGTGCAAGTTCAATTTAGTATGTTGGTACACAGTATTGTTGGGATGGATGAACTTGTGACGGTGCGGTGACGTGATGATATTGCACGATTGATTTCGGCATGTCATCGGGGTCAAACTAGTTTGAGTTCATTGTTGTGTTTGTTGTCTATGGAGCACTAATGATATAGCTACTACGGCGTAGCTTATGGCGTAGCCCCGTAGCTGCTACGCGGTAAAACATAATCTCATGTTACAATCTGCCAAAATGACAATCATCTTATCGGTCAGCCGCTCAGAAAAAGCCAGCGTTGATCGAAGCAATAACATTTTAATAACATAGAAATAGACATATCAAACAGACATAAAACGAAGAACTTGATATACTTAGTATTCATTTAATATCTTATTTAACAAACGAATTTAAAAAATATAACTTATGATTTACAACGGCAAAGTTGTTTATAAATTAAGACGACGCATTGGTAATTTACGTGGCGGGGATCTTGATTTTTCCCAACAATTACAAAACATATGAAAATGATATTTGATGACATGATTTTTCATTTAATTGACTTCATTTTGTTAGTTGCAGAAACACGATTTTTCAACTTTTATAACAGAGAAAAAATATCAAAGTAATCTCTTTTAAAACATAGATTTATACAGATTCATACATTTTACAGGCTAACCAAAGCGATTTAAGCATCTAAATTTTCTTAGTAGATTAGTCTTAACACACACTTTAAAATTGTAGTTCATTTTTTTTAAATAATTTGTAATTTTAATTTGAAGGGGAAAAAAAACAGTTTTTCTTATGGTACGGGGCGCAAACGCTCATATCAAAACGTATGAGATTTATTGTTTAGCGGTGCATCGCCTTAACTATAATATTAACTATTTAACTACACTCGTGGACAAATAATACGGGTCCGCGGCAAAATCCTATGTATCTTGTAAATTAATAATTTTATATGCATGAAACTAACTTTATATTAAAGATAATTTTAATATCGTATGACATAAAACCAGAAATGTTATAGGTATAGTCGACAATGAAATTGCTTTACCACCTTAGAAGTGAATTTTCTTTGCATTAATAAACAACAAGTTCTATTTTTTTTGTTTAAAAGACCAAGTGACAGACACGTTGTCATCATTGACAATGAGTCTTAGCGAAATTTTAATGAAATGGAAATTTTGTCAAAAGTGATAAAGCAATTTCATGGCCGACTATACAACGTAATTAAAAATAAATTTACAAATGTTCGAATTAGGTAATAAATTCAAATCACACGTGTTTTACTTTTGCTTGTTTTCTCACTTTTGTTTTCAATCTGCCAAATCAAAATGATAAAAAGCAGTCATCATCGTCTTTCACGGTCATTATTGAATTACTATCATGTCGCTAACGCCAGAAGAATGTACACGTATCGTCACTATGCTAGAACAAGGCAGTGGCAAGTGTATAATGAATATACCCAATCTCGGGTGCATCGCAGCTCGATGGTCATCGCCTTGCGCGTTCGAGTAACGATTTTGCAAGCAAAGCAACTTTCATAATTCCGGGTTCCCGGATAAGTGATCCAATTAAAATATCTCGAACTCTTCCATGCTTCGGAAGGGACGTGAAGCAGTTGGCCCCGGTGGTTGCCGTAAGATGGTACTCGTTAAAACCTACCAAACCTCCTTGGGACATCGTGGAGGATCTAAGTCCAACCTCCATTTTCAAGTTTTCACATGAACATAGGAGGCCTGATGATGATCTCATTTAGTAGATGTCGTGTAATCTTGCTAAAGCATTGTAAACCATACCAATAAGCGCGGCGATAGTTATGCTAGATATTCTGAAAGCTTCATACCGAAGTAAGCTTTGTAAGAAGCAAAGTCGACATACCTAACATTTCCGCGAATGCGCCGCTCAGATATCGACAAATATACTAAATAACACTTCATGATTCAGCCTGCGAAAGTGTGAAATTGCAACGAGCTCCAGCACTTACTGCATCCTCCGCTGAGTATTTCCCTGAGAGAATTTCAATTTCTGAATATTTGAAGCCCCTAAACTGTATTTTCAAACGTAGCAGCAGCACCCGTTACGTGTTACGCGACAATATGCAATTTGCAGATTATTTTACGCTACATCTCGTTGCAGTTAGGTTTAACAAGCTTATTGTTTAATTTTTAATTTTTATTTTCAAGCGCTAATTGCTGCACTGAAGCAAAATTAAATATTTATAAAATTTATAAAATACAATCATATCAAAATCGGTTCATAAACGACGAAGTTATCCGCGAACACCGCGAACACACATAAAAAAAATGTATATACGAGTCGAATTGAGTAACCTCCTCCTTTTTTGAAGTCGGTTAAAAATTTACTATAGCGTTGTGCTATCAAATTTGTGGTATTTCATCTGCAAAGATGAATCTGCATAGCCATCGGTTGCAATGACCGTTGGATAGATGGCGCACTGTGCCGCTATTAGCACTCAAAAAATTAAGAAGCAGTGACAAAATTCAGCGCTAACGTCAGCCTTCCCGGTAGCATAGCGGTCAGTGCAGCCGCCCGGATTGCGGAAGACCCAGGTTCAATTCCTGGCTGGGTCGGGTAGGCGTTTAATTTTTTCACTGTATTTTATAAATTTTGTAAATATTTAAGCATATTATTAATATCTTATATCTTAGACTATTATCATGAGGATCAGGCAATGTAATAAGTAAGTTTAACAAGCTTGTAGTAAGTAAGTGATATCAAGTGTTAATATTAAGAGTATCCTGATCCTTCAGCATTGCGAAAGGTATGAAAGGCTAAGTAAACAGACACAGATTAAAATACTCTATACAAACTTTTCCTTACTAGGAAGCTAGATATTCCTCACCAAGTATTCATAGAGTCAGTCAGATATTTGATGTTGCAAAGGGAATACAAAATCGTTATCGTGCAAAGCAAACAAATATGTGAGCACTTAGAAATAAGTTAACAAATTCTGCAAATAACGAAAAGGAAAATATTGCTGTAGCATCTCCTTATGCCATCGATACGGCAACTTCCTAAAAGCCCTTAGCTATGTATCTTGTTTGCAAATACGTTACATAATGAGCACTCGACAACTTCAACGTATGATATAAAGCAATGAACTTGAAATAATGCGATTGGAAATATCTGTAGTTGTTCTTCAGTTACGTATCCTTGCAGCGAGCGCTTAAATTGAAGTACCATTGAAAAACAATATTTTGACCTCGACATAAGGACGTACATTTTACTAAAAAGGACGTTGATTTTACTAAAATATCACAAAAACTGATGTGACTGATTAGACCTGAACCAAGAACTTCTTTGTTTTCTGGCTTTAATTAACTAAAGCGGTCAAAACATATAGATACAGAATTTTTGTGTGTCAGTTACAAACACATAAGACAGGCAGAGAGACATACAAAAATGGAAGTTGATAAAGCATCACGCGGAAATCAATGATTCTCTTTCAATCGTAGGTACTTGATATAGTTCTAGACTAATAATAATGCATATAATAATATGAGAAACATTTAAGGTATGATACCTTTTTACTAATTAGTTTGCGTTATCCCCGTTTAAATTTGGTTAACTATGGAACGCGAAAGTTTTAAAGTGTATATCACATTTAAGATATTTTTATATTGCGCACCGTGCGAAAACTATTGAATCTGAGTAATATACTCGTATATAAGTAAGTGAGTAAGTAAGTATAAGTAGTATAATCTTGTAATGGCCAGAAAATCACAGCCGTGAAGACTTCACTTTTCCCACGATAAAAGGTATTTTTGTCCCAGAAAGGAAAAAGTTTCCCACTGGATGGGGAATCAAAGTTTGTGTTGATAGTAAGTTTTGGCTATTTAAAGATAAGATTCCGTGATTCAAGGACCGTGTGATACGAACAACTAACAAGAGGTAAGTAATCTACCTCACCTGGATTGCTAACCAGCGTCAGGATTTATAAACCTAACATACCTATGCTGAATTGGTCATGAAATTTGACGCATTAGTTTTAATTGCGTTTTATACAAATTCCTTGTATTTTACTGATAAATAAATAAATAAACTTTCCTACACTCACACCAACTATCTAGACCAAGAGAAACTTCGTTATGAAACTCGTTAAAATGGTTACTAGACAACGGATAAACATACTTAAAATACTTAAATACATACTTATTATACATAGAAAACACCCAGACCCGAGACAATTTAGACAAACAATAATTTCTAAATTGACCCGACCGGGGATCGAACCCGGGACCTCAGAGATGGCGGCACCATGAAAACCGGTGTACAAACCATTCGACCAAGGAGGTCGTCACTAATGTCACTAATGTCGTCACTAATGTCGTCACTAATGTCCTGTATCTGTGTTCAAATGAACGTTTTTCCTTTTTTCCTTTCTTTCTTCTTAGAGACCCGTACCGCCCAACCCTCACAAACTCACCCGACTGCAAGCTTATTCTTATTCGAAACCGCAGCAAACCCTAATTAGTACATTCGAGCAACTAAAAATAGCCTCCACCATGCCACCACTATTCTCTAGTGTGGAACAGCACGGGCGGTAACGGTGGGTGGGCGGCGTCTCCGAGACGCAACAGGCGGGCTGGCCCCCACCCAAACCCCCCCACCCTCCACCTGCCCCCCAGTCGCGCAACAGGCGCCCGACTTACTTGTTGAATCGACCGACCTACTAACGTTACCATGAACACGCGAAAAATGGCCAAACCGAACGATGAACCGCAGTTACGGTGCCGATATGGAATAAGGAAAACGGCGCGCTATCGCCGTCGTCATCGCCGCCGCGCCGGACTGAATTTGTCGTTTATTAGATCGACTCTCACGCGAATAGTTTGCGAAGGTGGCACACGATGTGACGGGATGAATACATCCCGTAAACAATCCCGTTACAATAGTAAAGGTGATGCGTGAATCCGTACAACGTTTTGTGTGACGGACGCTGTAATTGAGGATGAGCGTTCAATTATAGTTTCCGGTACACAAAACGGATTCACGCATTTATTAATTCATGATTCCATTTTTTTTGGATAACATAACATAAAATTATCATTTCGTTAGTACATAATGCTGTTGTTGTGTCAATATAATGTTAGTAATTATTATTTCATATTCTATGTCGTATCGATGGCGCTTAAAGGTAGTTTTCTACGAAAACAAAAAGGCATGGTGGTGAGAAAGCAATCACTGTACATATTTCCTCATCCAGTGACCCGGCATTGTTAAAGTTGCTTAACTCGCAAGATCGCAACTCGAACGGGCTTGCACGGTATAAGAAAGAAGTATTTAATACTCCCTCCTTATAATGTGGCGCTAGTCTTGCTTGCTTTTATTAACAAAAATGAGACGGCAACAGTTTAAAACCAGGTTAAACTTTAGTCCAAATTTTGGAATAACAGGGTATGGGTATAAATTACGCGTTGCCGGCCAAGTGGCCCTAATTATTATACATCTATATACCCAGTAATTTTACTGCTATTTGGCGGCGATAAAATTACTGGGCAAATAGGTAATTATTAACTATCACCCTGAGAACATCCATGGAACTCTTCAATAAAAAACAGCACAAGGTCCTTGTTTCAATATTATTCTGCGAACTTATTCATTTATCAAGCTTGGATGTAGCATGACAGCACCGCCCTCTCACTTGCCTATATTTATGCACATGCAATCATCATCTCAGCCAAAAGACGTCCACTGCTGGACAAAGTCCCTTGAAGGATCTCTGCAACGAGCTTTGTGCTGCTTGCATCCAGGGACTAACCGAAGGAGCAATAAATGCTAACAAATTTAAAGACAGCCAGATACCCTACCATTGTTTCGCCTTTCCACGGGCATCCTCACTCAAGAAGTATACACTTACGCTGCTACCATGTAAAGTCACGCTGTCAAAAGCAGATTGGATGGCCCAGCAAATTCTTACCTAAATAAACGAGATTCCATATAGAGGCATTCGTAAATGTTCGCGTGAAGTTTCCACACTACGCTACGTATCATGTATGCGGAGCGGCTGAGCGGCTTCACGGTGACGGAGTGGAAACGTGCCAGTCTGGGAGGCGCCTTTCTCGTCGCTTCGGAGCCACGAGATCAATTAGGGTGCGATTACGTGAACAGCGGTACGAGGAGCGGCTGGAAGAATATTGGTGCTCACACAATATTCTTCTTAACGAGTGTCAGGATACATAGGTGACACAAATAGATGTCAACGCTTATTTGATACACTAAAAATGTCACCGAATGTGACGATGGAAAAACTAAACCGTGATTCGATCGTAACAAACTTCTATACGGGAATTTATTATCCCCAAATTTTCTGCAGCAGGTTAACCTCACTGCATCTTACCATATTCCTCGACATCCCTTAACCAACAATTTCAACTTACCCCCTAGTAGAACGAACTTGGGGAAGTTCGCTCCGCTACATCGGACTTATAACGAATTAAATACACAAGATATTGATATATTTAATGTTACTGAATGCAAGAGGAAGTATGTGGCAATACACTATCCACTTAAAAAAGTAGTGTTGGTGGTGTACAACTTGTATGGTATGTAGTATTTTTGTTTTTTATCCTGTCATTTATTTAATTTACTGTTGTGAGGTGTCGTACCCTCAATATAATTACCATTATTTTCCTTTTTTTTTTGTTGTTTCTGAACCACCAACAAAAATTTTGTATTTTGTTTACCTACTTTTGTGGTTAGAATGATTAACGTTCTGTCTGACAGTAAAGAAATATCAATGACAGTTGTCTTTGTTTGACATTTTTATTAAATTTATTGTTGATAAAGGGATATTACCTATACAGCCTTGTCTTCGCTTTTTTGTTATGTTTCTTTGCTGTTGGTTTTACAAAATTGTTAAATTTTTAGTTGTTTCTTTTGGTTTTGTTTTTGATTTGTTTGTTATTTTAAATTAAGTTATTTTGTGAATGGTCTGCTGGCGGGTGGTGCTGAGTGCACCAAACGTAGGACTTTTTTCTTGGTTTTATTTGTGTTTTTAGTTTATTTTATCTATATATTTTATATTTATTTTTATGTTATCTGATGTTGATTCTTTCCATTCTGCTAACGACTCAACGGACTTATCTTCTAATAATAGCTTTTGCTCGATGCCTGACTCTGACACTCTTGGTGACTATATTCGTCAAAATTTCAGCATACACACGAACAACTCGTTGAACATCTGCCATATCAACGCCCAAAGCATCCCCAGTCACTATAGTGAATTCGTGGAAGCATTTACAGGCACTAATGTTTACGCTATCCTGATTTCGGAAAGTTGGCTTAAACCTCACTTACTCTCTACTGCCTACCCTCTCTCTGGTTTCATTCTTGTCCGTAATGACAGGATTGGAAGGGGGGCGGGTGGTGTGGCCATCTACTTACGTAGTGATTTTTCATACAAAATTATTGCCTCTTCTGTTTCTTCTTCTTGTGCCTCAGCTGAGTACCTTTTTCTCGAAATTAGTGTCAAAGGGGTTAAAACGCTCCTTGGTGTGGTATACTGCCCTCCAGCTGTAGATTATTTCTCGAATCTGGAACTTGTTCTTGAGTCTGTTGGATCGGAGTATGCGCATCACGTCATTATGGGCGATTTTAACACAGACCTCATTCGTAATTCTCCTCGTTCCCGCGTTGAGGCAGCTGGCCTACATGTCCTTCCACTCCAAGCCACTCACTATAACATTACTGGGGAGGACACCTGGCTTGATCTCATCCTTATATCCAACCCGTCCCTTGTCTCTTCACACGGTCAATCTCCTGCTCCTGGTTTTTCCCATCATGACCTCATTTTCCTTTCCTACATCCTTAAACCCCCGAAACCTGTCCCTAAAGTGCTGCGCATGCGTTGTTTTGGTTGTATGGATGGTGAAGGGTTGCTCAGGGATGCTTCCAAGATTAATTGGGACCTTTTGATGGCGGATTCCACGGTTGATGAAAAGGTTGCCATATTTAACCATGCAATCCTTTCGCTTTACGAAGTACATGCGCCAATCAGGAATGTGAAGCTAAAGCGTCCACCCGCTCCGTGGCTAACTAGAGGTATACAAATGGCCATGAGACGTAGAAATCGAGCTTTTCGTAAATTTAAAAAAGAACGGTCTGATGACTCTTGGTCTCTTTATAAGTCTGCAAGAAACACATGCAACCAGATGATACGCAACGCTAAACGCCGACACATTCTTGAAAATATTTCATCCTCCACCCCTGCTGATATTTGGAAGTTCCTTGGGACACTAGGTATCGGCAAGACGCGTAGTGCTATTCTGCCTAACACAATTGCGTTGGACGATATAAACCGTCATTTCGCCACAACTGCTAGAATGGATCGTTCAACCATTTGTCAAACGGTAGACTATATTGTAGGTCTGTCTCGTCTTAATATCAACCCTTTTTATTTTTCACCTGTAACTGCTGATGAGATCAAAAAGATTATCCTCTCCATCAAATCCGGAGCCGTGGGACATGATGGCGTCAGTCGCCGTATGATTGTCTCGATCTTAAACCACGTCATTCCTCCAATTACCCACATTATAAATTTTTCTTTAGGCTCTGGCCAATTCCCCTCCCAATGGCGTAAGGCCTATGTACGTCCCTTACCCAAGATTTCCAATCCTTCCATTCCATCACATTTTAGACCCATATCCATTCTCCCGTTCCTGTCCAAAGTTATCGAAGCCTGTGTCCATAAACAGTTTTCACAGTTCATTCACCAAAATAGCCTCCTTAGTTCATTACAATCTGGTTTTAGACCTGGGCACAGCACCACTTCCGCTCTCCTTAAAGTGACTGGCGACATTAGGCAAGGTATGGAAGATACGAAAGTCACCGTTTTAGTTCTCATCGACTTTTCAAATGCCTTTAATGCCGTCAGTCATGACATTCTCCTTGCCATCCTTTCCCATCTTATGGTTTCAGCCGAAGTGCAGGAATGGTTTTCATCTTATCTTCGAGAGCGCCAGCAGTCGGTTCGTGTTGATGAGAAATCATCAAATTTGCATGATCTTGATGCTGGCGTTCCTCAAGGCGGGATTCTTTCTCCTTTATTATTTTCATTATTTATTAATAATATCACTCACCACCTTCAGTGTTCGTATCATCTGTACGCCGATGACCTTCAGCTTTACACTCAAGCACGTGTAGATGACCTCTCAGATGCCATTGGAAAACTGAATCGGGATTTGGAAGTGGTTAACGACTGGTCTCGTAGATTTGGTGTGGCCGTAAATCCCTCAAAGTGTCAGTCGATACTCGTTGGCAGCTTGCGATTGATGGGTAGAGTGGGAATTAGCTCTCTTGAGCCAATTGTGTACGACGGAACGGTCATACCATTTAGCCCGAATGTCAAAAATCTTGGCCTGCATCTCGATTCTACGCTCAGTTGGTACTCTCAGGTCGCTAATGTTGGCCGGAAGGTGACCTGGACCTTGCGCTCCTTGAATCGCCTGAGGAACTTTTTACCATTTAAGACAAAGGTTATGCTTGCGCAAACTTTAATATTTCCCATGATCGACTATAGTGACGTGTGTTATTTCGATCTTAATGCTGACTTGTTAGACAAACTCGATAGATTGCTCAACAATACTATACGGTTCATCTATAACCTCAAAACATATGACCACATCTCGCAATATAGAGCCGAGCTAAAATGGCTGCCCATTCGCCAGCGGAGGCGTGTACGAGCCCTGACGACACTTTTTTCACTGCTTAATTCTCCAAATGCTCCCTCTTATCTCACTCCTCATTTTCAATACCTTTGCTCCTCTCATAGTAGGAATCTCCGATCTACTAATAATCTTCTCCTTCTCTGTCCTTCCCATACATCTGGCGTTGTACACTCGTCCTTCCATATTCAGTCCATTCTGCTGTGGAATGCGCTACCTCTTGAAATCAGGATGGCTACTAGTCGTGACGCCTTTAAAAAGAAAGTCCGTATGCTCTATTTTGATAAAACCTTGGCAGAATCATCTCAGTAACGTCCTTACATACATATAATACATAATTTATAACGTAATTTATAAATTATGTATTATATGTTTATGTTTATGTTTATTTTTGTTTTATATTTGTAAAAGTAGTTTATGTAATAATAGTGTATATAAGTATATTTATATAAATTGTATATATGTAGGTATATACTGTGCGTTTTATAATATATTATTTTTATTTCTAAATTGTTGTCTTCACCCAATTGCACCTACCTTGTTATTTCTGCACCACCCTATGGTTGACTGGTAGAGAATGCCTCAGGCATTAAGTCCGCCATGTAATATATGTTGCAAAAGTTTTAAAATAAATAAATATAAATAAATATTTTTTTGTTTTTCTTAGTAAATTACTAAATTGTGAGATAAATTTTTAAATTGTTATTTAATATACCTTCCATTACTTTCAGTTTATAGCCTTATTTTATTATTAATTGCAACTTAATTTTCGAATGCTGTAAAGGCATAGGTATCTTTTAACTAGTCTTTTAGCCAGGCGCTAATTTTCGTCAATTATTTGCTCCCAGTCGATAACTCGTAAAATGCCTTAGAGTTGTATCATGTACCGTTGTGAACGTCAGCTGCGGCTCCGAGGGTGGGTTGAGCAGTAGTAGCCGCACACGCACGAAATAAAAAAAATATTTTAAATCATTTATTCCCTATTAAAAACTCATCAAACTATAGTTAGCCTAATATTTTTAAGAAACAAAATTGTCAGCTAATTATAAAGTGATAGATTATACGTCAGCTGGTCACACGAATATGAAAAAAAAAATATTATGTGTTCAGTGATTTCCTCCCAATAGAAAAGGGGTTTGAGTAATTTTTTATGGAGGGGTGGTTTTTTTTTATTAATTCATTACCGCCATAAAATATACGGAAACCTCATAGTTTGTTAAAAATTGCTCATATAAAATACGAAAATGTATGAAAAAAAATTTTTGCTTTTTGTCAAGACCTAAAAAAATACTATCACAACATTTCCCAGTATTGGGCAGTTTTTGAGATATCGACTGTTTGCTTTCCGTAAACCTGTTTACCTATGTGTAAATGTGGAATTGTAATTTCAGTATATTTCATTTAGTTTTTTAGGGAATCAAGATAGTTAGAAAAGAACAAAGGGGCAGATTATGATACAGAGCAACATACATACTGAATAAAATATTTTCTTTAATAAGAAATAGCTCAAAATCTGCCTATGATAGACTTAATCTGTTTAATAATTTTTGCTTATTGGGATAAGATCTTCAACATGAAATACTTTTTTTGAAGCGACGATTTGTTTTATCAGTTTTATTTACAGAGGATCATGTCAATAATCAGTACAAAAATTTTTTTTCGGGAGGAAATGACGTACTTAAAGTTATTCAACATTACATTTAATGCGCTAACTGAAATGTATCATTTATTGTAATGTTTCGATTAAATCAATATTTTTTTATGGAAACTTTAGAAATCTTAAAAAATAAATAAATAAATAAAGAAATACTTTGCTAAGAAAATCAATTAACTTATAATTTATCAATACTAAATGATAAAATAAATAAAAATTAAGAATATGTTAAGTACATATCGGAAAGGTCTCACGCACACCTGAAAGTACCAACTGTTAATGAGCCTTCTGACTATGGTTGGGTAGAAATCGACAACAAATACGAATTCATGTGGTTTTCTGGCACACAGTTACCAAAGTCAATTGATGAAATAACTATTCAACCCGAAAAAGGTAACATAATTATTTTAAAAAATTATTCATGTTACGTTGTAAATTTACGTTACGTTACGTTACGTTACGCCAAAAATGCAGTTACGGTTAAGTAGATATAATTGATAATACTATTGTATTAAATGAACAAAATATATATTTAGTGTCATAGGGAACGTGTTTACAATTTGTCAGAACCATAAATTCATAACACTATAGTTTTTTCTACAATATCATTTAAAGTTGGGCAAAAATCATGAAAACGAGTGGCGGCGTTTAGTAGATTTCTTATAGTTTATCTAAATTATTGTACCTCTGATTTTGTCTAAAAAATCATCAATGGATAAACTACAAATTGCTAGACTACATTTTCGATTTATCAAGTGGTTATTTAAATAATTATTTTTTATTAAGCACTTAAATTCCCCATACAAAATTAGTATGGCCGCGCGGCATCAAATAAATATGGACGACGACATTTCAAATAAAACATATGACACTTGTCACTTATGGACGGCGCACCCTTAAACGTGCAGACTAAATTATTTTTTGTATTTTTAAACAGATGACGATAATGAAGACATGGTGGTAAATAGCTCTGACAGCGATTCTGACAGTGAATCAGAAAGAGGAAAGAGTGACATGAGCTAAAGCGAGAATGGAAATTATTAAATTACCAAACTAAATTCAATAACTTTTTGTATTAAATATTATATTATTAATAATTGAAGTATTGATAAATTATAAGTTAATTGATTTTCTTAGCAAAGTATTTCTTTATCTCTATTTTTAAGAATTGTAAATTTCTATAAAAAATATTGATTTAATCGAAATATTACAATAAAATTATACATTTCAGTTAACGCATTGAATGTAATGTTGAATAGTTTTTAAGTACTACGTCATATCCTCTCGAAAAAAAATGTTTGTACTGATTATTGACATGATCCTGTATGTAATTAAAACAAATCAGCTGGCAGTATGCTAGGGGAAAACTCATAAGCTGATACATTTAAATAGGCTATAGATGCTTCCGACCGGCTCCTACGTTACACCTTCAGGGCATCAGCTGACAAGCGTTCCACCTAGATATAGCCAGCTGACTTTTTTATTTATTAACAGTAAAACATAAACTGTCATCTGATAAATTTTCTATTGGGAGGAAATCACTGAACGTATAATCCAACACTTTATAATTAGCTGACAATTTTGTTTCTTCAAAATATTAGACTAACTATAGTTTGATGAATTTTTAATCGGGAATAAATGATTTAAAATATATTTTTTTATTACGTGCGTTGGCGGCTACCACTGCTCAACCCACCCTCGGAGCCGCAGCTGACGTTCACAACGCTTCATGATACAACTCTCTGAGGCATTTTATGAGTTATCGACTGAGAGGAACTTGGTCATGAAAATCTGTCGCTGGCTCACGGACTATTACTATCTAAGAGATTATAATGTCTACGGTGTATCTAATTAAATAAATAAATAAAAATAAAAAAAAATAAAGAAATAAATCAATCAATAAATAAGTAGCAAAAAAGTAAAGTATTCAGTTTCGGAGGTCAAAAGCCTAGATTTTTTTAATATAAGGTGGTAAGTGTTCATTTAACAAACAGTACTTATAAATTATACCCTGTTGATAATATTTGTATAGAGTTACACGTGGTTACTACCAACGCTCCCGCCATACAATGAGCGTGCGGCATAGCCTCCATCCAGTCGCCATAACGTCGCCGTAAACCTTACACGCGACTTCACAATATTAATTTGCCGACGACGAAACGAAACAGAAACCCTTGAACTTCCAACTTATTCACGAGCGCGCTACAGACGTAAACGCCCGCCGTGTTTAGTTTCGAGCGTAAATTAGGAGAACTACAAATGGTTGCTTGCGAGTCAATATATCCGTATGGTGTGTTGTGTATGTACTTACTTTGGAATATTGTCAGGGAGGCTCAACAGTTGGCTTTGGTTTACCAAAAACAACGAGTTTTACTAACGGAGGTATAAAAGCATTTACCGCGCTCCATTTAGTTCATTTTTTGACGACCTCCTTGGTCGAGTGGTTTGCACACCGGTTTTCATGGTGTCGCCATCTCTGAGGTCCCGGGTTCGATCCCCGGTCGGGTCAATTTAGAAATTATTGTTTTTCTAAATTGTCTCGGGTCTGGGTGTTTTCTATGTATAGTATGTATGTATTTAAGTATTTTAAGTATATTTATCCGTTGTCTAGTAACCGAGTAATAACGAGTTTCATAACGAAGCTTCTCTTGGGCTAGATAATTGGTGTGTGAGTGTTGGAAAATTTAATTTAATTTAATTTAATTTTTAACTTTGTTTATCCGTGTGGTGTGATTTATTTTATTTTTATTTATTTATTTAGGTAACAGCAATTGTATGAAAACAATTACTACATAAAGACTTATAGTGCCCTAAATTAAAACAATTTTAGAAAAAACTTAAGCATACAATGTAAATTAAGAGTTAATATGGTTTGTTTTTCTCATACTTGTATTTAAGTACCTAGGTATGTACAAAACAGTTATGCCCAATGCGGGTTGGTGGGTTTCAGCGGGAAGCTATGGATGTTGTCTCACGCTGACAAAACATTTATGTTGTCGGTCCATTTTGTTGTGGCCTAACAACAACCATTAATTAGTGTGTCTATGGAGCTATGACGCTTCGATTTTGACAAGACAGAAAGCTCTGGTGTGCGTTCCCGGCTCACCCTATAGCAACAACGGACTAAGTCGGAAGGAGAGTCCCACAAAACTTAAAGCGTTTTCTCCAGTACAAAAAGAAACAATAAAAAAAATAAAGAATGTGAAAAAGAGAAGGCCTGCAATCAGCAGTGGTTAAATATGAAATAGAGATAGATAGATAGAAGAAAAAAGCAGAAAAACAAATCGCTTACCGACTAACGCCAAAATGACCGTCAGCAAAGGCGCCGCCGGGAACGACACGGTCACGTTGAACTCCAACATTTGGAGCAGATCCACTGCAAAGATAATTCTATATTAGCGTTCATACGCTATACGCAGTGCCGCGTCGCAAAGTTTATTGAATACAAATAAATTTAGGTATATAACATTAACTCTTCTAAACAACTAAGTAAATATAAAAAAACACAAGTATAAATACTTAAGAATATTAAATAAATAATCAAAATCTTTATACTAGTACACTTTGCAGGCAATAGACAGTAGTAAAGACAATAAAGGTTTTTCTGTGACCACCAACCTGCAAAGGACTTAAAACGTCAGATGACGCCAATCAAAATTATGTGTTGAATTTCTGTGTAGAGTTTATTATGTGTACGCAAACAAATAAAAAAAGATTACATTTTTAAATCTCAAAACAGAGACTAGTGAAAAAGAACCATTTTAAAATCGTAAAGTGAAGTTAAAGCGAGCGTTATGAGTCGGCAGTAAGCCGGCGCTCGCCGCCCAGGGGAGTGCGCGCGCGCTAACACGTTAGCGCGGTGCATGAATGTTTCATGCGGGATGCGGCACAGAAGTAATGCTGTCGCCCTAGACGGCCGGCGGATCATTCTTTACGAGCTGACAACGGCACTTTTAAAATATACGGTCTATCTATAACTGTATATAATATCTTTGACAGAGGGTAGTTATCGATGGGTACAGTATTCATTACAAATACAGATTCTCGGTTTCGTTAACGTGGGCGAATGGCAAATAAAACTGGCACTATGCATAAAGAGCCTGTTATAAATGTCATTTGACAAAATTATCGTATTGGGACGTTTGTTGCGGCAAAGTTACAGCGGCAGCCGGGCAGGCCGACCTCTCTCACTTAACAGTTCACAAAGTTCAAAGCGCACCAGAATAGATCCGCACAAAATACACAACCATTCGTTTGCAAGATCGCGCATTGGTTGGCGCCTTCGGATTGCGATCATGCAAGTTTTCATTCAAGCTTTTAATTTAAGTCTTTCTCAAATGAGGGGATTTGCCATAATCGCCACGCTTGGCAAGCGGGTTGGCGATCGCAGTAAGTTGAGAATTAACCTCAAAGAGATGATGCTGCCCATCCTCTGGAATGGTCCCTTGGTCGGCTTTTACGACACCTACGAAAAAAAATGGGGTGGAGCAATTCTTTATGCCCGGCACCACACAGGCACAGGCACAAGCAACATTTATACAAAGACAAAATATGATCGCGTCTTTGTCCAATTTTGTATTGACGACCAATCTGGTTAAAGTAATCGTGCGGCGTAAAAAAGGGGTAGCTAAGAACCTTCATTAAAACTAAAAAAAATGCAAAAAGGATAGGTAATGCAATTGGAAACGGAGTGCAAAACACATTAGAGGCTCGCAATAGGAAGGGTCAACATAACAACATCGAAACCGGATTGGGAGGAGAGTGCGCCCCGAGGTTTTGGAAAAGCATGTTTTTTTTTGGACTGAGGTTGATTATGATCGGTCGACGACATAAACAAGACCTTGGGTTGCACGTGGCTTAAACCAGCACAAGATCGAGACGAATGGCATGAACAAAGAGAGGCCTATGCCTAGCAGTGGGACGAGAAGTGCCGATGACGATGGTGATGATGGCTGATGTTGGCCGCCTATAGCCTTTAAAGTGTTACCTGATTTTAGAAGCCATGGTAACCGAACGACCCTATAGAGGGGATGGCATCACGCAAGCAATTACCTGAGGCGTTCGAATAGATTCTGAATTTGGAAAATCAAGGCTGTAGCTTACAGTTTAACGACCTCCTTGATCGAGTGGTTTGTACACCGGTTTTCATGGTGACGCCATCTCCGAGGTCCCGGGTCCGATCCCCGGTTGGGTCAATTTAGAAATTATTGTTTTTCTACATTGTCTCGAGTCTGGGTGTTTTCTATGTATAATAAGTATCTATGTAAGTATTTTAAGTATGTTTATCCGTTGTCTAGTAACCATTTTAACGAGTTTCATAACAAAGCTTCTCTTGGGCTAGATAATTGGTGTAAGAAAGTTAAATTACAGTTCAGTTTTAACCGCCTCTGCGGTCAAAGACTATCGGTCTCAAACCCAGATGTCATGGGTTCGATTTCCAGCTGGGGAGTAATTGTTTGTGTACTCGGTTTGGTTGGTGGTAGGGTTTTTTTTATCCGCCTGGCTAGCTACCACTATCTCATCTAAATAATATGTGGCAATAACATCAATGTTTAAAGCATTGTTGTGTTCCGGCAGCTAGAGATAAAATAGCCAGTGCTTCAGTAGTTAAATAAATAAATAATAAATTTTCCTACACTCACACCAATTATCTAGCCCAAGAGAAGCTTCGTTATGAAACTCGTTATATGGTTACTAGACAACGGATAAACATACTTAAAATACTTAAATAAATACTTATTATACATAGAAAACACCCAGACCCGATACAATTTAGAAAAACAATTATTTCTAAATTGACCCGACCGGAGTTCGAACCCGGGACCTCACAGATGGCGACACCATGAAAACCGGTGTACAAACCACTCGACCAAGGAGGTCGTCTAAGTTCGTCTAAGTCGTAGTTGATTATAATATATGTGAGAATCCGATATTAACGCCATGATTACGGAATTACTCAGTGATCATGGCGTTAATAATTACTCTAATGCAAGTGACCATGATAGTTTAAATAGTTATGTAATGACAAGTGTAAAATAATTTAAAAACATATTTATTAACACATCCGTAAAATACAGAAATAAAAATGCCGTGTCGAAATCATAGACTCAGCTCACTATACATAAATTGCTATTGATTAATACAATAAAATGGATCGACAACATAAGACTCCCGTGCAGTATGAGACTATAACCTCAGGTCTTTTTTAACAGACATGAAAAAGGAGGAGGCTATCAATTCGGTTGTATATTATATATATTTATATATACTTTATGTATGTACGCGCATATCTCCTGATTCTATGCACCGATTTGGAATGTTTTTTTGTGATTGAAAGAGATATTTTTTGTCTTATCGTCACGTCTTCGCGTCGTTTGGTTAGCGAAGTTTGCGTGTGCTTAGCGGGTTTTTGTAGACCGTGGTTCGCTTAGGATGGGATAGTCCTGGCATAGTAACACTATCAAACTATTTTATGTCTTTATTAATGTTCGAATGATTTTTTGTTGCACAAGCCCACGTCAATAAACATAAGAGCTCGTAGAGTACATCCAAGTGAAGTCCAATGCCACTCTGAGGGTCGAGCGGTTGGAGTCCCGCCACAATGTGAATTTTAATTCATTTGTAGTGAGAGTACCGACCAATTATCTGTCGACCTTCATGAAAGAGGACTATTGGCCGAAAGGTGTCATATTCCGGCGGTTCCGAGGCCGGCTACCGGACACCACGCAGCGTCGCACGTCGCCGTCTTTACGTGTAGCATAATTTTTAATTTCTATAAGTAACGGGTGGCGCAAAAGTACTGGCACTATAGAAATCACTTATATTTTTTTTATATGACATCTCCTGTGATTTTGATATTTCAACTTTCGTAGTAAATAAATGTACGTATGTTTTACTCCCCAAGAACATGGAATAATCGTGTCAATGTTTTTACGGAATAATTAATCTGTGATAAAAACACAACGTGAATTTCGTCGACGATTCTGCAAGATCACCCGATCTCACCTGACCCAACTTCTTTCTTTGGGGTTATTTGAAATCTGTGGTTTATGTGAATAAGCTAAAGACTCTCACAGCCCTAAAATAAAAGATTCATCAAGAAATAAGGAACATATCGCAGGAAGTGTTACGGCAAGTTATGATAAATGTCATAAATAAGGGCTTAAATGTGCATCAACTCTGGAGGTCGCCATTTAAGAGACATCATCTTCAAATCGAAATGCGATGAAATTTCATGGCCTAAATACACATATATGAAAAACTAATTCTAGTTTTCTAATTTAGAAAAGATATTGTAGCTGAACCAAATAGGGGCATTACTTTTGCGCCACCCAGTATATCATTTGTATTTATGTTAGTCTGTAAGGTATCTATTCTATGGGCCTCTTTGTATTTTACCAATTGTACACTGTTTTGTTGCCTGAAATAAATAAATATATGCTATTCTATAAGTAACAGTGTCAGGCGACGGTAATCTAATTTCATGTAGTCTCGATTCACTCAAAATCTTTAACAAAACATACGAAAGAAAATACCTACATGATACGTTAAAATCTCTTTTCAACATAGCATGTGTAAATGCAGCAGTACAGACAGAGTGCAGGTAAACTTTCCAATATTTATCACCGATGGAACACCGTAAATTGCAACGTTATCGTTCATCATTCATCACGCAATATTAATTTCGCCGTCGTCGCCTCCCCGTTCGTTCCCGTTTCGTTGCGTACTTTCTGCTATTCTGGCATACAGCACTTTTTTTAAATTGTTACTGAGCCGGCAAACGAACATATAGCCCGCCTAGAGGAGAGCGACCTATAGACGCTTTTCAAACCCTAACACTTCTCCTTAGCACTAAGTCATATCAACAAACGCGCGCTGCCGTCCCTGAACCTTTAGTTCTTATGATATGGAGGCCGAGCAACTTGCAGAACACATAAAGGACGAGACCAATCAATAAAAATGTCGCTAAGCAAAGTTGCAGCGATCTTGATTAATTGGTACATCAACTAAAAAGCAATTCAAGCGCTAGTAGCCGATGTGCAGTGAGCCTTACTGATGTACGGAACAAGATTTATTCTGACGTAAAGTATTGGTACAGCGAAGATATTAAAAATATGCAATAGGCGTTTCTTGGAAATTCAGTTTTCCGTATTGCGCGAAATTCCTTTCTCGAAAAGGAATCGAGTTTAAAAATCCAACTACAAATTGAATTTCCAAGAAACGCACTTGAATATTACGAGGCAGATTTATCAACTATTTAAAATTAACTGTCTCTTTGGTCTAGTGGTTAAGGTTAACTTAAGACCCAGAAGGTATGAATCCCAGCTGGAGTATAAATATCGACTACGAATAATGAATACGAATTGATATAAGTACTCTGTTCAGTCGAAGGGAGCTTATTTCAGTCCACCTATCTATATGACGTGAAGTAAAAACTTTGTACCCCTTTTTACGAAAATTGCGCGGACGGAGTATGAAATTTCGCACACTTATAGTTTATATAAAAAAGGAGTGCACAATGCTAATATTTTTTTTTAATTACGCATAAATTAAATTAAATAAACATTGTTTCATACATTTTTCTAAAATTTCAAAAATAGAAGATATTGTTTAGAAAACACCTTTTCATAAAAATTACGGTCGAATTTTGACCACTGGGCGACCACTAGTATCTATAGGTAGCACTTATAATGGCGCTATTAATAGCATTATTAAAAGAAAACATATTTATTGTGTTCTTAGAAAAGGAGGTAAGATAGTCAGCCTTAAGTGGAATCCGGGAGAAGCACACTTCTCTTACCATTCACGTGAGCGCTTTTCCGATGAGGAATAAAGAGAAATAGAACGTGAAGCACCTTCATTATTTAATTAGGTATGTACGATATGGGATTATTGTCATAGTGAACGAGAGTGCGGCAACTTCATACAAGAGCTCCGAAACGTACATTAGCACACAGAAAAAAGCACGGGAAAGGAGTACGCGATGACGCGGGCTGTCCCCACAAACGCGGATCGGGCAGTGTATGTTGCCGTAGTAACGGAGAATAACAAGTATGTCACTGAGCGCTGCAGATCAGTATACACGTATTTTTCTTGGTTTGGGTGTCGCGATTGCGAGTTTTGTTGCATAGAGGTGAGTGCCTATTGAAAATGTCTGGAAAAAAAACCTGTTGTGTATTAGGATGTCTCAACACACACAACCATAAACCCAGTTTGTCCTTTTTTACTTTGCCGTGTCTTGGGTGTGTCGTTTAATTTCCGAGTTCCTATGGCCATCTTCCAGCTCCATCATTAGACCCTGGTTACCATCTAGAACCAAAAGACTCGTCAAGACGGATCAAACGAGTCCAAACTCGATGGAGTTGTGTCGTTTAAATACCGAGTTCCTATGGCCACCTTCCGGTTCCATCATCAGATCAGCTTCATGTCATAATAATTTTGCATTGTCATCCAATTTACACATGCATGCAAAATTTCAGCTCTATCGGTAACCGGGAAGTGGATCAAATTTAACTTACAAGATTTGATTACAGACAAACATCGGGACAGGTGAAACTAAAAATAAAAGCTTGTAAAAATAAGCTACTTTTACAAAGTCAACGCATCTGCAAAGGTTACTATAATATTGGTGAGAAAAAATTATGGGCCTGAAACATGACAATATTTTGAGAGGAAATAATAATTAATTAAAATAATTAAATTAATCTTGGAGAGAAGCTAATGTGCAACCGGTCCCCAAAAAAGGAGATCGGTCAGATCCAACGAATTACCACCCCATAGCCTTAACTTCAGTTTTGTGCAAAGTAATGGAGCGCATTTTAAATAAACAACTTGTCCACTACCTAGAAGAACACTCCATAATTCACGATCGCCAATACGGGTTTCGGCCGAAACGGTCAACGGGTGATCTTCTAGCGTACGTTGCACATCTTTGGGGTGAGGCTATTGACAAGCGTGGTGAGTCGGTGGCTGTTAGCCTTAACATAGCCAAGGCTTTTGATCGGGTCTGGCACAAAGCTCTTCTCTTCAAGCTCTCGGCATACGGTCTGCCTGCTCAGTTCTGCAACTGGGTCGCTAGCTTCCTGCATGAGCGCAGAATCCGTGTTATATCTGATGGATGCGCTTCGCGGCTCATGTCAGTGAACGCTGGTGTCCCTCAGGGGTCCGTTCTATCCCCCACGCTTTTCCTTCTGCATATCAATGATATGCTTCCACTTGGAAATATTCATTGCTATGCAGATGATAGTACGGTCCATGGAGGATATTGTGCCGTCAGCACAATATTCATAGCACGTAATGTTCGTGATATTTAATAGAGATAATTAATAACGTGATTTAATATAGAAACATTTTATGTAAATTAAGCAAAACTTATTAGTTCCTATTTCGTGACTTTCTACAGTCAACTAATCTCCTCCGCCAATTTCTTTGTTTATGGATTAATATATATACTTGTATTTTTACATATTAAAACTAGTCAGAAATTATACTCCGATACATTAACCAGTGTGTTATTATTTAACTACGGGAGCCCTGCAACAATTGGTGACCCCGACAAAAGTCACGCCTGGAAGAATCGCCCGACGAAAGTCACGCCCGGAAGAATCGCCCGACGACAGTCAAGCCCGGAAGAATCTCCCGACATAAGTCACGCCCGGAAGAATCTCCCGACATAAGTCTCGCCCGGAAGAAGAACAACTACATCACACTGGTACGAATTAAATATCATTTCTGGCTCATTTTCCACAATGGCTCCCACACTACCAACGGGCATCAGGAGCAGTCTTCTCACAGAGACACCGGAGATAGCAGCAATTTCCATTGGTGACCGCATTCCCGATTTTTGGACAGACTCACCACGGCTATGGTTCACCCAGTTTGAAGCGATCGTCGCATCTCAGAAACAAGGCGACGATTACAAGTACAACTTGGTCATCGCGAAATTGGGGAAAAACGAGATACAGCAAGTGAGCGATTTGCTAATTAATCCACCGGCAGAACAAAGATATGAGGGCATTAAACAACGCCTAATAAATTGTTATGAAGAGACAGAGCAGAGGCAATTCCAGAAACTTCTTGCCGAAATGGATCTCGGCGACCAACGGCCGTCTCAGTTGTTACGCTGAATGAAGCAAATAAGCAGCGGGAAAATGAATGACGACACAATTCAACTGTTTTGGTTACGTCAATTACCTTCGTCAGTAACCACAGTTTTAGCCGTCACAGAGAACCTTACTCTGGATAAGATGAGCGAGATGGCTGACAAAATTCTAGAGAACTCCAGGCTTAACTCAAGTTCAAGGTCGTCACAAGTAGACATCGTTACGCAATTAACATCGCAAATAGCTCAAATGCAGTTGGAAATTGCAAGTTTGCGTAGCGAGCACAGCCGACGTAGCTCATTTCAACGTAGGCGCTACGACCGACCGCGATCTAGGTCAAGAGGCCGGTCATTGTCAAGGTCCGCATCGAATGAAGTATGTTTTTATCATCGGCATTTTAAATACCGCGCGCATAAGTGCATACAACCGTGCGCCTGGGAAGCTGGCAAGCAGTCGGAAAACTAACTACAGTACGGACACCGGCGGAACTCTGTACTGTAAATCCTTCAAACCGCCTTACCGTCAGAGATACTGATAATGACATAAGGTTTTTGGTTGATACAGGAGCAAATATTTCGGTTATCAAGAGACCACATAATATTACAGAGCAAGTTGACAGTTATAATTTATACGCAGCTAATGGCACCCCTATCAAGACATACGGTGAAAAGACGCTTTCGCTCAACATAGGGTTACGACGCCCCTACCGCTGGGCTTTTATTATTGCAGACGTAAATATGTCAATATTGGGCGCAGATTTTTTGGAACATCACAAACTTTTGGTAGATATTCATGGCATGAAATTGATTGATAAACTAACACAATTATCAACTCCAGCCACTGTTTCTTGAGCGGAAGGATATAGCAGCGTCACTACTATTAACTCCCGCCTTCCGGATAGCGTTAGGCGGATCATTGAGAAGTACACAGACGTGACCCGCCCGACAGCATTTAAATGCAAACCAAAGCATGGAGTGCAACATCATATTGTAACGGAAGGCCCTCCAGTATATGCTCGTGCGCGACCTCTACCCCCGGATAAATACCGGGTGGCCAAGAAAGAATTTCAAACAATGATGGAGATGGGAATATGTAGACCATCCAATAGCCCTTGGGCCAGTCCTCTGCATATAGTGAAGAAAAAGAATGGCGACTGGCGATCGTGCGGTGATTATCGCATGCTTAATAAAGCCACAGTTCCAGACAGATATCCATTGCCAAGGTTAACAGATTTCACGTACGTCGCACAAGGCTTTCCATTTTTAGGCTGTTTATTTAGCAAAATTGATATTAAAAAAGCTTTTCATTGCATTGAGGTTGCAGACGTAGAAAAAACAGAGATAATTACTCCATTTGGACTATTTGAGTTTCCCAGAATGCCGTTTGGTCTATGTAATGCTGCACAGACATTTCAAAGGTTTATGAATTCAATATTTGGCGACTTAGACTTCGTGTTTGCCTACGTAGATGACTTACTAATCTGTTCTACAGAATCAACGCATGAGGAACACTTGGAGATTATATTTAAGCAACTTCAAGAGAACAGCATTACAATAAACTTGGAAAAGTGCGAATTTTGGAAGAAAGAATTGGATTTTTTGGGCTACCACATTTCAAGTAAGGGCATCAGCCCCACAAGTGAGAAAGTGCAGGCGATCAAAGATTTTCCTAAACCTAAAACCATTAAGGAGCTTAGAAGATTTTTGGGCATGGTCAATTTTTATCGAGGAAGCTTACGTTTAGCTGCCCAACATCAAGTTCCTCTCAACAACTATTTAAAGCAAACAAAGAAAAACGACAATTCTATTATTCAATGGACGAAGGAAGCGGAATCAGCATTTTCGAGTTGCAAACAAAACATTCTGGATGCCGCAATTTTGACGCACCCTTCTCCAACAGCTGAACTTGCCTTATTGACTGATGCGAGTTTAAAATGTATGGGCGCCGTGCTCCATCAAAAATGTAAACAAGGTTGGAAGCCGCTAGGATTTTACTCAAAAGCATTTACTACAGCTCAGATGAAGTATTCAACCTACGACCGGGAGCTATTAGGAATATTCGCAGCAGTCCGATATTTTCAGCGACTACTAGAAGGTCGGCAATTCATTATTTACACGGATCATAAACCGTTGGTTCATTAATTTTCAAAAAAGCCGTCACTAAATGACACACCACGTAGAGTGAGATACTTGGAATACATTTCGCAATTCTCTACCGATATACGTCACATTAGCGGTCACGACAACGTAGTTGCAGATGCACTCTCAAGGACAGTTGATGAAATAACTATACCGTCCAACATAGATTACAAAGAGTTGTCTATTAAAAAAAAGTTAGATCCCGAACTCCAAGAACTTATTAAAAATCCGAGATTAAAAATGATTTTGGCCACATCAAATAAACACGGAATACCGGTGTATTGCGACATTTCTACGGGAAAAACAAGACCGTTTTTACCTCAGGAATTCAGAAAAACCGCATTTGAAGGCATACATTGTTTAAACCATCCCGGAAAAAATACATCGATAAAAATGATTAATACAAAGTTCATTTGGCCTAACATGAATACGGATATAAACAAATGGTGTGAGTCATGTTTACAATGTCAACGTTCAAAGGTGCTTAGACATACAAATTCGCCACTCGGAAAGTTTATGCCTGCTCAACGTTTTGCTCACGGTCATTTAGACATTATAGGACCGTTACCTGTATCTCAATATAAAAGGTATTTAATCACGATGATTGACCGATGCACTTCATGGCCCGAAGTTTTTCCAGTTGAAGACATTACAGCCGAATCAGTCGCACGTCACGTGTACGGAGGATGGATATCGCGATTTGGATGTCCTGAGATGATCACAACCGATCAGGGGAGACAGTTTGAGTCAAACCTTTTCAAAGAATTAGCCAAGCTAATGGGTATTCACAAGATACGAACTACTCCATATAATCCCAAGGCGAATGGCATGGTGGAACGTTTACATCGAACGCTAAAGACAGCATTGATCGCAAGAGGCAATACAACCAACTGGATGGAAGAGTTACCAACCGTTTTATTGGGACTTCGTGCTTGTTTTCGTCAAGATACTGGTTTCAGTGCCGCCGAATTGGTATATGGCGCCACGATTAAACTACCAGGAGAATTTTTTGGTTGCGAGCAACGGGAAACGTTTAACGATTTCGTTACCAATCTGAGAGAAAATATTACAAAAGCAATATCTATTCCCAAAAGAAAGAGCTCGAATAACAATACTTTCGTTCATCCTCACTTGTCAAAATGTTCACATGTGTACGTGAGATGTGATCGTTTGCGTCCTAGTCTTAGTCCTCCATATGATGGTCAGTATCAAGTCATTGACGGAAGTGATAAAAATTTCGTAATATTGCAAGGCGACAAACGCGTAAGAATCTCTATAGACAGAATCAAACCAGCGTTCGTACTGAAAGCCGATCAAGAACCACTGACAAAGCAGATAGTAAGCACACGACCAGATAAGAACGTTGTCACACGAGCTGGTCGTATCTCTCGACAGCCTGTAAGATTCGCTTTATAATCACGTTCCCAAGAGTGTTATAAGTCGCACCTATCGTATTATGTCACACATTTACGTTCAGAATAAAGAAGTATTATCGGCGCTAGCAGACAGAACAAGACGCGGAATCAGCATTATTCATTTACGCGCAGTCTGCAAGGTTGCAATTACTATTACTATACCACTAAGTTATTGTTCATAATTTTAATTAGGGTTCTTTGCATTGTTTTTATTAATGTTATTTTGTATTTAATATAATTTTTTTTTTTTTCTAAGGGGGAAGTAATGTGCCGTCAGCACAATATTCATAGCACGTAATGTTCGTGATATTTAATAGAGATAATTAATAACGTGATTTAATATAGAAACATTTTATGTAAATTAAGCAAAACTTATTAGTTCCTATTTCGTGACTTTCTACAGTCAACTAATCTCCCCCGCCAATTTCTTTGTTTATGGATTAATATATATACTTGTATTTTTACATATTAAAACTAGTCAGAAATTATACTCCGATACATTAACCAGTGTGTTATTATTAAACTACGGGAGCCCTGTAACAGATATAACGGTCACCCAGCTGCAGGGCGGGTCGAAACCGAAGTGAATCGAGTTAATCTTGTCATTGAGCTCAATCGGGTATTGGACCTCATATCTAATTGGGGCACTAATAATCTGGTTGAGTTCAATGCCAAGAAAACACAGGTGTGCGCGTTCACGGCAAAAAAGTCACCATTCCTTCCCCTTCCAACTCTTCAGGGTACATCTCTACGCCTGCAGAGCAGTATCAACATGCTCAGTAGACGATACGCTGCGATCTGAACCAAAGGGACTACATCGAAGCCGTGATCAAAACAGCCTCACGAAAACTCGGAATTCTGAACAGAGTGCGGCGATTCTTTACGCCGGACCAGTTGTGCCTTTTGTACAAGACACAGGTACGGTCTTGCGTGGAGTATTGCTCGCACATCTGGGACGGTTCCGCTAAGTACCTTCTCGATGCCTTGGACAGATTGCAGCGTCGCGCTGAACGCATTATCGGCAATGCAGAAGTGGTAAATACTCTCGAATCCGGACCAGTTGTGCCTTTTGTACAAGACACAGGTTCGGTCTTGCGTGGAGTATTGCTCGCACATCTGGGACGGTTCCGCTAAGTACCTTCTCGATGTCTTGGACAGATTGCAGCGTCGCGCTGAACGCATTATCGGCAATGCAGAAGTGGTAAATACTCTCGAATCTCTGCAATTGCGTAGAGATGTTGCGTCACTCAGCGTGTTTTACCGCTTATACCATGGCGAGTGCTCTGAAGAGCTCTTTGACCTCATCCCACCTTCTCCCTTTCTTCATAGGAGTACACGTGCTGCTCTTCGGAGTCACCGATTCACTGTCTCAAATATCCCATCGCGCACAAAGAAATTTGGTGACTCGTTTCTTTGTCGCACCTCCAAAAGATGGAATAGTCTACCAGCACACGTTTTCCCTCCTTCCTATGATATGGGGTCCTTCAAGAGAGGCGTGAAGAAGCACCTTGTGGGCCGGCAGAGTGAAGTTGACTGATGCTACGTTTGTTTCTACGCTGCACCAGTTGTCTTTGCGTCTGGACTTCATTTCCACTTAACATCAGGTGGGATGGAGTCATTTGCCGAGCTAACTATAAAAAAAAAATTAATAGGTAGGTATTTATTCGTAATTAGGTACTTATGATTCGAAAACTATATTTTGTATTAATATGTAATTCATCTATTAGATGATGTTCTTAGATTCATTGAATTACTCATATCATATTCCCATATGAAGCTGAATTACAAAATGTGTCAAATAACAACAGAATCATAAAAAGTTACCAAAACAAAGCAACATTTTCAATATATAATTTATCAGAGTTTCTCGTAATTCCTCAATTCTCGGTAGGTCCAACATCCCCAAGCGCTATTGTTACCGTGGGAAAGCTTGTTCCCACCTGAAGGATGCTTACAGACTGGTTTACAGAAAATATATTTTTTAAATCTTTACCCTTTATTAAATCATAAAGCATTATTTACGACGAAACCTATACAAAATATGCCTCGTTACACATACATCAAAAAGATTCGGAAACACCGTGAGCAATTGCGTTTCGTTCTGCGCGTCACGTTAAGACGAAAAGTCTAGGGGGGCTCCGTAGTAACGGCACCTCATTATTATATGCTTATTTTGTTCCGATACCTCACAATACCCGTACAAAATTAAGCCCAATTCGAGGACGCTATAATTGGCCGAATTACACGGCAAATCGCCTTAAGAGGAAGAAAAATCCCAAATTAGATACTTAAAGGATTTGTACTGCCTACACAAGCTTCGGTCATGATGGGTTCGTTTTGGTGATTATAATTTTCTTGTGTTGTTTAAACCTTTAACACGTGGAACATTTTGCTAGATGGAGGTTGTTCATCACATATGAATATATAAAAATAATAAAATATCTGAAAATCTATGCGTGACAAATTTTTATAACATTTTTAGACAGATACGTAATGCTTTAAATAAGACAAAGACTTTCTTTGTAGACCTTCATTCAACTTCGCTACATTTTGTCCTAACAATTAACGTTAAAAATTTATGTTAATTAATAAAATTTCGGAGGTAAATAAGTACTTTCATCAGGCACTAAAAATAGATTATACAAAACGACCGATTAATTACCAATAAAATAGAACAAAGATAATGAACTTCATCTGTATTATCCTAAAATTAGATATTTAGTTTTATATAAAAATTTATTGGATAAGTGGAAAATTGGGAAATAGTATCTTAAAGCCTAAATATTATATAATAATTATAATAAAACAAAAATAAATAAAAACAACCACTGCTCAATCAAATAACCCTCCCCGCGCCATTCCAGGTGCAAAGGTGCCCAACACACTTGCCGCGTTTCCGCGTTGAACAGCGATAGACAACCTTTGCATCAGAAAATATTAGAAATATATATATATATTTATTATATTTCTTTGTTTTATATTAGAAACACTTTGGTGGCCAAACGCTTTTCCAAGGCTCTGGGTTCAATTCCCATTTTTTATGCTTACCCCGGGAATAATTAATAAAAAGTTACACTTTTTTATATCTTACAGGTAAGCACTTGCCCTTCATCTGACCTGATGTTAAATGATGATAAGGCCGAGGTGGAAGCACACTTCACCCGGAATCCTCAACTACTGAGGCACTGGCTATCTTATCTCTAGCTGCCGGAACACAACAATGCTACAAACATTGATGTTATGGCGACATATTTCGATAAGATGGTGGTAGCTAGCCAGGCGGAAACACAAGCCCTACCACCAACCAAACCGTGTACACAAACATAACATGTACTCCCCACTGGGAATTGAACCCGGTATCTCTGGGTCTAATCCGGTGGTCTTAGCAACTGGACCACAGAGGCGATTAAAACTTAAAACGTACCTATCTTTCATTTTGATCTACGAGTTTATAGTGAAGCTAGTGTTTCGCGTAAATGAAACCGCAGGGCACGGGAAGTCGTATAAAATACAACGCCTATGATTTTACGCTTTTAACTCAACATATTACAATCAAAAAAGGTTTTGCGTTTAACCGTAAGGTGGTTTGAAGATCCGAATAAAACATTGCTCTCATTAAGCAAACAGAACATTTCGTCGTATTAAATTAAAATAGAGTTGTTTTCACTGGCATCCATTAGCAACAAAAACGCTAAAGGAAAATATTTTAGCTTTGAGAAATACAAACATCTCGAATACCTGATAATGAAGAAAGAGATTTCTTTAAAAATAAAAATACCGTGATTCTGTTTAGAAATTGAATTAACAAAATCAGTAGTAAATTGCAACAAAAATTTACTACGTATATAAAAATTTCCTTAAGAAATATTCTGTTCTTGCAATGCGTACTGATATAGTACATCTATTCTTCGACGACATCAAAGGACTTCGAATCTCGCTACTGCGACATATCGCATGCTTAATGGAAGACTGACTCAACTCAAAAAAGACGATTTTGGGAAATTGTTACAGAAGATCTTGCTATGAGGACTTATACTACTTGTTGACGCATAAAATTAAAACTGATTTATTAATTAATCATTAATGATTCTATTTAGAACGAATAATAAACTATTGACAAGATCTGATTTTGAAAAAATGCCTGTATCTGTACGTAACTCAATTCTGATGATCTATCTACTAATGGGACAGTGTTCCATTAAACATGCGATATGATACAAGCGATCTAGAAAAGGATTCCAGAAAGGCAGTCTGACGAGAAAATATTCCCCTATTACGAAATACGTACAACTTGTTTCTTTATAACAATAGCGCTTAGTCTTTACACCTTATGGTGACAGGATTTCAGAAAGGCGGTCTGGAGAGAAATATGCCCCACCTTTTATACCACAATGGAATCGCGCTTATTCTTTACCATTTCAAAACATGGAATAGTTTGCCAGTACACGATTTTCCTCCTTCCTATGATATAGGGTCCTTCAAACGAGGCGTGAAGAGGCACCTTGTGGGCCGGCAGAAATACACATATTAAGTTTAATAAATTAAATGATAATAATATAATATACATACTATAAAAAAGAAATTAAATAAAAATAGACTACATAAACATACTTAAACATAACCGAAGAAAAGATGATGGGAATCTCTTACGTGGGTGTTGAATTCTGTAGAAACAGTTTCTACACCATTGTTTTAAAGACCAATTTACTTGGAGCTTGTCTGACTTTTTCGGGGAGAGCGTTCCATAATCGAATGGCCTGAACCTTGAAGGAATTTGCAACAAATCCTGAATGATGCAATGGAGTGGCGAGAAGATGATTATTTGATGAGCGAAGTTGGCGGGCATGAGTTGAGCTAAGGAAACTGAAACTACACTCAATACCATCTCAATGTTTACTTAAATATTCCTAGGAAAAGATCTTTAGTAGAGCTGATTGGTAATACCCAGGGACATAGCCTTTCATACCAGCATTTTTGGGAGTTACCTTTATTTCATTTCGCCTTTATTTTATTTTTATTTTATAGTCGCACTATGCAGATCTCTCGTTTCGGCAGCTATTGAGTCACCGATTCTCGCTGTGTCGTCTCGATCGAGACACAGTTGGCTATGATTATTGAAGCTTTGATTTTTATTTTATTTAAACACACCTTTTTTAGTAGGCAATATATAATATAAAAAAACAAAAGAAAAGAACTAATAACACTTAAACTAAAAGTGTTATCCAAAAGGATTTACTTAACACTATATAAATCATAGCTGAAAATGTATTAACTTAAAACATTTCGTACTACAGGTGCTTTTCTACTATGGCTCTTTGTAGAACAGTTAATTATTTCAGTGGGATCGAGGAGTTAATTCCGATATTTAATTATGCAAATGTACAAGCCTTTTTTACGGTTACTTCCTTAAAAAGCTTCTCAGCACCAATTAAGATGAGAGATACTTGTTTTCAGTGTAACTGGAGTAAAAGTGAGGGTAACCTAATAGAAAGGGGACTTTAACTTCTAAAGCGAAAGTTTTCATTCGCAGTTATATTTAAAATTGGTTTCGTCATATAGCCTTGTTAATCATATTATTAATGAGTCGAATGCCTACTAATCCTACAGATTAATAGAAAAATTTAATAATGTCAATACATTTAAATATTAATACCTACGTGAAGAAATAATTTTGTACCCCTTCTGAAAGAGTCTAAGATTTGGCATAACACAAAAAAGCAAAATGAAGCAAAAAGCAAAATACAAAATGAGGATGATTTAAATCGGATCAAAAAGTATTTGCTAATTAATTCCATGATATAAATGATTTTGAAATGAATTTAATTTAGTGAAACAATTAATGAAGCCGCGGGCACCTGTCAAAAGGCCGTCTGTCGTTTGCCACACACCGCGGTAATGTGGTCGTTTTGTGACGACCGATCGGCAAATTCCAACCGGAAACAAAATATGTAAGTATTGGACCCGCTTGCACGGTATTAGACTCGAATTAATAGAGCTAAACTGTTGAACTGCTAAAAATAATTGCATTATCAAATACGAATACCTACTATCATAATAATCATCATCATCATCATCATCATTATCATCATCATCAGCTCATTTATGTATGGGTGGAAACACTACAAGGAGAACACAAGCAAAAAACTAAAAGTTAATCATGAATTCTAAATGCTTTATACCCTTTGTTCTGAATTCGCCGAACTGGTTACCATCGTTGTATCTGAGTTTGCACGCCAGTTTATTAAGAAGATTGGCTATGCTAGCCAACTCGGGAGCACCACCGCCTTACCGACTAGAAGTCGAAGTGGTCACCATGTCCGAAATAGCATAAATAAGTGACGTTACATTAGAATTTATGTTACGGTATAAAAGTAAGTAAATATAACTATACCTATCACTGTCACACTGCTGCGCAAAAGCCTCCATCATTGACGTTCTCCTTGGTCGAGTGGTTTGTGCACCGGTTTTCATGGTGTCGCCATCTCTGAGTTCCCGGGTTCGATCCCCAGTCGGGTCAATTTAGAAATTACTGTTATTCTAAATTGTCTCGGGTCTGTGTATTTTCTATGTATAATAAGTATGTAATTAAGTATTTTAAGTATGTTTATCCGTTGTCTAGTAACCATTTAACGAGTTTCATAACGAAGCTTCTCTTGGGCTAGATAATTGGTGTGAGTGTAGGAAAGTTTATGTTTTATTATTTATTGAAATCCAGTCATCTCTACAATTGGTGGTTAATGGCTAATTACCACGATTGCCAAATGCGGGTTGGTGATCACAGACCAAAGCTATTCATCAAAAAATCCGAAATACACTACGTAGTGGTATACGGTACGGTAAAAAATATGTCCATAATATGGTATTTAGGGTGGGGAAGATTTCAAGAAAACCTTACTCCACCCGCTATTTTATTAGACAGTATTATAATACGCCATGACGTTGAAAACGAAGCAGATGAATCTAGTGATAATGAAAATATGTGATGAAATTGATTAATTAAATAAAAAACCTTTTTTATAAACTTCTTGTTTTAACAATTCTCTAGTATTGCTTTATTTAACACTATTAATATTATTCTGAACTCGAAAAGGAAGGTTAAATTACCACAAAAATATTCTATTAAACTTTAACTTTTAAAAAACAATGACTTTTTTTTAAACTTCTACCCATAATTACTCGGCCCCGACTAAGATTAGCAACATACAGGTCATAATAAGAATTTGTCTTTAGATTATTTTGAACTAAAAAAACAATGTTTCGCTAATAGCCGCGCCAAAAAAAGGCGCCATTTTTTGGCAATGTCTTTTGTGTATTTTAGCTGAATCGATTTTTAACAACATCTAAATTTTCAATACGTTTTGTACGTTTTGAAAGGCATATACTTTCAAGAAGAGTATTCACAATCTGATACCTAATCTTAAAAATAAACTAATAAAATTACTCAAATATACTAAATCATTTATTTGATGTACCTACCTACTCCATGCTAGATCTGTAAAAAGGATTTGTCCCTATAGATTCCAGTGCTACAATTGTATTTTGCCGGAATAGTCGTTTTCAATGCGACAATCGCACATCGCTTTGCTACAGCTTACAGAGATTACGCTTCGATATAGACTAAGCTCGGATGCATCGACATTCCTGTACTACGGTACGGTGCTACGTGCTACGTACGTGGGCGGGGACCTGCCAGTTTGTAGCATCCGTAGTACAACGTATGGGCGGGGCTAAGCGCACAGGCTTCATGCGATACCAATATTTCAAAGTATACCCATATAATACGTGTATGATTCACTTTGATGTCACGGTGAAACATATAGTGTAAGCTGGAAACGGTGTTTTAAAGCTACAATTATGTTTTTGCAAACACATACTTAGTACAAAATATGTTTAGAAGAATCAGATAAATATGTCAAGCTTAATGATAGTTCACCAGGTCCACCTTGTTGAAGGCCTGCCCACACTGCGTTTTCCGATACGCGGTCGTCACTCGAGAACCATTCCCATCAGTCCTGCGAGCGATGTGCCCTGCCCACTGCTACTCGAGCTTACACAACACTTCGAGCTATGTCGGTAATCTTTGTTCTTTTGCGGATCTCCTCATATTTAATAAGATATACCGCAGTGTCTCAAAACGAAATTCTTTAACCAGTGTGTTGCCAGTGATGACAACGGGCCTGAGACGTGGTCGCTCACTATGGGCCTCATAAGAAGGCTCACCAAAGTATATGCATTTATTTCTGACAATATAACGTAATCTAATAAATGGTTTATAAAAGGTACAATAATAAGGTCTGTACAAAACTGTAAATACTTAATATTATAGGAAAGTTTAATCAAATATTTTTTAATTGGAAATAGCATGCGCCCAGCAATGACTGACGATGATGATGACAAGGGGTAGCGTTAGCTAGTAGTCAATATCATTTACCTTCGATTTATATACTGAGCATAAAAGGAATAAACATGATCCCACGTCACGATAACGATAATATTTTTTAAACTCGTCCTAATTCTTCCGTTCACAATGACACAGAGTACAAAACCCGTACCTCACAGAGAAATAAGCGGAAAATATTCCGATCTTTCGCCTGTTTGTTGGCAGATGGATTTCCTGCAGGTAGGCAGGGAATAGGGATGAGTCGTCATAGATACCAACTAAATCCCATTGAACAGATTTGCTTTTATCTTATATTGTGAGTTAAATAGTTTATTCTGAAAACTCGGGCCGGGATCCTTTCAGATATAAATCTTGTTTTATTAAGAATTCCTTGTAAATACAGTGTGTTCGGAATGTTGGGAGACCGTTCAAATGATATGAACGGCAGATAATAAAAAATATTTCGTGTTTTAATGCTTCTTTCATTATTACAAGCTTTTATTTAACCTGCAGTGTATGTATGTATGTATATATGTATGTATGTACATATGTATGTATGTACATATGTATGTACATTCATACATTTATACGTACATGTATGTATGTATGTATGTATGTATGGATGTATGTATGTATGTTTGTTCGGGTGGAATCTTGCAACTCAATTTTGAAGCAGATATCTTCAACCGATTGAGCTGAAATTTTGTATACATGTTCAGTTCGGATGACAATGCATGGTATATTGTGTGACGTCATTCTAAAGACCAATTCCAAGATGGCGGTACACCCAAGATGGCGGACTAATTATTTTTAATGCATTCCTACAATACGGGTATTACATGAAAAGGCTTCGTGAGAATAACTCGAAAAATAAAGTGACGTCACTCTAAATCCAATATGGCGGACTAAGTTTTTGAAACGTGTCCAGCGATAACTAAAAAGTAAAAACTAATTAAAAGTAAAAAACCTTTTTAAAAAACAAGCTTTATTTAAATACGCTTAACAGAAAAAAATAAACTGTTACTATCAACTTATTACGTCATTACACAATTTATATGATATAAAAACTTGTCGCGAGATTTAGGTACTTGTGTAGATAAACAAGTAAATTAAATATCTTGATGTGATTGATTTAACTATTAAAATTTTCAGTCTAAGTAAATACGAATAGTCGCGACAACCTTTTATATCATATAAATTGTGTAATGACGTTATACCTAAGTTGATAGTAAAAGTTTTAAAGTTAAAGTGGATTTTTTGTTCTTTTTAGCGCATTTAAATAATTGAATGAAATACTACCTACATACGGCTGTGTTACTTAGAAATTGTTTTTGTGTATAACTATATTATGTTTTGCGTGGGACTTACACAGGGCCATTTAAAGTAATTCCCACGCAAAATTCGTGTCTCCTCAAGTGCGTTCAAAGGCCGACGATGATATTGAGCTTTATCGGAGTATATTCTAAAGTGGAATAACAAACAAACTGAAACGTAATTGTTTATTTTTCGAAGCTGTTTTAGCATCTTCAATTATTACTTGTATTACCCCGCTCCGTCGTGTTTGAAATGTTACTTTCTAGGAAGCTTGCAGGTAAGCTTCACGTTGATTGTAAGTACACGTTATTTAACCGTAGCTTCACGTTGATTGTACACGTTATTTAGCCACCCTAGCTAGGCTTAGGGACAAGGCATGATGGTGTGTGAAGGTTTTTACAGGGACGGCAACGCGTGAGTGCTACCTCTGGCGTTCTTTCATACGCTACGGTAACTGCTAAGCAACATGCGGGTCCCGCCCGATCTTCAAATTGCAACTAAACATTCACATGATAAACAAATTTAAACGGGGAATAACGCAAACTAATTAGTAAAAAGGTATCATACCTTCTTCATACCCGACGTTTCGACAGTCCAAAACAATTGTTGGCAAAATAATGTGACGGTGGATGAAGACTCTGCCGCGCAAACGGAGGCGCAACATCGCGACAGCAGTCAGCCTGTGACCACGGCCGTTGTAACTCGGTCGAAACGTCGGGTATAAAGAAGGTATGATACCTTTTTACTAATTAGTTTGCGTTAATCCCCTTTTAAATTTGTTTAACTATGGAACGCGAAAGCTTAAAAGTGTACCTATATCCACATGATACACAAACATGCACACTAGTTTAAGCCGAAGACACCGTACTTGTAACAAGAAGAACCGGTTCACACGCGCTCTATACCAGGCGCGCTTGTGTGATGCCGTTCCCTCTATTAAAACTCTGACGCTGTTTTGAACACACGGCTCGAGGAACCCTTTAAGTTTCTCGCCGCCATAGATAAGTTCGGTGGCGCTGAAAAAGCCGCTACGGGCCAGCAGCAAATTCTCTCAAAAAAACATTTGGGCCATGTATGTGAATACTACTACTTTAGTGGTAAAAAAACCCTACAAATGCTTAGAAATATCAGTATCAAATTATCTGTTAACTAAACTCTAATAAATCTGTATACAGTTGTCCATTTAACCCTTTAACGGGTATAACATGTTTGAATATTTAATTGATTTTCAATCTTATCTCAATGACATAAAGTTCAAAATTTGGTGGGAATATACATCCCTCTGACTGTGAAAGGGCTAAATCATACGCGTCAACTTTAGAAAGCAACTAGAAGACGTTATCAATACCTACCAACTAAATACTTAAATATATAGAAAAATATATTTCCTCAATACTAAGGCAGAATGCGAGCAAACGTAAAACCGAAAACCATAATTACTTAACAAGAGAAAATCAGTACATAAATGTTATCGCAAACGCACGAACGAAGGTATAGTTTACAAAAACCCTTAAGGGGCGAAATAATATCATCGCAACAATAATAACCTGCTGGAAAAATGTATCGGAACGGATGAGCAAAATATATTTTCTCTGGTAATTAACGGAAACGCAAAACTAAAGAACGAAGATATAGTTTCCAAAAAACCCTAAAGCACCGAACTAATATCACCGTAACAATAATAACTTACTGGAAAAATGTATCGGAACGGATGAGCAAAACATATTTTCTCCAGATAATTAGCGGAAATGTGATATAGACGGTTGATTCACAACACACATCACAAACAGAGCGGCAGGTACGCAGGAAATTTGATCCATTGTCACGTGATTCCCGGACATAATTAATGAGCTTAACGCTGATAGGTACATCATTAGTTGGTACGGTGACTTGATCCAAGTTATGCCAATTATTGCTGACTGAATTCTGTATACTTAATGGTCATCAATGGCACGCACTTCGTAACGCAAAAATAGATAGCTAATTAGTCCAATTAAGTATAACATGAAAGCTTTCGAAAGCTTTGCGACTCTAATGACATTTCTATTGAAATACATACATACCTTCACACATACTCTCAGTTATTGCAATGGCTTCTCATACATACTCTATGGCAATGGTGTTGTAAACGCGGCAGGTCTGCAATTGTTGAAGTTTCAACTTTTGCCACCAATCCGCACTGGGCCCGCGTGGTGGTTTATGGCCCGTTCTCCCTAACCATCTGTAGAGAAGGCTCGTGCCCCGGCAGTGGGGACATAACAATAAGCTGGCAATGGGGATACATATCCTACGTCCTTCTCCCAAAAAAGACACGAGCACCAAAATCACCAATGTCCAATACACTTGCCGCTAGTGACCTCGACGATACATCGTACTAATATTATAAACGCGAAAGTTTGTAAGTATGGATGGATGTTTGTTACTCATTCACGTAAAAACTACTGAGTGGATTTGGATGAAATTCGGCATACAGATAGTTTATAACCTGGATTAACACATAGGATAGTTTTTATCCCGATATTCCCACGGGAACGGGAACCACGCGGGTGAAGCCGCGAGCGGCCGCTAGTTTAGCATAATAAAAAAGTAGGGCTCCGAATTAGAATAGATAATATCAGTGTTAGGTTGCTAGCCAGCCGCCTGATGTGCGAGCATCATGGAACCCTTGTCCCTTAGTCGCTCTTACGACATGCACGGGAAGTTAGGCAGCTGATAAACATTCGTTTCAAGTCCCAGCCCCCCGATTCCCATAACAAAAATCGTAACGATATCGTAGCGAATTTTACTTTTTATTTTCAAGTGCTAATTACTGCACTAAACCTAAATTAAATATTTATAAAATGTATAGAATAAAGTAAAAAAATTAAACGCCCGACCAACCAGGAATCGAACCTGGGTCTTCCGCAATCCGGGCAGCGGCACTGACCGCTATGCTACCGGGATGGCTGACGTAAACGCTGAATTTTGTCACCGCTTTTTTAATTTTTGTGCTAATAGCGGCACAGTGCGCCATCTATCCAACGGTTATTGCAACCGATGTCTATGCTGATTGATGCACAAATTTATGATAACACAACGCTATAGTAAATTTTACTTACAAACAATTTATATTTAATTACAAATGCTATTTACTGCACTGAAGCTAAGTTGGCTGGGTCGGGTAGACGTTTAATTTTTTCTCTGTATTTTATACATTTTATAAATATTTGATATCGTAGCGACTTAGCCGTTGAAACCATTATCATACATACATCCGATTATAAAATCGCTCGAACATAGTTACAACCTACCGTATACGGTAGATCTGAATACGGTTGGTTGGACTTAAAAAAACGGATGATACGAAAATGGTTTCAACGACTAAGTCGCTACGATACGATATCGTTACAGTTTTTGTTACGGGAATCAGGGCACAGACCAGCATGGGATTGAAGTAAAACACTTTAAACTCTTTTAGCTCTGCTAACGTTTAGTGTAATTCAGGCTAAAGTTTGAATGTGAAACGAAACGCGAAATACGTGGCAATTGTTTTATTAATGCAATAAAACAATTGCCACGTATTTCGCTCAACGTTCAACATTCACGTAGAATAAGGAAAATATTCTCTTTTCCCTTTTTTTAAATGGTGTGTAGGTACTGGTTCAATACATTCAAGTGTGCGATTTTGAAAAAGTTCTGGTGATACAAATTCTCACTTTATTATGTTATTTTATATTTTGAAAAGTTGTAAAATAATCTAATAATTTATTAAATTACTAGCTGACCGGGCGGACTTCGTACCGCTTTGACAGATACCATAACAAAACAAACAAATCATTTTGTATTGGAAAATTAAATTGTCGTTTTTAATATTTTCCGTCACTTATTATTTATTTCTCACCGCTTAAAGCTTCCCTAAATTTCCACAAATATTACAAAATCAAAATTAACCAAATCGGTCCAGCCATTCTCGAGTTTTAGCGAGACAAACGAACCGCAATTGATTTTTATATATATAGATAGATTTTTTCTAATGTATTAGGTATATATATTTTTTATTATAATAATTACAAGTTCCCTACTTTTCGCAGTCGCCGGTAACTATTTTAACACTGACAGTTCTCAAACTGTATGTACCCAAAGACAACCTAAACAAACTCTAAAGATTTTGTACTGTACATTTGTCCATGGCTACCTTGAGTACGCGTCACAGGTTTGGAATCCAAGATATCAAGTATATGTTGGGCGTATTGAAAGTATCCAGAAGCGATTCATGAAATATCTATGTTTTCGTGCTAGAATAAGGTATGAGTCTACTAGGACTTATGCAGAAGTCACCACCTACTTCTATTAGAGAATCGACGGGATATCTCAGACCTGGTATTATTGTTAAAAGTTGCTTCTGATTCTGTGGATTTCCTGAGCTGGTTTCACATAAACCTTAGAGCTAAGGCGACGCATTGGAAATTTACGTTGCGGGGATCTTGATTTTTCCCAACAATTACAAAATATATGAAAGTGATAATTGATGACATGATTTTTCATTTAATTGACTTCATTTTGCTAGTTGCAAAAACACGATTTGTCAACTTTTATAACAGAGAAAAAAAATATCAAAGTAATCTCTTTTAAAACATAGATTTGCATTTTACAGGCTAACCAGACCGATTTAAGCATCTAATTTTTCCTAGTAGATTAGTTTTAACACGTACTTCAATATGCTAGTTAATTTTTTTAAATAATTTGTAGTTTTAATTTGAAGGAAAAAAAACAGTTTTTCTTATGGTACGGGGCGCAAACGCTCCGTATTAGATTAATTGTTTAGCGGTGCGTCGCCTTAAGTCACGCAGATTTCATCCGCTTCTGTACCTTCCCAATGCCAACTCGAACTTCAGGCAGAACTCATATACTTACGTAGCGTGCGGCTAAGAATTTCAATGCAGTATCCAAGGAGGTTGACATCGATTTATTTAACACAAATTGTTTGTCTGCAAGGCGTTTTTACCCGACTGCGTCAAGACTGGGACGATCATCAACCAAGTGCCGTGGCTAGCTCAATTAAATTCGCACTCTCTTTGGTTGGTGATTGTCCCCGCCTGCGACAACTATTAACATTCAATGTATTTATAAATACTCATTTATTATAAATTTTATTATTTAAATACAGGTATCGGACAAGGAAATATTTCACGTTGCATTTAACATTGCACAAATTGAATTCTGGGATCGTAGAGCTTGTTTTTTTTCTTTTCAGTTTTTTCTCTTTGCAGTTATTTTTTTATGTTAGTCCGGTTTTTAAGTATATAATTGTTTTTAACAGTCGGGTTTTTTGTTTTACCAAACAGAGTGCGAATTTAATTGAGCAAGCCATGGCCGCTTGGTTGATGATTGTCCCCGTCTGCGACAACTATCAATATTCAATGTATTTATAAATACTCATTTATTATGGATTTTATTATTTAAGTACAGGTATCAGACAAGGAAATATTTCACGTTGCATTCAACATTGCTCAAATTGAATTCTGAGATCGTAGAGCTTGTTTTTTCTTTTCAGTTTTTTCTCTTTGCAGTATTTTTTATGTTAGTCTGGTTTTTAGGAGTGTATAATTGTTATTAATATTGTTGTTTTAACAGGTATTTTGTTTTATTTTTTTGAGCCAGTTGTTTTTTAATGGTTAAAGTGCTGTGCTGTTATTATGTTGTCTTGTTTTTTTTGAGTTTATGTGCTATGTTTGTAATGAATATATAACCCTACTTTAATTTGTTGCTATATGTGAGGACCTATAATTGGCTTATTGTTGCTATTTTTATGTTTCTACTTTGTTTATTAGCTGTTGGTTTTCCAAATTAATAAAAAAAATTAAAAAAACTATAAATAATGTAGATGTAATAATTTTTCAATTTCAAGTTGAACGGTAAGATTAAGATTGAGACCACCAAACAAATCCTTAGATATTTCACTGCCCATTGGATTTTAAATATTGAGCTGACTGGCTTTTGAGGAAGCTGCCTTTGAGTAGGCGTGTTGTTGGCATGTCTCTATCTCAAAGTAAATATTTTCCAACAAACTTTTATACAGATCTATCCGTCGGACGTGTCTGTGCAACGTAAAATGTGCGCATTCATAATACCAGTAGTAGGTACCTCAAAGAGCGTTCATCACAGCCCGCTACAATAAAAAAAAAACTGTTATCTCCGTTGGAGAAAGAAACAAAATAATCCGAGCCCGTTCGAGCAACAGCCAAGGGGATTAATAACATTAAAGGAATAATTTAAGATTTTTCATTTTCCACGGGCAAATGGATTGGAATTGAAAAGGAAACAATCGCAAAACAATCATCGTATTGAAGCAACTAAGCCAAGTGCCGGCGCGGGAAAAATGTAGGTAAGGAAACAACAAATTATCTCTATCGGGCTAATTTGTCGACGGATCAAAGTGGGGGCAAATCCCGCCCGCTTTCTGTGTTATTTTTTCATATTATTTTATTATTGTTTTGCAAATGGGAGGCGATGCGGGAAGGGGGGCGTAGCGCGGTCGCCGCTAGCGCTATTCGCAATTATTGCTATTACAAAAAGATACCAGCTCAGCCGGCTCACCGCTCGAGACTTTTTCACTGAATTCATTTCGACAGCAGGTAATTGTACCGTGCGTATTTATGTTTTGTAGCTCCTGGAAAAACGTTGCAGAATAAGCGCGGCTGGAGTCGGTGGGCGAAGGATTACCGGGCATCGCGTAATGACAACCGCGGCGGCTGAGGCGTAACGTAACGTTGTTGGTAATACAAAATGGCAGCTCACCGATGAACACGAAGATCTGGTGGTGAGCGTAGCGCAGCAGCATCGATATGGAGACGGTCTGCAACAATAGAAAAAGGTACTTAGCCATAATGAAAATATTTTATTAAGGACATGCTTTGTTTCGTAGCTGGTGTAAACTTAAAATGGGATATGTAGGTATATGCCACTCGTCTATGTTATTCAATATTATATTGCGATATATATCTTTAAACATTTAATACTTTATTTTAAATCATAAAGAACAATTATCTTACAAAATGTGATAACATTATATATTCAGTTAAAAACTAAAGGAAATAAAGGGATGTTGTAACATCATCGTTATAACCACATGGCGAGCAAATAAATAGAGTAAATAATCTATATAAATAAAAATGAATCGCTAAATGTGTTGCTAATCGCAAAACTCGAGAACGGCTGAACCGATTTGGCTGATTTATTTTTTGTTGTGTTTGATGAAGTCTGAGGAAGGTTCTTATGGAGAGAAAAAATTTAAAAAATACGAGGAAAATAGTAAAAAGAACAATTTTCTTTTCCCATACAAACCACTCTCTACTGGACCGATTTGAAAAATTCTTTCACCATTAGAATGCTGCATTAGCGCTGATTAACATAGGCTAAAAATGTCCACCCGTGCGAAGCCGGGACGGGCCGCTAGTATGAAATGAAATTGTCGTTGAAGTTAGAATACCTACCTACCCACTAACTAAAATAGCTAGTGCCCTAGTATAGTATCACGGGTAAAGTGCGCTTCCACCTTACTTTACATCTGGTGAGATAAAGGCTCTGTGCTTTACCCGTAAGATATAAAAATTAAAAATAAAATCACACGCCACATAAGCCTATGCTGTTCTAAGCCAGGAGTTGCATTAGACTTAACATCTTAAAAACTCCATTTGACCGACAAACAATTGAATTTCTATTGTGTCTGGGCCCGACGGCGTTCAACCTGTTAACTCATGTCATCGCTGCACTTTCTTTGCATGCGTAGAATGTCCAGAAACTACAAATCGTAGAGAGTTCATAAATGGCTTCGCACACTAGGCGAACTGACGCTCACAACTGTCGCACGACTGTCGTCCTGTGTGCGCGTGCACAATGCGACTAGACGCAGCGACAAGTCGTTCAGTGTGCAGAGCTTTGATCAAAATATATGAAAATAATTGTCGGCCGCAGCCTGTCGTCGACTAGACGAGTCGCCGAGCTGTCGCAGTTGCGTGTCGCCTAGTGTGCGGAGGTGCTTAGAGTCTACAAATCAACGGGCAAAGTTCATAAATGCTTAAAACAATTCTCAATGCCCACTTATTTTAAAACAGGGCTTAACTTGCTAATAATCGATATAAGCGAACTGCGCCTACAGAAACTGAGCAAAGTGAGCAAAGTAGACACTGCCCGGGCAGTGTAGGCGTTATAGTATACTCATACACATTCTGATTCAAATTAGTTTTATAAGCAGTGAGGAGCTCGATGGCGCAGTGGTTAACGCGCCCGGTTTGCGAGTGCTGAGGTGCCGGTCATCGGACAAAAGACCAAAATCTATCATCTCGAGCTCTTCCGTGCTTCGGAAGAAAAAAGAAAGCCGTTGATCCCGGCTGCATTAGCAGTCGTTACAACCACCAATCCGCACTGGGCTCGCGTGGTGTTTTATGGCCCGTTCTCCCTATCCATTCATAGGGAAGGCTCGTGCCCCAGCAGCATGATGATGATGATGATGATGATGATGATGATGATGATGATGATGATGATGATGATGATGATGATGATGATGATGATGATGATGGTGATGATGATGATGATGACGACGATGATGATGATGATGATGATGATGATGATGATGATGATGATGATGATGGCGATGATGATGATGGTGATGATGATGATGATGATGGTGGTGATGATGATAATGATGATGATCTGAACAAAGAAGGCTAATTTACTTAAGGTTGCCGACGAGAAAAGACTAATAGTTGTTAAAGCCACATTATCATTTTTGAATTGAATCTCGTGTCCCGTAAATAGTTTTACTTCTTTGTATAATTTTAGAACACATATTACTCGTATTGTTGTATTTTATAGCAATTCCAACTTCCGCGACATAAATAATATAATTTTGAACATTTTATGCTGATACATTTACGTTTTTAATTTAAAATCATATCTTTTATGCGGACGTTGGAATTGTTATAAAATACAGCAATACGAATAATTTCATGTCAGTGGAGACTACTAAGAAAAAAACATATTTCCGGGATCCAGAATTCGTTAAAAAAATTATGGTTTTATTTCTTAACTCACTCATAGGGCGGCTTGCATAACGTTTTTAAATACAACTTAAACCCATTTAGGCCTTTAAAAAAGTCAAGCGTCTTGCACAACCAAAGTTATGTTGCTAATTGTGTTTTAAGATCTGTCAAAACTAAATACCGAATCATGTCTATCGCCGCTAAATACGTTTAGAAAATGTCAATGGCATGTCATCTATAAAAAAAGGATATGTTATTGAATTATTTTTTTAGAGAGAGATTATGAAATACCCTATGTCTAGTAAGGTATTTCATAATATCTTCATCGTCATCCGAATATAATTCCACTAGATCCATAAATCAAAATATATTCAAAATAATACAAAAAAAAATAATTCAATAACATATCCTTTTTTAAGAACAGACTTGTTTGAAAGTCTTTCAGAAGACAAATTTGTGAGAAGATTTCGTCTTAGTAAAGCTGCTGCTTTGATGTTATTGCAACAAATAGAATTACTTTTGTCTAACAATGGCAAATACTGCTGCCAATAAGTAGTAATAAATGGGTACCTACTTACTTAATTTAAATTTTAAAATTATTCATTTTTAATACAAAGTTCGGTTAGCTTAGTTATTGTAAATCATAAATGTCATTTGTTTGTCAGCAGACACATTTCCTTTTACGTATTTTTTTACGGCCGTGCACCCAGTTTTGTTTGTAAATTTCAACCGAAACACGTAAAAACGTAAAACGAAACGCAAAATCTACTTTACCGACGCGCTAATTGTGATTAGTTTCACAAGCCTAGACCACAGAATACTTAATAGTACAGTCACCAGCATAAATATATGACTATGGACAGCCCTGCAAAAACATCTGATCATTGATGAAGGGCATATATATATGACGATCTAACTCGGTATAAGTATGTGATAATTTGTGGCCGGCATAAATATCGATTTCGGAAACGGCATAAGTATTTGACACCGGGCCGATTCAAAATATCTGATATTGCACAAAATCAAAATTATGTAATCCACTATCAGCATAAATATCTATTCACTGTGAACGAATAATCATCGGATCACAGGTGGACCGCATAAATATCTAGCACGAAACAAAATCAAAAATATATAATTAATTTGCAAATTACTTTATCTTGTTATCTTACGAAAATATTTTCAATACATCAACCTGACGTTTCATGGAAAGAGTGCAGACTTGTCAGTGCATATGTCCGTCTCACGTTTTAGGCTATCGCAAGTTTGACAGATTCCACGCTATTAAATAAAATTGCTAAGGGTCACTGTCCATGGCGCGTCATTTGACGAATGCATGACGATTGGGAACTCGGACATTGCCGCTCTGTGGACAGTTTGTTTGCTTGCATCTTGCTTGCATGAAAACAAACTGTCCACAGAGCGGTAACGGTATTTCTCTGGAAAACAAAATACAACTAGCCTTAGTTTTAGTCGTTTCTGAAGATGCAATCATCTCCTAGGCAATTTTAATTAAAATAGTTAATGGATTTGACGTGTAGGGTAACAGATTATCGTATTGTCAGCACCCCTCCATTATTGGCACGTTTGAATTTATTTCATTGCATTAGTAACGGAAGTACAGCTAAACCTAGGAGCCAAAGATGGTTGTGTACTTTGGGTGGCGATAAACGTAATTTACCCTAATATTAGTATGCATGTTTTACCTAATTAATTCATCATTATGTCTTTATTAAGAATTAACTTACAGTAACTCCCAAAACCTCTATAATTTTTTTAAGGGATTTATTATCTTCATGCATTGACACAATTCTATGTCTCAAGTGGACATCCACCCGATAAGTGGCCATGGCATTGAATCATCGATTGAAAACAAGAATCAACGGTTGTCATTATGAGCAAAAGATAATTAAATCCAAAAAAACAATTATTGTTGACGTAACATTATTTTTTATAAATTAACCGATAGAAGTAAGAAATAGTTTAACCGATTTAAATTAACCTCCATGCTAGAAAATCACGAAGCCACGAAGATGTTGTTCTTATTTCAAAAGCTACGAAGAATTATTTATTATTTTCTTTCATATAATATGGAATTTGTAAAACGTGAGACGGACATATGCACTGACAAGTCTGCACTCTTTCCATGAAACGTCAGGTCGATGTATTGAAAATATTTTCGGAAGACAACAAGATAAAGTTCATATTTGCAAATTGATTATATATTTTCAATTTTGTATCGTGTTAGATATTTATGCGGTCCACCTGTGATCCGTTGGTTATTCGTTCACTGTGAATAGATATTTGTGCTGATAGTGGATTACATAATTTTGATTCAGATATTTTGAAGCGGCCCGGTGTCAAATACTTATGCCGTTTCCGAGATCGATATTTATACCGGCCACAAATTATCACATAATTATACGGAGTTAGATCTTCATATATATATGCCTTTCACCAACGATCAGATGTTTTTGCAGGGCTGTCCATAGTCATATATTTATGCTGGTGACTGTACTCTAGACACAGACATGCGCAAGTCAACCTTAATTGTATTTAAAATAAACACATTTAAAAACTTAAATGCATTTAGCTAATTAGGGGGGTCCGGCGGTCAATACCTAAGTACAAAGTAAAAAGCCTATGTCGGCCAAAGCCCACGTCTTATATTTCCTACGTAATATATGGACATCATCAGTAAAAGACATCGTAGCGAAATGCCTATACTTTTTCAAAAGTACAGTCGTTAAAAAAACAAATTTATAGACAGGTAAAACTTTATAATAATTAACTGTCGGCGGTCCATACTTACAAAGTAAAAAGGTTTAAACGAAACGTTATGCAAGCCGCCCTCAGTCATATAATGTCGGCAACTTAAGGTAAATGAGCCCCCTCATCCCGATCACTGCTTATAAGACACAGAGTGCCTAACGATCTAATAAGCGTAAGTAGTTGGAGCATGTTTTCTCGGAACCCACCGGGAGCTACAGAAACAACACCTAATCTAGACGAGAGCAACCGCAATGAGATGGAGTAAAATTGAAAATTCCGCCTCCATCTCGGGCAAAGGTTACTGCATACGGTTCGGCCCGTACGCAGTTATTTAAATGGATTCAATCTGTACTAAGCGTTCCGTTAATGAAATTCAATCGCTAGGAGAAGCGCGGGGAGCAAATGATGTGGCGAAAAGATTGATGGGTGGAGGGACCCGAACCTGCCTACCTTTAGCTATATCGGACGCCAAACTTAAAGCCGATTTGTTTCCGCCATTAATTGATATTAGTTACAAGTAGAACTAACGCTCCAAATAAGAAGTTGGTTTGACATTTGGGTTCCATGAAATATAGAGACAACATCTTACTGCTTATCAGAAATTATTGGTACTTCAAAGAATAGGTAGACTTACAAGATAGGTTACTCATGTACCTATTCAAAGTTATTGGAGTTGTTCTAAGTGTAGTATAAGATATTCAGTATATCATCATCATCATTAATTGAAATGATATGAGCAAAGTCACAGTGAAAGTCCCCTTGCATTAAGCATATATAAAATTAGATAAAACATACACACACACAAACACAATCAAAACCTAGCCGGATGGGAATATGCTAGGGTTAAATGTTATTTTTTTAAATTTATTTATTCATTTGGAAAACCAACAAATATAGCCAAATTACTACTACTAACGTGAACTGAGTTCTAGATCAAGCGTATACTTATTACCTTTCTGAAAAAGTGTAAGGATCACAGGTCTGTTATTATTTTAATAACTTTACTTACATTAATAACAATCTCAAAAATAACATTATCTAATTCCGAACAAACAAGTTGGTTTTACTATTGACAAGAAGGAAAACATTTTGTATTTAATAATTCCTGGTCTCTGCAAAAAACATGCTGTAAATTCTCTCTACCGTCTAAAAATACCTTAACAGGCTTGGACAGCTTGGAAATCTTGAACACGTAAGCGCTCGACTAACGAAGTAATGCCTGGGGGCCTATTACGAAAAACAGAGTATTCAATTACAATGGCCACTTGTCAAAACTGACAACATTACTTAGTATTGTTTTCTTAAGTTTACGCGAACACTACTCCTCTTACTGGTACTTTATGCAAAAATGATGTACTATGAAGACTTGCGGCGAATTTACAATAACCCTTACCTACCTGTGGCGAATTTACTTTCAATGTATGGAGTTACAAAAACGTGGCAAACTAACTTTGTGGCGAATGTACAACAACCCACTACAACACAGTGTTTTAAGTTAAACAAGGGCTGAATTCGTGTTTAATATATTGTGTCTCTGTCTAAAAGTATTAGCTAAACAGCGACAACATCTGTTTAAAGCATTGTCTAACTTTAGCCATCGTGATGTGGTATTTGGTGGAGTTGGTTGCAATGTGCATTGTATGTTTATATATATTTTTTAATTTACTAATTTTTATTACTATTGGTTTATATAGCATATAAGCGTGTTGGCTGAACAGGCTCTAAGTTTATATGGTAAATTTTAAATAAATATATAAAGCAGACATTTAAATAAAACAACTTTTACGGATCTCTTCGCGTTTATTTTCTTATAAAAGAAACGCTAGTAGATCTGTAATTTAAAGTTTCTAAATGTTAAGATACAATTTTGTACTGAGATACTCGTTAGTACTTCGTTTGTTAGTACTTATAATGGTACTCGTAGACGTACCAATACTATTTATTACGCTATGAATAGTTAATTTGCTGATTGAAATCGAAATGCTACGATTTTGGTATTAATTAGCAAGAGGCGAGTGAGGACAGTAGTATCTTCAGATGCGCGATCTCCGCTGAGATGTAGTATGCACTACTCAAATTTGATTGAAATCAAAATGCTTCGATTTTGGTTTAAGCATGAGGCGAGCGAAGTGTCAGGACCGTACTAACTGAAGGTGCGTATTCTCCCCTTACTAGGAATAGTAGTATGCACCACACAGCTTTGAATTTCTGATCGATTGCTTCGATTTTGGTTTTAGCATGAAGCGAGCGAAGTGTTCAGGGCCGTAGTAACTGGAGATGCGTGATCTCCGCTGGTAACTATTGACTATAGAACTTTTAAATGCTGATTTCAATCGAAATGCAACGATTTTAGCTTGGAGCGAGCAGTGTTACGCTTACTGAGATATAGTATGTACTACTCGACTTTGAACGTATGCTGATTGAAATCGAAATGCTTCGATTTTGGTTTAAGCATGAAGCGAGCGAAGTCTGTCACAGGATAGTAGTAACTGGAGACTCGTGTTCTATGTAAATAGTCAGTACGTTTCTACTACACAGCTCTGAACTTCTGATTGAAATCGAAATGCTTCGATTTTGGTTAAAGCATGAAGAGAGCGAAGTCTGTCACAGGATAGTAGTAACTGGAGATTCGTGTTCTATGTAAATAGTAAGTACGTTCCTACTACACAGCTCTGAACTTCTGTGTGAAATCGAAATGCTTCGATTTTGGTTTATGCATGAAGCGAGCAGTCTGTCACAGGATAGTAGTAACTGGGAGATTCGTGTTCTATGTAAATAGTAAGTACGTTCCTACTACTAGCTTTGAATTTCTGATTGAAATCGAACTGCTTCGATTTTGGTATTAGCGCCCAGCCGAGCTCCTGTTTTTTTTCCCGTTTAGTCGTTGGACTGTTACCGCGAGGGCGGAGACACGGCGCGACGGAGCGTGCGGCCCACACCGACACCGGCGGGCAATGGGCCGAATTAATCCACTGGGCAGTAAGTTTTTACGGCCACACTAAACCACTGGGCAGCCGTATCGATCCATGTATATTATTGGAAGCTGGACCGGACAGTGTCTTACAATGAAACAACGTGCGACATAATTTTAATACGCAGATATGCATATCTAGGTAATTAATAATACGATTTCAATATTATTTCTTGCTTTTTAGAGCTGTTTTTACTTTTTAAGTTTCCTGTTTTTTGAAGTCGGTTTTTTTTGTTAGAAATTATTTTATTTTACGACTTTTAGTGATGGGTAGACGTAGACTTAACAAGGATGCTTCTCGGATGAGGAAACGACGGCCTAGTAGGTAGTGGTATTCCTATGTAAAACTTCAATCTTAATTAGGTATAATTTTTTACGAACTAAACATTTTGGCATATTGAACCGTATGAAGTAAGGCCAACAAAAGGTAACTGCTGTTAATCGTTGAGGAATTCCCTCGACTGGCTATGGTCTCCATCATCAGACCTGTAATGGCACTTATAACCCATATGGGTGCAACGTTCTTATCAATAGAAATGAATTAAGACCAAACACAAGGTAGCTACTGTAAAAGGTTGAGGACTTCCCTTGACTGTCCTTCGTCTTCATCTCAGACCCCTAATGACAGTCAAAATCCATCTAGGTGTAAAGTTCTCATCAATACAAATTAAACAAGCCCAAACACCATGTAATTGCTGTAAATCGTTGAGGAGTTCCCTCGACTGTCTCCCGGCTCCATCATCAGATCGACTCCAGCCCTTCATTAAATAGTAGTGCTTTAAAATACTTAATGAAAACATTAACAAACGCACTAGTCGCCACTACGATTTTCGAAGGTTCCCCTCGATTTCTCTGGGATGCCATCATCAAATCCTGGTTTCCTTATCATGGTACCACCCTTGGGATATCTCCTTTTCAATAAAAAAAGAATCATCAAAATCGGTTCATAACGACGAAGTTATCCGCGAACACACAAAAATATATATATATATATATATATACGAGTCGAATTGAGTAACCTCCTCCTTTTTTGAAGTCGGTTAATAAAAAATATATAAAGCGTTTTAAATTTTTCAAGCGAGCTTAGTAACTAGGTCCTTACGCCTACAGTTCTACCCACGACGTTACATTAACAATATTAATGCTGGTATGGAACTATCGATACGCGTATACAACTCGCACCTGACAGTTTCCAAACGGGTAACAATAGTAGGAGTGATCTTTTATTTTCGGTCAGATAATAGGACAATGATACTAGCAGATATATCGTATTACTATTATGTAACAATCTAGTAATATAGAATTAATTTTTGTGAGCCGCCAAACCCGCTTACTGACTGCCCAGTCCAGTAGTTTTATTGGAGCTTGCCGTATGTGTCTAAGCTTCAGAAGGTTAGGTTCAGAAAAGTGCTAATGTACTATTAGCGAAAGTGGAATTTGATTTTTGATTTTAGGAAACTAACGAAACAACTCGATATAGTTGTCAAGCAAATGATAGTCAAAGAGTCTGAAGGTAAAAGTCGAATATTATCTACCACCCTTTCCTCTTTTTTACCATCCCCTCACGTGCCACTAGGTTGACTGGGACTACACCGGTTTGGCAATCACGACTAATATTACCCATGCTAATGGGTAAATAACACCAATAAGTAATAACACTAGATCACAAGGGTACTTGTGATCTAGGGTTTACACCACAAGGCCTCGATTCTCCTATTTTATAACTTCCACGATTGTGTCCTGCTGTCCGAATGTCAACATCAGGTCACTAAGATACATTGATGGACGTTCAAAAATAGCAGAATCGAGACTCGGACCTACGACTTTTTTTTTTTACCAGAGAAAACTAGTTGACAACTACCACCGCGAGGAAACGCACCTGGTTATGTGGGACTCTCCCACCATAGCTTGCGCCAAGACGTTGTGTCCTCGACAGGTATTCGGAAGAAGGGAATACTGGTTACAGACTCGTGGTCTCAGACTGTAAGATTAGAAAATAAATTATCCACAGTCAGCCGCACATAGTCCTTCCTTCCTTTATAATTTAATGCTTTATCCATATCATATTTATAGTATGTTTATTCAAGTATGTATGTAGGTACATGCATTATTAAGTATATTTGTATTGCTCAGTGGTGTGCACTTGGAGAGGCCTATGTCCAGCAGTGGACTAATGTAGGCTGATAATAATGATGATGATGAAACGTAAACTTATAATTCTGAAAACATCATTAACCGCCCATTTCTTACTTATTTCTGTCCAGTTCAACACATGGTTGCAGAAGAAATTGCTTTTTAGCGATAAGGCGGCCTTTCGTACTTCTTGTATTTGCCCTCTTGAAGTCTTTTGTGTGGTGTACAATAAAGTGAATTGTCATTGCATTTTCATTTCATTTCATAGTCCCGCCCGACCGGTTCAATCCAATATCTGGTCACGTGAATCATGCCCCACCCTTTCCTACGCTTCGCCACATCCATTTCCATCGATCAAAGCTTCTGCAACAACATTGTTTCACAACTCCTGTTCGAAATGCTCTTTACCTTTAGGAAGCACTACCAATAACCTATTACCACGATCCTAGCTGTTTGCGGGGCGGTAAAGCGAATTTCCACTTCGCTACATGTTTGAATTTTAAACGGAAGCCATTGGATAACGTGGTGGTGAACGCGCTGCGGTATATGCCGCAAACGTCCAGAACTCCAAATGTAAACCTGGGGACGGTTTCCTTCCACCAAAGCAGAGATGTCATGTGCGGAGTATAAGACATATGTTATAAAATAAAACAAAAACCCGACTGCTAAAACAACTATATAAAAAACAATTTACGTTAGTCCGGTTTTTACGAGTATATATCGTAAAAACCGGACTAACGTAAAAAAACTGCAAAGAGAAAAAACTGAAAAGGAAAAAACAAGCTCTACGATCTCAGAATTCAATTAGAGCAATGTTGAATGCAATGTGAAATATTTCCTTGTCCGATACCTATACTTAAATAATAAAATCTATAATAAATGATTATTTAAAATACATTGCATATTGATAGTTGTTGCAGGCGGGCGGGGACAATCACCAACCAAAGAGAGTGCAGATTTAATTAGGCTAGCCACGGCCACTTGGTTGATGATTAGCCCCGTCTGCGACAACTATCAATATTCAACGTATTATAAATACTCATTTATTACAGATTTTATTATTTAAGTATAGGTATCGGACAAGGAAATATTTCACGTGGCATTCGACATTGCTCAAATTGAATTCTGGGATCGTAGAGCTTACTTTTTTCTTTTCAGTATTTTCACTTTGCAGTTATTTTTATCCCGGTACTTCCCGGTAGCATAGCAGTCAGTGCAACCGCCCGGATTGCGGGAGACCCAGGTTCGATTCCTGGCTGGGTCGGGTGGGCGTTTAATTTTTTTTTTACTGTATTTTATAAATAGTAATTTTTTATGTTAGTCCGGTTTTTACGAGTATATAATTGTTTTTTATATAGTTGTTTTAGCAGTAGGTTTTTTTGTTTTATTTTAATAATTTGGTTTATTTCAAACTTTTTAGTTTTGTAAAGTAAATAACCAAGCATTTCAAACCCACATAAAATAATTATATTAAAACGCCTTAAACTTATAAATAGCAAAGTCATAGCGCATAAGCATAGCGCATAGCGCAATAAAAACGAAACTCTTGACGTCTAGTACTTTTGGCTGACAAGTTCTTTGAGTTTTAAAAACATGGGAATTAAATTTGCTAATATTCCCGAAAACAAAACACCATAAAACATTGCTTTGTTAAATTAAAATTATGAACTGCATTTACGACCATATAAAAATTGGCCATATCCTTTAAATTCCGTAGACGTTGTAGTTCGTCTTAAACGCCATTTGACCGACAAACAATTGAATTTTCTATTGTGTCTGGGCCTGACGGCGTTCAACCTGTTAAAGAATTTTGATCATGTGGTCGATCTAACAGTTTTATGGGGTCAAGACTACCAATAGCTAACCCGGCCAATGTTTTTCCTTCTTTTTTTTATAGCCTATGTCATTCCCACAGTCAAAACAAATCTAACTACACCTCATATATTCAGTTAAAATCCACCACGCCGTTTGGGCTGTAGTGCGTGCCAAAGACATAAATACATACATTATAATTAAAATATGAATACAATAAAAAATAAATTAAGTATTAAACAAATTATATAAAATATTAGAACATACTTGCGTATGTAAACATAACTGTGTATTAAGCTATATATAAAAATAAAATAATATTATATATATATTCTCATGAACTTCTGGGAATCGGATGCAGATTCCACGACTACCCTCAATACATTGTTTGTCTTGTGAACAAAAAATAAAGTGGTAAATGTTCGGAAAAAAGTTGGGAACCCCTGATCTTAATGGTTTTCAAAATGAACGGATAACACAGGAGCATAGCGCAAACTGACGTGTTCCCACATTAGATTGCTGTCGATTAATATTTGCGGGCAACAGCGACACCGATCTGGAAGTAACCGAAGATGACAAGCAGTGACGAACCAAGGGCGCGCCGAGCATAGCGGGTCACCGAGCACGAAGGTTTTAATGCGAAAGGTAAAGTTAATGATTTTAATTTGTTTACAACATCTCACAGATTTTTTTTTGTTAATTTAAAGGTGGAGACTTAGGAATTAAGGTGGTCGCCATCTAGTCGGATTTTGGACAGAATCACCATCATGCACTTGAAGAAACATTGATAACTGTTTTGGCCATGATGTACCGTCATAACATAAGTACAGTATTCCCTCTTAGATTTGCATGAGCATTTCATAGAGAGCATAGAGCAAGTGCTTTCTTTAAGCCAATACGAATATTAATCAGTAAAATCTCTTGAAAGTCACTATATTGATAGATCTTTATTTTGCTATTGAAATTAAGCTATTACATATCTGAAAGCAGTTGCGTTCCAACGTAATGGGGGTGAATTTCCTAATAAAAGCTACATTGCATTTTCAATAAATTGTTTTATATCTTTACCCACTGAAACAACTACAAAGCGAAAAGAGGATATTTCCACTAGCCTCAGTACGGCCCTTTGCTGTCAACATGGCGTAACTCTTCCAATGAGCTATCACCGCCGCACAGCGTATGAAATCGGAGACTACAAGCTACGTTACAGCTTACAACACAAAATACTGCCTGGTGACTGCAGAATGTAATCTTCACATCACACTACGCTCGAGCAACGCACACATGGACAACCTTTCAAGGACACGGAATCTCGGAACATTCTATTCTATTCTATTCTATTCTATAAAATGTTTATATAATTTTTAACGCAAATTTTGTTACGAACAAATTACAAAAACACAAATGTTGAAAAAATTTCCACGAGCAGGATTTAAACCCTCACCCTTCTGACATACCGGGTCAGGTGCTCTTCCAATTGAGCTATTGTGGTTCTAACCAGCCCGCCGAAACTATTCTATTCTATTCAACTCGTAACAGTCCGAGCGCAACAGTTGCGAGATCCCGTGTCCGTGAGAGGTTGTCTGCGTGCGTTGCTCGAGCGCGTTTGTTTGACCCAATCCGATCCAAACTCCCGATCCGATCTGAAATCCCGAAACCCTCGGAGAATCTAATAAGGCACGGGGACACGCACTAGTGCGTGATGCCGTTCCCTCTAGAAAACCTCCGAAGGTGATTCGTTTCATACGTCTTGAGGAACCCTTTAAGTTTCTCGCCGTCTCCCCAAAAAAGCCTGATGAAGCTGAAAATGCCATCTGAGGCCATCAGCAAACTACATACATACATACATATAATCACGCCTCTTTCCCGTAGAGGTAGGCAGAGACCACTTTTTTTTATTAGCAAACTCTCAAAAAAAATAAAGCTTTTGTTTGTTTGTTTGTTTTTAGCTTACCTTCTGCAGTCATATTGTTTTGCAGCTACAGTTTGACAACCAACTGATTAATGCAATTCGCGCGGCCGCTGACGTTGAGCGGGGGATTAGTCTAGTGACATAAATATCGAAATGGAGCCATCACGATCGATACTGATACATCAGATGTCGGGTGGCGTTCATAATTCACGGTATCAATCAACGCGCGCGGTATTAGATTGGCTAAACTATATACCTACACACACGATGTAAGGTGCAGTGAAAATGACTTCAAGCGTAATTAGACTTAGCTTTTTTTAACAAAGTGGATGCTGAAAACTTAGCTTTTCCTTGCGTTAGGCAGGAGCAAATAATCTGTCTTTGTTAGCAACTTCCGCGATGCCGGTTTACCAAATTATTCCATTAAGGCTATGTTTGGTATGGTCAAATAGCAAAAAGCAAAATACCTAAAATGTATTACGTATTTCGTTTTTGTTTATTTTAAAGGCAAATAAATTATTTTATTAAATAATTTGTCTTTTTAATACTAGCATAATGATGCAAAGAGCAATACAAGAATAGTTTGTAGTGTGAAGGTAACTGAAGGTACAGATTACTTTGTGTCAGGCTACCTAGCTAAATAAACTATGATGATCCTAATCACTTGCTTAAATTAGTGTTCTGGTAATATTACTATCTATATATTAATACATGAAGCAAAAACTTTGTACCCCTTTTTTACGAAAATTACGCGGACGGAGGAGTATGAAATTTCGCACACTTATAGTTTAAGTATATAGAGAAGGTTATCCGAAAGTTAATATATTTTTTAAATTATGCATAAAAATACATTAAATTAATAAAACAAACATTAAACACACTACCATGTATTTGATTGATTTAAAACACACACGTATTTAAACTCTTTTCAAAAATTTCAAAAATGGAAGAGGAGCGGCCGAAATCTGTCAATGCCAATCCAAACTCACATTCTATCTTTTTTAATTTTTCATTGCTTAGGAAACAATCCGTGGAGCTTTAATAAAATTACGAAGTCGAATTTCGACCACTGGGCGACCACTAGTAGTAATAAATATAACAAAATCTACTACCACACTACATCTCACATACTCACAAAAAACTATAATAAAAGTCACAGCGCCCAATCCGTAGCGAAAGATATCTACGTTTCACTTTCACGCAGCGATTCCTGTAAAACAAACACCAAGTCCACGGCCGTCAGACGCGGAATTTGGAGCCGTAATAAAGTTTGAAAGGGCTGTAAAAGGGCAGTAACTGTAACTCGGGAGAGTCCTGATTTTAGTGGCGCACCACCGCGCCCTAGCCCCTACGCGATACCTATTAATTGATACGTTCACCCTCGATGCATTACTTTTTCAACTATCTTTTCTTCGTTTATATGATTCTGCAATATTTTTACAACTCTAGGCGCCAATCATAATAAAGGTATTTAAAAAAACCACAAATGTTGAAAAAAAATCCACGAGCAGGATTTGAACCTGCACCCTTCTGACATACCGGGTCAGGTGCTCTCCCAATTAAGCTATTGAGCTATTTTTCAACATTTGTGTTTTTGTAATTTGTTCGCAACAAAAGCGTTAAAAATTATATAAACAATAGGTATTTAAGATACGTTGCGTTTAACAGAGATGTAGTGTTTAAAGACATGAGAGAGTGCCAAGTTTCCGATAAATTCTTCGAAAACGACGTCCAAGACAGAGCAAAGTGGAGGCATGGACAAGGAAAGCTGACCCTACCACCATTATGGTACCATAGCTAAAAGACAGACTATAGTGTATCCTATTACTTATTTTGTGCTATAGTGTGAATCACACTATAGCACAAAATAAGAGGCTGAGTCAACACCACGCTTTGCGTTTTATGTCCTTTTGATATGTGCAAAGATTATGTTAATACGAGTATAGAAAAATACCTTTTAAGAACTTAAGTTATTGAGCCGGCAAACATACATACGGTAATTTTGTTATTGTTTTATTGTTTTTTTTTTCTTCTATACTTAAGATATTATTCATAGATTTAAATGAATATACTTAGCTCTCTATAAATTGCCGTATCCGAAAAGGGCGATTAAGTTTTAAGTTCCTTCAAAATGTAACACCTTTTATACACTTAGTTAGCAATAGAGATTTTGATTTTGATGCCTTGGACAGAAAATCTTGTACGGGTTTTGTTTTAATTTTTATTGGGGGGTGTAATTTTTTGGAGTAGTAAAAGCAAATGAATGTGGCATTGTCTAGCACAGAAGCCGAATACATGGGTATATAATATGTCTTTTATAAAACTTATAAACAGTCGTTTAATTTATATGATGGAAAGCCAGCACCGCAGCCGATCGACACTACACCAAAAGGGCAGTAATTGTATCTCGGGAGAGTCTTGATTTTAGTTGCGCACCACCGCGCCCTGTGCGATACTTATTAATTGATACGTTCACCCTCGACGCATTATTTTTTCAACTATCTTTTCTTCGTTGATATGATACTGTAATATTTTTACAAGTATAAAGGCTCCATTCATGATATTTTAAGTGACGTTGCGTTTATCAGAGATGTAGTGTTAAAAGACATGAGAGAGTGCCAAGTTTCTGATAAATTCTTCGAAAACTCGAAAACGACGTCCAAGACAAAGCAAAGTGGAGGCATAAGCAAGGAAAGCTGACCCTAGTGGGGTTATGGTAGGTACCATAGCTAAGAGAGAGACTATAGTGTGATAGATGCTGCGTCAACACCACGCTTTGCGTTTTATGTCCTTTATGTCCTCCTTTAGAGGTTATATAAATATTTGTAAAAACAATATTTAAGAACTTAAGTTATTGAGCCGACAACATTTTGCTTCTTAGTCAATATAAGTTTTAGGCCAAATTTCACGTAGACGTTTTCATTTTAGGCAGCATGATTATAAAGGGTTGCGTTTATCAGAGATGTAGTGTTAAAATCAACCGACTTCAAAAAGGAACCTAAAAAATCCCTCGACGCATTATTTTTTCAACTATCTTTTCTTCCTTGATATGATACTGTTATATTTTTACAAGTATAAAAGCTCCATTCATGATATTTTAAGTGACGTTGCGTTTATCAGAGATGTAGTGTTAAAAGACATGAGAGAGTGCCAAGATTCCGATAAATTCTTGGAAAACGACGTCCAAGACAGAGCAAAGCGGAGGCATAGGCAAGGAAAGCTGACCCCACTAAGATTATGGCACCATAGCTAAGAGAGAGACTATAGAGTGTGATAGATGCTGCGTCAACACCACGCTTTGCGTTTTATGTCCTTTATGTCCGCCTTTAGAGGTTATATAAATATATTTTAAAACAATATATAAGAATTTAAGTTATTGAGCCGGCAAACAGATTAGGTTGGGGAAAAGGTCTTTTCGCATATAGTATGTATGAACTTGTAATAAAATCTCTTTGGCTATACAATTTGTATCTGGCTGGTTTTGGTATCAATAAAAGTTTAAATTTTAAAGAAGATAATTCCAAATTCAAACTATGAAAATGTGTGATTTTCATTTGTTTTTCTTACTGTCAAGATGAGTGAATCTAATGAAGAAATTCGATACATTTTAAAATTTTACTACAAAAAAGGTAAAAATGCACAAATATATTTAAAAACAATATTTAAGAACTTAAGTTATTGAGCCGGGAAACATATACACCCGCCCGTCTGATGGAAAGCCAGCACCGCAGCCCATCGACGCTAGCAGCAGCAAAAGGACAGTAACTGTAACTCGAGAGAGTCTTGATTTTAGTTGCGCACCACCACGCCCTGTGCGATACCTATTAATTGATACGTTCACCTCCGGCGCATTATTTTTTCAACTATCTTTCCTTCGTTTTATTTTACTGCAATATTTTTACAATATTTTTATTGGTCTCATTCATGATTTATTTCAGTGACAAAATACAAAAATTCTAAATTAAATTTTTTAATCAAAATGAACCCTACATTGGAGACCTTGATTCTTGATCTCAGAAACAAAAATGCATTAACAATTTTGAATTTATTGAATATTGAATAGTGTAGAATAGCTATTCGCATAGTTCGTAGCGGCGGCCTCGCTTTTGTAAATTTTGCTTAACTTTTTAAATAAACCAAACCCAAAATTGCCGAGAAAGATTTTCATAAAATGCGCGAAGGCAATTTTTTGAGCTCCTACAATGAACTACTGAACTAAACAAATGAATTTAAAAAAAATTGAATGTTATCTCTAATATAGTCATATAGTTCGTAGCAGCCTAGAAATTTTTAGATTCACTGATTTTATATAGAAAAAAAATCTTATTCTAAACCAAAAAACTTCGAAAATCGCTTTAAGTTAACTGTGAATTTCTCCTATCTACGATAATATTATTGAGCAAAATTTATACCACAATAATTGTTACTTCATGGGGAATAAAGATTTTATAATTTTTAAGCATGAATTTATTATCCTATTTCGATGAAAACGATAAATACAACTGCAAAATTACTACAAAATGCGATGCGCCGGCTGCGGCCGTCCGAACGATACCTATTCTCGCAGAATGGAGATTTGTAATAGGGCTCTTAAGTTGATAAAGAGAAAATTAACATTTAAGAAGGTTTTTTTAAGTTACTTACTATAACCGCAAACTAGCGTACGGCCTGCTCGATGGAAAGCGGCTGCCGCGCCGCAGCCCATACCTAGTAGTGATGCAAGAGACTCAGACCTTAGGATCTTTAAGAACGACTCGACTTTATTTTAAATAACTCAAATCTATAAAAAAAATACTATTTCTCAGTCTTTGGTAATAGGACTTAGTCGTTACTCTAAAAGATAAAGGCCTTGAACGACTCGCGCTGTTTTTAAAAGCCTGAGTCGTGCCCAATATTAAATACAGCTAAAGCTCTTAAAATGCGATTGATTTATGGTTGGGTATGATTTGTATCTTATAAATCCTGTATTAGTCTGCAAATTAAAACATGAAAGAACATAATCGGGCTTGTATTACAGTTATAATTGCTTTGATTATATTACCTGTATAATAAAAATACCATAAAACGCACACGTTTTATGAGACTTAAGATTTAAAATACGCCTTTTAGGTTATTAAGATTTGAGGTAACAGGACTTCGACTCAGATAAGCCTCCGTTTTAGTCTTTTGAATCCAAGACTTGAGGATTAAAAAACTAGTCTAGTCGCGAGGCTTCAAGAATGGGTCAAGACCTTCTTATAAAAGACTGAGTTTCAGAGCATCACTAGCCAATAGAGGCTAGCGACTCCAAATAAGTCGTTTTTATGCAAGTTTTACACAAAGTATTTGTAGGTATTTGATAAGAAATCAAATATATTCAATTAGATTTTTGTACGTCACTTAAAATAATAGATATATATAATAATTTTGAGTAATTGTTATACTAATAAAGTGGAAATCTAATATTGATAACAAGTAAAAAACAAAAATTTTTCAGCGACATCTATACACTGACATTCGAAGTTAAGGTAATCTAAAACCTATGCTTTTTAAAGCAGACAACATAAGCGCTCTGTAAATAGTTCTGCAACTCCCCGCTAGATGGCACTAGTACATCTTACAAAGCGAAGCCGAAGTAGACGATAAATTCTTTCAACACTCGGCTACTGCCCGCTAGGGGGCACTTATGCGAACCCAAATTATTTTATATAGGGCAACACTTTATTTACAAAGAGTACTTATTTAGATTAGCCGGCGAAATCAGGTCGGCCTTTAATTTTTTAAATGATTTTTGTAATTGTAACCATCATATCAGTGGACCTAAATAAACGTTTTAAAATAGCAGAATCGAAGCCCTGTTCGAATGTATGGCCTTTTGAAACCCAGGCGAGAGCTTTTTCATCTGAACTGCGGGAATATCGATTCCCTTGACGAGCTTGTTGACGATATAAATACCTATGTAATTTTAAATACTACTAGCGGCCGCTCGCGGTTTCACCCGCGTGGTTCCCATTCCCGTGGGAATATATCGGGATAAAAAGTATCCTATGATTTAATCCCGGTTATAAATTATCTGTATGCCGAATTTCATCCAAATCCATCCATCCGTTGCAGCGTGAAGAAGCAACAAATATACGCACATACCTACATACACACAAACTTTCGCATTTATAATATTAGTGTGATATTACTATTCTCACGCCGCTGTAGCCCTAATTGAGCTTTAGCCTCTTATAGAAGTCGGCACCTCTGGTCCCGGCTCTGAACTGTTTCCTGCCAGTTGTCTACGTAAAGCTTTTCTAGGTCCGTTAGAACTTCGTCCCTTCATCTTTCCTTCCTTCCTCCTCCATGTTTTTTTTATATTTTTTTTATATTAGAAGGAGGCAAACGAGCAGGCGGGTCACATGATGGGAAGCAATCACCGCCGCCCATGGACACCCACAAAACCAAAGGATTCGCAGAAGCGTTGCCGGCGTTTATGGAAGGAATAGGCTCGTTTCTTTTTTTTTTATGTAATTTTAAATGCAAAATAACAATTTTTAAATAAAAGTTTTATACTTACAAAGACCAGCATAATGAAGAAGGCGGCTATGTAGGAACTACGCGCAGCCAGCATGGACACAAACCGGTAATGCTCTCCGGTGATCACATTCCTGCGACAAATAGGTTTATTAGTAGAGATGAAACGGGTATCCGGTAACTATCCGGTATCCGGTCTATCCGGCCTTATTTTCGCTATCCGGCCAGATACTGGGTAGTAATTCAGTATCCGGCCGGATTCCGGATAGTAAAATTTTAAAAATTCTCATTATTTTACACAAGGCAAATCATTTAAGTTATGAACAACGTTTATTTTTATAATCGCACGTCAAAAATGTGTTTTATTAATTAGTTTAGTACTCAAACTCAACAAGTTCAAAATTAACAAGTGGCAAATTGGCGCTCCAGCCTCGTAGTTTTCTGAATATCCGGTATCCGGTCAAACCACTATCCATTTCAACACTATTTATTAGTGTTATGTTTAAGAAAAATTTGGAAATATTTTATCGATATTAAAACTTGTACATACTTTACGGGTAAGCACATATGGGCTTCATCTCACCTAATTTCAAGTGATGATATTAAAAAACGCCGAAGGACACTTTAATCCAGAGTCCTCAACTCCTAAGGCATTGGCTATCTTATATCTAACTGTCGGAACACAACAATACTACCAACATTAATGTTATATAAGATGGTGGTAGAAAGCCAGGCTTGCTTAAAATAAGTCCTACCACCAACCCACCTGAGTACAAACACTTAACTCCCGCTGGGCATCAAACCCGGGACCTTTGGGTAAACAACATTTTATGTATTTACATAATAATTTAACCCCCTTACAAATAAACAAAGAATAAGGTCCGAATAGTTATTCCGTGTTTTGTTCCTGTCATGTAAACGTCATTTCAAATTAGAGTAAAAGAGACAAAACACGGAATAACTATTCGGAGCTTATTCTTTGTTTATTTGTACGAACCTAATACTTTTTTACTTATACCAGGTATGGTATATACGTCCCGGGTTTGATACTGAAAAAAAGTGTTAGCTTTAAAACTGTTAACTATAATTTAGTAAGAAAAAAGCGTTAAAATAAACAACAAAAAAGCCAGTAGACAGGTTATATTTATTAAAAAGTAAAATAAAAAGCCCACTGTCCCACTACTGGGCAAAGCAAAGGCATCAATCGTTGAAATCAAGTCAGCACTACAATTGATGAGTAACAGCTTAATCACCACACTTGCCAAATGCGGGTTGGTGATCACAAACCCGGGCTATGCATCACTTTGCCCGACCTGGGATTTGAACCCGGGACCCGGGATTCGGCCACCGAGGCGTCATTTAATAACTCACCTTAAATAGCCTTTATTATCTTCATGTTCAGCGAGCGACTTAATAGACGCCATCAGCAGGTCGTCGTATCCCAAAAACTCGTCAAGCACGAACCGAGAAAACGCATCTCCGAAGCACTCATCTTTCTGAGGGTCTAGCGTGACGATCTTCACAGGGATCTTGAGTCGCAACCGCGCGCTGGGCGTCAGGCGAAGGAAGCCGTACTCGAGAGAATATTCGAGTATGTAATCTTCGTCTGAAACAAAAAAATAAGTAAGACGAAAAAATCACATAAGTAAGTAAATAGCTTACAAACTGTCCCACTGCTAGGCAAAGACATCAATCTTGGAATCTTGGTATTGACTTATCTGATCTTATCTTATTGGGGCCCGCTGAGGTTTCCCTCTACTAGTAACACTTCGACCTATTGAGATCTTTTGTGCAACCCCATCATTTTACTCTTCCTCCTCTGTAAAGATAGATGCCATAAGTTTGACAACGTCCTTAAGAGCGAAGAGCCTAACATCCTCCGGTTTCGGATATGCCGATCCTAGGAGTCCCATTCTTTTCCCAGCCAGAGAGTCGCAGAAACACAGTAGGTGCTGCAATGACCGTTTTCTCTCCAAATGCCCTACACAAACTATTTGTTGAAAGATGCATTCGGTGAAGCATTTGTTTTGTGGCATAGTGCCCTGTCAAGGCACCGATGGTTAATCGGGCCTGCCTTCTACTGCCTCCGCATATGAACTTACTCCGTCCTAAGGCGTTTTCGCCTAGGAAGGATTTGGAGTGTTTCATACCCGGCTGCTCTTTCCATTCGATGCCGTGCCTGTTTTCGATGTAATCTTTTAAGGCCTTGTTAATGGTACTTAGAGCAAGTGCCACGAACGGCTTAGGACCAATGAGCTGGGTCTCCGAGCCCTCCCTGGCAAGTGCATCCGCCATCTTATTGCTGTGGATTCCCATATGGCCTGGGACCCAAATCAATCACACCTTGTTATGTTCACCTAGCTTGTTTAGAGGTTTTGTGGTTTCCAGAACAAGGCAAGTCGATTCGGGGCGATATATTAATATAGCCCCGAATCGACTGACTTGAGCGCGGCTTGGCTGTCACTCAGGATGAATATATTGCGCTTTTTCATAGCTAACTCTAAATTCTGCTTTGCGAATAGGAGATTATTGCGAAAGTTTCTGCTTGATAAACAGTGGCAAATTTTTTTAACTACTCAAGCATGGGAAAATTTGTCACTGCACACATTCTCCTCTCAAGCACAGGCTTGAAGTCGTTATTATAGACGCCTGCCCCTGTGCCCGACTTCATTTTTGATCCGTCGGTATACCAGATTAGGCTGTCTTTTTCCGGAGACGGTGGACATCGTTTTCATTCGTCCCTGGTTAGAACATAAACTTTAAATTTCTTTTCGAACATGAATATGAGGGATATTTTATCGCACCCCATTTCCATGATCCTGGCAGGAAAGTCACTTGGTTCCAGGGACTGAATAACCCAAAAAATATGGTACCTTTATATTGCGGTATGACGTCATACCGAAAAATAACGGTTACCGGAATATTTCGATATCCAAATTTATTTCAGTCCCGTAATTTGGTGTTCCTAAATAAAAAAGGTTTATTTCGGTACAAAAGACGGTACGGCTAACGCTAATTCTATTATCGTGGTTTCCTCATCACTTTCTCGCAACCCTCGCCCTGCGTCCCGCAACAGGCCATGCAATGTTTTTCGGTACCGATATCGCATAAAGGTTAATAACTATTTTATTAATGTACACTTATATACCGGTACCGTCACCTTATACCACCGTCTTAGATCCACCTAATGGTTTTAAGGTTGAGTCCCCACATCTTGCCATATGTAAACCGTCACATGCCAAAGACTCTGTAAGCCTTGGCTACGGTTGTGTCCACATGATGTTTCCAAGTAAGTTTCCGATCCAGCGTTAAGCCTAGATATTTCACTTCTTTGGACCAAGAGAGCCGCGTGCCATAGAGTGTTAGGTTACCCAGTCCCGTAGTGTTTCTCATTCTTGTAAAGGAGATGGCTGTTGTTTTCCCCAGGTTTACAAAGAGGTGATGGGCATTGCACCATTCAATTCAATTACAGATCTGTTGTGACACACCATGGTTCTTGTATTGGCTTAAATATGCCAAATGCAGGTTGCTAAATCATCTCTGAAAATCAGAATTGCAGTTTCTTGAAGCTGCAACTTATGCTAGAGAGGAGTCCAGTTCGTCGTAGTATTTTAATTTTAATCTTATGTATTAGTTTTATTGTTAGAACCTAAGCCCAACGGATTACCTACGTTATTTCGAAACACTTTTTATCGAATGTTGTTTCGTCGATGATGATTAGTCGAAAATATTATTGCTCGACGCCTTTATACTACGAAAGATTCATCTGCCGAAGTTTGTTTCCTCTATACAGTCTATTTGTACAGTCGGCGGCAGATCAACCTACCCAAATCTGTCAAATTTCTCCAATGAATATTGATCCTTATAACCAAACTATAAAGTTCAAAATTGATTGTAGAAATTTGACAGTTTTGGGTAAGTTGATCTGCCGCCGTGTGTACGTTTCATTGAAAAATTTGATATCAACAGATTATTTGATCAGAAAGCCACTTTTAAATGTTAAAGGCAATATGTACAAAGAAGATTTTGCTCAATACTTTTTTGCAGGCGCAGGCTATAATATAAATCTTTAAGTAGGTAGTTGTAAATAAAAATAATTACATCTAAATAGTCATAGCATAGTTCTTAATCAAGCTGCTTATTCGATCTCGGTTAGAAGAACCATAAAAAAATAAAAAATAAAAATAAAATATATACCTATAATAAATATTCGATAAATAATATGGTCGATTAAAAGAATTTCGACGAAATATACCTTTCATAGTTAGAAACTTAGGTTAAAGAATCTGTTGATTAAATGAACTGCTGAAACAAAATTAGCTCAATTAAAGCTTCACGTAATTGAAAGATCGATTAATCGTCATCGATGAAACAACATTCGATAAAAAGTGTTTCGAAATGGCGTAGGTAATCCAAGCTCAACTGCTACGCCGAATAAATATTTTGAATTTGAATTTTGAATTTGAATTTAATCACAACACAAACCCGGGCTACGCATCGCAAAATCCGAAAGACAATTTGCGCGACCTGGGCTTTGAACCTAAGACTTTCGGGTTTCGGGCCAAGCACTATTCCATTCAGCAACTGAGGCTTTAAGAAAATCACGTACACAAGCCGTAATCATTGTTCGTGATAGGGAATTGTCCCTATCACGAACAATGATTACGGCTGACTGACATTGGTCAGTGCTGTGTGTGGAGGTAGTAGGATAAATAATTTTGCAGTGGAAAGAAGCCGCCTTGCAAACGGAGGCGTAACACTACACACTGCTGTCGCAGCAGTCAACAGCTGACGGCTGGTGGAACTCAGATGAAACGGTCACTATAGATACGTGACTTTTAAAATGTATTTGGAAATACGGAATTATGTACAAAAATTTCACAACAGAGTATCAATTGCTTAATTGAATACCAACAGAAGGGAATGCGTACAAAATGCAAAGTCAGCATAGCGTCAGCGATAAGGTACTATCTACTGCTTCTATTCGCTCAAACTGTACAGCATTGTCACCGTGGGCTGGAGTTAAAACGATGTATTGGGAGACAATTCATTAAATAACTAATAAGGTCTAAATTAATACTAAGTTATGAGCGGGATTCGGACCACACGGATTATTTATAAATAGCCACTAGACACAGAATAACTTCATAATATAAACACTTAAAAATGCATTAATTCATATATGTAAAATATTAATATTAGCCTACATATTGCCCCACTGCTCGGCAAAAGACTCCATCATTCAAATCAGGTCAACGTTACGATGAAAGGTATTGACTTAATCACTACGCTTGCCAAATGCAGATTGGTAATCGCAAACCCGGGTTATGCATCGAAAAATACGAAACATACTTTACTTGACCTGGTGATCCCAGGACCAAGCGCTTTGGCACTCGAGCACGCAGGTGTATTTAATTTATAATAAATAAATTATTAATTACCTTTCGATGAATCATTAGATGCTGCCTCGTCAATGGATTCCTGGAACATAATAACAATTTATGATTCACAGATATTTTTTTAAACTACCCACGCGGCTATGAGCCGGGTCGACCAGCGCAGCGACGCGACTTGGTAATTCTTCATTGCGCGGAAACGCTCACCGCACTGGTTTATATATTGGTGGGTATATGGTGAATTCGCTAGTCGCGCCGCCAGCCGGCGCCGGTCCTCTGATTCTTGGCTAAGCGCTCAAGCATTAGTAAAAAGCTCGATGGTGCAGCGATTTGCGTGTTGCGATTTCACATGTTAAGCATTTTTCTCAGTGCAGGGCACAGGATGGGTGGCCATATTAAATATATCGAGCTTCTCCGCTCCGGGCTTCGGAAAGTTCGTTGATCTTTTGGCCCCAATTATTGTCGTAAGATGGACTCAAAAACCCACACCAACCCGCATTGACGTGTCATTTAGAAGCCCTGATATTTCTTATTTCTTGTCATATCCTAGCAAATCTAGCACCCTATCAACCCAGACACAGATGCTGGTACTAGGACGACAACTTGCCAAAGAGAATGAGAAGAAATGCCTAAGATTGGGACAAGTGGAATGCCCTGCTCCCCGACCGCCTAACCGATCGCTTTGACTAAGCGTATAGTTTATGACTTTAGGGTTGCCTATAAATAGAAATATTATCCATTCAATGACCAATATTTGTACTCCAGGTCAGTCGTTGAATACTATAGTAAACAAAATATCACAGGATTCATTGAATAGTTACACTAATATTATTGTGTTATGTGGTGACAGCTCACAAACGAAGAAACGTGACATCATAAATAGTTTTAATATTTTGATAAAACTGCAATCAGAAACAAATTGCAGGATAATAATTAGCGCTTTTCCCTATTGTACCAATTTGACCTGGGAACAAAATAAGCGCATTTATGAATTAAATTTATTATTGTTTAATTTGATTTGTCGTCATAGTGACACTATTTTATATTTTGATATAAATAAATTTATTAATAGCTTTAGTTTGACGTCAGATACTATGTATCTTTCTACGAAATGTAGGACCCAAATAGCTAAATTGTTAGCTTATAATATACAGGATACAGTTATAAATGGTATAACTAAGTCTTTACGTCATAACAACGTAACCATTAGTAGTTCTACTAATGCAACATCTACAACTAGTAATAAGGTAACAACAACCTCATGTTTAAACTGAGGTCTAAGACAAAAGCCAAGTCCTCATTAATTACTATTATACATCAAAATATTCAAGGTTTGGCTGGCAAAGACTTAGAGTTAGAATTATTTGCAAAAAGTCAGGCAATTCATATATTTTGTTTAACTGAGCATTGGCTAAGAAGTCATGACACATCATTCTATGTAAATAATTTCCAATTAGCAAGCGCGTACGTGCGAAGCTCAGCTATTCACGGTGGTTCTTTAATACTAGTAAGAAGTAATATAAAATATAAAGATCGCAACGATATTGTAGGCTTATCAGTGGAGCGTAATATTGAGCTATCATGTGTGGAGTTTAATAGCTTTGTAATAGTGTGTGTATACCGACCCCTATCGGGCAATATCGGTATTTTCGAATCTGTAATGGAAAACGTACTAAGAAAATTAAAATTAAAAAATAAATTTGTTTTTGTATGTGGCGATTTTAATATAAATATTCTAGAAAGCATATTTATGCTTATATGATGCATGATACTTCACTCATTTTTAATGTAAGTAGGTGTAAGAATAATTACGACGATGTAAACAAAGCACTCTCTGATGTACTCAGTTGGTTTACTATTAATAATTTGCAGCTTAACGCTAAAAAAACAAAATGTATTAATTTTAAATTACCAAATGTCAAAAATGAACCAACCGATATAAGAATAAACGGTGATCGATTAGATTTGGTAGACTCAACAGTTTTCTTAGGTATAACCCTTGACTCAAAACTTCAATGGAATCCTCACATTTCGAAATTGGCCGGCAAACTCAGTTCTGCTACTTATGCCATTAGAAAAATAAGGCAGTTAACAGACGTTGAAACTGCTAGAACAGTTTACTTTAGTTATTTTCATAGTGTCATGTCGTATGGCCTCTTACTGTGGGGAACAGCGGCTGATATTGAAACTATATTCATTTTACAGAAACGAGCAGTAAGAGCAATCTATAGACTAGGTTCACGAACTTCTTTAAGAAATCTTTTTAAAGAAATTGATGTCTTGACAGTGGCGTCTCAATTTATTTATAATTGTATAATTCTTGTACGTTGTAATATCAATTCATTTTCTAAACACAGTGATGTACACAATTTTAATACTAGAAATAAGTCAAAACTTGTAATGCCACTGTTCAGGTTACAGAAGGTGCTTGGTTCTTTCTTGAGGCAAGGTATACACTATTACAATAAAATACCAAATACTGTACTAGATTTACCTTTAGATAAGTTTAAAAAACATGTAAAGTCTTCTTTACTTAAAAAAGGTTATTATACAGTCAAAGAATATTTAGAAGATAAAACAGCCTGGCTATAATAAAAAACATATACATAATACTACTTATAAATAGTGTCCTGCAGATAACAAAATAGCGTTGCATTGAACATTACAATTAGTTTTATTTTTATTATTATTAACTATAGTTTTTTTTACTTTTACTAGTACTGTATGATATTGTAAAAAATTAAACTGGTAAATTATGTTTTTGCAGGCTTAAATATTTTATTTAGTTATTTTTTATTTTTTGTGTTTTTTTTACATGTTGTGATTGTCCTTTACATTTTGTGTTTTTATTTGTGATGGAAAGTGTCCTTTATGATAGGGCATTTTCTAATATTTATGACGCTGTAAGGGAGAAAAGAGCTGGACACTTGCTGAGTTTCTTGCCGGTTCTTCTCAGTACAAGATCTCCCGCCCAGAGTAGATAGACTTACGAACCGATGGCTTAGAATGACGTTCATAAGAGCTATTTGTAGCCTAAACTGAATAAATGATTTTGAATTTGGAATTTTGAATTTTGACGTCATCTTGCCACCTCGCACCGCCTATGAAAGCAATATCAAAAGCTAAAGGCTTTCGATATTGCTTTCAAAGGCGGCACGAAACGACAAGATGACGTCATAAACCACACACGAAGTCAAAGCGATCGGTTAGGCAGTCGGGTCCCTGGAGGCCTATCTCAAGCGACAGCCTAACAACAAATTTTTATATTTACCGAAATATGTGATAGAATAAAGACTTTTTCTATTCCATTGTGACACATGTATAACATGAGAAATAACAAAGTAAGGAAACGAAATTGTTATACAGTGTTATCAGCTAACAACTTGCTATGTTACCAATTACATTTGCCAAGATGCCGATCCATGGCATGGTTATTAATTTAGCAATTATAGTATAGTTATTATAAAATGGCTTCTTATCAACAATACCCATATTATTAATCGTAGATACGCATTTTAAACCATGACCAAGGCTTTTATGACCTTTGATGGGACCTTTGATCGGACAAAGAAAACATGATGCAAATAAACTAAACAAATTTATCAAATATTAAATATGCAAAACTGAAGGTAACATAATTTATTTAAAAATAATTTTAGGCAGCAAATATACTTGACTATGGAGAATACTGCTGGTTTTTTTTTTATTGGATAGGCAGTTAAATAATGGTTGTGTGTTTCAACTATGTAAAATCATTATATGCAGCACACAAAGTAGTTTAATTGGTTTATAACAACGCATCTACACTGCGATTACTTTTTGTAGAGCAAAATTTCGCAACATAACATTGACTAACTTTCTTATAAAATCGAAAGTTTCCACTTGTTACAAATTGTTGCTTCACAAAAAGTAACTGCCATTTGGATGAAGTGGTACACAATTGCTTAATAATTTTAATTTAATTAAATTTTTGAATAGTCTGTCCTAATCGAATTTTCCAAAACATAATCAAAAATCAGTCAATCTTTTTATAATATCAAATAATTTAATTTTTATAATTAGTTTATTTCTAGATGTTTGTCAATACCCAAAAGTCCAGGGTGCAATTCCCAGTTACATAACTTGCATTTGCATCCAGGGTTTGATTAACCCATTAATTCAAATTAAAGCAATGACTTAAGACTTATAACATCAGTCATTTTAAAAAATTACAACAATCAGACCAACTAAGATTTGTTAATCTATAGGTCAAATTCTATTGGAACAGACCATAATTATAAAACTTACATCAACAATTTTAGAATCTCTGTCAATATCTTCAACCAGCCCTATAATTCCTTCCCATATAGAGGAAGATGGTTCCATATCATCAGTTGAGACTATTGTAGCATTGAGGTCAGTTTCTTTGTCATTTGGCACAACTTCAGGCCCTGTATTTATGTATGAGGTTTCCGTGACCCGTCCGGATTCCACTTCTTCTTGGCTCTCATCATGGATGCGTGTAATGTTACCATAATCAGTACCATCTCTTATATAATCATCCTCCTCAATATCATCACTTGTTGAAGATTCTATATTGAGAAATCTGTAACATTAAGATAACACATAAACACTTACTGACCAAGCCTCTTTTAGATTGTTGACATTTACAGAGAAATAAATCTTCATTAATAAATATTACATAATGTGTAATAATAATAATATTACGTAATAAAATATGTAAAATTTTCTACAAAATATTTACCAAACAGATATCCTAATTAAAGTTGAAAAATTAATAAATTGGCAGTTTCAAATGCACAGGACTAAATACAACTTTAACATCAAATCCCAACAGCAAGTAAATTTTGGATGTACACAGAGCAGAACTTGATATGAAAATGAAATGTTTAAATAAGGTTGAATATGATATTCAATTATGTAAATTTTTATGAATATTAATCCTTACCCTTCTGTTGCTAACATTCCAAGCATTGAACTCAGCTCCTCTTTGTCTTTTTTCAATCTGCGTTCCTTTGCATAGCTTTGTTCAATAGAATAATCTTGTGCTGGATTCCGCAATATTTCTACTCTCAAAATGCCATCTCTAGGCCATGTCTCTTTTATATGATTCAAACAAGTTGTTGGTGTTCTTGAGAAGGCTATATGTATGTATGCAAGGACAAAGAAAGCAACCAGAGCTTTTAAAAGAACAAGGAATTCAAAGAATCTCCTTACAGGCCTGGGAAATGTTCGAGCATAGGCTACTGCAAACTTGAAAAACAGAGCATGGAAGAGTCTTTCTCGCACATTAAATAAAGGATTTTGATTGTTATTTCTATTTCGGACCAATGCCGGGTTGATCACTGGACCTCCAGGCAGTAGGTTGTTCTCCGGATTAACTCCGGGAGGCAGGTTGTTCATAGCGGCTCCACCCCCAGCACTCATCTTTCAATCGCTTACAATGTTTCAACTCACACATAAAATTATTTGTAGAATGTAAGCATCTCGCGTGTGGCCTGTAAGAGAAAGTTTGCCTAATTTATGACCTTTGATAATTTAACCTTTGAGATCTGTCAAAATTAAATGACATTATCTAAAGGTAATACATTATTAACATTTAAGATAATCTAAGGATTATTTTGTACAGTACCTATAACTCAAAGTGTGAAAGAAACCTTCAAAGTAGACGTCGACCTTCCAATTAACAACAGATAGGCACAGACTCATGACAAAATTTTGGAAAGAAAATGTAACCTCAACTCCAAATTTTGCATTAGATGATTATCATCGGGTAATAGTTTATGTCATTATAAGTGGTATAAAGTAAATTACTTCAGAAATGATAATTTTTGTTGATAAGTAAAAGTGGTAAACGCAACAATCGACATGAAAGTTAAACTTACCCAAATGTCAAAAACACTTATCGGACATGATAAAGATTAGATATATTAAGGAATAAACTAATTATTTAATGTTCCTTATTTACAATTATGAATATAGACTAATGTTAAATCGCGGTATTAAATACACTTTCTCGTAGATATAAGTTTCAACAATAATCGAGACGAGATAAATAAAACTGAAACTGTCAAACCTAAACGTCACACATGTCAGCCAGCACAATTTGGCGTTTGCTTTTGGCGCTTGTTCAAAAACCTGTGTAAAGTTATTAGAAAAGAAAACATTTTAAACTTGAATTCAATACTAGAATAACATTTAAAAGCATTTCTTTTTATAATGAAGCTGTAGATATACAGCTTAATGCTTTTTATATAATCGTAATAGGCTTGGTTCAAAAAACCGTATGAAATGTGAATGTTTGCCATCGTCGCTAGCAAATGTTTGTAGAGCACATTAAAGTTTATTTTACATGTTTTTGAACGAAAATAAGAAACGTTCAAATCCACTTAAATTTTCATTTTTCATTAAAAATAAATAAAATAATTATAAAATAATTTTTGTTTTAAGTCCGTCCGGCTACAACCGTTATTAGTTTTTTTGACATTATGACTTTTATAAACTAGGTGTGTGATACTTTTTTATCACCGACCGTCCAAACCTTGTCCAATTTCTTGTCCAATTTTCCTTTTCCTGTTCCATACATTTTGGTCGAATGAATATTGATGTTTTGTATGGAACAGCTGAATTTTATTTTCAAGTTAGGGAATTGGTCCAATAGTAAGAGTTGTTCGTTTGTATCACGGGAGTCATCTCATAAGGTTTGAACGGTGATAAAAAGTCACCTGTATAACGACAGACTCTGCTAGGAGGACACGCTGATTGATAATGATGAAATCCGATAATCGGAAAAAGCTTTAAAACAAGCCCAACACCTACTCCATACAGAGTTCTTACGAAAAAACCACGCGCCACCCGGGATATCAGAGATATGAGTCTGAGACCAAAAGGTTTAACCACTAAACCAGAGGCGTTAAGAAGAAAATGGTAGTTACTTACGTAATTAATAATTTATTAGCGCAATGAACAATGGCATCCGAACAACGTAATTGCGAATAAAGAACGGCATTGACCGGGAGCCATAATTTTACGGAACATTTGGTACACAAAGGGAGGGGTTTAACGAGCGCAGTATGGGGATAAGAAAAGCGTCGCATGCGCACAACAAAAGCTACCGAGCCTCACAAAGCACCACTGCAGACAGTCTGATTGACGTCTAAATTGTTCACGACGAGACATAAAAAGGATTTTTTTTGTACTGATATACCTATCTGAATGCTCTTCTAAGCTTAATACCCTGATTGATGTTGTTTTTACTGGGTAGGTAAAGGTACCTACCTGCGCTTAGTGTAACTTTAGGTTCGTTCGATTCAACTATTTTACAAGCTTTTATTTAGTTTCACCTGTCCCGATGTTTGCCTATATTCAAATCTTGCATGTTAAATTTGATCCACTTCCCGGTTACCGGTTGAGCTGAAATTTTGCATGCATGTGTAAATCACATGGAGCTGATCTGATGATGGAACTGGAAGGTGGCCATAGGAATTCGGTAATTAAACGACACAACCCCATCGAGTTTGGGCTCGTATGATTCGTCTTGACGAGTACTTTGGTGCTAGATGGTAACGCAGGGTCTGATGATGGAGCTGGAAGATGGCCATAGGAACTCGGGAAAATAAGTTCATTCGTTTGTTCGTTCCATTTGTTATTAATGTGGATTCTGTCTTTGATTAAATGGTTTAGATAGATGATGCCAAAGTGAGCACGTGCCGAGGGCTGAATGGCATGAGGGTGTGTAAACATGTCATATTGCTAACGTTGCGCCTTAGCCCTTAGGGTACCAGGGCGAACCCTGTTGTACTGAAGCCCTTATCTCCCTACAATGGACCTATGGAGGGATGGACCGTTTTTGTCCTATACTCGTGGGAACAACATGAAAAAAATACTAAAAAGTAAAAAATTAAATTTAAAAAAAAATAACTTTTTAAAAACAAGCTTTTATTACTTACTTGTTAATAAAAAAAGAACTAAAAAGTTAAAAATAATTTAAACCTGATTATAAGAAAAAAATACCAATATACAAAGGTACCTTTGCAGGTACATTGCAACCTTTAATGATAATTAACCTTCTTCGTCTACGTCACATTAATCCCATATCGTAGATATACCTAATTAAATAATGAAGATGTAATATGCGAAATGTTCTTTAATACCTCAAAATGCCATCAAAATGTAACACGCTTTTATTTATAAAATAATTGGGTCTGTGATAACAACTACGCAAAGATTTAATAGAAGGTGTAAAGATTTAGTGCCTTACTAATAAACAAAGAATAAGGTTCGAACAGTTATTCCGTGTTTTGTCTCTTTTACTCTAATTTGAAATGTAGTCTACATGACAGGAACCAAACACGGAATAACTATTCGGAGCTTATTCTCTGTTTAATTGTAAGGGTTTAATAAAAATATGTAATTAGGTATGTACGATAGGTATGGGATTATTGTGACGTAGACGACGACGTATGGTATTTTCTTCATAATAAAATTTGTTAATTGGTTAAAAAAAATTTTTTTTACATCATAATGCGTATTAGAAATGATAAAATTGAACCGGTGCGTGGTAGAATTCTAACACTAAAAATGATGATTTAGTTGCTCTACACATTATTTTTCTGTAATAAGGATGTAGGAAACCTTTTCAATTGGAAAATTCAGAGATAAGCTGAGAAACAAGAAAGGTTTGAAAAAGCTATCGCGGTCCGTGCTTTCTTTTTTCAAAGGACGTTAGAGTGTATGTATGGTACCTACGTTTGCCTCAGTGGCTGCAATTGGCAAGCATAGTGATTAAGTCATTTGCCTTTGCCCAGCAGTGGGGCAGATACAGGCTATTGACTATATCTCTTGTTGAAAATTCTGTTTTTGCTTGTTCGGGGTAAGTATCAAAACTCTATATACCTAAAAACATTTTAAAAACGTTTTTTTAATGTGGTGTGTTAGTTCCCATCCATCTTGCATCCAGTTTTATCTTTTGCTTTTGATTATGACGCCTTCTTTAAAACAACGCTGAGTCTGCCAGTAAGATTAAGCAGTTGAGATAAGTAAACTTAAATTACGGAGCGGTCGAGTTATAAATATTCAAAAGTCAGCTTGGAAAAAAATATTGACGTCTCAATTATCGGCTCGGGGACGGGACCGGACACAGTTACCACCACATTAAAAACAACAATGTTGAACCAAAATCAACTCTTTTCATATTAGCGTAGAGTTGATTATAGTTTTTTAAGTGTCGTATTGGCATGCTATTAACTTTACTAGCATTTCTCAGTTTATATCTATTATTCTCTCACGTTTTTTTATTTCCTGCTCGTGTGTCGTGTTCGAGAGCGTTTTTTGGTATTATTATACGTTTTTCGTATAATATTAGGTACCTACAATACTTCCTTTTTTGGTATTTAGAAAATGGGTATATTCTGTAGCGGCTTATGGGTCGATCTGCTCATGTACTTACCTACTACTGTACATGTGGGAAGAGTTGAGCCCAACGGTGGGACGTTACTAGCTTAATGACGGATACATTTGAATCGTGTATTCGACGGGAAATCCCGAAATAGTTTGACAATGATAAAGTATTCAGGTTGTTAATCTGATTTTAAAAGAACTATTTATTAATACTAAGTTTGATTCCACGAAAGGACGCTCGCACAAGCTGTATCGGTAGTCAGAACTCAGAACTGTCAGTCCGTTTATTAGCAAAAAATATTAAACCATTTATATGGAATTTAACCAATAGTTTTTCTCATAATTATGAAGTTGTGCTTATTTTTTATGGTTAGAGACCCTGACTGATTTAACTATATTAAATTTATTATTAGACTTCAAATAAATTATAATTTGACTTCTGTACAATTATTGCAGTCTTTGTTTACTAATTATCTTATAAAATATTATCATATTTGAAAAAGGGTTATTTGTACACTATTAGTTTTCAAATATTCAATCAAATAGGTACTCTTTCATGTACAACTAATTACCTACTTAAATTTAATAAATTTTCTTGCTGTACGTAGGTACTTATGTAGAAGTAAAATTATAAACGTAACCAACTTTATACGTTTATATATGACAATGACACAGCTATATTTCAAGTTTGAATCGTTTCTCAGATATAGCTTATGAATATTTCATTAGCTCCTAATCTTTCGAGCATTAAATTTATGTCGTCATCGATAATCTCTAGAACTGTTTTTGTACCTATTCCCAATAAGTCATATGTATCTGAGGAAGGCTCAGTGTGTTTAGAATAACTAACTATGATGTTGTTGGTTATATAACTAAGTTGAAGTGGAACAGAATGAATTGCACGACTGCGGGGATAATAAATAATACCTATACCTAATATTATCTTAATTAAATAAATTTTATAATTTAAGTAAAAAAAAAAAAGTATACATTAAAAACAAACATGCCTTTTTGAAAGGAATGCTAAAAAATACATAAAGAAAATACATTTACTTATTAGTACTTACCTATTATGCTATAGTTACGTACTACTACTTTTTTGTTTAAATCTAGTGATTTGTTATGTTAACGTTTTGCTAAAGCTTTCATATTGCGATAGAGACCACAGAGTAAGTTGGCAGGTAATTCGTACTATGTTTACTAAAACAAGAATAACAATAATTTCTCTTTTGCTCGGCGCCAAATAAGGTTGCCAGATGTCCGGGATTTCCGGGATTGTCCCGGAATTTTAAGTATTGTCCCGTGTCCAGTAATTCGATCTATTGTCCCGGATTCCGAAAAAAATAAATAATAAAAAAAAAATAACAACAGTTCTCAATTTATATCTTTTATCTGGACTAATAAAGTATACATTTGAAAAACAAAATGTATTTTCCTAATAAATACAAATATAAAATTAAATATTCCGTAATTTATATTTATATCTTTTTTTTTACATACTCATAGCCACGGCCTGACATGGAATTGTCCCGGACTTGGTAAGTTCCGATCTGGCAACCTAAGCGCCAAAGCGTGGTTATGGCAATGATAATAGGTATATCATCGGGTTATGGTGCTACTGTTCTGCACTTTATCTTTGGTCTATAACTTACAATCTAATTATAAGAACCATTTATAAAGGGAATAGAACAGAAAGGTTGTTTTAAGTACTTGTTTCCAAACCCACAATTAGTAGCAATACAAATACCTATGTTGCCGACACAGATATTATAACTCCAGGGAACAGTGCGAGTACGTTCAAAAACCGGTATTTTTTTGATTACAACAAATCAAATTACGCAGCGTGGTAGGATGAAACAAAAAGTATTTAGTTGAGGCCGTATAAGGCAAGAAAAAAAAACAAAGATAAAAACATGATACATCTTACTCGGATGCGATGATGATAAGTACTTACGACTGACGAGTCAAATGATTTATCGCTTGTGTGTTTGGGAACACAATTTGTATTTGGTTTTAGGATCGGAGACAAGATGAAACCTTTTTGGTTTGATTAATTTGTTAGAGTTCTACATCGCTGTTTGGTCCGCGAGGAGTTCACACTATTTTTTTGATACAGATGAGTTAAAAAATAACTTCATCCATAATGTTGTACCTTTTTTTTACCTGAGCTATGGAAACAATTTCAAAAAATAATGAGTGAATATATGGGTGACCGTGTAGTTTTTGCTTAGAGCATTAAACCAACGCTCTAAGAGTTTTTGTTTTCCATTACATGTACTTACATTCATTTTTAAATATTAGTTAGGCAGATAAATATAATAATATGTTAACAGTAATTCTAAAACTGCAAATTAAAATATCGCTTCAAACAGCCTTACAATTCAAGTAAGTAGTAGATTTACAAAAACGATTACATAACTACTGACTGGATAACATAATCCGAGACTTTCTTCCTGTTTGTATACGCACTCTATAAATATTTACACAGCACCATCTAAGCAAAACTACATTCAACATAGCTTTTATATATATAGCGATCCTTATAAATATGTAACATAGGGTCTAAAGTGGCACGTCAGTGCTCTGTTGGTTTTTTCACGTGCACCTCTTGACAGCTCCCGTTCTAAAGGTTTCTTTATTTTTCTCAGTGAATCGCTAATCTCTGTTTGTGTTGTAATATAACGCTGCTACTGATGTCACGACTCATTTGGAGCAACAACTTGTGACGCGTTAAAACTGCGTGAAATTAACGGTTGAAAAAAAAAACAAGCGAGCCTTACAGTAGTCGCATATGATGTGTAACATTTGACATCTCGCCTTAGTAATAAACAATTTTAACATTATATTCTGAAAAAAATGGGTCAGGTATTACATCACTTTATAACTAGAAAATAAATAATGATAAAGTCTATTACACACGAAAGAGTTGAAATCAATATTACAATAGAAAATAGAATATCGAATTTATTAACAATGTATATTTTAAATCATAAAGAGAATGTAGTAAATACTCATTAGAAGACATTTGACATATCAAAATTACCCTTGATAATCAAATGACACAATATGTCACATAAAATAATATAATGTCATGCTCTTATTATCGACAAAATGGCGCGCGCTTGCGCGCTTCTTCGACTTCCTGTTACACTGTTGGACATTTCCGTCCCATTTCACGAAATCACTCCCACAAATAGCTAGAAAGCGAGCGGAAAGATGTTACACATCAAAAACAATCGTAGAATGTTGAAATGAAAAGTTAAAGGACGTAGACAGGTGCTTATTAAACATTAAACTGTATATTAATTAACACTTATTTTTTTTATGCTTTTTGCTTTTTTATCCGTGCATGGTTAACTAGTTTAGAAAAAATAACTGAAACAAAAGATTTGAGCATTAAACAATGATATTCACTATTACTGTATTTTATTGTATTTGAGTAGGTAGGTATCCGATATTTTACAGTTGCATCCGACGCATGCAACTGTGCCGAAATTTCGAATACCTACTCATATTCAGGTACTTATATATTTTTCCATACCAACTTGAGTATGGGATAATGGGTTGAGAGACGGTTACTAGTAACAGTTACAATTAAAACTTTAGAAGAGTTTTTATAAACAAGTCTGAAAATATCGGTGGGCATTTTGGAGTCCCCAAAATGGCATTACATATAAATATGCTCAAAGTTAAATCGGGGAGATTCCAATGGAGTGCCTATGTTACTTCTATAATCATGTTTGATGAGTAAGGTTTATAGCTATCACTATTTCTCTCTGACATTCTTTAAAGTTCTTATTCTCAATAGTTTTGCTTCACAATGTTACACGCTGTTTTTCACAAGTTATATTCCTAAGAATATTATGGAACAATTATTTATAAGCAAGTATACTAGTTTAAAACCGGTCGTTGTGGAAATCCTTGGGGGAGGCCTTTGTCCAGCAGTGGACGTCTTTTGGCTGAGATGATGATGATGATGATGATGATGATGATGATGATGATGATGATGATGATGATGATACTACTTAGTTATAACATCGTAGTGGCATCAGTGTTCGACACAGTAACCAAATGTTCGACACCAGTTTTTGTCGCTAAAAATCCTACTAATATTACGTATACATATATAAGTATAGATGGATGTTTGTTACTCTTTCACGTAAAATCTACTGAATGGATTTGGATGAAATTCGGCATACGGATAGTTTATAACCTGGATACATATAATACATAGGATAGTTATTATCCCGATATTCCCACGGAAACGGGAACCACGTGGGTAAAACCGCGAGCGGCCGCTAGTATATAATAATATACTAGGAATTCAAATTTTACTGTTTATCAGCTAAGGTCGTACTCGTAAGTATTCATTTGCCGGTAAAGATACAAATTTGTTGCTGACCCGTATTTCAAGTGATTAAAGCAAAAATGTGTTGACCACTAGTTCCAGTCGAAAACTAGTGGTTGACAACCCTACTTAATAGATACAATAATAGAGTAAGAACTAAACGAATCCTTGACGTTGTAAGCTGTATAGAGCTCAAATGTTTTGCGTAGGTTTTGAACTAACGCTGACTTACTAATGAGCTAAGCATACAATCACTGTACAGTGATTACATTGTAATGTAAGCAAAGTTGTTGACATGCTATCACTTAATAATGGCAACATTTACTCAGCGAACGCAGAACGATCTCGCAAACAAAGCAACATTATGACAAACTGTTCAGTTCATCAATCAATGACAAATTCTTCAAATGCAATTTTGCATTTTTAACCAAGTTATTCCAAACAAATATGTAAGTAAGTAAGTAAACAGCCTATAACTGTCCCACTGCTGGGCAAAGGCCTCCATCATTGAAATCAAGTCATCGCTACAATTGATGGGTAATGGCTTAATCACCACGCTTGCCGAATGCGGGTTGGTGATCACAAACCCGGGCTATGCATCGAAAAATCCGAAATACATTTTGCCCGACCTGGGATTTGAACCCGGGACCTTCGGGTATCGGGCCGAGCGCTCTGCCACTCGGCCACCGAGGCGTTAATAAACAAATATGTACTGATGATTTAAAAGGGGACAGGGCATGAGAAAAGATAGCTTTGCTATGTAAATCATTTAAACATAAGTAAAAATAAGTAAATAAACAGCCTATAACTGTCCCACAGCTGGGCAAAGGCCTCCATCATTGAAATCAAGTCATCGCTACAATTGATGGGTAATGGCTTAATCACCACGCTTGCCAAATGCGGGTTGATGATCACAAACCCGGCTGTGCATCGAAAAATCCAAAATACATTTTGCCCGACCTGGGAATTGAACCCGGGATGTTCGGGTATCGGACCGAGCACTCTGCCACTCGGCCACCGAGGCGTTCATCGAGGCGCCATTTAAACATAATAACCAAGTATAGTTACCGCCTTTAATACATAATATATTATTTTTTTATTTAATAATAACTGTAATTTTACTATTACTAAACAAGAAAAGATAAAACCTGTATATACAATTGTTAACGGGCCAGTATATGTAATAAGAAGAAAGAAAAGAAATTATAGGTATATGTGTATGTATAGATAATTAAAATAATATAAATGTAATGCTCGATGGCATAGCGCAATAATTACCGCGCCCGGTCTGCAACTGAGGTTATGCAACTTTGCCGCTGGTCGTAAACAACCACCAATCTGCACTGGGCCCGCTAGTGGTTTATATTCGCCCACAGGAAAGGATCGTGCTCCAGCATGGGGACATAAAATGAGCTGATGATGATGATGAAATGTAATGCAATATTCTGACGGAGAAAGATCTAATGTAACTAAATATTACCCGCTTTAAATAGGACTGCGAGCTCTAAGTAGCATTTGCAGACATTTTGATGTTGCGTCGACGCAGGTACGCAATATTTGACATAGGTACGTTTATCGTTCGTACAATAATATTTTTATTTTTAGGTACAAATTACAACCCGTCAAATCAACAATAAATACACACATCTGCAAGATGTGTTACGGTAATATTTTTATTTTTAGATTCATAAACTTAGTAAGAACTTGTGACTTCTAACAGTGTTTAGAATTATATAAAAGGATTTTTCAGAAATACGAAACAATGATTTTCCTCTTAATAAATATCTTTATTGTTTAGTGTAGTGGATAAAGTAACCATACGGAACGGAGAACGTAAGAACAAAACAAAAATTTAATCACATTTTACCAAAGGTTTAGCATACCTGACCCCGATCCTCTCGCATCCAGCTGCGATATCTTCATTTGGCGGCCGGCAGGTGTCACGTGGTCCCACATCTTGCGTCCCACTCCTACACCGGCTAAAACCTCTTCCCATTTCTCTCCCTTTTGTACCCCGGCTCAGTTGGAAACTTAGTGAGGTTTTGTTACTTTTTATTTTTAGTGAAGGCTTTATTTATTTCTGTCGAGTTCCTGCAGTGTTACAAGTTTAATATATTTGTATATTGGACGTGGTTTAAGGCTGTCAGCAATTCCACGTCTAAAGTTTCTGCCATAGAGTTCAAAATAGAATGAACATTATTGCAATAATTGAGTAATTCAACTACAAGATGAAAGTTTATTCTTATGGTCTTACTACAAAGCTGCTTGTCGAAAATAAGAATAAAAACGTAATTACGTTAATGTTAAGTAATTACTTGATGATTGAAGTTAATAAAGAATAAGTCAATACGTGTTCTATCAATGCTTGAGATGAAACTTTCATAGGTATAGGCTGGCTTGGCTGTTTTTATATATTTTTGGCAGCATCCTGCGGGCTAAACATTCAGTATAATTAATGGGTAGTTAGTTACACAGACACAAAACTAAGTGGGGGTCACTAATGCGCAAGTAATACACGTCGTTCTTAAAACATCTACACAAGAATGGCAGCAACCAACCCGTAATTTGTCACAGGCCATAATATGGCCATGGATCATATTATGATCACTAGCCGGCTCAGAAAAAGTCATGTCAATCAATGCCTTATTTCTAAAAACTTTTTCCTATCTAAGAAACCATAGTCATTTATTTTAATGTTCTTCCTCAAGTTCGCTGTATGCGGGACTCATTAAACGAGTTTAACTAAAGTATTACTTCGATAGTTCAGTTCATCGATGGGTCGCTACTTCGAAGCTGTCTGTTAACAATTACCTCTCCGATGAAACTATTCAGACGCCAATTATAAAGATGAGGTTGTTATTTCTTCTACTATAACATCAACATGTTTGAGAAGAGTGTAAAGATTTACAATGATTTGAAATTTAGATTAATTAACAGAAAACTATATCGTCTTTGTACACTTGACAAATGCTATCTATACAATTGTTTTATTGTATATGTCTATAAATAAATTGGTTTCAATGAGTATTCTATTTAGATATAAACCAACCACACACTATCGTTTATTTCAATATTAATTTTATATGCAATAGAAATATTGTTTAAATTTACTTAAATTAAAATTCACTGTCACGCTTTTACTTGACTTTGTATTTTTTTTATAATAAACCTCTAAGCTAGTATTAAAACGACTCTGTAGGAGTCAGTAGATTCACTTCTATATCAAATATAATATAATATGTCACCATAAGGTAACCACTTTAAGGTTCCTGAATACTATTATTGATTAAGATTATGATTATGACCTTAAAAATTTTATACTGTACGTTTGTTCGTAGCAACTTGGAGTATGCGTCTCTAGTGTGGAACCCAAGATACGAATATATCGCGAATTGAAAACATTAAAAAAAGGTTTATCAAGTATCTTTGCTTTCGTTCCAAAGACCGGTATGACTCAACGCAATATCTTGGTTTTTGCAAAAAACATCGTCTACTTCCTTTACTTCCTTTAGAGAACCGACATGAAATTGCCGATATTTTGTTCCTCCTAAAAGCTGCTTCTGGTTCCATTGACTGCCCCGATCTACTCTGTCTTAAATCACTCTCAGAGCGCCCACTAAGCTCCTTTGGTTTAACCCGCTTTTATATCTGCCCCCTTCCTCTTCCAGCTATAGGCAGAACACGTATATCTGGCGTGCGAGTAATAATTTCAATGCCTTATCTAAGAAACTAGATTTTGACCTTTTTAACACAAGCGATGCATCAGTGAAACGGCTCATGAGCCAGTTATTTTTTGAGTAGTTTAATGAATAAATTTAAGTGTGTGTTTTTCTTGTTAAGTGCATCACCTTGTTATTAATTCTGTTTTTATTAGTGACCTATGATTGGCTTTCTGTTATTAATTTTAAGTTTTTAAGTTGTGTCATAGCTGTTGGTCTTCCTATAAATAAATAAATAAATAAATACTATGAAATAAAAAACTACAAAAGAACAAAAATCTAAATAAATTTATGTGTTCAGTTATGTTTTTAAACGTTAAATTCACTCCCAATAACTCAACGTTCTTATACAACATCATTTTCCGAAGATCTAATCATGATCGTGAATACTGTTCTAATCTGATGTAGAAATAAACGCGTCCCGTCACTGTCTTTAACTCGACAAGCGGCACGACAGAAGAAAAGGCTTCCAATGTCAGAGAGGAGAAATAAAGTTTGTAACGGCTAGAAATGTGCCTCTATATCTCGCACTGGTATTTCTAATTTAAAAAAATTCTAAATGTCAATTTAAAATACATAATTTATAATTTGCTACCAAACTTTGACATTATATCTATTTTAGTAAATGTCTTTACTTCTATATAAAGTAATTTAATTATTTTTTTTAGGTAAATCTTATTTAGTTTATTAAGATTTGAAAATAATTATACAGAAATAAAAAAAAATATATACTAGAACAATGAACCTATAACTAAAAACCTTAAAAAAATATAATATAATAACTAAAATATATTATTAAAAGGAGTCTCTTTAGGCAAGGTTCCGAAGATACTGGCAGCGTTCCCCCTTTGAATAGCTAGACTAATTCTTTGTCCGGGGTAGCTATTTAAATATATATAATGTCTATATAATTTTATTTGAACTTGAAAAATTACTTTAACTTTTACCTTGACTTTGTTGTGCTTGTAGGTATAAAAAGTGTTAGGCGCACAGTTTGACAGAAGATTTGGAGAATTTGTTGGGTCATTTGGCTTATTTTGAAAATCCCTTTCAAATTAACGCTGCATAAATACACGAAAAAAATATATCCGTGCTCTATACTACCTGAATGCCTCTTCACTATTTGATTTTCCAGCGTATAAGCATAGCTATCCAACGTGGCAATGCTGCTGCTAGTTTACTGGGCAGTCTGCCTGATGGGGATGATTTGGGGCATTTTTTTTATTTATAGTTAGTATAGTTTATAGTTTTTTGTAAGTTTAATTTTAAGTAGTTTTATCTATATATCTTGTTTTTATTGTTGAAGTTAATTACAATTTGTAGTATTTTTTTCTGGCAACAGTTGATCGTGCTTGGTGGCGTGCACTTGGAGAGGCCTAAGTCCACTGCTGGACATAGGCCGTGATGCAGTGATAATGATAATGATGACAATTTGTAGTTCTCTTGTATAATACATACTTAATATAAAATAAAATATTAGAAGCTATAAAATGTTTTGTCACCAACATGTAATTTCAAGCAAAAAGACATCAACGCGTCTCTCACTGAGAATACAATATTATAAGCGTGGTTGTTCGAGAAATATTTTGAGCATGTCTCATTCGCCAAGTTTACGAGATATAGCTGTCACTGTAGTCCATTTTTGAGAGATTGTACTGAAAGGTCTTAAATGGCCTTTTCGGGACCGGGCTCTTAGAGAAACATAAGAGGGTTTCCCAAGGCGTGTGATCGCAACATCGTCAGATGTTTTCTAGAGAAATGGCATCACCCTAGCTTGTCTCCGTTTACTACTAAATTCCCCGAGGAGTTCGGATCGGATCGGGCTATCTGGTCTGGTAAGATTACCGATATCAGACGCAGATGTCAGATTTGGTTGGTTTAAATATCTTATTTTAAAGCAAAAATAAAACCTTAGCACCCACGAATGAATCAAATTCCATCTCTGAATACTATCATCACCATCATCATCATCCTCAGCCTGCAGAGGTCTACTGCTCAACATAGACCTTCCCAATGGATCGCAATAATCTTCAATCATATTCAGTTCCTCACTAATTAAGGATCCCGGGTGAAGTGCGCTTCCGTCATTGGCCTTATCATCACTTAACATCAGGTGAGATCAAGGCACTGTGTTTACCCATTAATATAAAAAAAAACAATCTTCTGAATACTATATATAAAAAAAATCATCGGCGAAATCAAGATGTTCTCCCGACCTACCAAGTACAATATCCTGGTAATATTACCTGGAATTGTCGAGTTGGAGACCAGTTGTCTAACCATAGTACTCGAGGTACTATCAGTACTGTAGGTAGGCACAACAATTACTATCTTTTCTACAAAGTGTTTTCCAATATACAAAATACAGAAATAGAATACGCAAGTCTCAGATGCCGTACCATAAACAAGTACAGTTACTGACACACGACATGTTGTACAGTTCCGACGAACGAATTTGGTGAAAGTATTAAGTACGTTCTCAAAGCTACGGGTTATGGAAGTTTAGTTTTTCCTCTAAAAACCTCCATCTTTTTAGAGGAAAAGCTATTATTACTACTATTATTATTGCTACTATTATTATTACTACTATTACCTACTCATTAATGCTGTAAAGTTTGAATTTTAAGTTTTTTTTGCTTTTTTTTCCCTCTTATTGCAATCTATATCAACAGGTTTAATTGTTTTAATAAATTAATATTTTAGATAGATAACACACTTTATAGCTCACACATTTATTTATTATTTATTTATTTTAATTATAATCTTGATTACTCTTATAACATCTCAGCAGCGTGAACTTGTTATTTGATTTTTTTAAAAATTAAAAAGAAATATTACAATGTATCTAGACACGCGGTATCGTGTATCGGTATCAAGCCAAGTTCAAGCTAACAGAACTGTCGAGCAGCACCGTGTGTAATAATATTACACGAACCATTTGGAGCCACTTTTGTCCCCCTCATAACTCAAATATTATTTTACATAAATATGTCAAATTTGGCTCATATATATATTTTTCTTTTTTATGTTAATGAACACTTACTTTTAGATGCCTGTTATGTAAGAATCAGCAATCAAAATTGATGACAGCCAGTCTTTATGTGGATTTTAAGGTATTCACGTGAATATAATATATTCACGTGAAGACAATTAAGGGTAGTATTCCACTCATTATATTATAATGAGTGGAATACCACCCTTAATTTTTTTTAAAATCTAAACATATCAGTTTTAGTACTTATAACTAAGAGAATAGATGACTTTCGTATTTATTACGTTATTATTAACTGGGATTTAGTATTAATACCTACTTATAATTTCTGTGCAAAAAGTGAATCCCATCAAAAACATAAATGTGAAATGAGAGCCAAGTTCTAAATGGGTGTCTAGTCTGACTTGAGCCTAAGGTCTGACTTGGCTAGTTTTCATATACGAATTATATTATAGTCTTCGCAATTTCTAAAGCTGTAAGTTCTTATTTTATTCTTCCGGAAATTTGGCTGGCTGGTAGAAACTAGCCATCGAACATTTACGATTAATCGCGCTCATACATCGATGCGTCGAGTAATTTATCACCCATTAGGAGAATGTTTCGCGTCAACGAGATATATATATATATATATATATATATATATATATATATATTAAAGATGAGTTAGTTAAAGTAATAAGTCATCGGTGTTGCTGAGTTAAGTCAATCTATCTTAACGTTAACAAAAGAGTACGTACACGAGTTGACTTGTCAAATTCATAAATCTTATAATTATAGGTAATTATAAAATTATTAGTATATTATAAATATTAGGCATTATTTTGAACAGGTATTTTTCAATAAATCGTATCGTACGATACGATACGATTTATTGAAAATGAAAAATGGCAATGATTCCTTTCTACCTGATGATAAGCAAAGGTGGAGCTAATCAAGCAGGACTTTACAATGAGGAAATCTTCTTTCATCTCACATGATGGCAAATGTCAACAAGACCGTAGGTGGAAGTGTACTTTTACCCATATTTCTTTCGATATCCAGGGATCAGGCTAAGTGTATTTGGGTTTGTGATCACCTATCCGCGTTTGGCAAGCGTATATTAATATAACATATATTATTATACGAAAATGTATGGTATACCTATCAATTTTGGTCCAGCAATGGAACAACTTACCTGGCTGATACTTTCATGAAATTCTTCATGTTATAGTCTTTATTGGGTTTCTTTGAAAACTTTGTCTGTACTGGGCCATGGTAAAAGGTACCTACTTATTCAACTCAGCTATAGTTAAGCATTGTATAAGATAATATTAAAACATTAGCAATAATAAAAATGCGATTGCTTGCACAGTAAATATTTGCTTGCAAATAAAAATAATAACTAGTATTGGCATTTCCCAATCGACTTCTTTCATGAATTGAAGATCATAGATCATAACGAGCAAACATTATAAATAACTATATAAAAAACAAGGGATTTAAAAATAACATGTTCCTTTTTCAAATCGTCTGCTTACTACCAAACTCTCCAGTTACTTCTATGCTTACTAATAAATTTGAACCGATAAAATATCATTCAGAATATATTGCCTAATTAAAGTAGACTCATATATTAAGTTGAAAATGTATTTCTCTTTTTTTTTACTTGTCCGATTGGTGGTGTGGATAATGGTGCGGCGTGTCCACGGAACTGGTTTGCCGCGAGAAATACGGTGACCAAGTATTCAAATACAATTGTAACGAAAAGGTTTATTCAAGTTAGACTACAAATAATACCTTAAGAATGTCACTAGGCCATTGGTTTTTAAGTGTGTAGGGTGTTAAACTCCAAATCAAAATACTCATCATCAGCTCATTTTATGTCCCCACTGCTAGGGCACGAGCCTCCCATGGATGGATAGGGAGAATGGGCCATAAACCACCACGAGGGCCCAGTGCGGATTGGTTGTTATTAACGACTGCTAATGCAGCCGGGACCAACGGCTTTACGTGCCTTCCGAAGCACGGAGGACCTCGAGATGAACAATGTTTAGTCACCCATCCGATGACCGGCCTTTACAAAAATTGTTTGTTCCCATTATTATATGCTAAACACTTGCTATGTATTTACACAATTTTATGGCAGTAAAAATGTGTCTTATCTTATCTTATCTTAATCTCAGCACTTGCAGACCGGGCGCGTTAGCCACTGTGCCATCGAGCTCCTCCAACAAAAAATCAAAATATTATGTTCGTTACAAAAATAAGCAGTTATGAATATCACTACGCCATCAGTTCGTAGGAAGATCTACAGGATGGGAAACTTTGTACGGAAACTCAGCAAGGGCAGATAGTCTATTGCACTCAGATCATAAACATATATAAAAGGTTGGATTTATTGATGAAGATAAAAAAAATTGAAATTCTAAACATCAAAAATAAAATAAAAGCCTGAGTTACGCTGTTTAACATTGTCAAGCCAATGGCTTACATGCTCCAGACCTCCAGTTTTCATGGTGTCGCCGTCTCTGAGGTCCCGGGTTCGATCCCCGGTCGGGTCAATTTAGAAATAATAGTTTTTCTAAATGGTCTCATGTCTGGGTGTTTTCTGTGTATAATCAGCATGTATTTAAGTATTTTAAGTACGTTTATCCGCTGTCTAGTAACCATTTAACGAGTTTCATAACGAAGCTTCTCTTGGGCTAGATGATTGGTGTGGATGTAGGAAAAAAAAACTAGTCTTAAGATAAAGTTAAAATGTTTGTAAATTAGTTTGGTTTTTAACTAATTGTGTGTATACCTACATTGTACGTGTTTGATACAGTAAGTAAATAAGTTAACAAGTATATGCCATTTTTGAGATTATAATATACATTATTATAATCTCAAAAATGACATAAACTTGTTAAGCAAGCGTTACTAAGTCAATGAATAACTAAATAAATAAGCATGGTCACCCTACGGAGAACGCTCGTTAACGCCGATGAAGTTGTTATACGCGACGGGTCGCGCCTGTTTTTGTTGTTGTACTGAAACACATTGAATTTATTAAAAAGACCTTATGGTCTTCAGTATAAGCCTTAAAATGCCTTGCATCTATCATTTGACTAACACTTCCAAGTGTACGAAAGCTAAAAAGGTTATAAAAGCCTTGGGTGCTTCAGGGGCGATTGTGACTCTATTGGTACAGAGTTTTAGTTCCCATAGTCGACAGATCTAGTAAATAAGTTGGTAACTAAGTACATATCTACCTACAGTGCTTTAGAAACATACATTTTATGTGCAATAATGTCAGCTAGGTCTTTAAACACAACAAGCAAATCACCACCAACGTAATGTGTATTTATTTATTTTTTATTTTTATTTTATTTTTTTTATTTATTATTATTCTTTACATATGTGAAATTACTTTATGCATTTCGCCTTTATAAGTTGCAGAAGGAGTAAGTAGGTAGCAAACCGAAATATTTGTATTAACCAGAAACTTAAAAAAAAGCTTTGAGTGACAGGTTTTGGTAGGGTACATACGGTTCGCCTGTTCCTCAGTAGTTGATGATTCCAGCTCGAATGCGTTTCAACCTTGAAGGTAAGTGACGATAAGTCACCACTTACCTTCAGGTGAGAGGAAGTGCCTTCACCGTTGTAAAATGAAAAAAATGAACCAACTTCCTTATTCGGTGACAAATTCAAAGCAGAATATTAAAATAGTCCATACGATCTCCATAAATATATCTGTTACATGTAAATGTAGCTCTTAATATGAATATTCGTCTTTCAAATCCAGAATCCATTATGATAAACGACTAATTAAAATACAATTGTACAGTAACACGCACATCGAGTATACACATTCATACATTAAGTAAATATATCACTTATATCTTCTAGCATAAGGTGTAATGTCCTGAGTGTTATTGTAAATGTGTTGTTACCTGTACGTGGTAGTTTTTGTCCAGTGACATTAGATCCGAAACACTTTTATTATTTTAGTATCTTTGAATAGTGGGAGAATGGCGGCCTATTACGAAATCTAATCGTACAGACACTACTACTTTATATTTTACCGTAATCATCAGCCAACCCCATTGCTGGGCTCTAGCATTCCCACATGAAAATGGAACACGGGGAGATCAGGTTGAAAGGTAATCCACCACGCAAATCTAATAAGAGTTAATTTTGAAAGATAAAATTTTTCTACTTTTGCAAAAATCATCCAGCCTCGGGTAGCACGAGTGGGAATCGAACCCACGACCTTTGGATAACCGGTCCAATGCTCTGACCGCTGAGCTACCGGGGCCACAGAAGACTCGTTGAATTAGTAGTTGATTTAGGCTGTAAACTGGCTGTATTACGTCACTGTGAAGTTACTACCCTCACAGTCGAAAGAACACTTTTATAAGTATAAACAATCTATAAAAACGTATGTAATTGCGTAATTAAATATTTTATATTATTTTTAATTCTTCATTCACAATGCTATATTAGTTAAAAGATTTGATTTTTTCTAGTAAAATTTTATCTTGTATATATACAGGGTTATTTGTAAAACATCAACAACCTCGCAAGACTAGGTAGCTAACATCATAAACAACAACATTTGTTCTACGACTTTTGATAATTTGACATAATAAACTTTCATACAAAAATAAATATCAATTTAATTTTACGTCTGAATGTTCTTATCTCTGTGCGCATCGCATCGCGAGCGTCGCGCACTTCGCCTTTTCGTATGTGAATGGAACATAGACTTACAAATGTCACGACAGTACATTATAAGCTTGGAAAATCATTTTTAAATAATATATTGAGTTATGATAAAACTCGTAAAACAAATGTGGTTGTCTATGATGTTAGCTATCTAGTCGTGCGAGGTTGTTGATGTTTTTTCGAATAACCCATTTTGAATGCAAAATTCAAGATAATATAAATGAGTTATTTGGTTTTAACGATTGCCATTTTCGATAACTACCGCGACCATCGTCCTAACATGCAATCCGAAGCACGGAGATGCAAAATCTTTTTTAATTTGGGGTCCCATTTTATTACGCAGCATTTCAGTAGTTGTAATAAATTCTTGGCAAAACCCTTGGCAGCCAGAGATGGATTGCGACTGCTACACTTCTTTTCACCTCTTCTAAAGATAAAATATGAATTTTTGATAATTATTTCAAGCGGGATGTGCATGTTGTACTCAGTTTGACTAGAAGTAGGGATTGCTTTCAATCCACCTGATTAGCTAACACCATCTTAAAGTACGTAAAATAAGTTACTCATGCCTGCCACTATAGAAGCCTTTTTGTGTTGTTAAGAAAAATAAGATTGCCAGTTTCGCAGCAGATATTGACTGAAATGCGCTACCAGCTTCAGAAGAGGTTAGAAAAACGCCGAACGCCTTACGGTTGTAAAATTAAAATAAGAATAAAACAACGAAAAGCTCGCATGCGACAAACGCGGTCAGTCCAGTCCCACTTGAGAACACATAACGTCTTTTAGCGCTAAAACCACAAGCGTGAAATATGAAATCGAAGTTGCTCAATGTAGGAGCTTAAATCGTGGCGTTACTCCATTTCTGGACGTGAAGTCGGTACCAAAATTGATTAAAGCCAACTAAATAATTTAAAAAATATATATTGCGCCTCAATGGCCGCGAAGAAGAGCGTTACAGCCGATCCCTAAGGTGATTGGTTCAATTCCTAAGTCGGGCAAAGTGAGTTTCGGATTTTGAGATACATTACCCGGGCTTGTAATCACCAACCCGCATTCGGCAAGCGTAGTGATTAAGACAATACCCATCAATTGTAGCGATGACTTAATTTCAATGATGGACCTTTTGCCCAGCATCTGGACTAAGACAGAAGTTTGCCAAATGTAGCATAATTAGAGAGATCGAGACATGAGCACTCTTCTGGCCTAATGTGGCTTAAGAGCGTTTACGCCGCACACTAGCGCCGCCAATGAAAAAAAAACATATCTAGTAATTAGAGATAGAAAATCAAATTATGCTCAACAAACTATCTGAATGAAGTAATTTAGTTACTTATAGTTAAAAGTGGCCGTAACGTCTTATTTAACTAAACCATAACATGTCAGGTGTTCATTAGGTGACGTAAAAATGCTAAATTACTCAATTCAAATAGTTTGTTGAGCATAATTTGATTTTCTATCTCTAATTACTAGATATGTTTTTTTTTTCATTAGTGGCGCTAGTGTGCGGCGTAAACGCTCTTAATGTTTGTTTGGTGTGTGGTGACCATCTCACCGACCGGGATCAACGGCTTAACGTATCTTACGAAGCGCGGAGCTCTATATTCCTGCGTTTGCTTTATTTCTCTATAAAGCGATTTATATATTAAGGGATTGCGCAGACGACGGACCTGAAAGTAACAAAGCAGGCGGACAAAGGTCCGTCGTCTGCGCACTCACCTAATACTGTTTATATTAACTGTTTCTTCAGGTTTCTCATAAGGCTTCTCTCTACGAATGCAATAGAAATAACTATTGTTTGCACAAGCGCTACCAAAAACGTACTAGATCTAGAAAAGGGATGCAAATAGTGCGTGATCCACTATGATTAGACAGTAAAATAAAAAAAAGTGTCAGTCGATATCAGTTCAGTGGCGGGCGGTAGCCAAAGTAACATTAAGAAAACGATAGCGAAGTTCGAAAAGAATAAAATGTATGGGATTGACATAAGATTGACCACGTGATTTAGCGCGGCTTATGTCAATTCCATACATTTTATTCTTTTCGAACTTCGCTATCGTTTTCTTAATGTTACTTTGGCTAAGCCTGTCTTATTTATTTTTTTAACGCTGTGACCGCTGAGCAACCGAGGGAGGAAAGGTCGTGGGTTCGATTCCCACTCGAAGATCCTGAGGGTGGTTGATTTTTTCTAGTAAAGTTTTATTTTGATCTGTTTCGTTCAAACACCTTCGGTTTGGACAACGAAAACCGCCATAGAAGTTCGTCATACGTAATTGGCCCGCGGCCTACAGTATGCGGGGGTGGGTCTCCTCCCACGGCACGCACGTGCAACGGATGTGCTTATTATGAAGCGTCACGCGTAATCTCGCTTAATTCAATTATTTTATTTATTTACAACCGGGAAGATTCGTTTAAGTTGGACACCGATTTCGGATTTTAAAAAACTTCTATATCGGTGGTGGCTTGATTCTGACAACTTTCCTACAGTCCTAATGTTGAAATCTTCGTAGCCTTGAGTCTCGGATAGTAAGTATACGAGTATACACTAAATACTAGGCCAAAGATTGAAATGAAACAATTCCCTTTACCCTTTTTGTCTCATAATTTTTATGTGAAACTGAATAAATATTTTTGATTTGATTGGATTTAAATACATCCGTAGTTCGCGTTTTTGTTCACATTATTTAGTAGCTACGGTACGTATGAAGTGTTTTATTTCAATTTGTAGGTTGAGTTCGCTTAATAGCGCTTTAGAAGCCAATATGATAGCACAATTTACCCGAAATCAACAACAACGGAGATAAAAACTTGACTCTCTATCAAAGAAACGAAACTTAAGAGACTTCAAAATCAATTGTGTGCATTCAGAGGTTTATAGTCAGACGTGCCGTATTGACCGTTTTGAAAAGCAGGTGTTCCTCTCGCAAACGATTTTGTGTACGATTGGTAAATTCCGATTCGATTCAACTCTCAGTCAGCAGTCACTCAGTTGCATAGTGTAGTTTTAAATAGTACTTTGTCGTATAGAAGTTCTGTAAATAAATTTGGACACATACGATACAAAAAAAGCTCTATAACTATAACGCTGACAGTCTTGCCTTATCCCCTAAAACGGATATCATTACTTCTAAATAAATTAGTTTGTAACTCTACCTTAGTATACTCTCATGCGTCTCCAACATAGTTTCCACTACCAACCAATCCAGCCTCAAATCCATAACAGATAATACTTATACACATACAAAATAACATTCCAACAACTCCAACCGATAAATTATATTACCATTCGTATAAAACATACGTGCACCATTCGAAAGGCAGTCGGCAAAGTTCTCAGTAGCCAACGCCCGCAGGACGTACACGCTCGCTACGCCGCCGAGAGGAAACGTAAAAAAGGTAGAAAGAGCCGTAAGAAAATGATATATATTATAGCCGGGCACAACGCTTCCCCTCCCCGCGCGCGCCGGCGCAGCCTTCTCGACGAGTTAATCAGCAACGGGATGCGGTGACTCTCAAACTTTCCTACGCCATATTTATTTTAATAAATTTCGAGTTTTGCGTTTCGAGCTACGATTTATGTCAAGTTACTATCTATGTGGCCTAAGTATAACATTTAATTAGGTAGCAATATTATTTATTATGAAATTATGAAAAGGTTCAACGCAAACTGCTTACTATATAATAAGTATCCTATGCATACCTCGGAGTCGAGTTACCAGCTGTCACCGCTACTACTCGGACCAAGTGTAAAGTACGTACGTATAAAAGGTCTGCTTAGAAGCATTAAGCAGTTGCCATTAAACCATGATCGATATTATAAATTTAACAACAACGCGCCAAGCATTACGAAATAACACAATCATAATACAAACGACAACTCATAATAAGATACAGAGTTCTATCTACGAGATGGTGAAAGAAAGAAGGGTTTATCTTTACCTTGGTCTACCAAAGAAAAGGTGACCCGATGATTGCAAAGAAATAGAAAATTGAGACATGCACACAAACAGCATGGAACAGAGGAAAGTGGAAGGCTTGAGGGGAGGCCTATGCCGGAAGACAAAGGTACGCCTATAAATAATTCCAAATAAATTATTACAGTAAATAAGTACCTAAATATATTATTTGTACAAAAGGCATAAATACGAGAATATATAAAAAACACAAACAAGAAGTTCTTAAAAGCCAACCAATATTATTCGTGTTCCACCCCAAAGTTTGGAAAACGCTGTTAAATAATGGAGCATAATGACTCTATCGGCGGCAGCGAGGCGGCCTGCGCGGCGCAGGCGCAGCCCACCGCCATCAGCTTTTTCTACCAGCACGAAAGCTTCTCGGAAACATTGAGATTAGATGTTGGGCTCACTTCTCGCACCGAATATGGGCATAGGAGCTGTGGGGAAGTGGAAACGTGAGATGCATTTTCAACGGTGCTGACCTTTCGCCTCAAGAATTCGCTTTTTTAAGAACCGGTTGCTTTACAACTTACTAACTTGCGGAGTGAAAGATGGAAGTGTGTAAGTTATTTTGTTTTTTATTTGAAGTTCAAAATTGGATTCTGTTATTTAAAAATGTCTACAATAGTGTGGTGTTTGAAAAGTTTCCTAAATAAATTTCTTTTTTGTTAGGAAACGCGCCTTGCCCACACTCAATGAAGTTTCCCAAATTACTCATATTTTTGCGTGTTCTCTGAGTGAATTCGCAAAAGTATCATTAAATACAGGACAAATAATACGGGTCAATAAGAAAAATTAGAATATCTCGTAAAATAATAGAGCTAGCAGCATGAATGAAACTGTATGTTGTAGATATTATCATATTTAATAATAACGACACTAAATGGTCTAAACGTTATTTGTTTATTTATTAAAATTACATATGAAACAAAATATCAACATTTTTTGCGTTGAAAAATTAAAAGACATTACCTCACACACCACATAAAAACGAACTTTAAAAGCCATATTAATACTTCGTATTGCCTCCACGGGCTCTTCTTACAGGTGCCAGACGATTGAGCATGCTGTTTATTAAGTTTGTTATGCGATGTTGCGGGATATTGTTCCATTCTTCCACTTACACATGTTTCAGATCTCTAAGTGTAGCTGGGGCGGGGTTCCGAATTCTCACACGCCTTCCGAGCTCGTCCCAAGCGTGCTCAATCGGATTTAGATCCGGGCTTCTCGAGGACCAGTCCATGTAATTGATGCCAACGTCCTGAATATACATATTAATCAAGTATGGACCTTCATACTCATTAAGGATCTCTTCTACATATCTTGCACAAGTTAGCGTACCATTTTCTATCAGCACTAACTTCGTGCAACTCTCTGAAGAGATTCCAGCCCAAACCATAACAGATCCACCGCCGAAAAGTACTTTTTCCTCAAAACAAGCTGGAATAAAACATTCCCCTGGCCGAGAGATAGAGAATAAATCTAGATTCATCAGAAAACATTACTCTTGTCCATTCTTCGTTTCCCCATTGTGCATGTTCGCGGGCATAACGTAATCTTGCTATGGCGCAAAACCGCCCATGCTATGGCCAAAAAACCGCAAATGGTCCAAAACTCAATGGTCTAATATGTGGGGTTAAATTTGTTTTGTTACTTCAACTGCCGTGAGGTATCAATTTCGGAGCATAGTCGTAACAATAAATCGATCCTCTCGAGCCGTATTACATCTCGGTCTGCCGGTTCTTGGTCTTCTAATGTTTAGCCCAGTTTCTCGGAAACATTGCACGACTCTTTGCACCGTAGAAAGTGACTCGCCTGTTACTCTCGCTGTACTTCTCTGACTTCTGCCTTCTTCTAGCATAGTGACGATACGTGTACATTCTTCTGGCGTTAGCGACATGATAGTAATTCAATAATGACCGTGAAAGACGATGATGGCTGTCTTATATCATTTTGATTTGACAGATTGAAAACAAACAAAAGTAAAACGCGCGTGATTTGAACTTATTATATACCAAACTGGCGGCCGCTCGCGGTTTCACCTGCGTGGTTCCCGTTCCCGTAAAAATATCGGGATAAAAATTATTTCATGTGTTAATCCAGGTTATAAACTATATGTATGCCGAATTTCATCCAAATCCATCAGGTAGTTTTTACGTGAAAGAGTAACAAACATCCGTCCATACTTACAAACTTTCGCGTTTATAATATTAGTAGGATTCGAACTTTTGTTAACTTTTTGTCAAAATACGTTGTACCTATATCATTTAAGGTTTTATGTCATACGATATTAAAAAGTTAGTTTCATGTATGTAACATTATTAATTTCCTTTGCACGACTTATGTCTTAAAAGAAAAACGTCCAAAAATACGAATGTCCAAAGGCATGTCCATATGATAAAATTATTCAACCATACAAATGTCCAATGATAATATTGCCCAAATATAAAAATGACCATAATAATAATAATAAAATTAATAATGAATTTAGTCCAACCATAAAAATGTCCTCTAATAAAATTGTCCAAATAATCTATATCTATACATATTAAGAACGTAGGGATAAAAAAATCTGTAATTGCAAGATATAAAAAAAAAAATTACACAGGTTGCCTTAAAATCACTTACGGAACACGATAGAATAGTTTTAAAAAAAATTGTTTGTTTGTTTGTTTGTTTGTTTGAAGTCGATAAACTCGAGAACTACTGAACGGATTTTGATCCGGTTTTTACCAAAATGCTAAGAAAAATCCGGAGAATAATATAGGCTACATAAATACTCGAAAAATACAGGATGTCTCATTTAAATTTGTCAGTATGGGAAAGTCTAAAACTATAAGACATACGAAGATCTGTCCTTAGAAACCATGTTATCGATTTTAAAAAGAAGAAAAACTGCATTCATACATTTTAAAAAAACCTGTACTCAGCACGGAAATCAAACCCGGTTGTTTTGAAAAAAATAAACTTATACTATTTCTATTTAGATATCGATTGTGTAGGTCTTAAGCAGTAAATGGCTCTTTGAAACATGATGTCTAAAATGAATAAAATGCATTGTTTTCACGTACTTTAATTTATTTTAGTAGGTGTTCGAAGTGACCACCGTTACATTCAACAAGTTCAGGCATGTAAAATTGTCTCTATGGTTGTTTGTACCTCTTTGCTGGTTTTGTAATTGTAAGATCGTTACCTAAACGTGTTGAATATTGTATTGAAAAAAACGGTGGTTACTTCGAACACCTTCTAAAATAAATAAAAGTATGTGAAAACAATGCATTTTATTCATTTTAGACATCATGTTTCAAAGAACAAGTTACTGCTTAAGACCTACACAATCGATATCTAAATAGAAATAGTGTAAGTTTATTTTTTCAAAACAACCGGATTCGATTCCCGAGCTGAGTACAGGTTTTTTTTAAATGTATGAATGCAGTTTTTCTTCTTATTAAAATCGATGACATGGTTCCTAAGAACAGATCTTCGTATGTCTTATAATTTCAGACTTTCTCATACTGACCGATTTAAATGAGACACCCTGTATAATAAGAACGTAGGGATAAAAAATCTGTAATTGCAAGATATAAAAAAAAAAACTTTAAAATCACTTACGGAACACGATAGAATAGTTTAAAAAGAAATTGTTTGTTTGTTTGTTTGTTTGTTTATTTCTTTGTTTGAACACGATAAACTCGAGAACTACTGAACGGATTTTGATCCGGTTTTACCGAAATGCTAAGAAAATTCCGGAGAATAACATAGGCTACATAAATACTCGAAAATTGTTAAAGTTTGATTTGGTCTAAACCGGGATTTAATCCTTGGTTGCTTGGCAACTGTTGTTTATTATGTAACATAGGGGATTTTTTTTTAATGAGTTTTACGGCTCTGGCATTTGAGGCTCTGGCATTTGAGGCTCTGGCTCTCTATTGCTATCGTGTTTTACGGCTCTGGGTTCTTTGCCCTTTTGAGCCTGTCATTGATAGTTGTTGTCATAAGAATACCGATTTTGATGCGGTTATCAACAAAATGCTTAGAAAATTTCGGAGAATAACATACAAATCGAAAAATGTTAAACAAATTTTGATATACGTATTTACGCGACCAACTGTTAGATACGTTCGTTGAGTTATTATTTTAGAAAAGTTTTGTTACTTTGTATGGTAAAACCTACCCTTTATAAGGCACCTAAGCGAACATTAGCACCGCAGTAGTAAAGCGACGGAAAATAAAAACAAGCTCGAAATCACGCACATCATTAAACTTGGCTGTACATAGGTACACCTTTTGTTTCATTTTCCAAAATAACCAATAATAATATGGCTATTTAGTCGCGCCTGCGCGCGGCGCTTATTGCAGTTTTCTAATACACAGAAATGTTAAAAGTTAAAACATTACCTATATTTGGCGGTATAAACCTCTGTGTCGTTGCCCAAAACAATGTCTCTTTTTTTAGTTAAGCATAGAAATGTTACCTAGGTACTCATTAAATTTGGCTGTATAAAACTTTTTATCATTGCCCAAAATCATGTCTCTATTTTTTAAAATATTGCATATAGAAGATATCTTGAATTACATAGCTTGGCTGTATAAACCTTTGGGTCGTTGCCTAAAATACTTAATGTTATTTTTTTAAATCTATTTGGTGAAAAAACGCGAGCACAGGAAAATTTTAAAAAAAATTGGCGCTCAAATTTTGAAACGAACAGAAGGAAATTTTGATGTTTTGCAATGCAATAAGTACCTACTTTTATTTTGTTAATAATTTTCAAATTATATTAATTATTCATTGTGTAAAAGTTTTTAAAACATTTTATGCAGGTACGTTAAATATTTCAGTACTTATTCAGATCTTATTAATTTTCAAATAAGATTTATTCATTGTGTAAAAGTTTTATGAAACATTTGATGCAGGTAAATTAAACACTTATTTCAGTACTTATTTTACATGTCAGCGGTTTTTTTACTTTGGTTTCTTAACATGTTTATAGGATAAATCTGTGTTCAATGATACAATATAAGCAAGTAAGTATCATAACAATTTTAATATCATAAAACCTTTAAATAATTAATTTTGTACATACTTCTAGATTACAGAAAAATGGTTTTTCCATTCTTCTATCGCATAAGACGATGGCTACCTCCGCCTCTGGTATCAGAGTTGCAAAAATGTTTAAGTTTGCAGGGTACAACTGTATTAGAGGCACGGACTTCAGATTTTTTTCATTAGAGGTAACTTCTTTCTGTGTCCTGTGATCTACCTCTAAAAAGCTACCTACCTAACAAGATGCCACGAAGAAGTTCAAATTTACCGCAAGTAACATAAAATACTATACTGTATTACCTAATAGACAATAATATAATTTATTACAGTTCTCAATTTATTTATATTTTGTATCTACGAATAAGAACATAGTTGGTAAATAGTTTTTTGTGCCTTCTGGCCGACAACCAATAATCCTGGACCGCTACCTGCTACTCGATATCCAGCTTCGGTGGACAAGGCAAAAAATATTTTGAAGTCCGTGGTTGGACAAGTTAACAGTAGACACATTTTAGCTAAGATACACCAGTGCCTAGGACGACTCCGGACGAGTACCTGAGCTGTAAAATACCAATTTTTTTACATATAATTGAGCGTCAGTAAACCCATTTCAGGTTTGTATGACGTAGCAAATACGCGCAACCCACCGAGAAACGGTGTTGTATACTGAATGTATGTGGAGGGATAATTGAAACGGGAAACTGAGTGAGAATCTGTATGAACGGGACGATTCTGTGCTTCAAACTGAATATATGTATGTACATGGCAGAGATGATAGTCGAAAGAATAAGAGATAATGTATGAAAATAATGATGAACGTAAAGGAGGCACAGGAAGTATGCCAGAACCACACTAAATGGAGATCAATTGTCTTTGTCTATCTCAGCATTCCCAGCTGAAAGGATATTAAGAGTGAGTAGATGTACGTATGTCGGTAAATACAATGTCAATTTTCTAAATTTCCGATGCATATAATTTTATTATACCCTAATAATTGAAATCACAGGGTCACAGGGAGACTCCCTGTGACCACGGACCCTGCAAAGGGTTCGAAACGTCAGGATAAACATTAAATAAGTAATGTGTAAAATAAACGCGAGTAGATCCGTAAAAGTTGTTTCATTTCAATGTGTAGTGTTCGCGTAAACTTTAGAAAACAATATACCCTAATAAGCTTATATAGATACCTACATAAAAATTAAACTGTACAGACTACAGCCTTTAGCTCACGCGGACGAAGTCGCGGGCAACAGCTATTTAGAATAAGTGTTAGTATCATCTATATAGGTATATAAAAATCAATTGCTGTTCGTTTGAGTGGCTAAAACTCGAGAATGGCTGGACCAATTTGGCTAATTTTGATTTTGAAATATTTGTGGAAGTTTAGGGAAGGTTTAAACGGTGAGAAACATAAATAATAAGTAACGGAAATTAGTGAAAAAAAAAAATAATTTCCAATAAAAAATGTTTCTTTTGTTGTCATGGAAACTGTCAAAGCGGTACGAAGTCCGCCGGGTCAGCTAGTTCAAGAATAAGAATTCAGCGTATAGGCCCGATTTTTCAATCCTCAGATAAGTTTTATCCAACGAATAAATAATCCATTGTCATTGTGACATATTTTCTAAGAGAATCCGTCATTATGTCAAAATTATTCAATGAATAAACTCTATCTGACGATTGACAAATCAGCCCTAAGTACACACGCTTGCACATCAAACTACCACAAACTGTGAAATTGCCGCAAGAGATTTTGTACTGTACATATTAAATTGTGTTTGTTGTAGCCTGAACAGCGTGGGCATTTTGTAGGGGGCGAAAAAGGGTTCCTCAAGTCATGTAATCGAAATATCCTCAGAGGTTTTCTAGAGGGGATGGTATCATGGAACCGTGTTCTCGTACGAAACTAGATTCTCCGAGGGGGTTCAGATCGCATCGGGACCGGAACAACCCTAAAGGCGCCACCAAAGGCATGACTCGGGGGCTTGGGTTGGGTTAACCGGGTCGTGGGGTGGTAGGGAATAGCATTCAGGTACTTGTTGGTACCTGGTATATAGTAGCGCGTGTGGACCGGTTCTTCGTACTTTGGTTCCACAAGCACGGTGTAGTTTAGAGTGCATGTCACTACACAATTATTATGTCGAGATTGAGCCATCTGAGTGTGTAGTATTGTATCCGAGGCATTTCTATCAGATCAAGACTAAGGTAACCTGGACACGCATTGGGTTATGGCCAAATTATGTGCTATTGTTAATTTTGTAAAGCCTATCCTTGATTATAATGAATTGGTTAGAATAAGTAACTGAAGTTTTGTATCTTTCTATCTATCTATGTATAGGTAAGTATAATTAAATTGTAACGGATTCGTGTTTGTAAGTAAAAACCTATTTTTTAGAAATGAATTTGGATGATATTTTTTATTATTACACCCAATAAAAGGTTTTATTTCACTATTTCAATAATATTCTATACTGTGTTGTAAAACAACTTAACGATCTAAAGACATAACAGCTCTTTTTAAATACCAACAAGATTTTCTTTTTGTTTTTTTTTTTAATATTTATTATCTACACATTTTTGGTGTTAACTGTACAATACAATCTCATGCATCATTTCCGTCTCAAAGGCAATTACTAGAAAACAATATTCGATCAATCACTAACAAATGATAGATCAAAACACGATGGGTTTTAATGAAGACTTCAACGGCGCGCGCTGTCGGCATCACAAAGAGATGCCGCCCTTTGAAGTCGCCGCATCACCATTCGGCGACAGTGCGGAGGCGATGAAGTCTTTATAAAAACCCAGTGATTTATTCCAACTGTAAGCTGACGAGTCTATCGACCTTAGGGTTACCTATTAGAAGCGACACAAAAAGGTTTTGTATTAAAACGAGTGATACTTTATATCTTTATCGTTTGTTCTTTTCATTCGGATATTCTTTCCTGTATACTAAACTATACAGGGTGTATTGTGTACGCGTTATTATTTAGTTTGCTTTACTTAACTTTACTATTTTTAATGCAATGATTTACTTAACTAAGTCGACGGCATGATTGCTTAAAACCAAATTTTCGTTCTTGAATAAAGTCAATTAAAATTGAATACATAGTTCACAATATATTTGCAATTAATGAGTACGTACAGTACAATAATCAGGTGTTACATTTTCTTAGCGAATCATTAATAAATACATATTATTGTTTTTAAATTTGGAGTCAAACGGCTGCATATTCCGTCATGTTCTGACTTTGAAAAAATGCCTCGTATACAAAGCACACAGCTTTCATGGTAATAGTAGGTAATATCTTCTCCGCTTTTTTTGTATTAATTTTTTTTGTATTATATAAGTTTAAAAATGTTTTCCTAGTACACAGAGCTTTCATATGCTTTTCACCGAAACCCTTTCGTCCGTTGCATAGTATAGTTAGTTATAAATATGTTTAAATTGTTATTGACAGAATTTCTGCTGTTGGTCAACTCTAGCAGTAGCTGAGTTGACAACCCTCGTGACATTTCTAATTGCAATAACAATAACAATAAATAACAAGAAAGCAGCGGCAGTTTGCGCCAAGCCAGGTTCTTATTCACAAACACAGGCACCGTTCTCGAGAACTCTAGAAAAAAACACTATTGTATTGTTACCCAAAAGCGACGATGCTCACACGTTACTTTTATGATCCGAAGATTGATGAGCATTTTATATTTTGAAACCAATTTTAGTGTATCGTTAAAACCGGCTACTTTTATTACATAATGCAGGTTGAATTTAATTGTCCGAAAAGTTGAGATCTCATAGTTAGAATCACGTACCAATTATAAAGAGCTTATGAAAAAGGGAATATTCTTTAGGGTGCTGACCTGAAGTAAACCAGCATATAGGGCCTCAATTCTGTTATTTTGAATAATGTAAAATTGTGTCTCAGTTGCCTTTTTATTGAAGATTTTTATTAAATTCAAATTTATTGAATGATTTGAATTGATTGACTTTGAAGAAATTAAATATATGGATAATAGAACTTAGATTTTTTATTATGCATGAATGTGGTACATTTAGAAGTTCTTATGTAAAAAGTAAGGTAATTATTATTTAGTTAATCTTCAATGTTTTATGTTATGTGCGTGATATATTAGAGGTATTAATAAAGTGTTTAGTAAAAGTATATGGCAATTATTGTACTTAAGAAACTGATGTCTGAACAAGGCCTACGTACTGTCCGTCTGTTTCATAACGAAGCTTCTCTTGGGCTAGATAATTGTTGTGAGTGTAGGAAAGTTTATTTTATTTATTTATTTAACTGCATATTCTTATACTAGTACCATATGACGACCTCCTAGGTCGAGTGGTTTGTACACTGGTTTTCATGGTGTCACCATCTCTGAGGTCCCGGGTTCGATCCCCGGTCGGGTTAACTTTAGAAATTATTGTTTTTCTAAGTTGTCTCGGGTCTGGGTGTTTTCTATGTATAATAGGTATGTATTTAAGTATTTTAAGTATGTTTATTCGTTGTTTAGTAACCATTTAACGAGTTTCATAACGAAGCCTCTCTTGGGCTAGATAATTGGTGTGGTAGGAAAGTTTATTTATTTCTTTTATTTATGTAGCGTCCTAGTACTAACATATAGTGTATGGTAAGTAGTGTACTAAGAATCTGATATACTGAATATTGTTATGAAGCAACTTTTTTAATTGAAAGAGAGAAAATAAATGAAGTTTAATAATAACAAAATATTTACAAAATCTATACAAAACAATTTATATACAAAAATCTAACAGTTAATATGGGAGGCCTATGTCCAGCAGTGGACTAATATAGGCCGATGATGGTTATGATGAGGAATCTATCAGCGCCAGATGGCGCTTCCTCAGCAGTATGTAGCGAAGGACTGGCTCAGCAACACTTCACAGGATCTCGGGGTCAGACTGGCTCAGCAGCACCGCACAGGATCTTGCAGCACTTCACAGGATCTCGGGGTCAGACTGGCTCAGCAGCACCGCACAGGATCTTGCAGCACTTTACAGGATCTCGGGGTCAGACTGTTTCAGCAGCAGAGGTCAGACTGGCAGAGGTCAGACTGGTAGAAGTCAGACCGGTAGAGGTCAAACCGGTAGAGGTCAAACCGGTAGAGGTCAGACCGGCAGAGGTCAGACCGGTAGAGGTCAAACCGGTAGAGGTCAGACCGGCAGAGGTCAGACCGGTAGAGGTCAGGCCAGGTAGAGGTTCCGCAGACAGCCAGAAGGTTCTATAGACAGCCAGAGGTTCTATAGTTAGGTTCTCCTTGGTCAGAACTCGTAATTAGACTGCCTTTTGACCGCAGGACAGGACGCTTATATACCCTTACCGTAGAACACAATTTAATTTAAATTTATACAAATTTAGAATTACATAAAAAGTTTACATTGCACTTTTAAAAGAAAATATTGTCTTTGCCATCAAAACTTTTGACATGATTGTCAAGTCTTTGTTTATAAATTTTCATTGAATGGAAGTAATTTTATAATATCTAAAGAAGTATTGTAAGAAAATGAAGACAACATGTAATAATTTTGATAGAAAGATAAAAGGAAACAACTGGACCTAAAAATGTGACAACAAGAGATAAAAATATATAAAAAACATGCTTAGCAACAATAAAAATCGTAAGTATTTTCGTATTTACACAAACCTTTCCCTATCGTCTATCTTATTAACATGTTATTAAAAAGTGAATACTACATTTCCCCCACAACCCCAGAAAATTTTTACACTATGTGAAAATTTTGAAGGTTAATAGGTTACTTCCAACTCTATCATACCAATCCTACCATACAAAATCTAACATATTACAATAAACCTTTCATACAAATATCTATCAAACTTAAGGGTAGGGCTCACAATCAATGGCTCCTACTCTAAGGAGAGTACCTAGCTATGCTTCATAACATTGGCTTTTTTTAGGAGTTGTTATCCGCTCACGCTGAAATCCCAGTGATGATGGATGATATGACTGTAGGCTTATTTAATGAGTAGTCAACCGCTCATTAGAAATAAAATGATGTAACAAATGAAGAAAGAAAATATATACAAATGAAAATGTAAGTATTAAAATGTATGTATGACAAGGGCTTATTTTACGAGTTGTCAACCGCTCAAATGAAGAAAAAATGCTAACCCAAGTAAGTACGCAACGCAGGGGTAGGGCCTGGTGCAAAGTACCTACAGGGAGTAGCGCATCGCAACGCAGGGGTAGAGCCTGGTGCAAAGTAGAGACGTAATGATAAGCATGAAAATGATAAAGAATGAGAAAGCCAAAAAGTAACTAACGAATGAAGATGAAAACAAAATATATATATATATACATTACTTAAAATCAAGATAGAAATTAAAATTATTATTAAATATTGTAGAAAATTAGTATTAAATATTGTAGAAAATAAATTAGGTACCAAGTTAAACTTTTTCCAAAAAATCTACCCCAAAAATTAATGAGGGAGTTATTTCTGGGAAAACAAAAGCTCATATTAAATGAGTTTGACCATAAGTAACCTAAAGATTTAATTTTATGATTATTAGCAGTAGATACAACAAACGAAAGTTAAAGAGTATAAAGAGATAATAATCTAATCATGACAAATAAATAACTAGATATAAATATCATAAATGATTTCAAAGTGAGCAGACTAATATGTAGAAAAATGAAAAGTGTCGAGAATCTAAGCCAAAAGTAAAAGAACGTGCAAGTGTATTTTTTAGAATTTAGAGAACAGAGCTAATAGTTACGTTGGGCGCCAAACTGTTATGTAGCAACTTTTTTAATTGAAAGAGAGAAAATAAATGAAGTTTAATAATAACAAAATATTTACAAAATCTATACAAAACAATTTATATACAAAAATCTAACAGTTAATATGGGAGGCCTATGTCCAGCAGTGGACTAATATAGGCCGATGATGGTTATGATGAGGAATCTATCAGCGCCAGATGGCGCTTCCTCAGCAGTATGTAGCGAAGGACTGGCTCAGCAACACTTCACAGGATCTCGGGGTCAGACTGGCTCAGCAGCACCGCACAGGATCTTGCAGCACTTCACAGGATCTCGGGGTCAGACTGGCTCAGCAGCACCGCACAGGATCTTGCAGCACTTTACAGGATCTCGGGGTCAGACTGTTTCAGCAGCAGAGGTCAGACTGGCAGAGGTCAGACTGGTAGAAGTCAGACCGGTAGAGGTCAAACCGGTAGAGGTCAAACCGGTAGAGGTCAGACCGGCAGAGGTCAGACCGGTAGAGGTCAAACCGGTAGAGGTCAGACCGGCAGAGGTCAGACCGGTAGAGGTCAGGCCAGGTAGAGGTTCCGCAGACAGCCAGAAGGTTCTATAGACAGCCAGAGGTTCTATAGTTAGGTTCTCCTTGGTCAGAACTCGTAATTAGACTGCCTTTTGACCGCAGGACAGGACGCTTATATACCCTTACCGTAGAACACAATTTAATTTAAATTTATACAAATTTAGAATTACATAAAAAGTTTACATTGCACTTTTAAAAGAAAATATTGTCTTTGCCATCAAAACTTTTGACATGATTGTCAAGTCTTTGTTTATAAATTTTCATTGAATGGAAGTAATTTTATAATATCTAAAGAAGTATTGTAAGAAAATGAAGACAACATGTAATAATTTTGATAGAAAGATAAAAGGAAACAACTGGACCTAAAAATGTGACTACAAGAGATAAAAATATATAAAAACATGCTTAGCAACAATAAAAATCGTAAGTATTTTCGTATTTACACAAACCTTTCCCTATCGTCTATCTTATTAACATGTTATTAAAAAGTGAATACTACAATATGGCTCGTAAATGATTTCCAACTGGGCTGGGCAAAGGCCTCAATTAGTGAAACCAAGACATCGATACTATTTATAGGTATTAGCTTAATAAAAATGCTTACCAAATTCGGGTTACTTATCTCGTAATCATCATTCTACCTAACCCGGATACAAACCCTTTCACACTGAATCACACTTTACCGGACACGGGAATCGAACGCACGACCTCCAGATATCAATCCGAGGACCGGGCATTAAAATAAATAATTACAATCTTCTCCTCTACTATTGCTGTGCCCGTAAAGGTTTATGGTGCTCTAAATTAGTTAATAAAACCTATGTACGCAATAAAGACATTGTAACATTGAAATAAAACATTTAACTATAAAGTAACCTTTAAACGTAAATCGGTTCGGTGCGACCGACACTGTAAACGTCTATTCAGCCTACACCATTCGAACCTACATTTCTCCCACTCAAACCATATTGTTTGTTTCCCTTTGTTGTTTGTGTTTCTCGGAATTGTCGGCACGAGTGGATCCACAACACTCCAGGCCAAACCAAAATATATATATAAGTCTTGAGTGTTTCGGGGATTACGCCTACTTATTCGTAAGCCATTGAAGTTATAGGAAAACCAGCTTAAAGAAATTAAGAAGGAAACGGTCCAATGCTAATAGATATTAGTGACAAAAGAAGTAACGCCGGTAGCAGACTGCATTGCATTGAACCTCAATATATCTTTAAACTAAAATGAAGTCGTGTTTTAGCTTAGCTTTGGGTGTGTTTGGCTCAGCAAATATCCCGTTTCTTTAAGTTATTGGTCCTTCAAACAAGCGCATTTTCCATTGAGGCCGGCTTATCACTGCATGAACTGGCTACTGCAGCCTATAGATGCTTACACACCAAGGTCTACAATGACCATATGAGCTTATTCTAATTTCAACCTCTATCACGATAACTTTCAAAGGTATTTAAGCTTGTCATCTTTCATAGACGATTCCAAATAAATGTCAAATTGACGGTGTAGTTCATTAAACATCATTCAATAACGCATCGCGATCGCAATCACTGAAACTTGTGAATTAGTTTGAAGTTCTTGAATAGCTTTCAAATGTCCAATTGAAATGGGTATAAAACATTATAACAGCACAAAGTGTCAACCAGTTTAAGAATAGACTAGACCTATACTACAACAAAATGAAATAAGAAACAAATAATTTTAGATTGAAATGAAACAACTTTTACGGATCTACTCGCGTTTATTTTACACATTACTTATTTGGTTGGTTGGACCAACACCTCAGTCTCCCTGTGACTACGAACCCTGCAAAGGGTTCGAAACGTCAGGATAAACATTAAATAAGTAATGTGTAAAATAAACGCGAGTAGATCCGTAAAAGTTGTTTCATTTCAATGTGTTGTGTTCGCGTAAACTTTAGAAAACAATAAATAATTTTAGTTTACATTGGATACAGGCAACTATCAGTTGTTTCAACTGCCTGCCTTAATTACCTATAATAATAATAATAGAGAGAGAAGATAAGAGCCTCGATCAACACCTAGAGAGGCTCTCGCTGAAAGGTTGGCTCGCTCAAGCGTCAGCATGCAAAAGGCAGTACTCCATGACACGGCACGTATTGTCAGGAGGTTCCTCACTCTGCAGCCCTGACCACCGGTAGCTTGGGCCCTGCCCCGCTTCTGGCGGTACTCTAGGATTAGGTTTTTATAATGTTTTATTGTTTTTATATTAAAATATTGTAAAAATCTAGTTATAAGAGAGAAAATAAATAAAGAGTATTATAATAATTATTATTATTATACTCTATAACTATTTTCTTAGGAGGAGGTTCCTGTCTCTGGAGCCCTAATCACCGGTAGTTTGGACCCTGGTCCCGATGCCGGTGGACCCCTATTTTTTATATTTTTAAATGTTTGTTTTGTTTTTTAGAAAATATTTAAAAATGTAAATTAATATGTAAAAAATTAATAAAGAGATAATAATAAAAGTTAGACAATAAGGGAGCCGGTTCCGCTCTCGATTCCGATCAGAGGGCCTAATGTGAGTTATTTTTGATGTAGTATGACAATGAAGCAGCGCCTCCTGGCGGCATACGAGAGGAGTTGTAATGTTGCCATACAATTTCTCGTTTTCGTTAACGTGATCGAATGGCGAATGAAACTCGCCCCTGGCACCCTGAATGCCTCGGAACATCTAGCAGACCTAGATCTAGGGGCCGGAGACACGCTTGCATGATGGCATCTCTGAATCCCTCTGCTGAGGATGTTCGGTCACTACTGCAGTGCTATTCTCTAAGCAAAACAGCGTCGACCTCGACATTGAACTCTTGCAACTTGCAAGTTATGAGCGAGTTCAACGTCGAGTTCGACGCTGTTTTGCTTAGAGAATAGCGCTGCTGCTTGAGGAATTTTTAGTTTCTACCCGCTCCTAAAGTCCGGTTACGCGGTGAAGGCCAGCTGCAGTCTACATCAATCTCTTTCCAAAAAACAACATTTAGGCTTATTAGATTGTAATTTGGTTGAAAAGATGATGAAAAGAAGAATGCCTCCCGAGTTTCGTGCCAGCCCTTCTCGGTACAAGATTCTCCCAAAATCCGAGCTGATAGTAGATTCAGTAGTTTAGTTTAAATTAAAAATTAAGATTTTTACTATTATTTGGATTTTTTATAATTTTGACTGCTTGTGAAAAATTTATTTGACTTCGACTTTGAAAACTAACAGTTTGCGACTTATTCTATCATCATCATCACCATCATTATAGGTACCTATTTAGTGTTATCTTCTATCCGAAGAAGCTGTCCAAATAGACAAATAGCGTTGTACCATCGCATCAGCTATCCATTCCGATATAAAAGCGTGTATAAAGCTTTAATAGATCCATCTCGCAACATTTCGGCGCACGCGCCACACACGCAGCCATGTTGCGCCACAACGGAATCATTCCGCCCAGGGCATAATTACGAGCGATCATTACGCCTGGTGACGACCAGCGACCACCCACCACACTGTCTAACACAAACAGAAAATTCTCTAATCTCTGGTACTGGTACAGTAACGTCACGCGAACGTAATTACGATACAATAATTCGGTTAAGAGCGGCTATGCATTACGGTGACCCATACAAAATTGAAAGCTCCAATTTTTTATTTTTATTTTTTTTTGTTTATTATTTTCAAACTAATAAAATAATAGCTAGGGTATTTTATTAAATTTGTGTTTTGGTTAGTTGAATTATTTAATTAAACAACTTTTACATTTATTTTACAGACCCGTAAAAGTTGTTTCATTTACATGTTTAGTGTTCGCGTAAACTTTAGAAAACAATAAGTTAGGTTATATTTCTTTTTTATACTTTTTCTGCCTTTGTATAATAATGTATGTGTATAACAATTTTACTCGTATTTTAACTTTCTATGTTTAAGGAACATAATATAACATACCGAGATATAAATATAGTTATTAATATAAAAATTAGGAATAATGTTTGTTTAACTGAATTTAAAACGACTTCAAACATTCCATAGTGATCTATGAATCGCAATAATTAAGTTGAGTGAACTTTCTTTTATAACCAACTATTTAGATATCAGATCTCTGTATTTTCCTTAAGCAAAAAGAGTTTCTTAAAAAAATTGTATGTGATATTGTGATACCGTAATGTACAAAGACTCTTAATGTTAATGCCTATTAGGTATACATTAAATGGCTACAATGCGTGGGGTATGTAACATTAAGAAAAATCTACCTTGACTCTACTAATGCCCTTGTCTAATGAGTGAATGAAAACTTGGAGGTGTAGCTCTCAGCAGGTCTCAGACTCAGAGTTACCGTTTTTGATTCTCGGCGGGATGTAGCTTGTTTAGTTGGTGGTAAGGCTTTAATCTAAGTCTGACTGGCTAGCTACCACCGTCTTATCTAAGCCTATTGATATAACATCAGTGCTAGTAGCATGTGTTCCGACAGTTGAAGACAAGATAACCAGTTTCTTGGTAAGTAGTTAAGGCTTCCGGGTCAAATGTGCGTCCATATCTGCCACTTACTAAGTGTAAGGGACTCGTGTAAGGAAGGTTATATTAAAGACAAACGTATCCTGTAATTGTTTAAAAAGTAGTGGCTTACGTGTTTGAGAATCGTTCAAGAAAGCTGAGTTACTATTTAAACTAAGGCTGCATCCCGAATGACTATATATACGAGTATTTTGAACGAATATGTAAATACGATATTTCCATTAATCATAAGCGATCTGTCTTTGCCGACAAACAAATGACAATCGCAACGACCATGGGAGAAATGCAAGAGGAAATCGCTAAATAATTGAGCTTAGCTTACTATATACAGAATGTTCAGAAAATGATGCTTGATATCTCGAACCGGTGAAAAAACAACTCATCAATATAAGGAACTAGAAAAGGAAACATTTCGTGTCCTTTACTGAGGAACTATTTTATTATAACGACAAATAACAACTTTTGCGTAAATCATCATCATCAGCCTACACACGTCCACTGCTGGACTGAGTGTTTAATTTGATTAAAACTAACAGATTTTTTCTTAAAGTGAACCTCTCTAAATATACTTTATACGGGTCTACTCACATTTATTTTACATATAATTTAATTCTGATATTTTGAATCGTGGCCATAACTAGTCCATGACGTGATTTAAGCGATACATGGAGGGAAATGCAAGTTTGCACGTACTCATATTTCTCTTAACTCTAGCAAGAGTTGCTTATACATTGATGGATTGTTTTTCCCTTTACCTTATGTTATACCCTTTTTTGAGAAGCTCGATGGTGCAGTGGATAACGCGCCCGGTCTGCGAGTGCTGAGGTTAAGCAACTTTCGCAAGGGCCGGTCATCGGATGGGTGGTCAAAAATGTATCACCTCGAGCTAGTCCGTGCTTCAGAAGGCACGTTAAGCCGTTGGTCCCGCCTGCATTAGCAGCCGTTAACAACCACCAATCCGCACTGGGCCCGCGTGGTAGTATATGGCCCGTTCTCCCTATCCATCCGTAGGGAAGGCTCGTGCCCCAGTAGTGGGGACATAAAAATGAGCTGATGATGATGATGAAAATACCCTTTTCTAAACAACCTGTGTAACAGGCATCTAATGAAATGAAATGAAATGAAATGAAAAATATTTATTCGGAGCATCTATGACAACTTGACATAATGGACATTTTAAACTTATAGTTATAAAAAAAAGGATCTTGAACCTTGATAACTTATTTTTATCTACGTTACACGTTACTACGTCTAAAGGAAATACAGTTTTTTTTTTTAATTTTGAATTTTGCTTTCACAATGTTCGATTACCACTCGAGTTTTCTGAGACTATTTTAGAAATATTGTACCAAATCTTTATACAGGAAGTCTATATTCAGTATAAAACAAAATGTACGTAAATATTTTGGTCATAGTAGTTTGTCCGGAGATAGAAGTGAACTTAACGTATTTACTAAATAAAAAAATTCTAGATTCAGTTATCTAAAATATTTACATACATTTTGTTTTATCAGAACTGATTATAGACTTCCTGTAAAAAGATTCGGTACAATATTTCTAAAATACTCTTACTAAGGCTAAAATATTCAAACCGTTCTCAATTGCAAGAGTTACGAAACTTTAAATCCATAGACGAAAAAAAAATATTTTTACACAATATTCGGACGGATTATTTGTTCAGATGATTTCCCCGCTACAAACCACCAAGTGGTTGCAAACTCAAGCACCGTTCAAAGCATACAATCATTGTAATCAGAGCGAGTGTTGAGTGCTGAGTCGTGCGCGCGCGCAGAGGGCGGGCGACGACGACGAACGTGCGCGTCTGTCGTGCGTTTGCGGTGGGCCCAACGTCTTCATCGACTCGCTCGCGTGATGACTACATAAGACCCATACACTTATTATTTATCTAATAGACTTGTTACAGTCATACAGTTCTTATAGTTGACGTGTGACGCATCAACATAAATTAATGGACGTCAACGTTCGCTGGCTTGCTCTAGTTTGTTAACTATACATAGTTATATTAGAGTAATTAATGATGGGATTCTTGCCATGTTTGTTATTTGTGAGTATCCGATATTTCGGCACAGTTGCATGCGTCATGATCACTCAGGAATTCCGTGATCATGGAAGAGTCCCGTTAATAATGACTATATATTGCAAGTGACCATGATGGCTTAAATAGTTATATAGTTATATTGTTTCACAAATTTTTTTGAGTAAATTATAAATCTCTTTAGCTTAAAAAGTAGGTAGACAGTGTTGATTTTTCACGGGTCGGATACAGCCACGTTAGCCTAATTGCCCTAGATTGTAAAAATTTATACCTATACCGCTCATGGAATCTTTATCTCTTTTCTAAATTAAAGGTAATTAGTCTACGTTAGTCTCAATGTACCAACCAATAACCAAAATTATCAGTCATGCTACTAATCTGAAGTAGGTACCGGTTATTTCATAACATCAATACATATCAACATATTGTTTCCTAAAGATTACGTGAACACTACACATTGCCAATGCCTTGGTAGCCGTGTGGCAAAGCGCGCGGCCCGATACCCGAAGGTCGCGGGTTCAATTCCCAGGTCGGGCCAATTGTGTTTCGGATTTTTTCCATGCATAGCCCGGGTTTGTGATCACCAACCCGCATTTGGCAAGCGTGGTGATTAAGCCATTACCCATCAATTGTAGCGATGACTTGATTTCAATGATGGAGGCCTTTGCCCAGCAGTGGGACAGTTATAGGCTGTGTTGAGGATAGGGCACGAGCAATGAGACCACTTTTTCCCGTTATAGCAGTTTATTGTCAACTGTTCACATATATTTTTGATATAAAAAATGTCACTCAAACTTAGAATTTGGAAGGTAGACCAAAGAGAAATCCAAAGAGGTTGTAACGTTGCTGGTCGGTAACATGGCCCCCGACGGTGTGAAGCACCCAAAATTAGTGGCCACCGACAAGCAGCGCTACTTTGCGAGTGGGTCTACGCAGCACACCCCCTTTCGTCTGAACGTCTACTACACGGACGATCCCGTCTTTGCCCGGGAAAGTGGCTTGGATGCGACCACGCGGCCAACAGCTTCTGGGCAGCGTTCCATCGGCGATAAACACAAGATCACCCACGTTCAGTCTCGCGTTATCAGACGCCACAGGCCCTTTCCGAGGCACTAACGTAGGCAGGTACTCTTTCACAAAGCGTTGCCAAAAGTGATCAGCGAGCCGCTGAGCCTTCCTCCAGTCAGCTCTTCGTGACAGGTCGGCGTCATCGAATTTTGCGAGGGGTAAGTCATTGCTGGAAGTGCCCAACAAGAACGAGAAAGGTGTAAATGCTTGGTCTGAATCTGGCTCTACTGAAACATGCGTGAGGGGTCTGGAGTTCACGATGCACTCGGCTTCCATCAATAAAGTGTGCAATACCTCCACCTTCGGCGAGCGTTCCTTGAGCGTCACTTGGATGGTATTCTTCACTGACCGGACCAGTCGCTCCCAACAGCCCCCCATGAACGGCGCAGAAGGTGGAATAAAATGCCACTCTATCTTCCTGTTAGAACAAAAATCGTAAAGATCTGGCAGCATTTTGGCTGCCCCGACGAAACAGGTCCCGTTGTCAGAGTATATTCGTGCTGGGCACCCTCGTCGTGCAACAAAACGCCGAAGAGCCATTATAGCGGAGTCCGAGGAAAGGCTTTCGACTATTTCGAGGTGAATTGCTCTTACGGTGAGGCACGTAAACAGGGCGATCCATCTCTTCGCCGTGCGCCTGCAGATTGTAACAGTTAGGGGACCGAAGTAGTCCAGTCCAACGTGAGTGAAGGGCCGCTGAGAGTGCGCTAATCTAGCGTCTGGTAAGTCACCTAGTGGTGGACACACAGGCTTGGTCTTCCGATTGCGACAAACTTGACATCTCTGCACCTCGCTTCTGACTGCCGGTCTTAAACCAAAGATGTGAAACCTCCCACGAAGCTCATTCACCACCAGCTCGTTGTTACCATGAGCATATTTCATGTGATAGAAATGAATAATCAGTCTGGTGATAGGGTGTCTACCATCTAAAACTATCGGGTGTGATTCGACGTCTTCCGAAGCAGCAGTACGGCCGGACAGATGCAGCAGATGGTCTTCACCGATGAAAAGAGCAAGGTTCTTTAGCCTACTATCGGATAGGACGGGGCGTGCTGCTTGGACGCGAATCAGTTCCTCAGAAAATGAATCTAATTGAATTTTAAGAAGGAGATGTAATTCGGCAAATTTCAAGTCCTCAGCAGAGAGTAAAAGGAATTTATTACAATCTCTAAGTGAGACCAAATTTTGGCGTAATGTTGGCCGAAACATTTTCGCGCATTGATGAGCTCGGGCTGTCGCGCGTAGGAGACGCATCCACCTACTGAAACGTTGGTGGTCGGCAACTACCGGTGAAGGTAAGTTACGCCGCTGCTCTAGGGTTATGTGTCCCACCGATTCGGAATTCATCTTAAGTTCTTCGGTAACCGGAGGGACATTGATAAGTGGTTCATGGGGCCAGTCCGACTGCGGAAGTAATAGGAATGGAGGGCCACTGAACCACCGGGATGATGACGTTAATGAAGTCTCACGAGTAGCGTCGTCTGCGACGTTTAAAGCTGTGGGGACGTACTTCCAATCTTGTATGTTCGTCGTTTCGGCGATTTCTCCCACACGAAAAGATACGAAAGCTTTAAACGTACAGGCGTCACTCTGAATCCACCTTAAAACAGTTAAGGAGTCCGACCAATAGAAAGTTTGGTTAGGCTTCCGTCTGTGAGCGTCGATTATGAATGCACAAAAACGTGAAGCAATTAAGGCTGCCTGTAATTCCAATCTAGGAACCGAGACAGGCTTAAGTGGAGCTAAACGACCTTTTCCCCCGATTAACGACAAATGTACACTACGGTCTGCGAGAGTGAATCGCCAATAGGCCACACATGCGTATGCTTTTTCGCTCGCGTCTGCGAAAATATGAAGCTGCAAATTTACGATATTTAGCGTTTCGGGCATATAGCAACGAGGGATAGAAATTTCGTTCAACGTCTTTATTTCGTGGAACCAGGTTTTCCATTGCTCGATTAGTGCACTTGGCAACTCATCGTCCCAGTTAATACCCAATCTCCACGTCCTCTGAAATAACACACGACCTTTCATAATGATCGGGAGTAAGAAACCAAACGGATCATAAATAGACATTAATAAAGACAAGACAGAACGTTTGCAAAATTTCACAGGTAATTTAGGAAGAGATTTCACGAAACACAGTTTATCTTCCTTGACGTTCCAAGTCAGGCCAAGAACACGGACTTGAGATGGGGATGACGGTCCTAGTCCTACCTCGGTAACATCACTTGCGTGCAGCTCGGAGGGGATCAGCGCCAACGCTTCCTTTCGATTAGATACCCACGAGCGCATTTCGAAGTGAGCTGCTTTATGAATCGAAACTAACTCTAAAGCTCGTTGGGCAGCTTCGCTGATACTGTCAAAACTTCCCAAGTAGTCGTCCATATAGTGGTCTTCGATGATAGCTCTGACCGCTTCAGAGTGTTGCGCTTGGAAACGAAGGGCATTATTGTTTTTCACCCATAGCGCGGTGCAAGGACTTGACGCAGCGCCAAATATCATCGAAGACATTCGGTATTCTAATATTGGTGCTCCTGGGTTATCCCTCCAAAGGAAGCGCTGGGCATCTCTATCCTCGGGTCTGATCTTAACTTGCGGAAACATTTCCTTGATGTCCCCGGTTAGGCGATTGGCCCATCCCTGAAACGCATGGCTATGGCCAGCAAGGGTTGGAGCAGATCTGGCCCCGTCAAGAGTAAGGAGTTGAGGCTAACGCCCGCGCATTTTGCTGCCGCGTTATGGACGACGCGCAGTTTTTTCTTATGGGGATGGATGACACCAAAATGTGAAAGATACCACAAGACATTGCCTACCGGTTTCGACTCAGAACAAAGTTCGGCGTACCCCTTGTCGATGACACCTCGCATATTTGCCTTATAAGCTTCCGCGTATGAGTTATCCTTAGCCATCTTGCGTTCGAGGCTGGTGAAGCGGGATAAGGCCAGCTCACGGCTGTTTGGGATATACGAGATGTCATTACGCCATAGGAGTCCTGTTTCAAACATGCCGGAGTCAAGGAGCTTTGTGGTAGCCTCTAAAATTTGAATGGCGCGCTTGTCGTTCGAATTTCGATGCGCTACTTGCGCTATCCCTATTGAGTCCATCTTAAAATAGTTTTTCAAGATGGAGTCGAGATCACTTGTATTAGAATCTGCATGATATGATGTTTCGATATTGGTGATAAGGTTGCAAGTGTGATGCGAATGGGGCAGATGACCAAACAAAACCCAGCCCAACGACGTTAAAGCTGCGGCTGGTTGACAACGGGAACCCTGACGGACAGCTTGCGGCAATATCAGGTGCCAGTTGTCTGCTCCAATCAACAGCATCGGCTTCGCTTGGTCATAACCGATAAAGTGTATAATGTCGGTCAAATGATTAAATTGTGTAATATCATTAAAGGCAGCAGACTGACTTTTAATACTTAAGTTTGGTATAGTTCGCGCCACAATTTCGTAAATGTTTGAGCTATACTTTCCCTTTATTTGTATAGTTACACTACTTGTCTCAGTTTTCTTACTCAGCCCACCAATACAGTTGATTTCGATCGCGTGTTTAGTTCCCGCGGCACCTAGTGAATCAGCTACTGATTGATCTAAAAGCGTCACGGAACTTCCATCATCAAGGAGGGCGAATGTATCCATAGTACCTTTTGGCCCGGTAATAGTAACCGCTACCATTTTAAGAAGTGGCTTAAGATTCGGTGATACGGCAACAGAAGGCATTGAGTTATGCGCGATAGTAACAGACTGTGAATTATCTAAAATGTTAGGATTAGTTTTAAAGCAGCACCCTTCTGCATTCGACTGTACAAAAGTATCGGTCGACGACGACGGTACGGCGACATAAGCGGGAGCTGAATTTGCATTACGGTGTAACGTTGTATGGTGTCGCTTACTGTACCTACATCCGTCAACTGCACACTTGACTTTGCATGTCATGTACTGATGGGAACCCTTTTTAAGGCACCTACGACAAACTTTATTCTCTATAACCCACTGCCAGCGGTCGTCAATACTGAGAGATAAAAACTCTTTACAATTTGTCATACCGTGACTCTTAGACTGACAGTACTTACATGGTTCATTACTATTCTGTGGTTTGACGGATGGGACGGCATATACATTATCTCTGGCTGGCCAATGACTTCTATGAGAAGTCATTGTCACTGGCATTTTAGTGACGTTTTGCGTCTTGACATTGGTGGATTGATTTGACGGCATAGAAAATAAACCAAATTTCACATGTAAATTTGCTTCGTTTTCCAAAAAATCCGCTAAAATTTCGAGTTTAAAATTACCGGGACGATGATGAGATGCCGCAAAGTCGATCCACCTGGACCGCAATAACGGGATCAACTTACCAATTATTGTGTGAACTAGCTCAGGGGCTGCGAGGTACTCGGGCTGATTTAAGAGGCGTATTATTTCAACACAGTTACGTACGCGACACGCGAAGATGTTGAGTTCGTGTGCACTGTCGTACACACCGAACCTCGGCAAACTCCTGACCAGTGCCAGTTGTTGGAGAACAATAAATTCAGGTTGGGCGAACCTGTTCTCGAGGGCTTTCATCACCACCTCTGGGTCGCCGGCGGAAAGAAGAAGAGAGGCGACAGCTTCCTTAGCTGACCCATGAAGTGCGGAGGCGATCCTAGCAATGTTGTTGCTCGGCGAAAAGTGGCCTTTCGACTGCTCGAAGGCCCTTCTGAACGACAGCCAATCCAGTGCGCGACCATCAAACCTAGGGAGGTCACTTACCTTAAAATTGTTTTTTCTTGCGAGGTCCGCAATGGCGTTGGCGAGTAAAGTTATTTCATTGTATCGTGTTGTTGTTTCATTGTTTTCTTTATTTTTGTTATATAAGTTACAATTTTCACTAAGGTGGTGTGTGCCTAACATGTTCCCTGCTTGTGGAGTGGTGTTTAAGTTCTTCCTGACATGGCCCACATCCTCCTCAACGGCACCAGTGCGCGGCAGGGGTTGCAGGTTGTGCTCAGCATACTCAATGAGACCGCTACCATCCAGCACAGGAGGCTCAGGAAACGAGCACGGATGTAGATTATGTGCCACATCACCACAGAATTTAGGTGGAACGTTATCTCTAGAACAAGGATGCATGTTAGCACGGTCTGACACTACGCTCAAATTATCCGAGTTTGCTAACCACTGCTCCACGTAGCTTGTCCTCGATGAACGCGAAGAGTGGCTGGCTGGCGTGATGGCGGCGAGCTCGGCTTGTAACTCAAGCTCTGCCAGAGCCTTTTTACGCTCGGCTTCAATTTCGGCTAGGCGTCGAGCATGTTTAACTTGGGCAGCGTGCTGTAGTGCTTTTACGGTGCTTGCGGAATGAGAACCTGTAGTATGCTTACACGATTCTAATACAGAAGAAGCAAAAGCTGGACTAGCTTCGCTATGACTGGTCGGCGCTGGGGCGCTTTGGTCGACAATGGTACGGGAATTATTAGAAGGAGTAGTTATCTGGTCACTGTGGCATGTGGAGTGCGACTTACGGGGTAGCGCTGGTGCTAGGGCACCATGGTTAGAAGCGCTAACCCGCAATGAAGCACTCTCCACTGTGGAATTGGACCTGTAGTGTGTTTACAGTTTATAAATTAAAATAAATTAGCGAGTCATTGACATTTCATAATTACTGTGCGGTAGCCCGTACAGGACCTACGGGGGAGCGCTGATGCTAGGGCACCATGGATAGATGCGCTACCTCGTAGGTTACTTACCGGGTCACATTTTTTTGAAAAGATGCTACGTGATCGTGTAGTGATGGGCATGGCTAAAACTACACACTTCTGACACCAATGTTGAGACGCAAAACGTCACTAAAATGCCAGTGACAATGACTTCTCATAGAAGTCATTGGCCAGCCAGAGATAATGTATATGCCGTCCCATCCGTCAAACCACAGAATAGTAATGAACCATGTAAGTACTGTCAGTCTAAGAGTCACGGTATGACAAATTGTAAAGAGTTTTTATCTCTCAGTATTGACGACCGCTGGCAGTGGGTTATAGAGAATAAAGTTTGTCGTAGGTGCCTTAAAAAGGGTTCCCATCAGTACATGACATGCAAAGTCAAGTGTGCAGTTGACGGATGTAGGTACAGTAAGCGACACCATACAACGTTACACCGCGACGACGTTACGACGCGAGCGAAAAAGCATACGCATGTGTGGCCTATTGGCGATTCACTCTCGCAGACCGTAGTGTACATTTGTCGTTAATCGGGGAAAAAGGTCGTTTAGCTCCACTTAAGCCTGTCTCGGTTCCTAGATTGGAATTACAGGCAGCCTTAATTGCTTCACGTTTTTGTGCATTCATAATCGACGCTCACAGACGGAAGCCTAACCAAACTTTCTATTGGTCGGACTCCTTAACTGTTTTAAAGTGGATTCAGAGTGACGCCTGTACGTTTAAAGCTTTAATGTTGAGGATAGGGCACGAGCAATGAGACCACTTTTTCCCGTTATAGCAGTTTATTGTCAACTGTTCACATATATTTTTGATATAAAAAATGTCACTCAAACTTAGAATTTGGAAGGTAGACCAAAGAGAAATCCAAAGAGGTTGTAACGTTGCTGGTCGGTAACAGGCTGTTTACTTTACTTTACTACACATTGCCTCAGGTCGTTCCGCTTCAGATTGGATCGGAGAATCTAGTAGGGAAAGAAATCCCTCTAGAAATCCTCTGTCAGTGTTTCGATCACACGGCTTCAGGGAAACCCTTTAAGTTTCTCACCACCCTCAAAAAACTCCGGTGACGCTACAAATGCCGCCTGAGGCAATAAGCAAACTCACTCCAAAAAAAACTACAAATTGAAATAAAACAATTGTGACGTATCTACTCCCGTTGAGTCTTCCTGCAACCTTGCCGGTTTCTTGCCGGTTCTTCTCAGTACAAGATCTCCCGCCCAGAGTAGATTTACGAACCGATGGCATAATGACATTCACAAGAGCTACATGTAGCCTAAACTGAATAAATGATTTTGAATTTTGAATTTTGAATTTTGAAGCCATGGAATCATATACTTACTTATTCTGTGACTGCTAGAAAGGTTCGAAACGTCAGGATTATAAAAAACATGTAAAAATTTAATGCGAGTATAATCGAAAAATGTGTTTTTATTTCAATTCGATACAAAATCAAAATACGTTACGGCAGTCACCTCGAAATGGGTCCGTAAAACCGTGACCACAAAGAATTGGAGTCCAATTTACAAATTCCCCGTTCATCATTATATTTTGATAGAAACCCGGACAAATGCGGATAGCTTTTTTGTCTAAAGCTCGCTAGTATGGACTAATGGCCTTCCTTACGTGATGTGGTAATAATTAAGCTTACGTAAGATTGTACGTGGAAGACAAGTCCATGTAATTGGGACCACCCGCGGTGAGGTGCCGCAAGCTGTCTTGGAAACAATGCTTGCGCGAATTCGGGCCGCGATTAGAGGAATTACCAGTAATTGTTTGGATTGATCAATGAAATTGCTGGTCTAATAGAGTCATCGTTTTAAACTGAGGCTTTGAATTGATCGAAAAGTCTATACGCGGAGATATCGAGGTGTTTTGTAGACTCACTTATCTATTTTGATCATTGCATTCTAAGAAACAGAAACAGAAACAAACATTTATTGACCACAAGCACCAATTTTATATAACACAGAAGATACACATGAAAGAGAAAAAAAAAAGATAAGGCGAAAACAAATGAAAACAAAAAAAATAAAAGTTACATTAGATAAAGTTCATGTGGCCAATTAGGTCCCAACCTCAGCCTGTGCTGCAAGGACATACAAGCCGCTACAGCGCTGGTATTCTGGTGGTTCTAAGAGTTATATTTCAAAAGAAACTTATGTAACACTTGAGCATACTTGAGCAAGAACTATATGATCCGAAAAAGTTAATTGAACCTTCGACTTTTGCATTTCAGGCGACTGCTCTACCAATATAGAAATATAACAGAAATAGGTATTGGTTACTTTTATCGAACTTTCAAATGCGAGCTGGTCGAATCCAACTCGTCGATCATGTAGATATTTTAGGCATTGTATTCTAGAGATATGCTTGTAACGACAATTATGCAACACTTAAAAACCTTGATTGGAGTACGCTTTTATGTGATATTCAATAAAACAACAATTTAATTTTTTTTTAAACTCAACTAAGAGTATTTGGTGTTATTAGCTAATGTTTATAATTATATATGTATGTCTCATAAATTTATCTATTTTTCTTTTAATTATTTTAAAACTTTTGTCTAAGAACTCATTATCTACTATTACTCGTATCGTATATTATAAACTATTTCGCACTGGTAGTAGGTCTCATTCTTATGCAAAGAATTGTTTAAATTTACTAATTGCTTACACCATATAAACAGGGTTCATTTAAGCCGTTAGTGTTGTGTTTGTTTGTTTGGTACCTACATGTGCATTAATGAATATATTAATAAACACCCAAGCCGAGTCGGCTACCATCAAACAAAAAGATGGCAAGTTTTCTCACGATATCCCTTAAGCGGATGCAGCCAATAAGGACGTAAAGTAATCCGCACTTCAGCACGTAAAGTGCCTAATTCAAAGTGTAGTTTTAAGCACCACTTCCCCAAGTATCATTCACCTGAGTTGAGTGTTTTATCGGCGGTACGTGATAATTTTGGCAAACTAGACTAAGTTCTGTGGGAAAGGATGCGAACTCGAAACAACGCCGGTGGTACCGCAAAAAATAAGACTCCATTATTGAAGTATGTATCTTTTATGTAAAATACGAGCGCAAAAAAAAAGGTTTTTTACTCTTTAATTAATAGATGAAGCGATATTATACTCTTTATTTACGTTTTACCTTCAAATTTAATTTTAATATTGTTCATCTTAATTTATATTTTACTACTTTCTTCTTTTGTTTCAACTCAAAGAAATAGTGACTGTAAATTACATAATTCAAGTTTTTATAGGAAATAATTACCTATGGGGGAGGGGAGTACTAGAAATGGGTTTTCGATTTAGTACCTACCTGATTCATAAGAAACTAATTTCAGAGTATCCGTTTATTATATTACATGTTCTATAACCCTGATTGCCAGGAAACCATCACACAAAAATGCAATTATATTATAATATGTAGTTTTAATTCCGCTTACTTACTTACTACTACTTACTCCATTGGCGCAGGGACCCAAAGTTTTAATTCCGCTAAATAGGTATAATTATTTAGCGGAAATGCAATTGAAATATCATGTAGTTCTATATTATTTCAGTTGCATTTTTGTGTGCCTTGGATTTCCGCAAAGTAACGTATGATTCCGTTAATTAAGAAATCATTATAGGTACTTATAGCGAGGTCTACTACAAGTATTCTGTCAAATAAATCCATAAAATTATTTCCAATCGGCCTTTATTAGGTACTTTTATTACTGACTGTACTATATGTAATTATCTTTAATAGGTTATCTTTATCATTTATATTGTTGATTGATCATTCATTAGCATGCAGCCGGGACCAACGGCTTTACGTGCCTTCCGAAGCACGAAGGAGCTCGAGATGATAAAATTTTGGTCACCCATCCGATGACCGGAAAGCGAAAGTTGCTTAACCTCGGCACTCGCAGACCGGGCGCGTTAATTGTACAAATATATCATATCAGATTAGAGCAAACAAATTGGTCAAAAAGAACTTTACATTAACGCAATGCGAACGCGTAAGCTTAAAGACTGTTTTTACTTGGACCAAGTCTAAGCACATAACGGAAAAGTTTTCATCAAAAATCCCGCTAGTGGAATTCTTTCAACACTTTGTCTTATTTCTAATAGTAATAGTTCACAACAAAATTTGCGTAAAAATATATGTTACCATAATTATAGATATAGCTTGCCTAATTCTTAACTGATCTTTAACATACGTAATATTAAGATCGGATGTTGATGACGTAGTTGTCGACATTGAAAAGGGCTCATTTAGCTTACAGAGTAATAGCAGATCATCATCATCTCCATCATCTCAGCCAAAAGACGTCCACTGCTGGACAAAGGCCTCCCCCAAGGATATGAGGGGTAATTGCCTTAATCGCCACGCTTGGCAGGCGGGTTGGCGATCGCAAAAGGTTGAAGGTAAACTCAGAGAGATGCTGCCGCCCATCCTCTGGAATAGTCCCTTAGTCGGCTTTTACGACACCCACGGGAAGAGATAGCAGATAGTGTTGATTAATTTCAGCGAGTTGGATAGTTGGTAATAGTGGTGCACCTGATCCAGCATGTCATGGGGTGCAGGTTCGAATCCCGCTCATGGATTTTTTCAAGACTTTGTCTTTTTTCAAATAGAAGTCTGTTTTTACTTGGATCTAGTTTAAGCACATGACGGTAAGTTGTTTTCCTTTAAAACCAAGGTATTATGACCACTTGATCAATTTCTGTGTCTTGTATCTTGTTTTCTTGTTATGTAGTGTACGTACCAATGTTTGCACATCTGACTACCACTAACTGTCTTTGTCAATAGACTTCGTACTTTATTTCTACAGCATATGGTTGAACATTAGTTAAGAAATTTAAATCAAAATAATGTAAATTATTTTTTTTAAATGAACTATCGATGATCAATATTCAAATTATTGGTAGTAGCTATGTATTTTGGTCCAAACAACCAGGATTCATATACAACAATCGTCGAGGTCTTTAAAAAAAAAGGGAATATTAAACAAAATTATTTGAAAACAGAAATTTTATTATTAATTGTTTTAGTAATAATAAATACAACTACTATACTTAAAATATTTTTAAAACGAAACAAATGCAACAATTTTTCACCTACTTACACTTACATACCTAATTCAATAAATTATTACAAGAAAATTTAAAATATTTTGTACGAATTTTATAATTAGAATTAACTTATAGCTATTTTAATTAACAATAGATTCTTAAACTAATGAACCATGCCGGTTTTATTTACATTTCAATTCTTCGTTACTCTAATAATCTCACTTTGGTAAACTGTGGTTAAAGAGTTTTTTATCATTATCTGTGTACTTATAAAATAACAGAAAATTAAATTGTTTAAAACTATATCTACTTCATGATCTACACTATAAACAAACGCTAATCAACCATACATCAATCACTTACACACATAAAAGGCAAATCAATCATACAAAAACATAGCCCTCCTCCTGACGCAGTCGTGTAAAAAGAACTTAAATTTTCCTTTTAATACTCTCTTTATACAAATCTTAACTGTCTAATCGCAGCTTCTGGAAATGTATAGTTAAAAGACATCTTCACATTAAAAACGAGCCTAATCATTTTAAAAATAACATTAAAAAAAAGATATTCAAATTTTTATTATTTTACCCACAGATATAAGTGGCATAGCGATTCTAGAGATCGCAAATAAAAGAATTTAAAAAGACATTGTATGTATGTGTATCTTTAACAAATTATCACTTGTACAAACAGATTACATTACGGGTTCATTGATATTCCTTGCATCGGCCGTCAATGCATTATGCATTGATAACACGGATTGGCGGCGAAACATCGCTGTGTAGCGCTTAGAGACGCATACTAAACAAGCTGAGTGATGCCAATGCGGCGCTGTAGCATCATTGTTGCGACTCGTTTTTATTTATTGAAGACTAGGTTTATGACTCCGCTCTCGGCCGATGAGAAGCAGAGTGCTGAAGCGAACACAGATATCGGAACAGTAGGCTTAGTCAAAGTCACATTAAGAAAACGATAGCGAAGTTCGAAAAGATTAAAATGTATGGGATTGACATAAGATTGACCACGTGATTTAGCGCGGCTTATGTCAATCCTATACATTTTTTTCTTTACATTTTTCGTTACTTTGGCTGCCGCCACTGAATTGTGCCTTGCTAGCTGTGCTCACTACGCTGGAATTAAATAAATCAAGATTTTGGGTTACGCGCAACAACAGTCTTGTGAGCATTTAGCCAAAGTACATCGAAGCTTCAAAAGAAATATTAGTTAAGCGACATTAAGCTAACTTTACAAGAGAGTAGTTTAAAGTTCGGATTTATAGAAATAAAATCGTATAACTTCTTAAAGTCGAATAGTCAATATTTCCTTTCAAGCGTCGATATGTATTTAGTGCTTAAAAATGTGATTAAGCCAGTACCCATCAATTATTGATGACTTGATTTTAATGATGATGATAAATTAAACAGCTCCTTTAACAATGCGACAAGCAAACCAATATTTTGACTCGGTGGCTTAATTGCAGTTGTCGTGGGTACCATTTCCTTATAAGGAAACATTTCATTAAAAAATATCAACATATTCCAATAAACTATGAAATTATAGAATAGATGAGCAATCTAGAAACACAAAAATATTATGAATCAGATGATTGGCAGATTGTATGTTAGAAAAGTTTTGGAAAACCTACCCATTATTTATTAAAAAACCGTGAAACAGTAAGACTGTATAATTGTTAATTGTAAAAGATAGACAATGGTGGGATTCTTGCTAATTAGCCTCAATATTCTCATTACCACATGTGAGTGAGTGTTCGTCACAATTGCAAAAATTGTAATTGTTATAAAATACTATGGAGAGTATAAAGCTGAGAATAGATTTTCCATGTTCTGTTTCAGTCATGTAAACTTAATTTCAAATTAGATTAAAAGAGACAAAACGGAATGATTATCGAAGCTTATACTGTATATTAAAGTAAGGGGGATATGAGTTTAGAACTTTAGTAAGAAAAACCGGCATCAAATTGTCGATCGTTTATAAATACAAAGACAACTAACTCGGTAATCAAGCTAATAACAAACTTTGTAAGAACTACTGGTACCAGTTTCAAAATTACATGTTATAAGAGCAATAGCTGTGTACTTATACGGAGTTGCTCCGTTTCTGATGGCTGTGTTCGGTACAATTGCACCACGGGCTGCGCAGGAACCGGTCTGGGCCCTGAGCGGGACCTCTTCATTAACCGTCTCATACGAGGCTTCGATTTTATACGGAAATAATGTTAGCAAAGCGATATAACGTTGAAGCACGTCACTGAATGTTTGCATTGTAAAATCATGTCTTTCAAATCAATAAACCAATTTAAATACAAACTTTCTTTGCATAAGGAAAATACAGAAATATTGACCGTTTATAGAAAACGTTTAATTTAAATTGGGTAACTGTGCTTATGCGGTTATAAACAAAATAACTATCTGACATCGATCGTCACGATAAAACTTAATGTAAGGATTTAAATTAAGAGTAGTTCCGATCCGTATATATACGTAATAAAGTGTTTCACTGTAATATCGGGCCTCTTAAAACGTCTTATGATGTTTATAAAACTCCCGATGTTAAATTTAAATGTGACCAACAAAACACTACTAATAGAGAACTATTAATGAATGAACTGGATCGTTTAAGTAGCGTGAACGGAGACAGCTTCCGCTCCGCTGCGCAGGAGCAAATCGACGGAGTGTCGCGCGTTTGTCGCGTCGCGTGGCTAATAGCTCGGACAGATTTAGCCACTATGTCATTAGGACATCCACTTCCTTGAAACCGTACTGATTTGTTGTGTTCCTTCATCATCACCGGCTTATAAACGTCTCACTGCTAAGCTCTGGTACCCATGAGCTCTTAAAGCAGTGTTAGTAGTGTTGTTGTGGTTGTCAAAACGAGACGCGTGTAACGGAGTGTACTTATAGGCACACGTCATATTTTCACAATTGTAAAAATAGCTCATGGTTAGTCGTCAGATCTTTCTTAGTTCTGGCCACCACGACCCTCATTTCGCACTTTGAGCTTTGAGAAAGCGCTCGATCAAAATCTCACCTTATAGTAAGTGGTAATAAAGCTAAAGTTAAACCTCAATTGATGAGGGGACTAGCTATCTAATCTGATACTTTTGATAAAACAAGCCTTAACTACAGATGTGTGTCCCGTTATAAGTAAAATAGCCTGTTTCTCAGCGGCTAAGTATTTTGAATGACATGACATGACATGCGCCATTGGCTTTATCGGAACTTACTATCAGCGAAATGAAGGCTTTGCCTAATACCAAAAAGTATGTGCCCCTGACGATTACATTGTTTTATGAAAAACCTGAATGTTGCGGTGGTTTTATAATTATGTTTAATTACACAAGAGGTTGCGGACTGCAATTTAGCACCGATGCAAATTTTGAGTGCGTATATTTATATTTTCACAAATCGCAACTATTACTGTTCAAAAGTTTGATTGTTTCACCGTTAGCCATTTACAAATTAAAATTAAAATTAAACTTAGAACATATAAAATAGTGCTTGCGTTATTAGCACTTTATAAACTCAAAATCAATCGTAAGGAATGACGCAAACCAATTGGCCACTTTTGTACTTATTTGTAAACAACGCGAGCTATAACAGAGGGCGATGTTTGTTTTCTCTTTGCATTTGTGAAACGGTAATTAGCATTCACAATGGCAACGCAAGGTATATTACCAAGACATTTAGCAACAATAACACATAAGTAACCATACCGCAAACGTACTACATCATTTGAAAACAATCCAATAAATTATTATTCCCGTTCACAATGCTTTATTTATGTCAAAAATTTCAAAGATATCTTATTTTATGCCACTTATATAGATATATATTTAATAAGATTCCAACATACGTGCTTTTGCGTTCCTGGTGACTGCTCTTCCCATTGAGCTACTGAGATTTTACAGAGTTTACTATGTCTTTGTGCATTATATATGAAACAACACCACATACATTGTTCTGATCCCAAGTAAGTAGCTAAAGCACTCGTATTATGGAAATCAGAATCAACGACGGTACCACAAACACCCAGACCCGACACAATATCGAAAAGTTCGTTTTCGACATTGACCCGACCGGGAATCGAACCCGGGACCTCAGAGTTAGCGCCGCCCATAGTCCGGCGAGCAAAACACTCGGCTACGGAGGTCGTCGTATATAGATTTTTATATTTTGTAACTTGCTGATGTCTGTATTTTAGGAGGAAAAGCTATAGAATTCGATTTCTAAAAACGTTAGTCATTTGGTATGAAAATTTCAGTAAAACTTGGTTACAACTTTTATAAAAGCTCGTTCTAGGGCCACTCGCTGTTAGGGGTGGTAATTCATATCTTTATGGATTCACAAAGTACTTGTTGTCTCTCTATTTGGTGACAATAAATGTCCTGATTTGAGTCGATTTAGATTAGTGGTCACATAAACTGTTGTACATTTAAGAAAATCGCTAACTCTTAAACATTACGCGTCGTAATTGCTGTTGATTGCCGACATTTATTTCGTTTTTCATTATCTTGATAAACTGATAGATAAATCAACCTTTGCAATGCTTTGTGACTGTTTGCTGATTTTAAATACTTTATTGGTGAGTGAGGGATTCTTTGGAAAACTTTACGTAAGTTTTTGACATAGTCACTAAATATATTTATTTGCTCAATTAATATTGATTTTTTTGTAATTTTTGGAGCCAGCAGCAGTGAGACGTACATAAAATGATAATGATGATGATGCGAATTACGACAACCATTATTTTTATGTTATTTTTTTAACTTTCGTGTTCAGTCGCAGTTTGACTTTGATTTGAAAAGACTGAATTAGTCTTTCTTATAGTATTTTTTTATATTGTTGCAATCAAATAGGTTGAGATTTGACGAGCTGTCTCTCCAAGGGGCTCGCGATAGATCAGCCGGCGCGGGCGCAGCATTTGTCACCGGACCACCGGCGCCGCAGTATTTATAGCGCGCTGTGGGCGGACGGGCGGCCGTACATTTCACCTACACTCGCGTAAAACGTATAGTTGGGAACCCATTTTATTCCCACCGTGATTGTACTAGTTAAGTTTTTGTAGAAGAGCGAAAATGTTGAAGTAGTTAAACTTAGAAAGAAAATATTGAAATTTTAAAACCAATTCCAATGTTAAACAAGCTTTCGTTGAAAAGCGAATAATACAAAAAACACTACCTAATCAAAATATTTTATACATTCAAAAAATCTTTACATACAACAAACTTGCTATAACAACCTTGCAATCCTCACAAACAAACATCAATTTATTAAGACACACAAAACACACACTTACAAACTACATTAAGAGTGGAATACTGAAATTTATGTTTACAATGTATAGCCTTCAAAAATATACACTTTCACCTAATATCTATAGATCTTCACCTGATTAATAGCCTCGTAGCAAAACGATAGCAATGAGAATGTCTTCAGCGTACAATTCCTATCTCACACTAAACGTCATAACAGCACTTAGACATACCAATAAACATGACATTACATTATCACTGGTACCACCACGGTGCACTTGAACTTCGTTCTCAGTCTCTTTATGGTGCTTCGACTTGTGCCCGTGGTTCTTCCTATGAGCCTCATGGGGTTTTCTGAAGCAGAGCCTGTCCAGGTTGCTTTGCATCCTCGGGCAGTCATAGTCTTCCATGCCGTCGCACTGGCAAGCGGTCAAAGGCGCCGCTTTCTCCTGCTTCATCAATATCTCTATAGAGTTCCTACATCGGTTCGAACACTTCCTCCCTTTGAACATGGATTTGCAGAGCTGCTTGTAGTAGCCTAAAGCGGCAGCGCATTGAGCGTCCGCCATACAGACCAGCTGTGACAGACGGCATGAGGAAGTGACGTTTGCAGCTCCCCTCAACACCTGAGGTCGGCACACGTCTATCCGCCTCCTTGCTTGCTCGCAATAATCCTCCTCGCATTTGCACTGCAACAAAAGAAAAAGAAATTCAATCGCACAATCGACAACTTATAACTATTTTTACCTATCCGATATACCTAATAAAAGTTTGAGGGAATATCGTAAATCTAACGGTCCATAACGCGTACAATAACTTTTCACGCTCGTAAAAGTGGTTTTTACGAGTCGGAAACATTCCGAACGAGACGTCGTCGAAATTTTTGTGAAATCACAATAAATGCCACCACACAGCTTATGTAACAATTTATACGATAGAATTACGTTGATGTCACGAGGCAACATTCCAAGATCATCATGATAATATAGAATGAAAACAGATTTGCATAGATGGCGGCGAATTAAGTGCCCGTGTCGAAATTGAAATGCGTCGTCATGAATGAGAATTGTTTTTTACGATACCATTAAAGTCGGATCGGAAAAAAGGTTTTTAAATTCGTGTCTAATTTCCTTAAAGACGGTGGTGCCGTTAATGTTGAGGTCAATTAACTGCGTATCTAGGTTCGGTTTCACAGATAAGCGGGCAGCCGCCGTCTTACGCCGTGTTTTTTGTAGGCCGGCAACACCTGCGCAAGAGTGGCCGATGCGGTAGGTCCCGATCAAGAAGTCAAATCTCAAGGCTGCGCCGGGCCGCTCCTTTGCCTTTCGATACGTATTGCCCAAGCAACGTACCACAATAATCACACCGCTCCGTATAATTAAGGGCTCGACCAGTTTTCAATTGAAGCCGCCTTATCTATGTATGTACGTACCTACACGTTCTTACTCAGATTTAAGTAGCGAGCATGAACCTATAAAAAAAGGTTTTTTATAGATTCATGGTAGCGAAATGTTCTTTTGAAAACCTATTTTACGCCTGTGATGAACCAGCGACCAAACCAAAGTAAGTACAAAAGTACAGAATAGTTTAGTATTAAATATGTAGAGCATTTAGTAAGGCAAAGGGCTTTCGGGTTTGTAACACGGTGTCGCCACTGTATGAGAGGGATAACCATTCAATAAAGATCTATGCTCCCTATCATCTATGTACCCTGCAAGGCAAGGTAGGTATTTTCCTGAATTCTACACAAACGTAATAGAGCTTCCCCGAATGCCTTATAAACGAGCAAGATTTAAAGTTTGAATTCCTCGTGTTGTAACGTAATTTCTGTAAATCAGCGCAGCAAAATGGCACCTGCATCGTCGGGGGGGTCTCGACCTTCTTGGATCAAACTTTTTGCTGACACAATTGTATGATCGTGACTGCGCGGGTTGAACTCAACAGAATAGCTAGCTTACTTATGGTATAATCGTTAAGAGGACAGCTGTTGCTCAGTTTCTAATTGAAAATTCGCATCATTATCGAATTAATTAACTAACTTGTATTTTAACACGATTAATAAATAATTAAATAAATGTTTCCCACACTCACACCAATTATCTAGCAAGAAAAGCTTCCTTAAGAAACTTGTTGAAATGGTTAACTAGACAACGGATAAACATACTTAATATACTTAAATACATACTTATTATACATACGAAACACCCAGACCCGAAACAATTTAGAAAAACAGGTATTTCTAAATTGATCCGACCGGGGATCGAACCCGGGACCTCAGAGATGGCGACACCATGAAAACCGGTGTGCAAGCCACTCGACCAAGGAGGTCGTCAAATTGACGATTGTATATTTCTAGAACTAATCAAGTATTCATTTTATTTTGTCCAGGACCCTTGTATCGTTATTTATTATAGCCTAGCTAAATATTCCTTGACCTGTATATAACTCAGGACAAAATTGAAATGTCAATTTAAGATTTGTTTTCCTCTTTTCGTGCTATGGGCGAACATACCTATTGGAGTGGCAAATGGAATAATAAAAACTTTGTCGTATTCTCGTAAATGATGAACGTTAACTGTTTTTGTGTCAATAAATAAACCAAAAAAAACAACAGATCGACAACGCAAAGTAAGAATTGCGAGTCCCGAATGAATATAAATAACCGTTTAAAATATCACAACTGCGACTCGTCTCCGTTTGACAAATGAAGATCTGTCAGATAAAAGACGCGAAGCTAAGTCGCGGACGGAGATTTCTCATTTTTGTTACAACCGACACTTGTGACGTCACCAACCGCCCACGTAGATAGACCGCTTCATGGATAGACCTATCGCACAGAAAACAAACTATGTTCGCGGTAATGCAGCGAGGTCGTCAACCGCTCATTCGGTGGCGATGCGTCGCCATCGGCCGACAAATCTGCCCGACGATGTCTAAATTAGATTTTATTGCGGGGCGTCTGTACGGTACACGCATCACGCTTAAACCACACATCAAGAACCTCCCGTATCTTCATTGTAACACGGAAGCGGTATAGTACTGGAGATCTTCAATACTGGTCGGATGGCTCAATTGAGATATGCACGATGTAAGAGCCCCGATGAAAAGTAATTTTGACAAGTGCTGAAGACTGGCTGGCTACACAATTTATAATGCAAACGAGATGCGTTTTAACTGTGTGGCATATTGTAATTGGAAACATTCGCTGAGTTGTCTGGACACCATATTGTGAGATATGACTTGAATGTAGTCGTCATGAACTTAAACTTATCAATTTTATGTCTGTTACACATGGTTATGATTATGCTTAACTAAACTAGCTTGCGCCCGCGGCTTCTCCAGCGTAGACAGAACTCGGAATATCACAAAATACAAAATTTCCAGTTTTTTTTTTACAAAATATGGATTCTGACTAAGTGTTATTGTAATATATATTCAGTTGATGAATCGGACTCCAACTTGAAGAATTGGCACGAACTAGCTCAGGATAGAGATAGGCGGAAGGAAAGAGAGGAGGCTTTTGCCTTGCATCAGTAAGAAAGTTATGGCTGGGACAATAATAATATAGTTAGTTTGGCAATCCAAAGAGGCAATGTTGCCAGCATTCTGGGAACCGTTCCCATGAGCCCACAGTTGGAGGACATTTTTTATTTGTAGGTCTTTACTTTTTAATTTTCTAATTATTTTTCTGTGTATTTTTTAGTGTTAGGTTAAGTATGTATTGTTTCTTTTTGTTGAAATAATAATAATAATATTCAAACATAGTAGTAACATGGTAAATCTTGAATGGTGAGTCTAGGTTGCGGGCAAGTGACGGTCTACTCACGTGGGATATATCTCTTCTGTGACGTAGGGGTGAACGCTATGCCAAAGCACATACATTGCAGACAAGTGTCGGTCTACTCACATTCAGGAGCGCCTTCCCTTCTTCAGTGGAGGTTAGAGCTATAAGCGCGTACTCGCACGCCTTGGTGCACTTGGAGCCGGGCTCAGCTATCACATCATTGCACATCATCTCGTAGTTCTAGATCACTAAGTCTATGTTGCAAACAAGTGACGGTCTACTCAGTAGATCTTGAGCGCTAAGCATACCTTACAGACAAGTGACAGTCTACTCACATTCAGCAGCGCCTTGCCTTCCTCAGTGAAGTTGAGCGCTATGAGCGCCGCAAGTCATGGTGCACTCGGAGCCAGCTCGATGCTATCGACCTCTAAGCATGCGTCACAGACAAATGACAATCTACTTACATTCATGAGCGCCTTCCCTTCCTCGGTGGAGTTTAGAGCTATGAGCGCGTACTCGCACGCTTTCGTGCACTTGGAGCCGGGCTCAGCCATCACGTCGTTACGCTTGTAGTTCTCAAAGCATACGTCGCTAACAAGTGACAGTCTACTCACCTTGATACACTTGGGGTCACACGCGGCGGGCACGACTTTGCATATCATCTAAAGGTATACAATACAGACAAGTGACGGTCTACGGGTCTACTTACATTCATGAGCGCCTTCCCTTCCTCGGTAGAGGTTAGCGCTATGAGCGCGTACTCGCACGCTTTCGTGCACTTGGAGCCGGGCTCAGCCATCACGTCGTTACACATCAGCTCGTAGTTCTCGAGCGCGGCGCCGCAGCCGCTGCGGTAGGCGCACCGCAGCTGCGCCTCCTGGCACTGCAGCGCGCCTGCCGCCACCACCATCGCCAACACCGCGGCCACCACCCACATCACCTGCGAATGGACAAATATACCTATTAGACAGTTACAGTTGGGTACTTTTATTTACTTACTAGCGGCCGCTCGCGGTTTCCCCGCGTGGTTCCCGTTCCCGTGGAAATATCGGGATAAAAAGTATTCTATGTTTTAATCCAGGTTATACACTATCTGTATGCCGAATTTCATCCAAATCCATCCATCCGTTGCAGCGTGAAGAAGCAACATATATACAAACATACATACACACAAACTTTCGCATTTATAATATTAGTGTGATTAGGATTTTTTATAGGATATGGCAGTGATGCGAATTTTACGGTCTCACACCAACGTTTGCCGAGGCTAGCTGTAGCTACCTACTAACTTGTAGAAAAATAGGTTTTCGCAGGTGAATAACGCATTTACCATCACGGCCTTACTGTCACATAGATACCATTAGGCAAGATGACGATCAAAAGCTTTGATGGGGTTTCTTGCGCCATCATAACATTACTTGCTTAAAACTTAGAAAAAGGGGCGGAATTTCTTGATGCTTTCTTGATTAATTTTGACTAGTCCTTCCGTAGCACCAGAACTTCTTCTGCACCACCAGAACTCAGACCAATATCAAATGAAATATAAAACGTATGTATAAAGTCACATTTATTTAATTTCTAACTAATGATTCTCATACTCTGTTTAGTCCTATGTGTGGATACTTTGGAGAACGACTTCTTATTATTATTCCTAAGCTAATATCCAATTACAATTCGATTCCTAACCTTTTTGTAGAGTAAGGGTCTTACAAATAAACAAAGAATAAGCTCCGAATAGTAATTCCGTGTTTTGTTCCTGTCGTGTAAACGTCATTTCATATCAGAGTAAAAGAGACAAAACACGGAATAACTATTCGAAGCTTATAACCTGTTAACTTGTACTTTCTTATAACCGCCTTTGCGGTCTAGTGGTTAAGATCACCGTTTTCAGACCCAGAGTTCTCGGGTTCAATTCCGAGTAGAGGGTACGTTTGTGTACTTGGTTTGGCTGGTGGTAGGACTTGTTAGTGTTTGTTTGTTCGCCTGGCTAGCTATAGCTACCACCATCTTATCTAAATATGTCGCCATAACAACAATGTATATAGCATTACTGTGTTCTGGCCGCAGCAGATAAGATTGCCGGTGCTTCAGTAGTAGAGGATCCCGGTGAAGGGCGCTTCCACCTTTGGCCTTATCATCACTGAACACCAGGCGAGATGAAAGCACTGTGCTTACCCGTAAAGATATAGGTATATAAAAAAATGTCCTTGGCGGGCGGAATGTTAAAGACGCAACTACAAATTACAAACAATATTAGTTCCTATGTTTCAAACTAGATGGCGCCATCACGCTGTCTGCTGAATCACGCTATTAAAGTTTGTTTTAAAATCATATAAGGTCTTGTGATATCCATTTATAATATAAACTGTAAAATTTCATTTATGGGATATTACCCCCGAAACATTTGGAAACCCCCTATATACTATATTACATCTGTCGCTTCCGTACAACTATGTCTACATAATTCAACAATTTTTAAATGAAGCTCATGTAACGTTGGTCCAAGAAATTACCTGACCGGCCACCTTTCCGGCGGAACACCGGCGCCAACCGTATCAATTATATTACTGTTTATATTATGCTAAGTTTATGCCAATAAATTACGTGTGCTGGTAATAAAAGTTTGGCATAACAATATATTTTCTACGTAATAATTACCATTAAAGTAATTATGTTACTTTTACGACTTATATATTGAAAATTCATCATCATCATCATCATCTCAGCCAAAAGACGTCCACTGCTTGACAAAGGCCACCCCCAAGGATATGAGGGGTATTTGCCGTAATCGCCACGCTTGGCAGGCGGGTTGGCAATCGCATTAGATTGAGGTTAACCTCAGAGAGATGCTGCTGCCCATCCTCTGGAATTTTCCCTTAGTCGGCTTTTACGACACCCACTGGAAGATATGGGTTGGTGCAACTCTTTATCCCCGGCACCACACAGGGAAAAAAATATTGAAAATTATGTACATCTAAAACACAGTAAGCTAAGAAGGAACTATGTACAAAACTATGGTTAATATTTCTTGAATACGGTTCTCGTACACCATCGAAGCCTTCATCTTCTCCACCCCTAAGTTGCCTGGAAAATATCGATTTTAGTGATAAGGCCGCACTTTACGACTTTGAAAACTGCTTTTATTAAAACGTGTCTTAATTTTCGTTTCTTAACCTACCGTATTCTATTATATTCCCTTCGCCATGACGATAAAAGAACAGTTTACATGTGAAAGTGGAATTAAAATATCAAAAGCTGCTGTCTATGTTAGCTAGTCAGACTAGGGAAGCCTTGACCGCTAGAAACACCGTTAACAGGCTTAGGAATCGAGACTGTTACCAATGTTATCCTTGATTCTAAAATAATACCGTTTAATTTAATTATAAAAACGTGGTCTGCGATTGCTAAAGTCAAGCAACTTTGCCCAAAAATTTGGGGACATAAAGTGAGCTGGTAATGAAACAATTCCGTAACTGTCCATCTCTAAATCCTATAATCCTATTTGAATATTCCAAAAGCAAAGCAAACGTTGCTTGCTTGAGGGTTTCAACCGTTCTACCACAAGGCTTTAATAACAACAAATTACATGGAAATAAATTTCTAAAGCCCTCGAGCTAGAGCAGGGGCCCGTTCTCGGAACAGTCCGCTCGGAAAACAAACAGAATCACCTCACGTCTACTAGACACTAGCTACTAGCTTACACGTTTACCGTAACGCAGGGTAGGGTTGTCACTCGCTTGAGTTGACCGCTCTTTTGTTACTGGGGATAAGCCACCTGGGTCGCTTGCTAGCAAGGTCAACTTAGTAATCTGTAAATTATGATTTGAATTTGAGAAAATACCTGCTTAAATTTGAAGTTGAGTTGAAGCTTCCATTAAAAATATGATTTACAGTAGAGAGAGATATATTTTATGTTTGGTTTTAGCTTGCCTCTTTGAAATTACTATTATGGAACTTTATGTAAATGTTATATGTTAATATATCTTTCCTTATGTTGCGAAGGTCGTAATAAAAAATACTACAAAAAAACTCAAAATAAACTCATCATCATCAGCACATTTTATGTCCCCACTGCTGGGGCACGAGCCTTCCCTATGGATGGATAGGGGAACAGGCCATAAACCACCACGCGGGCCCAGTGCGTGTTGGTAGTTGTTAACGACTGCTAATGCAGCCGGGACCCACGGCTTACGTGCCTTCCGAAGCACGGAGGAGCTCGAGATCATAAAGTTTTGGTCATTCATCCGATGACCGGCCGTTGCTTAACCTCAGCACTCGCAGACCGGGCGCGTTAACCACTGCGCCATCGAGCTCCTCAAATAAACGAATAAACTACTAAGAAATATTTCATTTTCTGTTGTTAATTTTTAAGATTATTCGTTCGTTATTTTTAGATGGCATTTTTTTAAATAACATAATCAAGTGATTTTTCTCTGTTGTTAAGAATTTCAGGTGAAGTGTTTCCTTCACCTTCGGTAAGATCAGCACTTAAATTTCTGTCAGGAGAGATAAATGGTAAAATTTATTGTATTTTGATTCCTACTTGCACCCAAAAAAGTAGCAAATAATCAACTAGATATCACTATTCAACTCGCTGTACTTTCAAAAATAACCCTTCGCCAACCCTAAGAAAATAGAGACAAAATCGGGTCGTCGCCCGCCGAAGAGTGGCTGATGCAAAAAGAAAACAATGTGACAACTTAAGATGTCCACCAGACCACTCCCGCGCAACCGGGAGTCCCATTACAATAACAATAGCTCTAACAACTCCAACTTTATTAACATAACAATAAGAGTCAAAGCTAGCAGGTAAGTGGGGCGTGCGGCTGTTTGCTTACTTAATTAAATCACGTTACGATACGCAATTGTGTGTAAATAAATACTTACAACATTCCCCGGTTTATGGTGTTAGCTTAGAGATTTAGTCTGTACTAGAGCGGTCACTGTACTGCCTCCTTATTTGTGGTACTGCTCTGTACGAAAATTCGAATGCCATTGCGCAAGCGCCTCCTGCCAAAAATTTTGTATGCGATCGGAAAAGTTCTAGATCTTATTGTGTATCTACTGCTGTAATACGGTTCTCGGAAATTAAGAGTGCGTTATAGTAACACAGTATCTTGACAGTTTGCCCTATCGGAGTTCGTGTTATGGATCGTTCATGTCGTTTCTTTTAAGTATATTTAATTGTAAGAGAGTGTTTTATTCCATAATCAGAAAATTAATAAAAATAAACTAACTGAAACAGTGTTGGACTAAGCATATACCAACTCTCTTTATAACTAAGATTTATCCGAGTTAGTTAGAGTTATCTAGTTAGTGAGTACAAACAATTTCCTCCCCTCAACGGACTTCAACTGCGTCAACACGCATCTGTTTTTTTTTCTTTCCAATTAAAACTACAAAGCTTTGTACCCCTTCTTACGAAAATTGACGGTGGAGTATGAAATTTCACACGCTTATAGTTTATATAGAGAAGGAGTACAGAATGTTAATATTTTTTTTAATTATGCATAAAAAATACATTAAATCAATAAAATTAACATTACACACATGTATTTGACACACACGCATATAAACTCATTTCAAAAATTTCAAAAATGAAAGAGGAGCGGCCGAAATCCGTCAATGCCAATTGGCGATGCAAAGATTCTAACTAGCGCCTCTAGTGTCAAAATTGTGAAACTGTCTAAGAACGACACTTTAACAGTTTTCGATACAATTTACGTCACGGAAAAATTCATTTATTAAATATAAATCAGATTTATGTGGTTTCTTACTGAACGAGACTATAATTATGTTGTCAATAGAAAATGTAATGAAAGCGTCTGCAAGATACACAAAACCAATGCGTTTTTGATAAGAATTATTACGGAGTGGGGAGTGGATTGGTGATTTCTGTAGGAAAAAAAAAGAAAAGTAATAATAACTTATATCATGTAATGCACTGGTACTGCGCACGTCGGGATTAAATTCCAAACACCCATTTTTTAAAATTCCCAATAGCCAGTCCAAAATCTTTCTTTGTTACATCTATTTTCCTGTGGCTGATTTCAGCTCTATTTTCTCGAGCTTTTATTTTTTGGGCTAATGGTACTTCTTTATCAGAGCTTCTTTTAGGAATATTCTGAGACGGTACGATTAGAAACACATACATTAGAAAATAACTTCTGTCTTTTAGAATCTGGAACAATAAACATAATTTCGTTAGCTGACGAGAAACTCGCCTTAGCCTAAATTAAATAAATAACTTATAAAATACATGTGAACATAATTTAGGTAAAATAAAATAATTAAATATACTTAAGTATACTTACTGTTTTGAAAATGATGAGAACAAACTCTCATTGCTGGTGAAATCGGCTTGCCCATTCTTAAGCAGTCTCCCATTTTTTCTTCATAATTTTGTCTTTTGGAAACAAATGAAAACTTATTCCCGCACCTCCGTAAGTACTACATTGAAGAACGCAACAATGTTTATATTATTTATGTCTAAACTTTTTTTTTTTTCTTTTATTTGATGGCTTCGTGCGATTAGCACATTTAGCCAGTGTCAAAGTAATTTTTCGTACAAGTAATACATAAATAAACAATATTTCCATAAATGATGATGAATGATAATAGAAATGAGAAGTGAGAATGATATACCCCCCAACCCCTCGAGTATCTTAGTAAAGATGTGGGGCTTTACTAAGTCCTCACGCGGAATTCTTGAGAGAATTTGAAAAGTGCCGTTGCACTATTTTGTTTCATTTGCCAACACTCATGCACACTCACGAACACTTAACGGTTAATAATCCACCATTATTTCACATTAATGTTCGAATTAACACAAATTTTAGAAAATAAAACAAAATTGCAGACATTACTCTTCACTTTCCCGCCAAGACTCCTATGTCTAAACTTAATAACCTCAACCTCAACTTTAATAGCAAAGTGTCGTTCTTAGACAACTTCTAAATTTCGCCGCTAGAGGCGCGCGGATAATCTTTGTATCGCCAATACAAACTCACATTCTATCATTTTTAATTTTTCATTGCTTAGGATACAATCCGTGCAGCTTTAATAAAATTACTTTTTAATAGTATAGAGCTTTAATAGAATTTCTACCACTGGGCGACCACTAGAATAATAATAGTGCAATCCGCGAATTTTTAAATATCCTTTTGAACGTATATCTAAAAAGACCCTTAATGGCCAAAGTTTGTACGCCATATTGTTTTTTAGTTTTCTTGATTAAAATGACTCTTCTAATATCAACGCTCAAATACAACTACATACTCAGATATTACAGTGGACCCTAACCAGTTAATTCCCGCAGACCACATACGGCAACATAACAATTGATTTTACCAGTTACCGTCGTCAGTTTATGAAGTAATATCTATCTCCATCCTACGCATTCATTGTGAGCGAACACATCAATCAACAGAAGCCGCTTCTGTCGCCGTTCATCCACAGTCCACAGACATACCATGCTCTAAATTTGGTGGCACTTCCGGCTCATCGTCCCATGACGACAGGACAACGACTTCATACACTAATGGACGCATGTCACAGATAATATCAAAGGTCAATATTCCACTGAAATCGATCATGACTTGTTGAGAGATGAAATCTTCTTTAATAGTTCGTTTATATTATATGACAACATGATTATTTTCTTCATATGCACAGTGACCATGTTAAAATTTAACTTAGTAGACAGACAGTTACAACTTTACGGTGCTATAGCTTTAAAGCTATCGCCTAAGATTATGACGTGTAAATAATCTAAGCCTTAGATTAGATTCTATTCTTCTTATTTAGATTCTAAGGCTATCACTTCCTTCATCACTCTACATACTTAGTAAACAAACAGTTTACAATCCGGATTAACGTAAACCGCAGTTTTATTGAACGTATCATTAGAACACTCCGGCTGAATTTTAAAACAGTTTATCAGCTTTCTCTGGGCTAGTTGTTTGGAAGAGTTGCTTTAAAGTGATAGACCACCAAAATGTAAAAAAATAATAATTTAGTTTTATGTTTACTATTGATGTTTATGGCAGGTATCTATTTATAGTATTTAAAAATGTATGTATATATATTTTGTGGCACAAACTATTTCTATTCCATTTTATTCTAATACAAAATGGCTGCGACATATCAACTAAACTTGATGGACTGGACAGCGTATATAAACAACAAAGAAACGTGTGTGACACTTCCACTCGCCATTCCAGACGGACTGTTAGTGAGGTGGTGTGAAAAGCGTGAAGTAATTGCTGGCTCAGTCAACAAACCCGTCCAGACCAGAGACGTGTTGTGAAAAACGCTGGATACACTGACTAGTATAGTCATCGGCACAACTAAAAACATACAGATTCTTTCAGCTAGCCTTTTTTTAATTCAATTTGGGTACCACAACTAACCAATACAGTTAGCTCTTTCGTAGGAAAGTGCATTAAACTTTTTTTCAATTATGTTTGCCAACTCATCAAGTCAGCAGAGAAATCCGCATTAAGCCCGCATGGTGGTTTATGGCCCGTCCGCTACCGCCCCAGCAGTAGGGACATGAAATGAGCTAGTGTGATGATGATAAAAGCCAATTCAGCAATTATATACCTGGTTTGACAAGTTTTCTCAATTCTCATTAATCCTTAACCAAAGTATCAAATTCGATTGGTGAATTGATTCTGTCTTGTGGTAAGTAGACCTATCTATCACAAATTCAGATGACCAAAAACTTTTGTTCTCGATTGTACTTTACATACAAAAGTACGACATAACGACACAAGCCGGCTATTTGGAGTTTGCACTTTGTAACTCAGCTTATTTGACTTAGAAAAGTGAGAAAAATGGAGTTAAACATCATTTTACAAATTCTTGAAATGTTTCTTTGAACTAAATAGGTATGTATTAAAATATATATAAGCGGTGATGGGAGCCTACCAGAATCTCATAATTACAATCCAAAGTTAATTTTAACCATTTCGGTTTCATACTCGGTTCGATTGGAGGTACACTTAGAGCATTGGTACAGTGCATAGATCATACGCTCATAGTACAAAGGTTGCACCAGCCACCATCTTATCTATGGCTGACTATGGATGGCTATGGATGGCGTACCATAACAACAATGTTAATAAAATCTATTGAGGAGGTAGCTACGATAAATTCCTAATATTTTGTTTCCTAAAGTTTACGCGAACACTACACATTGAAATGAAACACGGATCTACATTAGCGTTTATTTTACGAATTGCTACCCTCACTTTTTTAAATTGGGTGCGTTCCATTTTAAGCAAAATGACAGATCGTACAAAAAGATTTGTTTCAATTATTGTTGTAATTCGAAACGATTAACAGTTTCGACTTCTTACTACAACCAAAATGGGCAATACCAAACAAGTGATCCCAATACATGATCGTACACACAATCCCTTCGCCACGTAAGGAGGTAGCCAGCCGCCAGCGCTAACCACGAGTGCTAACATGTGCCTCATTATTGCGTGTCTTTGAGCGACAATTGGTTGGGCAAACATGACGAGGAATGCCTAGCACCTGAACTGTTAGACGGTTCTGTCCACTGGAAATCAGAAAACCTCCAGTTCCAAGTTTTATTATGTATTTTTGTGGTGTCCCAATTAAAGTATATCTACCTGTCGATTGATAATTTTTTAGTATTTAAATTATGTTTTATTCGAGTAAAGTTCTTACAACATCCTTATTACAGATTCTTTTTTACATCATGAATATATGAAATTACAAAACATAGGTTTACATAATTTTAATCACTTTTATTCTGGCGAGCAAGCTACTTTTCAAAAACCATATGGAGTGCAAATGTTTATATAATTTTTAACGCAAATTTTGTTGCGAACAAATTACAAAAACACAAATGTTGAAAAAATTTCCACGAGCAGGGTTTGAACCTGCACCCTTCTGACATACCGGGTCAGGTGCTCTTCCAATTGAGCTATCGTGGTTCTAACCAGCCCGCCGAAATTATTCAACACTATTTACTTTTTACTTTGAAAGCCAAAGGCGCCCATTCAATGTTAACAACTACCGTCATTAACATCCGATCATAATATTTTTACAAATACTAAAGATCAGTTAAGAAGTAGGCAAGCTATTTATAAATGTTTATATAATTTTTAACGCAAATTTTGTTGCGAACAAATTACAAAAACACAAATGTTGAAATGTTTTTTTTTTTTTTTCATATGGAGTGCGTTATATATCCCTATTAATACGAACATGATCTCCAATTCCGAATTTAATTCGTATATTTTTCTTTCCGCTACTTTGTGTTTTAATGATGTTTGATCGCCACGCTATGTAGCTTTAATAGATTACAATTCACCATTAGCTGTATTCAAGCTAAGAAATTCACCAATTTGTTTATAGACTTTCAATTAAAAAATCGGTTTGACAGTCTGTTGTTAAAAAGTTTATTTATTAACTTACCAGTGAACTACATTACCCAAATGTAACTAAAGACTAAAACTAGATGCTGAATAGGAGAACATATTTTTTGATCTTTCGCGTTTTCTTCCCACATTGTATATTAACTATACCTACATACATGTTTGTACAAAATTAATTAAAACATGTAAAATAACAAACTAATCTAGTTTTAATTTCCGATGGAGTAAGTTTACTCGGTTCGTTTCCCATACTGATTTACGATTCCCTTATTCGTCGCCGTCACTAGAGAGTGGCCTACGCGCGTTCGAATGTAAATGTTCCTATTAGACCACTTTCTAAACTTATTACGTACACTACTGGACACCTGTCTACTAAGGTAATGATTCAATACTAGAGTAGGCACTGTTGCCGAACGCATTGAAATTCTTTTATATTTTTTCATATGTTTTTAAATACTACTTTTTATTTTATTGAAGTACTTTGCCGACGCATAAAAACTCTTTTCTATTTTTCCATTTTGTTTTTATGTTTACTTCTTTGTTTTATTGAAGATGCAATAGAACTTTTGTTTGTTTTTTTTTGATACTGTCTAACATTATTATCAATTCAAAAATGTTTGCAGTAGTAAGTTACACCTTCTTGGTGGGAAAATGAAGTTTAGTTCTATTTTCAATTTTTTTCCCATATTAATGTGAATTAATTGTGGATTATCTAAACGTGCATGAGTGCTGCTATATGAAACAAAACAATGAAACGTCACTTTAAAATTTAACACTGGCTAAATGTGCAAGCCGCACTAAGCTATTAAATAAGAAAAAAAGCTCTCGCGTTGTCGGCGTCGAGGCGTTACTTAACAAAATAATTTTACTGTACCTCATATTATAATCTGTCCACAAGAACACACGATTTCAAGTTGACCTCGCACTCTTTCAGTACTAAAGACACTGAGTAATTAAAATATTACGTACAACTACACCAATTCATTGTGCGATGACCTTATTCCACTTAATAATGAATTGTTAAGATAATAAGAACATAATAATACAACTTTTTGTTTGACACTCCTCGTTTCACCAAGGTGATAAATTATTGATATCACCAAGGTCTCTCTGAAGTCTGTAAAAAAAATGTTTTACTCAAAAATAAGTAGGTAATAAAACTCTAGGAAAGTTTTCCCAAGTTAGATAACTTTAAAAAAATAATTGTCTACAAAATTTGTTTTGTATTTGTTTGCTATGAATTCTATTGCATTTAAATTGTATATATTTTATCAATATACTACTTATAATAAAAATAAGCTGATAATACCAACGAAAAGTAACTAATACTTAATTGGGGTAACCAGAGTTAATAAAATGCACGCTATAATTATTTTAATTCAAAAGCAACCAACAAGTGGTACCCACCTAAAATGAAAAGCACAATTGTACATTCTTGAACAAATCCCAATTTAGAACCAAAAACCACTTTTGTCCAAAGCCGTTTCAATCAATTAGCAAATACACTTCGCACGAGATTAACTTGCGTAATTACACGAAACATGCGATTAAGATAAGGTTATCAGTGTAGCGATAAGTTAACGTAGCGTTACTACGGTTAACGTGAACTCGGGTTTGACTGCTCGCTGTACGACCACAAAATAAGGGGAGCCACAGAAGCCAGAAGAATTAAAGCAACTTGGGACATTATAAACCGTGAAACAGGTAAATTAAAACCACGGGATAATACTTTCACTATAAAAATAAACGACAACCTTGTGAATTCAGATTTGCAAATTGCAAATATTTTTGATGATTATTTTGTAAATGTACTTGTGCTGACAACCTCAAATTTAGATTCAACACCAGAAGCTGCACAAACATTACTCCAAAAATATGTACCAAAATGTTATGTTTCTTTTCAATTTAATTAAATTGATTCAATGGATATTATAAAATTATTTAAATCACTGAAAATTAAGAACACAAGTTATTTGTGGGGCATCTCTATAAAAGTCATTAAGATTATTATATATTCTATTGCACCATATATTGCTGAAATTTTTAATAACTGTGTGAATAAAGGTATCTTTCCCGATCTTATGAAGTTTAGAAAGGTCATACCTTTGTTCAAATCAGGAAACAAAGAAGACCCCAGTAACTATCGACCTATTTCAATACTAAGCTCTAAGTAAAATTTATGAAAAAGTTATATTGGAACAGTTGATATCGTATTTTAACATATACAACCTTTTACATAGTAAACAATATGGATTTACAAAGGGTCGTTCTAATTCTGATGCAGGTGTTGCTCTAATAAAACATATATTTGATGCCTGGGAGAAGTCTCAAAACGTCCTTGGAGTTTTTTGCGACTTGTCCAAGGCTTTCGATTGCGTTGAGCACAGGACTCTGGTGATGAAGCTACATTACTACGGTCTCAAAGATTACGCACTAAATTTAATCTAGTTGTGTCTCAGCTCTAGAACACAGACTGTCGATATTAATGGAACTAAATCATCTGGTTCTCATGTAAAAATGGGAGTTCCACAAGGGTCCCTTCTTGGTCCTTTTCTGTTTTTGTTTTATATTAATGACTTGCCATTCTTTGTAGAGAACTTCTGTGAAATCGTATTATTGCAGATGATACTTCACTTATTTTTAATGTAACTAGGTGTAAGAATAATTATGACGATGTAAACAAAGCTCTCTCGGATGTACTCGGTTGGTTTACTGTTAATAATTTGCAGCTTAACGCTAAAAAAACAAAATGTATTAATTTTAGACTCGTTTGTTCATTAAAAATTGAAGAAAGGCTTTGGCTGTGTGACACAGCCTGTGTCCCTATGTTTTGCTATTTTTATATAATCTCGTCAAATTTCGAAAAAAACAACGGAAAATCTGGCCTATTTTTAAGGGTTATTATTAAAGGTTCAAGTATTTTTTAATAATTAATTTATGAAAAAAAGGAAACATAGGGACACAGCCAAAGCCTTTCTTTAATTTTTAATGAAAAAATATAATTAAATCGGTCTAGTTTTTGAGGAGGGATCAGGGGACTACGAAACGTTGTACGTTGATTTTGTCTACTTTTCATACATATTTTTAAATTCAGTCGATCTTAGTATTTCCTCTTAAGCTTACCTTCTGTGGATCTCCTTATTTACCTCTCCTTCTCCTTATTTTATATGTACGACTGAGTAGGTCACATTGAGATACATTAATCAAAACCAATCAATTGAATTGACTTCGACTATTCAATTCAATTATTTCTTTTGCAAACATAAAGTGTCTTACAAATAAACAAAGAATAAGCTCCGAATATTTATTTCGTGTTTTGTTCCTGTCACGTAAACGTCATTTCAAATTAGAGTAAAAGAGACAAAATTCGGAATAACTATTCGGAGCTTATTCTCTGTTTATTTGTAAGACTATTAACTGCCGTACCAATTAAGTTTTAATGACAATTAAATGTCTTTCCTTCACTATTTAGCATTATACTTAAGAAAGTGACAGCAAGAGACTTAATTGTCATTAAAACTTAATTGACGTCTGAGTACGGCAGTAAGTGATGTCAGGGACTAATAGCAATGTCAATCAATACATATACGTAATTATACGTAATTAAAATGAGTCGACAAATTAGAATCTCATCAGATATTCAAACTTTAAAGGCTGATCACCCAAGTACCTAACCATTCCTATATTTCATTAACCGATAACTGTAAATACAAAAACAAAATAACGAGCCTTTCAGTAGTCGCATAATTATGATGTATATAACATTTGACATCTCACCTTAGTAATAAGCAATTTTAACATTATATTCTGAAAATTATCAATGATCTGCACTTTATTGAGACATATCATCAGTAAATAATTATTAATATACCTAGCTTAAAAGTCTATTACCTCAGAATAATAACTAAATCCCGAAACCGGACTAAAATAGCACAGGTGTCACCAGATTTGTGACGTCATATTTGAGGTAATGTAGTGAGTGACTTTATATAGGACTCAAGATTTTTTTGATCACCGATTATCTGATGACCGTTTGACTTAACAATACAAAAAATAAAAACTAAGTGTCAACCATTTGTTGCACTCCAACCTCCTTTTCTAGCCATAAGATAGAACGGAACTAAACATAGTTGCACGATTTTTGTTTTAGCCATCCTTCTATAGCTTTAGTTATTGTTCTGAGTCTATTACACACGAAATGAATGAAATCTATATTACAATATAAAATAGAATATATTTTTGTACAAATCATAAAGAGAATGCAGTAAATACTCATTAGAAGACATTAAAATTTGCCATATCAAAATGATGACACAATATGTCACTTAAAATAATAATATATCTTGTTCTATCGATTTTAAATTTGCGCGCGCTTCCGACTTTGTATATTTTTTTACAAATCAATGCAGTAAATACTCAAATACTCATTAGAAGACATGTCACACTGCTATCCTATCCTGCCGCGCAAGTTTCGAGAAAATAGATCGTAATGTCAGCATTTCAAATACAATCACAAACACAGTAAGTTGTATATACTTACTGCGCCCATAAATTGATAAAAATTAGACTAAAGAGGTTTTGAATGCATTCACAAAATATACGTAGTACCTAATAGAAACTCTATGAAAATCTATCTCACTTTTTGTTTAGCAATCTCAATCTACTTTGGAAAATATGTATGAGCCGTCCTCAATCCAGATTACAGTTACATTTATGGCGGTAATAAAACCTTTATCGTGACGTCACAGTAATCATAATAAGTACGTGAAGAGGAGCACGTTGTATTAACAGTAGAGTTTGTAATGAGGTTATCGTAGTTGTTTGTTTCGCTTGATTACTTCATATGAATGGGCTCCTCAGGGTTGGCGCGTACTAACCTAAAGTGAAGTACCTGACTGTAATCAAATTAAATGGGGAGGGCAGTTTACAACTGAAGATTTAGTCGATTTAGTCGTATTTAGTATTTTAGGTCGGCAACCCTAATAGGGAATTCACAACAACAACAATTAAGTCCAGAACATACATTATTTGACGACCTCCTTGGTCGAGTGGTTTGTACACCGGTTTTCATGGTATCGCCATCTCTGAGATCTCGGGTTCGATCCCCGGTCGGGTCAATTTAGACATTATTGTTTTTCTAAATTGTCTCGAGTCTGGGTGTTTTCTATGTATCATAAGTATGTATTTAAGTATTTTAAGTATGTTTATCCGTTGTCTAGTATCCATATAACGAGTTTCATAACGAAGCTTCTCTTGAGCTAGATAAATGGTGTGAGTGTAGGAAAGTTTATTATTTATTATTATTAAACGTATAAATGAAAATACGTCACAATTCTTCAAAACATTAAACAATTTTTTATTTGAAATAAGCATGCATTTCTTTAACCTAAAAAGTTGTTAATAAACACTCAACCGACGACGACGGAAAATAGTGACGTCATAGTTTCCGTTACCATACAATTTCTATTGAAAAAATAGTTATGACAGCTGCTAAAATGTTTCTCTATTATTGACATAATAGTCAACTACCCAATTGTCGCAAGCGCAAGCATGTGCTCGCCGGCTTAGTAACATTGAAACAAATCAAAAGAATGGATCCGCGTTTTTGGTAGGCAATCATTTCATCATAATTCTTATTTCAAAATAAGTAATATCATGTAACTAACATAGAATAAGTTAATACTAACACATTATGAGTCTTAGTCACTTTATTAAATAAATACTCTATTCTATTCTATTGGTGCCTTCCAAATCTTGAAGTTAAACCGCACTTACAGTGATAAACGTTTACGTTTTCGAATTAATCATACCTTAGAGTTAATATTAAAGATCTGTCAATCTTTTTAAGACGTTTAAACCAAAACTTTGTCTGCGTCATACTTTAATGTCAACAATCAATGAACCTGGGGGGTAACCACGAGCTCTTATAGCAGTATTATGGCAGGTGTGAAAACGAGACGCGTGTAGCGTCGAATATACTCGCGTCTCTTTTACACAACTGCAATAATACTGCTATAAGAGCTCATAGTCAGGGGGCTGAAATCATTTTGTTAAAATATTCAACAGAATATTTGTAAGTACGTATAAAGTAGGTTTTCAATATCGGCTTAAGTCCACAGCTTTTAGGTACATCGTTTTCTTATTGTGCAATAAAAAATAAATAAATGTTCCTACTAACGAAGTATAGTGAATTTGTGTTTCTCAGATCAACCAATAGTTCCAAGCAAGTCCAACAAAATGCTTGCAATGACAATTATCAGCGTGCCCAAGTAGGCTTATAAAGTCCTACAGTTCTAAGAAGTAGGTCAAGATAAAGTGGCGCGACACCTGAACCACAAAACAAATTAACCCCAGAAGGTAAGCTTAAGAGGAAATACTAAGGTCGACTGAATTGAAAAATATGTATGAAAAGTAGACAAAATCAACGTTTTGTAGTCCCCTGATTTGTCCTCCAAAACTGGACCGATTTAATTACTTTTTTCATTAAAAATTCAAGAAAGGCTTTGGCTGTGTCCCTATGTTTTGCTTTTTTTATATTATCTCGTCAAATTTTGGAAACACAGCGGAAAATCTGACCATCAGGTCAGGTCAGGTCAGGTCATGGTCATGGTCACTCTAATATTATAAATGCGAAAGTTTGTGTTAATGCATGTGTGTGTATTTGTTGCTTCTTCACGCTGCAACGGATGGATGGATTTGGATAAAATTCGGCATACAGATAGTTTATAACCTGGATTAAAACATTCCTACGGGAACAGGAACCACACGGGTGAAACCGCGAGCAGCCGCTAGTCATTAATGAAAAAAAAACCATAGGGACACATCCAAAGCCTTCCTTTAATTTTTAATAATAAAAGTAATTAAATCGGTCCAGTTTTGGAGGAGATATCAGGGGACTAAGAAACGTTGATTTTGTCTACTTTTATATTTTTCAATTCAGTCGACCTTAGTGCTTCCTCTTAATATGAGTACACACGGCGGCCGATCAACCTACCCAAAACTGTCAAACTTCTACAATCAATTTTGAACTTTATTGTTTGGTTATAAGGATCACCCTACTACACACTACTGTAAAGTTTATACTGACACCCCCCACCAACCTTACGGTTATAAAGTTAGGTGTCAGACATAAGGATGTCTGACACCTAACTTTATAACCGTAAGGTTGGTACCTGACGTAGGGTCCCTTGTGCTTGCGTAAGGACGCAAGCACAAGGGACCCTACGTCAGGTCATAACGCCAGATCAGAACACGTCGGTACGCATCCTTCATCCAGTACTTTTAAGACTAGTGTCTCGAGCTATATACGAGGTCATAAGGATCAATATTCATTGAAGAAAGGAGACCCGGCGTTTTATGCTTAAGTTGTATACTTTTTTAATTTTTTTTTATTTGTAATTCAATAATATCTGGCAATATCTGTCAAGAAATAACAGTTATAATGCGAATGACGGTTGACTGACTGACTGCCGTGACGACATTGTTGACATTTCACTTTTTTAAAAGCAAAAGAATTATGGTTTATGCAGCCACGTTAGACATTTTTAAAGTAATATGTGTGCCTTTTGAAGACTCAGTGTTTCCATATTAAAAAATGTTAATAATTAAATAACTCTTATCTGCGATTCGATAAAAATACGTCAAAACTTGGTTTAGGTAGCAAATAATATTAGCTTTACTATAAGACCAAATTCTATTGTATACAAGTTTAGCATTTTTTCTAAGCAAAGTGCTGGTTCTCCTTTTACAGGTTTGGGTAGGTTGATCTGCCGCCGTGTGTACGTACCGCGCTCGAGCAACGCACACATAGAGTCCTTGCACGGACACGTATCTCGGAACAGTGCAGCAGATTACTTACTTATTTTTATTAGCGAAAAAGCAACCAGTTGTTAACTGCACAATTGCAACGCGACTGCTCTAGCAGCAGTTGATAAATTGGTATAACGGACACAAATCTTTGCACATTTTAAGGCGACGCATTGGAAATTTACGTGGCCCCCGCCACGTAAATTTACAATGCGTCGCCTTAAAATGTCGCCACGTAAATGAAATTTACGTGGCGGGGATCTTGATTTTTCCCAACAATTACAAAACATATGAAAGTGATATTTGATGACATGATTTTCCATTTAATTAACTTCATTTTGTTAGTTGCAGAAACACGATTTGTCAACTTTTATAACAGTGAAAAAAATATCAAAGTAACCTCTTTTAAAACATAGATTTGCATTTTACAGGCTAACCAGACCGATTTAAGCATCTTAATTTTCGTAGTAGATTAGTCTTCAAAATTGTAGGTAATTTTTTTAAATAATTTATAGTAAAAAAACAGTTTTTCTGATAATACGGGGCGCAAACGCTCGTATCAAAACGTATGAGATTTATTGTTTAGCGGTGCGTCGCCTTAATCGCAATTGCACTTAGCGGGCGATCGTAGCTGTTGCGCGACTCTTTGCCTGTGAGCTTACTTTCTGCTCTCTTCATATTTTGTGCCTGAACTGAATGTTCAGATGTGGTTCACAGAAGCGGTGCAGGGAACAGGACACCGCTACTGCTGCAATTGGTAGAACTCTCGCCGCGATTACGACCGTTTTGATGAACTATGGGAATGTGGATAGGACTTTAAGATGGTACCCGGTAGCCGGTAAAGGTAACTACTAGAACTGTGAGTATTAGTATATAGATAGGTACTGCGAATCAAGTATGGCATAATGACCTTGAAGTTTGACGACCTTGTACACCGGTTTTCATGGTGTCGCTATCTCTGAGGTCCCGGGTTTGATCCCTGGTCGGGTCAATTTAGAAATTATTGTTTTTCTAAATTGTCTTGGGTCTGGGTGTTTTCTATGTATAATAAGTATGTTTTTAAGTATTTTAAGTATGTTTATCCGTTGTCTAGTAACCATTTAACGAGTTTCATAACGAAGCTTCTCTTGGGCTAGATAATTAGTGTGAGTGTAGAAAAGTTTTTTATTTTATTTAATTATCTCGTTTATTACCAGTGCTTATTGCGAGTTTTATTCGCCATTTTGTTTAGCGTTGACAACTATGAAACAGCGCTCGCAGTCTATCTGCATACAAGCAAAAGGGATGCAAATGGTGCGTGATCCACTATGATTAGACAGTAAATTCAAAAAAGTGTCAGCCGATATCAGTTCAGTTCAGTATTGTCAGTAAATTCGATTATTTAAAATCTAGATGTTTTATTATAAAAATAATACATTAGCGTTTCTCTTCTAAGTACCTACATTTAATTTATTTGACGTAAGTAGTAATACCTAGTAGATAGTAGTAAATTAAAAGATATTAATGCATTATGCATTTTGGAAACAACAACATTTTGGCACTATTCTCTGTAAGTACATGTCTTTTTGTACGTATTAGGTCCTTACCTATGAAATTGCCGTTTTGTATGAAGATTATTTTTTTATTATATTTTTCATACTAACATTTTTTAAACTTTCTTAGCATCTATTTATGTAAACACTATAAAAATTGTAGAGTAGTGTGTTTGTTTCACTAGCTAAATATAGCAGACATTAAAAAGAAAAAAAAATAAGTCCCTTCAAAGCTACAATGTAACAAAAGGTCAATTCCGCGAATAAAAAAATAAGTAATTTTAAAAAAAGAATTGGGCGATAAAGACACAAAATGAATAATCATTGTTATTACTGAAGCCTAAGTAAAATAATCCTAATTAAAGGTGTACAATAATATTAACAACAGGTATTGACTTTTAGAAGTAATACACCTATTTAGTAAGTGAGAAAAAAACGGCAATTTCATATTTTCATTTTTATTTTTATCTATATTTATATTTTCATTTTCATTTTTATTTTATTTAATTTTCAGTTTCATTTCACTTCCTAGAAACGGTACGCCTCAAATAATATGTTATTCCGTAGAATTAATAAACCAAATATAAATAGTTACTAGTTGTTACTAGTTAGGCACCGTCCTTGTAGTAATGAAAAGAAAAGATTTGTACTCGTACTTTACCACTTCGGTCACGATTACACAGGTGTTTTCAACGTAGGTAGGTATAACGTAAGTGGAACGGACGGCTGCTATATGTTTATGGAAAAATCTATTCCAGTACTACGCCAAACTACGATAATACGAACATGTCTATTAAGAAGCTAAAATAGATACAAAATAATATATATACAGGGCGTCCCACGGCCATGCCACATGGAGGGAAAGTACCTTAATTATTGTAGATGGAAAATTTTACTGAAAGAAGACTTTATTTTAATTTTAAAAACAATTTAAACTGCATTCATACATTTTTAAATAATTGCGTGTTTGAACCGGGAATCGAACTCGCTACACGAGAAAAAAATCATCCTGCAGTTTTATCATACAGATCGGAAGGCTTCATCATAAGGATTATTTTTCGCTAAATAACATAGCATCAGAAATAAAAGGAAGACCATGAATTTTAACATTTAATGTAAAATTATGTTCAGAAAAATGAAAAGCTGGCATTGTCTTAAGGATGGACAAAACTGTTGCATACAATCAGGTACCTACTATTCTCTTTATTATTTTATTTCAAGTAGATACTCATTAGTAATAGGTACTTTAAAATTAATCTTAGTTTATGTCCTTACAACAATGTCAGCTTTTCATTTTTCTGAACATAATTTTACATTAAATGTTTAAATTCATGGTCTTCCTTTTATTTTTGATGCTATGTTATGTAGCAAAAAATAATCCTTATGATGAAGCCTTCCGATCGGTATGATAAAACTACGGGTTGATTTTTTTCTCGTGTACCGGGTTCGATTTCCGGTTCAACCAGGCAATTATTTAAAAATGTATAAATGCAGTTTAAATTGTTTTTAAAATTAAAATAAAGTCTTCTTTCAGTAAAATGTTTCATCTACAATAATTAAGGTACTTTCCCTCCATGTGGCATGGCCGTGGGACGCCCTGTATTATAGTGGTTAACGCGCCCGGTCTGCGAATGATAAGGTTAAGGAGCAACTCGATGGCACAGTGATTAACGCCTCCGGTTTGTGATTGCTAAGGTTCAGCAACTTTCGCAAAGGCCGGTCATCGGATGGGTGACCAAAAATTTGTCATCGCGAGCTCCTCCTTGCTTCGGAAAGCACGTGAAGCCGTTGGTCCCGGCTGCATTTGCAGTAGCAGTAGCTGCATAGAATCTTAACTATTTTGTTTTAAAGGACCTTGAAGTTTGAATGTTTTATTTTAATACAATGATGTGCACAATTCAATATTTGTAAGTTTGCAATCATCGGTTGCAAACTTAAAATAATAATAATAATAATAAGGCAGTACTCCTTGACACGGCACGTATTGTCAGGAGGTTCCTCACAAGGCTGCAAGCCCTGACTAAAATATTGTAAAAATCTAGTTTTAAGAAAGAAAATAAATATAGAGTATAATAATAATAATAATAAATGTTTCCCACACTCACACCAATTATCTAGTCCCAAGAAAAGCTTCCTTAAGAAACTCGAGAAATAGTTAACTAGACAACGGATAAACATACTTAATATACTTAAATACATACTTATTATACATATGAAACACCCAGACCCGAAACAATTTAGAAAAACAGGTATTTCTAAATTGATCCGACCGGGGATCGAACCCGGGGCCTCAAAGATGGCGACACCATGAAAACCGGTGTTCAAGCCACTCGACCAAGGAGGTCGTCATATAAATAAGATTGTATTGTTTTCTAAAGCTTACGCGATCACTACACATTGAAATGAAATAACTTTTAGGGATCTACTTGCGTTTATTACGTTCTACGTTATAATACTTACTAGGGCCCGTGGTCACAGGGAGACTGCATCTCTGTGACCACGGCCCCTGCAAAGGGTTCGAAACGTCTGGATAAACATTAAATAAGTAATGTGTAAAATAAACGCGAGTAGATCCGTAAAAGTTGTTTTATTTCAAAATAAGATTAGCTAACTTTTACCTGCCTATCATTTATTTTTTAATTCCTTCTTATTTCTAATTTAAATAACATTTAGGGTGCAAACGTTCCTAATGTATTGGCAAAGGCAAATCATTCTTAAGTTACCTTTTACCTTTTCTAAGAAACATTGTAAAATAACTATTAATGTTTGTATGCGAATAAAAGTCATTCAACCTTAACAGGTGCCTATTTTATATTGTAAAATTGCAGTAACGTAATAAGAGCACTAGTTTCAATGCAACAACGACTCATAAAGAGCGTACTTAATCGAAGATTATGCGGGCGTTTACGACGCAAGTTTTAAAACACAAAACATTCACACGACTATCCATTACCGACAAGGTATTTGAAAACAATAATGTTTTTTATACTAACAGTCTATCTATTCAAGCCACTTGTACAAACTAGGGAATCACAAATTGGTTTAAAAGTAATTGAAGCAATGTTCTTAGGTATTCGTATTAGAACGCTATTACATTAACCTTTTTGTACTAGATTAGACAGGAAATTAAACCTGCAATAAGGAATACTAAATATTAATGGAGCAGTTTTTCTATATACCTTTACGCAATGATATTATGTAAGTTATAAACAAGTACCTAAAACCGTAAAGAAAAGGAATAGATACCTACTACGTTAAGCTACACGCTAACAATGCAATGCAACAAAGACAATATTGCAGACAGATCCTAAAAAAGTTGGCACAAAATAAACCTTTTTTTTAAAGAAAAAAAGAAAACACAAAAACGCAAGAAGATGACAGACATTGCACTACAAAGAAACATAGAAGGTGAGGAGAAAAAAAAAAGAAAAAAAAGCAACGGTAACACAAAAAAGGTCGAAACACTCGAAAGAGCTGCAATTCCCTAATTCGGTATTAGGGCAGTCGAACGGAAGACATTAGCTAGCATTAAAAGCTTCTGATCGTACCGCAAGCAATATTGCGATGGTGCACTCAAAATAATTATAAAAACAGTGAACGTTCGCTCACCTGCCGATAACCAGACAGCAAAACAACGTTGTATTAAATGCTAAATATCAACTGCATAGTTTGATGTTGTACGCTTGATTAACCGTTTGCATAACCATTTAAAGTTGTAAGTTTAAATGTAAATGTACTATGTTTCTTAAACCTACGGCTAAGAATCATGATGAGAAACCGGAGCTAGTAATCGTGAGGCAACCATTATCAGTGTTTCTTTGAATATTATATTAAGGAATATTATCTTACAATTTAGTATCAAGTATATTTGCACGCCTCTTCATTGCTGGAAAATACACTATATGTAATTGTTTATGTTAAATCTGTTAAAAGTTAAAACCCAAATACTTCATACCTTATCACTATCAGCTACAGAATTATTGTTTAAACACTCTTTGTTGGAATAAATGAAGACGCAACATTACTCTCTTAAAACTTGTAAATAGAGACTTCACACAAATATAATAATATAACCCGATGTTTGAAAAACTGCCGGCTTCAAGCGTGCAACATCATAAATCATCAAAAAGGTTGGTTTGTAAGACAAATTTTCGAACATATGGCATGCAGCTGTAGTCTGTAGTTTCGGTGCACCAAATAATTTATTAAAAATTTTGGACACACTAACAAAAACAACGTCTAAGATGAAGAGACAAAGGTTAGCTACTAGTATGTTCTGCCTAATTTACCAATTACCAATAAGAGTTTGGTTATAATATTTTTATCTTTTAAAAGACAATAAATATTTTATTATTTAAGCCGTTCTTTCTTTTGCTTTTATATTTTATCAGTCTCCAATCTCCATGTCAACAGCGTTATTTGAGTACTTACAAGTGAGCCAACACTACTTTCGTTATTACTATGTTAATAAAAAAATATAACGCAGGTTTTACCTAATTTAAGAGTAGTGAGAATGTGACTATTTGAAATAGACATTCTGCTATACCGACCATCTGAGAGTTGGACGTTTTGCTACATGGACTTTTTCCTAATTAGGCTTATTGCTGACGTTTCGCGCTGTGTTGGACGTTTTGCTGCTTAGACCTTCTGATCGTAAGGCGTAGGCAATGATACAAGTTGTATAGCGTAATGTTTTCTTAAAACAAATCCGTAGATACGAGTAGGTACCTAGTTTCCTGATCTAATTCGTTGGGTATTCGATTGTGAGCAAACCATGTAGGTATTACCCAATCAAAAAGTTCAATCATAGTTTAAAGCGACCCAAGATGGCGGGCGTGCCTGTAACTGAAACAATACCCAAATACACTGCACTAAATTCGGCAACAAGCCTGATAAATCAATCTGTTTACATTTACTTGCGTCTCGTTCGTGGCGCCAACTCAGCCCCACCGAATACGTCGAAAGTGCATTACTCAGTCACCGTTCTAACCCTATATTTAATACGCAACTATAAATAGATAATTATAAGTCTACAGCATTACAATATGATATGTCTGAGTGACGTTATGACGCTATCAAACTCTGAGCTAAACAAACATGCAGAGAAATGTAAGATACCTTGTGATCCTGATAATAGTATGTCATGTAACATAATACTGTTGAAGATGTGTCCACATAATTAAGTGTATAAACACACGTGGATTAAAGACGAACGGATGCATTAGACTTATCAGATTTCTAACACTCCTTATGTTAGATATGAAAATTGTTATGTTTCAGATTGCAATATTTGAGACCGCTAATGCTAACAAGATGAATTTTATCATTAATGAAACACTACAAAAGATGTGCGGAAAATAATCTAAAATTACGAAGTCATATCATTTTAAATTCCTAAAATACCTAAGTTATATGCAGAGAATTTAACGAGATTTGAAGTCATTGAATAAGTAGCTTTGCAAAACATATAATTGAAGTTCTTTGTTTGTCCTAAATAAATGTCTTTTCTTCTTTTTTTCTTCTTCTTCTATTACCTACTATTATTTTTAACTTTAAGATGCAGTCGAACCATGCATGAATGTAAGGCTATGGCCACATATGGCAGAATAACAGAATTTGTGGGTCTCCTGCAATCACTGAGCCATAGACCCTTTTGACTCTAATCTGTACTCTGATTTGATGTGTACCTACTGTGTTTTTTATTAGAGGCAAATAAAATTATGTATTATTGTTATATAAGTTCTCCACTCATCCGTTTGCGATAAAGCTATGGTAAGCTGTACGCATTGGTAAAACCATCACAAGGGATACGGACGGCAGGCGAAGTCGGGCACACCGCTAGGCTTAATATACGAGTATTTTTACTTGCTGTAATCATCTAAAACTAGAAGGCTGACATCTTTAGGCTATTGTGTAAGTACCACTGCTCGATTAGCATAATTTTACGCTCAGCAGTCGTTGAAAAAAAGGCAAAGACGTTTCGGTCACTGATTCTTAGGATAATTTTACTCAACAAATGTACGGAGACACTTTTCTTTGTTGTCTTAACTGACGCTTATCAACTATGTTCTTTTTTAAACAGTTAAGTACTTTATTACTTTGGTTTTCTGAAGCCTTAATTAACTGGATGTAAGAGCAAAAATCTTGATATTTTTATCGTTTCTTTAATTCATCATTTGCTTGCCTTGTTCCCAATCTCGTTTAGGGTTGGCGCAATGGCCAACGTTTTCTTCTTCCAGTCTCGTCGGTTAACCGTCATCTCAACATTTATACTTTTTTCTATCATCATCTTTGACGCAGTCTATAACCACCAACATCCACCCTTTCTTTGGTCTTCCTTGTCCTATATACGCTTATCGCTTAACTTTCAAGCTTATCGCTTCTCCCGCCACATTTTGGTCTCTACATTAATAACATCATAATTCTACAAGACAATATTTCGCAGTACGTGGTATTTTTTAATTTACTCTTTTGGCTTCAACGATTTTTATTTCTCGGAATCCAGGAAACGACATTCTGTCATAAAGTGCGTGTAACTATTGCAATGCATGTTACGACTCAGCAAAACAACATTATTATGGGCAACAGAGAGTCATAAATCAGTCGCAGTCCGCAGACGGTGATTGGTTGGTATGGGCCGCACGTCTAGCCAGCAAGAAACGAAACAATTGGTTTTATTGATGACTGACGTTGCCAATGCCAAGGCTTTGTTACGGTTGTAGAATCCGAGATGAGGGATACTCTACACGTCATACGCATCCTGGGCACCAGTTGTTTTACGTTTTAAAATGAAACAATTAGCGTTACTTAATTGTTTTTTAATTGTTGTTACGCATTTACAATGAATTGTCACATGAAAAAAGGCAACTGAGGCAAGTAATTTTTTTACAAGAGCTGTTTTTAGTTTTAATTCAGGTATTTAATTCATGTCGGTGATATTCATTTATTTATTGCCTACTTTTGTTAATCGTACTGTGTAGACATTGTAGACATAGATTGGAGTTATAATTAGAGCTTTTTCAAGTAATGTTTAACTTAATGTAAAGTGTAGTGGTTTGTAAATAGCTTAATATAGTAAGTCGTAAGTAAATTGTAAATAGTTAAACAAACTGTTGATCTTTCTATTAAATTAATACATTTTCTATTGTAGATATAACTCTGTTCTGTGTATCAATGAAAAAAAAATGTTCAGAAACCAATTCGTGTTGACACTTACAACATAAGTATGCCTACTATTGAGATTGCATTTCTCATGAAGCGCCCTGTTTATTTCATTTTCATTGTATCAATTCCGACTTGGTTATTCGAAGCATGCCTCTATATATTGTCGTGGAGCGATATATTTACGTCAAACAGTTAATAGCCTATCTCATTATTTCAGTGCACGTCTATAGTACAGCTAAGGACGTACGAAAGGTGAGGACGTCCGAGTATCCCATAGATGATTGTGCCATTCCAATGCAAAACCACGAATATGCAAATGCATCATACAAATGTGTATAATAGATACGTGGAGGTACTTAACGAATGCCGCGTTTGATTGTGTATTGCTGTAACCGTTTGATGGTAAATGGGGCATTAACTTAAATTGACAAGTAATTTGTTAAATTAGAAAATTGGTTGTGTTCAATTGAATATATCAATGAGAAAGGACAATACGTATACCTATAGACTCTTAGATATTATACCTACTTATTGTAGGTATTATAGTGGTTTTAGCGAGAAAATTATGTAGAGCTTATGTCGTGATAGTACTATATTGAAACAAATGAGAAACATTTGACATAAAAAATATAGTACTTACCTATACTTAAATTAATGTTTCAAAATATGAAATGTATAACTAACTTAAATATATTTTTGATAATACCCACAAACTGGGAATAACAGAGAACTCGTATGGTAGAGTAAAGGTTTTATCCAACTCTAAAAGTTACAATACTAATTGGTAAAATACAAAAGACATCGTAAAGTTCCACCGAAAGTTCCGAAGAGAATCTCTCCCCGACTTTCACGCAACATGCAATCACTATTATTAGAAGCGCCACAAAAAAGTTTTAAAATAAAGACCAAAAATCACGTACAAATCTTAGCTGCACACCGGCGTAGTCACATGGCTCGCCCGTCGTCGGTAAGCCAACAATTCCAGTTTTCTGTTTGTGCACTGAAAAATCACAACAACGTCACTTTATAAACACCACTGTATGAGCGTTTTGTTACGTTTACGTTTTGTTATTGCTGCGCGGCGCGGTCGTGCGATGCGGACGCGTGCGCGACTCCGATTAAGAGCTGAGTGAGACTCGAGACCGCATACATGGGTACGGGGTTCGGTGTTTTTGAATAGGACGCCGCCTGGCGCGGCTTTGGTTGACAGCTTCATCTTCTGGTGGCCTACTCCCACCACTCGGTCGGCCCTTCGACGATAGGGCGGCCATAAAGTTCTACTTGTTTGGGACTGTCTTGGCGGGAAACGTGAATGAGAGCGCTCGGTGTGTTTTTACGGTAATGCACTTTTGTGCGTGTTTTACGAATATTGAAATAATTTACATCTAACGTCAAGGTTAAGCAATCTAAGTAAAAGCTCGATTAATACTCGATGGGGAAGTCCGACAATAATAAATTGGTAATAATAGATACTTACCCATTAATTGTAAAGAAACAAGACGTAGGTAGAATTTAATTGAAAACCCATAACAGAACCCTTGTGTAAATTTGATTTGGGTACCAAAATACTGATATTTTGCTTTTGGAAAAGTCAACCGTCAAAATATTTTAACATTATATTCTTGTTAACTGATCAGTGTGCTGTTCAAAAGTCTTCCAGCTCGAAACCTACATACCATTTTGATGGTGACTGCAACTATAATATATTACAGCTGGCACCCAAGGTGGTTGTTGAGTGAATCTATTGTAAATACTAACTATTTAACATTATTATTTGCACGTTTATTTAAAATTATCTTTTTATTAAAAATTTCGCCACATTTGATTTAGAAATAATACCAAAGAGATCGTAGCAATTACATTTTTTAAAGTAAAAGTCAAAAATTAATATAAAATTTATTATTTAATTTAAAATTTATTTATTCTAATTAACTTATTAGATACACATTTTTAAATCGGCTAAAAAAAAAGGTTTGTGTACCTACTACTTATTTATCATGGCATGTTTTATGTGGGCAAATAAACTGTAAAGATCTGGCTAAAGTAATAATGAGAACCACTACTCTTGTAGTTAGTTATCAGGTACAAATATCTCAAAAAATGTACCTACAGCTAAATAAGGTCCAATAAATAACACTACGGCTTGGCTACCTTAAGAATTGGGGATAAACGCGCTTGAACGTTGAACTGAATAGACTTGTTGCATTTTATTTTTTATTTTATTGGACCGGTCCGGACTGTTTTCGCCCCGGCCACATCTCTATTTGGTATAAGACTGATGGTTGGCGCTTGGCAATTGAGTTTGCGTGAACGGCGAACTTAACTCGATAATGAGTTATTTAAATAAAAAAATTAACTGGAATGAAATCACTACTTATGTACGTTAGTAATAACTAGTTTATCGAAAAATATAAATAATTAGCAAAGAGTAAACAAAACGCGCTAAATCTCCTTAGTTTGAAACCTTTTTAGAAAACTTTTATTTATTTTATGGTTTATGGTTTAATCTCAGGGTTTAATCCACGGAATAGATAAATAAGGTTTAACTGTTCTGTGGTTTAATCTCATTATGACTCAGAACAATAACTAATTATGAATTAGGTACAAATAAATTCACTTATTTTGGTATTCTAATTCAAATTCTACTGTTTAGTATTTAGTTGTCAATTAACATTCACATCGAATTTACTATATTGCGGAACACCTACCCCTACCTGTAGAATTTTCAAGTATTTTATATTTTTTAGCAGACAGTTTCATATTATTATATATAGGTACCGTACCAAACTATACCATTAATAATAATTAATAATACCCCTATTTTTTAATATTTTTAAATGTTAATTTATATGAGAAAAAATAAATAAAGGCAATAATAATTTTATTGTTCAACAACATCACACAGTATACAACAGTAATATAAATAGGTACCAAAATAAAGTATGACTCTGCTGCCTACTAGGTTAGGAAGACCTATGCGTTAGTAGGTACTAACAATATCATGTAACAATAATTAATAGGATATTTCTATGAGAAATAGACAACTTCATGTTCTCATGTTCTCGAGTTGGTCACGAAATATAACACATTTCAATTATTATTTTTTTAGCTTTTTAATTTGAAATGAGCAGAGAGAGTTTGCTAATTGCCTCTCGGTATTTTCAGCTTTACCCGGCCTTTTTGTGAGCGGCGAGAAACTTAAAGGGTTCCTCAAGCCGTTTGAAACGAAGCACCTTCGGAGACCTTCTAGAGGGAACGGCATCACGCACAGTGCGTGTCCCCGTGCTCTCCTCAATTCTCCGAGCGGTTCGGATCGGATCGGAACTTTTCAAATAGGTACCTAAGTGTTATGGTACACGTCAAGATGACAAAGATTACTAAAATTAACAATGCCAATTGTAACTGTTTCATTTAACTTTAGTTATTTTTCTGAGGTTTCATTGTATTTCGTCAAAAACAACAAAAACTTTTGAAATCAATCATAACTTTAGTTTCCTTGCCTTGTAATTTGTAGTTTTTAAACTCTTGTGAATTGCCGTAGGAATGAGTTTTTTTTTATTGACAATTTACTCTGTGGTCAAGTGCTGGTCTCAGACTCTGAGGTCCCGGGTTCGATTCTCAGCAGGGAGTACACATTTCGTCGGTTTAATCGGTTAGTGGTAGAGCTTGCTAAAGTCCTACTGTTTCTCTGGTATGGTAGCTACCATATTATCTAAGTTTGTCGCCATAACAATAATGTTAGTGGCATTGTTGAGTTCCGCTAGAGATAAGATAACCAGTTCCTGTGTAGTTGAGAATTAACGAGAGAAGTGGCTTCCACCTTCGGCCTTATCACTATCATCAAAAGTGATAATCTCTGGTCAGCTTAAATACAAGCTAATGGGTACCACATTGCAAAATAATTAAAAGTAAGTACCTACTATTTCATCAGGGATAGTATAGGTTCCAATTAGTATAATTCTTCCTTTCTTCAAGAGAAGCAAATAAAAATACTTTTAATATCTTGTGTAGTAGTAAAGAAAGATAAATGATAGACGCTACTTTTTCTTTTAAAAAATAATGGCAGTACTAAAACATATAGTAATAGAAACCACAATTTATTTTTATATTTAGTAATTACAAATTTGCTTAAGAGCGTTTACGCCGCACACTAGCGCCGCCAATGAAAAAAAAACATATCTAGTAATTAGAGATAGAAAATCAAATTATGCTCAACAAACTTTCTGAATGAAGTAATTTAGCATTTTTACGTCACCTAATGAACACCTGACATGTTATGGTTTAGTTAAATATGGCGTTATAGTTAAAAGTGGCCGTAACGTCTTATTATGTGAGATGTTCATAGGTGACGTAAAAATGTTAAATTACTTCATTCAAATAGTTTGTTGAGCATAATTTGATTTTCTATCTCTAAGGCTTGGCTGGATAAGATCTTTTGGATGTAGAGATAAGTACCCCATCTTTGTACGTCCTTTTCTGTTATTTATCAAGTGCAACAAAGAGTTTATTAACACAGGAAGAAACTGACCTTCCGTCAGCATTTACTTCGTATAGATTACATAAATGACGACCTCCTTGGTCGAGTGGCTTGCACACCGGTTTTCATGGTGTCGCCATCTGAGGTCCCGGGTTCGATTTTAGAAATTATTGTTTTTCTAAATTGTCTCGGGTCTGGGTGTTTTCTATGTATAATAAATATGTATTTAAGTATTTTAAGTATGTTTATCCGTTGTCTAGTAACCATTTAACGAGTTTCATAGAGGCTATTGGGCTAGATAATTGGTGTGAGTGTAGGAAAAATTTATTTAAAATTTATTTATTTATTTATTTATTTATAAATACGGAGAGAACATCACCCGGACTATAGGTACTAAGCACTTCAAGAATATCTTTTTTATATACCTCCTGCATCATTTAAGGGGCTACGCAAACGTAGACCCATTTGTGGTCGACACGGGACACCAACACCACATAAAACTGCAGTTGCATGCAGTGTCTGGCAACGGCAGTATCTTGTAATATTTGCAAGTTGTCGCCAGAAACACGCTGCTTGAATGTTGTACAATTTGTGCCCTTGCTGGGTTCTTGAGTGAACTGATGTTTAGTTATAAGATCTATTGTACCTACACCAAAAATAGCAAATAAAAAATATGAATTTTGCATTTTGAATCCTCGTATTCGTTATCCATCCATCCATCAGGAATGGTGATTATAGCACGCACTATAGGCACTAGCGTTTTCTGTACCGATCCGATCCGAACCCTTCGGAGAATCTAGTAGGGCACGGGGACACGCACTAGTGCGTGATACCGTTCCCTCTAGAAAACCTGCGAAGGTGATTCGTTTCACACGGCTTGAGGAACCCTTTAAGTTTCTAGTTGCCCCCAAACAAACCCCTTCGAGAACCTAGTAGGGACTGGACACGCTTGTGTGATACGGTACCATTCCCTCTAGGGACTCTCTGACGGTGTTACGATCACGCGGCTTGAGGAACCCGAGGCCCTTTCTTTTTTTTGCGCCTTGCCGCAACCCGAAAGTGGGAGGAGGTGAATACTAGGTATACTCAAGCGGTTGAGTTAGACTATGCCAGACTCCTACTGACTAAACGCCCCCTGGTGTTGCCTATAGCCTTGGAAAAGCTACATAGGCTAACGGAACGGACCTCCCGTGGGTGGAGGTGACGTTGGCGTTACTCAGTCAGAGTGCACGCCGTGGTGAAGTCGGCGCGCCCCCTGGTGGGGCGCGCTCAATCTGCAGTGATGCTGCCTATGTCGGCTGACTTAACTAAGCGACGGTGTGCCCTGTGCCGCAAGTAGGCAATTCAGGTCACGTGATAGTTGGTTTGGGTGATCCGATAATGCATGTTTGGGCCTACGGATATGAGGGAAGGGATGGTCCAAAGTCCAAGCGTCACACGCTTAAATGCCGTCTGCATCGGCAAACTCTCTCCCAAAAAGGTTTGAGGAATGTAATCGTAATCGCTTTGACGATCTTTGGTCTATGATCGTATGATTAGTCTGACATAATAAAATATTTATAAAATACAGTGAAAAAATTAAATGCCTACCCGACCCAGCCAGTAATCGAACCTTGGTCTTCCGCAATCCGGGCGGCTGCACTGACCACTATGTTACCGGGAAGGCTGACGTAAGCACTGAATTTTTTCACTGCCTTTTAGCGGCAGAGTGCCATCTATCCAACGGTTATTTCACTGTATTTTATAAATATTTAGAATAATGGAATGTGTCCTGCCAATATTTTTGACGCTGTAAGGGAAGAGCTGGACATTTGCTGAGTTTCTTGCCGGTGCTTCTCAGTACAAGATCGCCCAGAGTAGACTTATTAACCGATGGCATAGTGACATTCACAAGAGCTACTTGTACCCTAAACTGAATAAATGATTTTGAATTCAATTCAGCTTCAGTGCAGCAATTAGCACTCAAAAATAAAAAGTAAAACTGATAAAATAATGTTTCATTTGATGGATTTTAATTATTATCGGAGTAATAATGTGTGTTATATATAATATATGTTCGCATTGCATGCTATTATGAAATAAGCATCAATTCATAAGTTTAAACGACTGCCATCTTTAAAGAAGCTAGATGAACTGGGTGTGAGAAGCCAATCGTAAACACCGCGTCAAAATTGATCATTGGATCAGTCAAGAGCAATCGGTGGACTTTGGCTTGCCGCAGGGAAGTATAAATGGCCCCACTCTTTTCCTGACTTAAGTGAATGGCCTCTGTAATATGCAACTCCACAACGCCAAAATGCTTGCATTCGCTGACGACACAGCTCTCTTTTTCAGTGGCGATAGCTGGGAAGAAGTGTTCAACAATGCTCAGACCGGCTTTAGGAAAGTATGTGCATGGCTACATGACAATGTATTGACCCTAAACAAATCGACGACTAAATAAATAAATAATAAATAAATAAACTTTCCTACACTCACACCAATTATCTAGCCCAAGAGAAGCTTCGTTATGAAACTCGTTAAATGGTTACTAGATAGACAACGGATAAACATACTTAAAATACTTAAATACATATTTATTATACATAGAAAACACCCAGACCCGAGACAATATAGAAAAACAATAATTTCTAAATAGACCCGACCGGGGATCGAACCCGGGACCTTAGAGATGGCGACACCATCAAAACAGGTATACAAACCACTCGACCAAGGAGGTCGTCAAAATACATTGCACTCGCGCATAGATCCAACCAGCTCCCCCCATCATCCCTTTCAATCACGGCCCACTCATGTCGTTCGGGTACCGTTTGTTGTAACTGTCCTTCCCTCTAAAGAACTGTTACTATAAAATACCTTGGCGTTACCATAGACCAAACACCTCATTTAAACCGCATATCAATGTCCTTGTGAGTTGGCCGCGGAAGTTAATTTATATATTTAAAACCTTAAGACACGTAGCTGACCGCAAGATAATCAAAATGGTCTACTACGCGCTCTGCCAATCTTTAGTTTAGTAATGCATCACGTCATGGGGTGGTGCACCGAAAACTCATCTGCTCCTCCTTGAGAGAGCTCAGAGAGCTGTACTAAAGGTCTTCCATATCGCTTCCCTACAACTGCGCTTTATAAGGACTGGGAATAAGTGCTGACAATAAGGCATTTTTTTATACTACAGACTGCCATTAAAAACACTCCCAATTGACCTACGATCCCAATCTAATGGATGACAAGCGAAGGAAGGCTAATGTCTGTCCTACACCACTATTCTACACAAGCCACTTTCATCATTTCTTCTGCTTCTTCAGCTGCTTCATATGTACCTACAATAAGATAAATAGTTTATTATCTATCTTCCCCTTTAAAAACTAAATTGTAAACGCACAATCATGAATTGGCTCATGACGCTAACATATAAAGAAAAAAAGACATTTGCTGACACTATTCAAAATAACACATGTTTTCAGTAGGGCCATCAAAATGGAGTTCGGTGTTGATAAATGTGCGGTCGAGCATGTGCAGCGGGGGAAAGTTGTAGATTCACCAAATTTACAGCTTTCTGAGACAATGTTCCTCAAGTCGATCTCTGAAGCAGAAACCTACAAGTACCTTGGTATGTCACAGTCTTTGTGTTTTGAGGAAGGGCACATTAAACAGACGGTGAAGGAGCGCTTCTGCTGCCGCTTGACAAAAGTACTTAACAGCCTTTTGTCAGGGGGTATGCCTCTACTCATATACTCCTTTGTCATACTAAAGTGGACCCAGACTGAGCTGGTTGCCCTGGATCGCAAGGTCCGTGCATTGCTCACCACACACCGGCTGCTACACCCACGCTCGTCTGATATGAGATTGTACATCCCACGAAGGTGTGGTGGTCGCGGCTTTTTAAATGCCAAAAGCCTCCACAACCGCGAGGTGTGCAATCTTAGGGACTATTTCCTCAACAACGAGTGTGGGATGCATCGGGATGTGATAGCAATGGACAGGGGCCTTACTCCGCTCTCCTTGGCAAATGAAAACTGGCGCAGGCCAGTGGTACTGAGCACAGAGGACCGCAAGGCGGTATGGAGGAGCAAGGAGCTACACGGGCGGTTCTACAAGGTGCTCACGAGCCCCGATGTAGATGTGCTCGCATCGGTGAACTGGCTACGATTCGGGGACCTCTTCGGAGAAACCGAAGGTTTTGTCTGTGCTATTGCGGACGAAGTTATCATGACGAAGAACTACCGGAGATATATCCTGAAGGACGGTACGGTCGACATTTGTCGGGCATGCCACCGTCCCGGGGAATCACTCAGGCACATTATCTCCGGTTGTTCTCATCTTGCTTACGGCGTGTATTTGCACAGACATAACCTGGTTATTATTCACCAGCAACTTGCTATTCTATACGGTCTTGTGGACTTCGAAGTGCCATACTACAGGTACACACCTGCGCCGGTTCTCGAAAACGGCCGTGCCACGCTCTATTGGGATCGAGCTGTCATCACGGACAGGACTATTCTAGCTAATAGGCCTGATATCGTGCTGATAGATCGATCGCAACGCCGGGCAGTGCTTATCGACGTCACGATCCCACATGACGAGAACCTTGTAAAGGCCGAGAAGGACAAGGCCAGCAAGTACCTTGACTTGGCTCACGAGGTAACCGCTATGTTGGATATTGACTTGACAATTACTAATAATAATAATAATAAAAACATTTATTTTAATAATAAGTTTTAATTATTCTGCCGATAGTCGTGCCTGCGAACGGTCTGGTAGCGAAGAGTCTCGACCAACACCTTAAGAAACTCTCGCTCAATGGTTGGATCAAGGGTCAGATACAGAAGGCGGTGCTCTTGGACACGGTGCGGATAGTCCGAAGGTTCCTGTCTCTGCAGCCCTAACCACCGGCAGCTTGAGCCTTGCCCCGTTGCCGGCGGCACCCTAGGCTAAGTTTTTTATAATATTTTTATGTTTTGTATGTGCTTTTGTATTTCACTTTTATATTAATATTATAACAAAACCTAGGCTAAGAAAAAAGATAAATAAAGAGATAAGTAATAATAGTAAAAAAAACAAGCAAATGGTTTTTTAGCCAAGAGCCTCGATCAACACCTAGAGATGCTCTCGCTGAAAGGTTGTGTCAAGGGTCAGATACAAAAGGCAGTACTCCTTGACACGGCGCTTCCTGTCTCTGCAGCCCTAACCACCGGCAGCTTGAGCCCTGCCCCCTTAGATAAATGATAGATCTCGCTGCCAGCGAGACCTATCATTCATCTAAGCCTGCCCCGCTGCTGGCGGTACTCTAGGATTAGGTTTTTTAGTGTTTATATTGTTTTTATATTAAAATATTGTAAAAAGTAGTAGTAGTAGTTTTAAGTAAGAAAATAAATAAAGAGTATAATAAATAATAATAGTTTATTGCCGATAAACAATCCATAACAATTACTATTCAATTACAATCAAAATAAACATAAAATGAGCGGGGAGAAGAAGAAATGTTTCGTAACCGCTTTGACTATCATTTGTCTATTATCGTATGAAACCAACGAAAAGAGTGAGGATAAAATGAAGTTTTATTGATTGTTTTCGACAATCTTTGAATGTTGCTATTTCCCATCCCGCATTAAAGAATGTTTAAGTTTGTGCACTGCCTGCCTAAATGTAGGTATAACACATTTAATGTGGTCCGGTAACAAGTTTTCGAGAAAGCAATTATTTCCGGAGCCTTTTCTGTCGTGTTTTTGTGCGCCCTCTTGGACAAAAAAAAGGTTGATTGTTAAAACACACTGATTGAGACGTAACGCGGGGCGAACGTGCCTGTTTTTTTGATGTAACGGTCTCATGTGACTTTTCGATCGAAAACTTGTAGCATATATTTTTTTTATACGGCAAATGACTCCACTCCACCTCTACCACTCCACCACCACCAAGCAACACAGCATTACTCACCCTCGCCATGCCGGCCCACAAGTTTAACGTCTTTTGGAGGACCCTATGTCAAAGGAAAGAGGGAAAACGTGTGATGGTAAACTGTCCCATCTTTTGAAGTGCGACAAAGAAACGAATCAACAAATTTCTTTGTGTGCGATGGACAGGGCCTGATTTACCCACAGACTTATAAGGCTGGAGTCTAGGGTCTAGGCTCGAGGGGGCGCTGAGCTTGCCTTTACTGGCACTACTTACTTATTTTAAAGAATAACATTTCGAAGTTTGAAAATGCGCGCGTAAAACACTTACTTGTTTTTGAATTTTCCGTGCTCTCTCACACACCCTACTCATTATTGTCACGGGAAAGTTTAACATAATAAGGGCGTAACCACGGGACGGAGAGCTAGTAAAATATAAAAATAAGTAAGCGACGTGAGCAGCTTGGCAGGCAAAGGCAGGACAGGTTGAGCGAGGGGTCTCAAAATGAACATTAAAAGGAAATACAGTATTGATCAGTGTAGCTTAGCGCCCTCTGCTCCATCAGTAACAGGGCGAGAAGACCACTCCAGCGTTATAAAAGGCGCAACCATTCCGAGGGAGAACCGAGGTCTCCCTGAGATTTCACGGAGGCAAAGAGCTCTATAAACAGAAATCACTGGACCCAGCAATGCTCGCAGATGTGGACGAGGACTGTTCTTTTCAGCAGTCTTCCTAAACTACTCTTGTGATGGCTCCGCCAACATTTATCATGGATGGCGATGGCAATTGACATTGCCAACTCCCAAACGCCAGAATAGCGGCACTCCGATACCATGGAGTATCTTTATATTTAAAAAACCTTATGTGAGACTATCTGTGTAGCAGAAACGTTTTCTAACAGGAAAAGTACTTAGTCCTCAGACCCCAACTGATGGAAGGGAAAGGGAGTACCGCTACCGAGCCTCCTGCTTTAGACATCGGTTTAAACTGAATTCTGCGGAAGGTCCTTCCCCCTGGGCTGAAGTCGACCCTTTAATTACAGCCTTGGGGCCAGGGTAGTGTAGAGGCAGCGAGTCTGGGCCATTGTCATTTCGACCTTGATAGTGGTTAGACTCAATATGACTGGAATGCCAAAGCTTTCTCGAGCTTTCACTTTCTGACAGGCTGCCTTCAGTCCTCTTGCTGGGATGAACTCCGGTGATTGTTTATAACGGTCCCGGATTATCCAAGTGACACGGAGGGGAAGTACAGGAGTTTTTAGTGGGTATGGATGTTCACATCACCATCTGCGTCTTCCCGAGCGCAGTAGTATTATTATGCATTTTTTCCTGTATTCAAAAAATTAAGAACGGGTCTGGCCCCCCAGACCCGTTCTTAATTTTTTGCTTTACTTGTTCAACAAAACTCGCAATCAGCACTCTAGTACTAATTTAATATAATACCACTAACATTGAACCACTACGAAGATTATAGATATTATTTTTAAAATAAACAAAAGATTAGGCTGTATACACTCCAACCCTTTGTCTTTGCTAAATAGAAAATAGCCTCATCAATCAAACAAAAGTCAAAATCTACCGCCACCGGTCAACTCAAAACCAAAGCATAAAGTATAATAAAGTAATTTTTATTTGTGCTAAGTTTGTGCTAAAATAAGTAATAAAAATATAATACTTTACGGAATAAAGCTTCCAACTTTTTGTCAATTATTGTAGGTACGTAAGAAACAGTTACAGGAAGAGATACTTATTATATAGGTATTAAAGTTTTAGTCCTATTGTATAAGTTGAACAGATGCCTGTTCCATCTAACCATACGTAGTAGTATCTCTACCTAGTTTGTGTAATCTAACTAAATGTACCAGCGCAGCAGCACCACAGATCAATTTAGTTAGTCTGTGTATGCACAAATTCCTGAAAATTATATCAGTGTAATGGCACAGCCCATAAAATATTTAATCAACAATTTAATAAACAAACCACCTCCTTTAGAAGTATGGCTTCAAGGGACTATAGAGCAAACAGTTGGCAAAGATATACTAATCATAACTGATGGTTCCGCAAGAGCTAAAATAACTAAATGCGAATCAGCAGATGGCATTATTGACAAAAACTCTCTTCAAAAAGGTAAACAAAAGCATAGGTATTCTAGCTTCTTCACCATTCTTGGAATTCTGCACTTATTCTGAATATCTACTAGTCTACTTACCAAGTTCCTTACTTTATTATCAGAATTCTATGTGCACGCTGCTGCCAAGAATTATTGCTAACAATCACGATAGTCCTTATTTTACATTGCTTGTCAGTCCGGATCAAAACTATTTCTATTGTAAATATTCATTAATTTCAGGCACCTATTGCTGTATAATAGGTACAGCTGTTAAAACAAAAGGCTTGCCAGAAGTGCAAGCAAGCAAATTCATAGACTTAACCTCCAAGCCACAGATGAAGAATGCCTGGAACAACGAAGTAACAGAAGCAGATTTACTACTTCAAGCAAAAATACAACCTTTAATATAAAATGTTTTATTAAAATATTACATTCCTTTACCTTTTAATTTTAATATATAAACAACTTAGCCTAGTGGAATTAACATTGATAAAATATTCATAATAAAATTATTAAAAATATCCCATAAATACATTGCATCCTGTTTTGTATAAATAAACTTTTGTGTACAATACTATTAATAATTGCAATATTTTATAGTATGCCAGTATATTTAATTAACCATTTTGCCATAATTAAACTGTTAAAAAAGTCTTATAATTTTGCCTCACTCTTGAGTAGCGGAGTTAGTTTTTGGGCGAGCATGATGTTGCCAGCTATCTTGAGTTTACCCTTCATGAATGCCAGCTGAGGATTGAGTGAGCCTGATGCAATCTCTACCATGTCAGAATCAGAAACAGTGATGGTGGTATCAGCTTTTCCACTGGGTTCACCTTCGTTTACTACTGGAGTCTTCAAGTCCAGAGCTGTAAAAGAAAGCGTTTTATGAATAAGATTTCTGGTTTAAAATATGTAGTTCCACAGATGTTTTGTTTATAAATGCTAATTAAAAAAATAGAAATGTTCATAATGCCCCACTGATGGGCACAAATGTGAACACAGGGAGATGTAGCACCAACAACCAAATTTGTAATAATATCAATTTCAATATATTTTATTCAGTTTCATTATATGCCACTACTTTATCAGTACTTCAGTTTACAATGGCTAAATGCTGCGGTCATTGGAGCTTAGGATCCATAGACAAAGAAAGAAGAAGAAGCCACTTACTCCACTGCTTGACAGTCTTGCCGTTCAAAGTGATGTTGTATAGGAACACAGCATTGACTGCCTTCGCCTTTGCAACGTTCTTGGCGACCTCTTCCTTGATCTTGTTAAAGATGGCGTCACTCTTCAACTCGTCAGCGGAAGCGGCAGACGGACGGACGGTACCGACATTCTTCAAGTCAACATACGCGCCTGAGAAAGACAAATGTTTAAAGATTATTTTTAGATTCTACTGTGGTAATTATCTTTATCATATAAATATATATTTATTTTTTAATCCCTATTGCAAATATTATTTAATTTTTATTTTATCCTAACAGATTTACTGAATAGATTCTGTGAGCTCCATGTCTCATACATACTTATTTATGCTCATAACTTCATGGATAGATAGCTAGAACATTAGCATTGAGCTTATACTCTTTGGTAATGTTGGTGAATGTTGCCTTTAAATTATTTGCTTTATAATTAACCTTTTAACCTTAATGTATTCCATCAACGAAACGTACCCTTAGTGCGTCAGAAGCTCATTTGCACGAATATATTAGTGACATTTCAGGATAACACTTTCATAAAAGCAATAAAGACATTTTCAAACATGTTAATTTTTCATGGTTCATAATACATGGTTGCAATTCACAATTTTATTATACCCCGTAGCTAGCGCTGCAATAGGGGCCAATCATGGGATAAGAGTGTTCTCAAGCAGAATAGATTTTCAACCACCTCTGTGGTCTAGCGGTTAAGACCACCGGTTTAGACCCAGAGGTCCCGGCTTCGTTTCCCAGCGGGGGGTACATGTTTGTGTACTCGGTTTGGTTGGTAGTAGGGCTTCTTTGTCGGCCTGGCTAGCTACCACCGCCGGGTGCGTTACCCCAGCGGAATGTTGTCGAATTTCTTGGATTCTTGATATAGAATAATTAGTGCTCCATCTCGTGTAATTGTGCGCGAAATCTTAAATTTGTGCGTCCAGTAGTTTTTGAGATATTCGCGAAAAACAGATGCCGCTGGGGTAACGTTACCCCAGCGGCACATTTTTTTTCCTGCGGACTTATCAAAAAAAAAGTACCCAGGAAGATAGATCTTGGGGCGCTGTAAAAATGCGTGTTAGTCTTAAATTTGTGCGTCTTATAATACTGAAGTTATTCAAAATACCGCTGGGGTAACTTTTGGGTGGTTGCTGTATCTCGCGAACGGTGAGGCGCACAAGTATGATTTTTTTACACACAATGTAATGAATTTGTGCGTAAGTTCAGCAAAAGCAGAATTTGAAAAAAATGCACCGTTCTGAAGATATATTTATTTTGAAGAAAAAGGATAATCGGTCCTAGCTTCCTAAATACTAACCCTAGAGACTAATTTCTGATGGTGATTCGTACCTTATAATACCCTACAACGTCTATTAAAATCTTAAAAGCTTACTGCAAGTCGTTAATGAATTAGGCACTTTAAATGTCACTGGCCCGTGAGGTTATTTTGGTCGTCGCTTACATGAGTTTGGTATGGACCAGCAAATCACTTATTAAGCAAATAATTAGTGCCTTCATTCAACTAGCCATTTGAAAATTTTCAGCCCAATCCACTTATTATTTAAAGATTTATAGTAAAAATGGTAAATGAAGAGAAATACAGTGATAAACCGACCAAGTTAAGATGAATATCAAAAAGCGGCCGCGCCATACATGACGCTAACCTTCTAAAATTAATGGCATTATGATCGGTACAGGTGCAGACACAAGCGATAGACTATTCTTGAGAAATAAAACACCGATGCATTTTTGTTATTATTTATTAATTACTGATTGTTTATTGTATTATTATGTAGTTAGTTAGTATAGTTTGATGAAATCAAGTAGTTATCACAAAAAAATAACTATTTATTTTAGTTTCGTTATGAACTATCAGGTATGTAGGTAATGTGTAATAAGCAGCAATGTTTTTTTTTGTCATACGACTGCATACTTGAACAAAATGTAATTAACAATGGTTTACGATTAATATTCACAAATATAAAAAACATTATTACAAATCACAGATCAGTATAACTGCACAATCCGTAATCATTCGATTACGTTTACGAAAACGAAAATTAGTATGGCACAGGCAAACAGGCAGCTCTACTGCGTGTTTACGTACCGAGCCGAGCAGCCGCTAGGTAGTCAATCCAAAGACACGGCCCAGTTAAAATACTATAACTGTATAGGTACTTATTTATACTATGGTTGTGCAGTGTTGGGTGTGTTGCCATATAAGGAAGCACGATAAGAAAGTAGATAAAAATTGCCACGTGTATGCGCGCTCTTTTTCTTTTTGCTTATCCAACGTTGCCAGCGCGAAGCGACAGTAAGTAGGTACAGTATGTGTGTGTGTAAGTGAAACAGCGTCGATGAGTAGACTATAATAGCTTGTCAAGATCGTGCTTACCGCGCTCACGGGGTACAGGGGTTGGCGGGTACGAAGTAGCACGCAGTCCGCCGCACGCGGTGCGCTCGCTTGCCCCCCCACTACACCGCCCGCGTCCCTTCCGAGGACCGTTTTACCTCGTCTCCGCCAACGCCTGTACCCCGTAGGCGCGGTAAGCACGATCTTGACAAGCGATAGGTTTCTTATCATTTCATATAGATTTAGGTTTAATTTTGACGATGGCGTTTAATGATTAATTTCAGTTCGCTTTCATTATTCATATATGGGTTTTCATAGCAGAGAATAATCTCGGGCAACAAGCTTGAGGCCCGTACCAGCCAATGGCTAATGAGATCTGTTGATGTTGAAGAGCGAAGGTCGCTGAAGCTTATTGTTATACCTACGAAAAAGTCGATGTAGGTACCTACATTTTGAAAACGAATCTTATAATATAGTGCTGCAACGTCACCTTGGTTACTCCAAAACTGTAGCAGTTGTGCTGTTTATGGTGACTGTGTTCAGAGGTATCTTTGTCACGATAAGTATTAATACAATAAGCAAAACTTTGACCCGCCTGAACTTAAATTCAGTGCAAGTCACTCAGTAGGAGCATGGGGGCGCGAGTGCTGACTTGCCCGATTGTTTTTACAAGCACGACCTCTTATTTTGTGGGCTTAAAGTTTGCACCAAAATATCCTACAGTTAATATTATTACTTATATAAAAATATAAATTTATATGACATTTTTACATTATAAAAACAATTATAAACGATATTTTACGCACATACGGGCTTTAATTTAAAATAGATAAGATTACATTTAAAAGTCAAAGTTAAAAGTCATAAAATGTTAAATAATGAATCTTTACTTTACGAATTGTGTAAACGCCTGTACAAATAATGCCATCAATTTTAGAAGGTTAGCGTCATGTATGGCGCGGCCGCTTTTTGATATTCATCTTAACTTGGTCGGTTTATCACTGTATTTCGCTTCATTTACCATTTTTACTATAAATCTTTAAATAATAAGTGGATTGGGCTGAAAATTTTCAAATGGCTAGTTGATTGAAGGCACTAATTATTTGCTTAATAAGTGATTTGCTGGTCCATACCAAACTCATGTAAGCGACGACCAAAATAACCTCACGGGCCAGTGACATTTAAAGTGCCTAACTCATTAACGACTTGCAGTAAGCTTTTAAGATTTTGATAGACGTTGTAGGGTATTATAAGGTACGAATCACTATCAGAAATTAGTCTCTAGGGTTAGTATTTAGGGAGCTAGGACCGATTATCCTTTTTCTTCAAAATAAATATATCTTCAGAACGGTGCATTTTTTTCAAATTCTGCTTTTGCTGAAATTACGCACAAATTCATTACATTGTGTGTAAAAAAAATCATACTTGTGCGCCTCGCCGTTCGCGAGATACAGCAACCAACCAAAAGTTACCCCAGCGGTATTTTGCATAACTTCGGAATTATAAGACGCACAAATTTAAGACTAACACGCACATTTACAGCGCCCCAAGATCTATCTTCCTGGGTACTATTTTTTTTGATAAGTCCACAGGAAAAAAAATGTGCCGCTGGGGTAACGTTACCCCAGCGGCATCTGTTTTTCGCGAATATCTCAAAAACTACTGGACGCACAAATTTAATATTTCGCGCACAATTACACGAGATGGAGCACTAATTATTCTATATCAAGAATCCAAGAAATTCGACAACATTCCGCTGGGGTAACGCACGCGCTACCACCGCCTTATCTAAATATGTCGCCATAACATCAATGTTTGTAGGATTGTTGTGTTCCGGCAGCTAGAGATAAGATACGCAGTGCCTCAGTAGTTGAGGATTCCGGGTGCACTTCACCCGGAATTCACCCACTTCCACCTTCGGCCTTATCATCACTAAGCATCAGGAGATGAAGGCAAAGTGCTTACCTGAAATATATATAAAAAAAAGAAGTCGCGAGCGGGCTACTAGATTTTCACATAATTTATATGTTAGGTAGGCATCTATTATATGAGCGCTATGTCATTTTCATTATCTGTTGCCTGAAATAAAGAAATCAGAAGGGTCATGTTACCCGTAATGACGACGTTGCCGGTCTCCTTGAGCTTGGTCTGGAAGTGGACACGCTTTCCCTCCGCCCACATTTCGGTGACGAGCGTCTGACCCGGCAGCACTGGCTTCGCGAAACGAGCTTTGATTGCCTTCACGTTGGCAGAGTCGTTGTTGCCGTACCTTCATGGAATACACCAAAAATAGTTATCAATAAATATATTCAATACAAACAAAAGATTGTTTTCGATATACATCGCTAGATGGCGCTGTACTGCGCTGAACTGTAAACCTAGCCAAAGTAACATTAAGTAAACGATAGCGAAGTTCGAAAAGAATAAAATGTATATTGGGATTGACATAAGCTGCCTTAAATTACGTGGTCAATCTTATGTCAATCCCATACATTTTATTCTTTTCGAACTTTGCTATCGTTTTCCTAATGTTACTTTGGCTACCGCCACTGTACTTTCTACTTTACTGAATCGCGGTTTACAGATTTTGTTGAATACTTTATTACAAGATAGATACTTAGATACAAGTAATACATACATAACTAGGCAAAGGCCTCCATCATTAAAATCGTATGAGAAAAGGTCTAATCAAAGTAGTGGGGCTTTTATAAGCTAATGATGATGATAGTACACATAAAAGTTTGTTTGTTTGTGGACGGTAATCTCTGGAAATACTGATCCATTGCTTAAATTCTTTCACTGATAGAATGCAAATTTTTAGCAGGTAACATTCGCTATATCTTATTTTATTTAAAGATTTTCTTTTTCAAATACTCATCCACGCGGACGATGTCGCGAGTAATGTGCTACTAGTAAATATATTATCAAACAGTTCAACAGTCAAGATCATAGTATTATTTGACTAGAGTCTACTGTGCTACAGTACAATCAAGAGAAGAATCATCATCCCAGGTGGTTTGTTAACAAAGTGATAGTGGCCGAACGGATAGACAGATACTCGGATTCATCATCATCATCATCATCAGCCTATACTGAATCGGGTTGAATGCGAGAAATTGTGGTCCAATAGCTCCGTTACACTAAATGCAAACACAATATAAAGAAAAGCTTTTAAAACTTTTTGGTCATTCATAACCTCTTTAAAAATCAATAAACCCAATATCATCAAACAATAATATCATCTATTGCATAATCTTAAGATTAAGACTATTTAGAGGGGTCCCTTATAGTTCATCAGAAGGAAATAATAACAAAGACTTTCCGATCATTCACTTGTGTAATTCTAGTTTGCACATAGATATAACACAGTATGTATAATGACGATACAATATTTCAGTACACAATAGCTAATTTACATGACCTAGCGAGGCGGTGCTCTGTAGACGACTGCCGGGCCCCATGCTACGCCGGCCGAGGTGCAGATTGCTGATCCGACATATTTCAACATTGTATGCCGCTACATCACACCCCCTCTTTTTCAAAAATTTTGTACAAAAAAAAATTTTTAGAACTATTAATTTACATAATTATTCATAAAGGAAAAATCTCATTTAATCAAAAATACATACAGCAGTGTGACGACAGCCAATGAAATCAACTAGAAGATAGACGAAAACTTAAGTCAAACTTATAGAAAATTTAATATGTTCACTTTGTCACAGTAAAATCAATAATGAGCATCGGTTTCAATGGAATGTGAAAACAATCTCGTGTAAGCCGATAACAATGGTGATTATGAATAGAGTGTAAATAGAGCAGTGTGATAACAAAGACACATTAATCATACTTTGAATTGAATCATCTGTAGCCGAACGGATCGAGATGAGATACATACATACATAGTACATACATACATACATAGTACAAACATACACACACACATACAAACATACATACTCTTACATCCTTGTCCCAAAAAGAGGTAGACAGAGCATCGAAATCACCAATTTGAGAACCTATACTCGCCGTTACCCGACGACACATTTAGCATAAACAAAGTCAGGATCCGAGGTGGAACATCAGTGATAGGTTGCTAGCTGATCGCCTTAATGCGAGTATCCGGGTCCCTTAGGCGGCGCTTACGACATGCACGGGAAGTTATGACGACACCTAGATTTGTGAACATTCAATAAGGCTGATTCTTACTGACGCTGGCGTAAGGTCGATAATACGTTGCGCCTGCGACCATATAGACCGCAAATTAACAGTTAACCTACAAAATATTTTAAAAACAATATTGGTTTTAGTCGTCAAAATATGCAGCAACTAAATTACGAATATTGATGTTATCAATATATTTGAGTGGTTTCCAATCTTATAAATTAAGTAATTTTGTTGTAATGCAGAATACCAGTGCAGCAGGCCCCGCTTGCTGCGTATACTGAGCTGTGCACAGTGTTGGCATCACATAACAGGGCACAATGTCAATTATTTTTGTTACATGTTGTATGTTTAATTGTGTGTTTTTGTTATGTGATTCTAAGAAATGTCTTTTATTCTAATCTTATTCTAATTTCAACAATAATAAATTTTAGTGTTGTTTTCGAAAATAATTATGATCGAGTCAAAATTATACAATCGCGTATTTGAGCAAGCAAATTCAAGTTAAAGACATGAATTTACCTATATCAACATTTCAGATTCGTAAGTCATGTTATAGTCTTACACCCGTATTTATAAACAAGCAATTACTTAGCAATTACTTTGTTCTTATAAGATCTAATTTAATTTTATAAATAAGTAACGTTTATATTAGAATAGAAGTTTTCTTAATGAATTAAATAAAAACATTATAATTATTATCAACATCATAATTGTTATATTATTTTAGACAAAACACAAACTTTCACACGGAATATAACCTCAAAACTAGCTTGTCACAAGCTTGTCACTATGAAGATTGCTTGATTATAGATATTGGTGACTAGTGCTTGGCTAAGAATTCTAATCTTTTGACGTTTATAACGTCATCGGTTACATAAAGAATATAAAATTACTTTGCTTCAGTATGACCTTTTACTCGTCTATAAATACGGGGGTTAAACTATTCGACGTAAGTTGGTGCATTTTTTCAGTGTCGCCTTAAGCAGCTGATGCATTCTATTCACGTTCCAACCTAGCACAGGACCATCATGCAAGAAACCAGAATGGAGAATAAAAATAAATCTTTAAGTTAGCCGCTGCTGTGCGTTTTTAAATAAACACCAGCCGCACGACTGATAAGGAATATGGACTGTTTAATATTTAATATGAAAACGCACAACAGCGGTCCGACACGAAACGCCTAAATTGAAAGAGCCCTTAGAAACGTTTATTTAACACTTCATAACATTAATAAAAACAAATGCATTTATTAAAACAAACTGTCAAAACGGCAATTTCTCGGCTTGATAATACCACAATCGGGGCTATAAACGAGGTTTAATCCCCATACCTCTGTTACACTCACTACTGACGTGACGTGACGACCTACCAACAGGCGAATTACCTTTTCTAGATGTATTAACAGTACTATTAATAATGTGTTAAATAATAATATTTCATAAAAAATAAAACAAAGAAATACTTACGTGGCCAACACGTGTCTTACAGCGAAACCGAGAGATGACAGTCCGTGAAGAATGGGCTTAGGGTATCCAAAGCCTGAAGCTACGTTCGGATCGATGTGCAGCGGGTTGTTGTCACCGGACAGTCTTCAAACAAACAAAAAAAGAGCTTATTAAAAACCAGCGACAATACAAAAAGGTTTTACACCTTAGAGACTATTTTGACCAAAAAGTTTTATATAACGACTTCCGTGGTCGAGTGGTTAGCGCGCCGGCTCTGGCGTCGCGCTATCTCTGAGGTTCCGGGTTCAATTCCCGGTCGGGTCAATGTAGAGATTTTTCTGAATTGATTTCGGGTTTGGGTGTTTTTCTATGTTTATGTATATTTATCCGTTATCTAGTTTAACCATATTTTCAATAGAAAGAAGAAGAATAGAAGCTTATCTTGGGCAAGATAATTGGTGTGAGCGTAAACAAATTTTATTTTATTTTATTTATTTAAAACACTAACCATGTGAAATTTTTAAAACAAAAGAAACGCTAACATAGAGACGTAAATTTCATTTAAAATATTCCTACACACTAAATTTATCGCAACTGTGAATAAACAATTGGATACTAACATACGTCAAGGGCAGAGGGCAATTTGTTGCATATTCAAGAAGTGATTCTAAATTTATGTCTGTCTAATGAACCCTGTAATAATATTTGACACATTGTATGCCTCTACTATAAAAGTAACACTTATTCAAAAAATATATATATAAACAAAGTACTAGCAACTTAAGTTACATTATCATTGTTTCAACCAGTTAAACAACGTACCGACCCATTTGAAATATTATTTATTGACAAGTGTTAAACCTGTACAATTAAAGTAATACTTATTCAATAGTACTTAATTTATAGAAAGAACCAACAATTTTAAGGTTGTCACATTATCACTTTGTTTTAACCAATTAGACAAGATAACATCCTACTTAAAATAATAGGTTCGCTGAATTGCTAGCAGACTCAACTCAGTTACAAGGTCCAACATAGTTTTCGAACCGACACATACATTTGGGTTTGTCATAATAATATGTAAACTCCTTACATAATAGATAAATTTAATGTTTGTTAGCAAAACTGCTGAACTAAATTCAAGGTGGACATTAGCTAATGCTAACTTGACTTAACTAATTTAAAGTCAAGGTCAAGGTTGCTTAATCAAATTAACTAAATTGATAAGCACTTTTGAATCGTCCAAAATAACCACCCATTAAGGACGTCTTTTAGATAAGGCTTTAAGTGGCAGCGACAAACATAAGGTACCTTAAGCTTTTTAATCGCCTCTGGTGGTATAGTTGTTAAGACCAGCACTGGTCTTAAACTAAACTAAACTAAACTTTCCTACACTTACACCAATATCTAGCCCAAGAGAAGCTTCGTTATGAAACTTGTTAAATGGTTACTAGACAACGGATAAACATACTTAAAATACTTACATACATACTTATTATACATAGAAAACCCAAACCCGAGACAATTTAGAAAAACAATAATTTCTAAATAGACCCGACCGGGGATCGAACCCGGGACCTCAAGAGATGGCGACACCATGAAAACCGGTGTACAAACCACTCGACCAAGGAAGTCGTCTTAGATCCAGAAGTCTCCGGTTCGATTCCAAGCGGCGCGCGTACAGCGTACATGTTTGTGTACTCTGTTTCAAATCAAACATTTGATTTAAAAAAAATACAGGTTTGGTAAATACAGGTGGTACCCTCCTTTTAAGTTTGTTCTATTTGGTTGGTGGTAGTGCTTCCAAGAAGCCAAGACTGCCAAGAAGTTCACGTCGCACCATACCTGTACAGAGCGGCCTGGTCTTCAGCAGTGCGTTGCTCCACTACGGCATCAGGTTTCCTCTTAGGCGCGGGCTGTACTTCGATCGCGTGCTTGCTCGCCCGCGGCCCGTTGAACCCTCCTTGTCCCACCACGAAGATGTGCTGCTGCGTGCGGTATATAAGCTGCTTGTCCTGGAAGATCTCACCTGTAGAGATATAACAGTTGTTGGGTAAAGAGTGTAGGTTTAGATTTCTTGGCATATTTTGTGTTTTGTCGAATATTAACCGAAATCAGAAAATTAACTTTGTGGTTTATTAACAGTTTAATGTTATTGACCGCATAAGTTGCATGTATAAATAAGTGTTGGCGAATAAAACAAAACAGTGCAACGTCACTTTTCATAATCTCTCAAGAGAGATCTCAGTAAAGCCCTACATGTTTACTGATACTAAGAAGTTGAGGGTTAGGGGATTATTTTATCACTACACATTTCTATTATTTTTTATTATCATCTATCCATAATGAGAATATTGTTTATTTATACAACGTGCACCAGACAGGTGTGGTCAAAAAGAAAAGATCGAAAGTGCATCCGATCTAGATCTTTTATGCAGAGTTACTAAGACATAACTATTAACTTTAATTTGTTATGCCATTATTAATTAAATATTTCTATTATGAATTTGTGACGTCACATCAAAATAAACAAGTCACAGGCAGCCCTAGTGATTTAGTAACCTATGTTACTTGCGTATGTCTCATCACTTGACAAATATAAATAATTCATTAACCATTGCTTAACAAATTAAAGTTAATAATTATGTATTAACCTTTTCACCGCCCAACTATCCTGCACGCGATGTCCCGCTGTACGTCAACGTATAAATGTATTTTAATAAAGTAGGTACAAAGAATAACTTGTATAGAAGTGCTAGTGTGGACGGCACGAAAATCTCGAACTTCTATAGAAGTTGTTGGCGGTAAAAAGGTTAATAACAACACATACAAGTTCTAGGTGGGATAACACTTTGGATATTTTCAATTTGACCTCACCTTTTTGTTACACGCTACTTTGACACTGGCTAAATGTGCTAATCGCACGAAGCCATTAACTAAGGAAAAAAGTGTAATTTTTAATGTGTTTTAATTCTCCTTTTATGACCGGATTTTATGTTAGGAATTGAAGGTTACTCAAGCTGTAGTAAGCGAACATCCTCAGAGGGTTTTAAAAGAGGTTTTGGTATCACACAAACATGTCCCCGCCCAACTAGATTCTCCTCGGATCGGAATCGACAAAATAATATGTGGCCAACTTTTAAATAAGAAGAAGGACCAAGAAATAAAAATATGAGATATATCGGTTTAAATAAAAAAGGTATAAATGGCATATAGTATATCTGAATTCCTAACACAACATACAAAAATCCACTAAGACAATTTATGGCACAATACCATTATCTTACAATATTATTAACTTATCATTGAACGGCTAATTACGACACCTGTTGATATGACATAATCTTTAAGGTTATCAATATGATAACCACAACTTTCATTACAGTAATTAATAACGGGATTATTACCATATTTCTTGCAAGTATGTACGCACGCCCGCACATCAGATTACTACGAACTATCAAATTTCCTCAATAGACTTTGAACTTTATGTGTGTGGAATAAGCTTGAACATGTATTGAAGATATTTAAGAGTTTTGGATAGGTGGTCGTGAAGGCGTCTGTACTAACTTACGATATATTTATTATAGTGATTAAAAGAGCAGCCAAGTGCGAGTCGGACTCGCCCATGAAGGGTTCCGTAGCAGCAAGTAACATAATATAAAAGTTTGCAGTTTACGATTTATGACGTATTAAAAAAAAAACTACTAACTAGATCTCGTTCAAACTAATTTTCGGTGGAAGTTTGCATGGTAATGTACTATCGTATATTTTTTTAGTTTTAACATTCTCTTATTTTAGAAGTTACACGGGAGGGGGACACACATTTTTACCACTTTGGAAGTCTCTCGCGCAAACTATTCAGTTTAGAAAAAAAATATATTAGAAACCTCAATATCATTTTTAAAGACCTAAAAATTTTGAGTTTCAGTTCTAAGTATGGGAACCCCCAAAATTTGTTGTTTTTTTTTCTATTTTTGTGTGAAAATCTTAATGCGGTTCATAGAATACATCTACTTACCAAGTTTCAACAGTATAGTTCTTATAGTTTCGGAAAAAAGTGGCTGTGACATACATACGGACGTACAGACAGACAGACAGACATGACGAATCCATAAGGGTTCCGTTTTTTTGCCATTTGGCTACGGAACCCTAAAAAATGTGGTTATGTTGCTAGGCCCGGGTTAGTGTAAGTACCTAAAGATTTGTATAAACACCTTTATAATTCTACCTACAAGAAAGTACAATAAATATTTATGATTTACTTTATTGTGTTGCAAAAAAGGTTAACACAATCGATGCCGATCTTTTTCCAGAATTTTGTTTTGACAACGCATGCACCTGTGCCGAAATATCGGATATAAGTAAATATGTTAATAATCCCTATTTACGGGATAACTCTAAATGTTGACACACAGACCAAGATAATATAGTGACATAGGTGGTAACTGGCAAAACTTCCCGATGTAGAAAAAGTATACACGCAATAAATCGTTATGTAATTGCTTTTCATATACCTTATTTTTAAAGCGCCATCTATGAACGCCTATGTTATATTCGTTACATTCCCTTGCTGCAGTTACTTGCGTTGTAATCAAGTAACTCTGCGTCTCAATAGTTAGCGTATAAGGCTTTTAATTTAAAGAGATCGCTGTTGGCGATGATCAACATCTAAACCGGACTTCTTGTTAGCTGCAACAAACTGAAAGGGTTCTTTAAAGTGACGCATTGGAAATTTACGTGGCGGGAATCTTGATTTTTCCCATCAATTACATAACATATGAAAGTGATATTTTATGACATGATTTTTCATTTAATTGACTTCAATTTGGTATTTGAACGATTTGTTAACTTTTATAACAGAGATAAAAATTCTTCAATATGCTAGTATATTTTTTTAAATAATTTGTAGTTTTAATTTGAAGGAAAAAAAAACAGTTTTTCTTATGGTACGGAGCGCTAACGCTCCGTATTAGATTAATTGTTTAGCGATGCGTCGCCTGAAGCCGTGTTATAGACACCCTCTAGAGGGGATGGCATCATGCTACCGTGTCCCCCGTCCCTACTAGATTTTCCGAGGAGTCCGGATCGGAGCGACAGCGGAACCCGAGGGTGCCTTTAAAGGGTAGGACCTCGGCCATAAAATACGGAGACCCCTGAAAGTAAGCTTAATACACACCACGCTCGAGCAACCCACACATAGACCCTCACACAGACACGAATCTCAGAACAATTCAGAACAGTTCGAGCGCAGCTATTGCGAGATTCCGTGTCCGTGAGAGGTTGTCTGTGTGTGCGTTGCTCGATCGAGCGCGTTTGTGTGAAGCTTAGGTTGAGGAGCCAAATAATATGCGTTTGTTTACAGAAATCACTATCTTTTAGTATTTCATTCATATTATAGGCAATAGGATTTACTTCCTTCTAAATTATCATTATGTCGCATAAATGAATTGACCGAAAATATTCTTAAAAATGTACTCTATTGTATATGGATTGAGGAGCCACAACAAAAGTGTTGTAGTTTCTTGAATTTGAAAACTAATGTGCTCAAAATTGTAGTAGATATCCTACGTAATAGATACAAAATGATACATAATTTTCAGTAATCTACGTTCAATACATTACGAGTTCTATATGGCTCCTCAATCTAGATGTTTAGATTGAGGAGCCACCTTTGCACCTATTTAACTACAAATTCCAGAATTTGACCTGCAAAATTATCTGCATGGCTACTAAATAAGAGTGATAGCTGCCCTTGAAAATCTGGAGTGGCTCCTCAATCCAAACGGACATCATTCTTCAGTCACCTTATTTTGTGCCTTGGCTCGAGTTGATCGGGTCGTGGGCATTTTGATACTCACTGTTAACAATAGCTACAGCACTCGAACCCTTGTCCAGCAAATCAGCGACGTAGCTTCGCACTTGGAAGGTGCCTTCTGAGCCGGGGAAGTCGCCGACGAACTCGATGTACTGCTCGCCGTGAAGAATCTAGATTATAGAAGAAATATTTATTTTACAGTGAGAGTCCAATGTTTATTCTTGTTGTACGAGGATAGACGACTATAAAATTGCTATGTTGTGTGTGCATAGCGTAGCGTAGCGTCTTGTAAGAAGGTCCTTATGCCCATTTTCACCGTTGACCCCTAAGTTTTAGGTTACCCCTAAGCCATTTTAGGTCGCGGTTTTGCTCCAACAACTGTCACCTAACATGGCTAAGGGTCACCTAAAACATAGGGGGCAATGGTGAAATCAGGCATTAGAGTCGTAATTTGAATGTACCCTTAAGTCACTGAAGTCGGCGCATTTGCCAGGCGGCATGGCGGCGGGCACTAACGGATCTAAGAAGTACGTGGGCAGGGCGGTGAACTCCGAGTCACTCGCACAGGCACTGTTCACTGAACAAGTCGCTCTGGGCCATAAAGGTACGTTTCCGATATAGACTGCACGCGGCGCTACTGGTTTGTATAAATATAAAATTAACGGAAACACTGTCACACTTACGGCTGCGTTCATTGATTCGTTCATATCAGCTGCAGTCAGCGATCTTCAGCTACCATCAGACTCATACTTTTAGTCGATAAGTCGCGCGCGATACAAATGAAAATACCTTCCTGAAGCGCAGCTGTAGTGTGAATGCGTCCTTAGAGTTGTAATTTGATTGTGCCCTTTTAAGATAGTTATGACGCAATCACCAGAACTCCTGTATCTATGGTACTCTATTAATCTTTAGTTTACAGTTAGTTTCCTTACGTTACTGAAGTCGGCGCGTTTTCCGGGCGGCATGGCGGCGGGCACTAACGGGGCTTCCATGCACATGCCGGCGAGGATGAAGTACGTGGGCAGGGCGGTGAAGTCCGAGTCGCTCTCGTACAAGAACTTCAGGTCAGTGGGGTTCACTACTGTCGCGCCGACTGCAACAAGTTACGTAGTGGTTAACGTTAGGTGTTGATATATTTTATTTATTAACTAGCTGTGCTCCGCGTTTTCACCCGCGTTAATTAGCTCTGAAATAAATATTTTTCCGTTTTTGCAACATTTTTCATTACTGCTCCACTCCTCTTAGTCATAGCGTGATGTAATATAGCCTATAGCCTTCCTCAATAAATGGACTATTCAACACAAAAATATTTTTTCACTTCTCATGCTCGTAAAAATGTTCTTTATGTCGAGAGAAGGCTGCATAAAATGGGATTTTATGCTCTTTTGCATAAAGTAATTTCTTCTTTTAAGACTAAAACAATTAGGCCTTACATGCACAATACACCTTCATTTAATTGATATATTTTTATGAGATTTAGGTTAATCTTAATTTAATTACGACATATGTTACTATCTAATACAAATTTACGATTAATACGGGCGTGCATTTACGTAAAAAATATAACGCAAATATTTATAATAACTTGGCATTACTGCTCCGACCATGTCAAACGTCACATAGTTAAAAATTAAAAAAAAAATTAAGAAAAATTGTGTGGCGGGAAGCTGATTATTCGTCAAAGTTCAAACAAAACTAGAACCTAGCTGTGTTGCGGTTTGTTTTATTTCCTTGCAATCGAAGTGAAAAGCAGAGTGTAAAACTCGAGTATAAAACCCATTTTACCCTCGACGTGACTATCCACCTTCGCCGTACCAGCTCGGGTGGCTATATGCACGTCTCGGGTAAAATGGCTCGTTTTATGCACTTGTTGTACAATCCACTATTTCAATTCGAACCAGTAGTCCTTGAGATTAGCGCGTTCAACCAAACAAACTCTACAGCTTTATAATATTATAAGAATAGATACGGCTGCGTAGAACAATTTTATTATTTGTATTGTTGGTTGGTTATTTCAATACTATGATGCCCAAAGATCTCAATTGACATTATGGTAAACACGCCTGCACAACAAACTAACACGAACTGCCAAATTTCCTCAATAGACTTTGAACTTTATGTATATGGCATAGGGTGGAAAATTTATTGCAGATATTTTACAGTTTTAGATAAGTTGATGCGCATGCAACACATCAACCTAAGTACCTACAAAATGTTGTGACGTATCAAAAGCATTTTCTTATAATATTATATAGGTACCTATATTTTTAGACACTATAAGGTCTTTGCTTTACCAACATTTGTTATATGTTCTGCTATTTGCACACGAACAACGAACGTATTTATATGTTTTTGCCGATAAAAAATAGATAAACAAACATGTTGCTTGCATAAAGCATTTGTTCTGTGTTGATAAGAGAACCTCTCGAGAGGTCTATGTACAGCAATGAACTGCTCTAGTGAAGCGGAGATGTTATCAGCGGTCACGTTCTCGTGACAATTTATGCACTGAGGCCTAAAAAAATTAAAATTATTGGGTCCATACTTATGAAATTGACGTTTTTTTCTCACATATTAATAGGTGTATTACATCTAAAAGTCAATACCGATTGTTAATCTATATTAATATTATAAAGCTAAAGAGTTTTTTTGTTTGAACGCGCTAATCTCAGGAACTACTGGTTCGAATTGAAATTCTTTTTGTGTTGGATAGTCCATTTATCGAGGAAGGCTTTAGGCTATATAACATCACGCTGCGACCAATAAGAGCGAAGCATCAGTGAAAAATGTTGCAACAACGGGAACAATAGCCTAAAAAATTAAAAATGCTGCCGAAAGTCACTATTCCATGTGGACGAAGTTGCGAGCACAGCTAGTGTTATTATACACCTTTAATTAGGACTATGTTACTTAGGCTTCAGTAATAACAATGATTATTCATTTTGTGTCTTTATAGCACATTTTTTTTTAAATGGACTTCTTTTTTTGTTCGCGGAATTGACCTTTTGTTTCATTGTAGCTTTGAAGGGTCTTGTTTTTTTTTTCTTTTTAATGTCTGCTATATTGAGCTAGTGAAACAAACACACTACTGTACAATTTTTATAGTGTTAACATAAATAGATGCTAAGAAAATGAAAAAAACCTTAGTATGAAAAATATAATTTTATAAAAAATCTTCATACAAAACGTCAATTTCATAGGTAATTTCATTTGGCTTAATCACAATCATATTTAGACTTTAACCCTGCTGTGCGCTGCTGCGATGCTATTCTGATAAAAATATGAATTGTCACAGCTGTGATTGCAATAAAACCACCAAACTCAGGCCATAAACTTTATACAATAGGCCGTCAATACCCAAATCATTAATATTATTTTATCATTGAATCCCCACAGCAGTCACCATTAACAAATTAATTAATTAAAATTAATATTCCCACTCTAAAGACACAACTGTAGTTACAAGTGTTTCATGTATCTTACCTCCAAGGGCGTATAGGGACAGGTCCTTCGAGTCATACGTGTAGTTCTTCCAGTAACTGTTCTTGTCACCATCCAATTTAGCACGATCTTCGAATTCCTGTAAATAATAATGTACATTATATTTGTAACTTCTACTCTTGTAAAGTGTCTTGTATATTGTATACATACTTTATTAGCGTATTATGGTAAAGTAACTTAATTTAATATTTCTGTTTTATAACATATTCACATGAATATGTTATACGAGCCCAAAAATCAAATTAAACTAGACTAGACCAGACTTGTACCAGTTCAAGCCTCGTAAGTACAAAAAAAAGCTTTCGCCGAGGCAGTTCAAGCCTCGGCGAAAGCTTTTTTTTGTACTTACAATAGTGTTGTTGCATCATCATCATCATCATCATCATCATCATCATCATCAGCTCATTTTATGTCCCCACTGCTGGGGCACGAGCCTTCCCTAGAAGTTGTCCACGGCTGAATTAGCAGTCGTTAACAACCACCAATCCGCGCTGGGTCCGCATGGTGGTTTATGGCCCGTTCTCTCTATCCATCCATAGGAAAGGCTCGTGCCCCAGCAGTGGGGACATGTATGAGCTGGTGATGATGGTGATGATCTCTACCCACAAGGGTGAGTAGATAGGGACATATTCAAAGAGCAGCCCACTACACACCACTTTAAAGTTTATACTGACACCCCCCCACCAACCATTAAGGTATAATTAAAGGTGTCAAACATCCTAACGGAAGCACAAGGGACGTACGTCAGGTCATAACGCCAGATCAGAACACGCCGGTACGCATCCTTCATCCGGTACTTTTAAGTCTAGTGTGTCGAGCTAGTTACCCCGTGTACACGTATAGTCCACTACCTAATATCCAGATAGGTTACCGGAGCTTTATGCTCGCTCACTTCTCGTTGCACTAAGAGTACAACTCGCAGATACCACTGCTCGGGTCGTCAACTCTAAAGTCGACTACCTTAATGACCTCTTTGGTGGCCGAGTTGTAAGCCCACTCACTTCTCGGCACCCATCCAGGCAACTGATCAATTCCAAAATCCTACGCGGCTGATTAAACCGGAGACTTTTGCATCTAGCGAGCGCCTCTACCATTTCTCCAGACTAGTGCTGGAAATGTTGGAACCAACTATGGACAACTCACGTGCCCCGCAGATCCTTTCGCCTCAGGCCCCCTCCGAACCGCTACTCGGACCCGCTCGCTGTGCACGAAATGGAAGCCTGTGGCCAGACCTTAACCAGGCAGACGAACATTCCCACTTCTACAGCTAACCACATGCCACCACGAGTCCAACCCATGTCCGGGGCCTGCCGGCAACGCCCGCGAAGGCATAACCTGCAGGGGGCCTAGGATCCGGAACTCCCGTGGTACCCTTGAAAAGACAGCCGGACCCGTAGTTCCAGCTGCCATACTCTACCTATTAGGGTCAGCAGATAGGGACAAATTCAAAGAGCAGTTACCTGCAGGCGTTGAACTAAGTCGAGGGTGACATCGGCAAGCCTGTCCAGATGCCTAGCGCCGTTCATATCCACCACCTTCGGCCAGAGCTCTTTCACCGACTCAATGGTCACGGCGTCAAACGGCTTCTTCCTGTAGAGTTAGCACAAATATAATAGTAGTTTATGCAACTGTCATATAATGAAGGGTATTAAAACACGAGTGTGAGTTTATGAAACGAGCGCAGCGAGTTTCATAATAGTAACGAGTGTTTTAATACCCGTGTTATATGCAGTTGCATGCACTACTTTATCTTCACTAATGCAATTAGTCAAACAACAAGAGTAAAAGCTGACAATAGTTTATTTATAATAATTGTTCAAATTTTGGATGGTACAATTTTGAAAGTTAATGTTAATTATTGATCCAGCAGCTGTAGCGGTCGCGGGGCAAGCAGTAGAGCTCGTAGACGGAGTTGGAATATTTATAATTACTTCATTCGTCTTGCTTTCTATACTGTTCAAGATCGTATTTGAGACTTGAATTTTATTCATTAAAGACTCATTAATGTAGCTTTCAGCCACAGTAGAAGACTTCCACCCCCCGTGTCGTTTCAGTGCGGTCAAATCACCACCGCTATCTATGAGAAGGGTCGCCGAGGTGCGCCGGAAGCAATGCCCCGTGTACAACGCTGGGTTAGGCAGATTCAAAAAACTTGCGATAGTTTTTCCCAGAGCACCAAATTTATTAATACCAGTTCTTTGATCGACGCACTTCCCCGATCTATAGCTCAAGAAAAAGGCAGGGTTTCGACAGGGGGTGGGTCGAAGTTCCATGTATTTTTTACATACGGCATAGCAGTTGCCCGTCACAACGAAAGAACGATCTATTTTCGTTTTTGTTTTCGAAACTTTCACCATGATTGTACTGTCGTCTATGTTAGAGACTTCATCGAACTGGATGTTGTATAGCTCTTGCCTTCGGCATGCCCCCATTATGCCGAAGATTAGTGCAACCTGTAACAATAAACGATATAATAAGCTTGAGGTACATAGCCAAGGCAAAAACTATGATTTATGAAGTAGTAAAGTGTAGGTACCTACTACCTAATTTATACACAAAGCGCTTAAACGGAGTGTCTAGATAACTTGCGTGTGTAGTACGTAAGTACTAGGTAGATTAAATAACAAAACTAAAATACACTTACCTTTTCAAAAAGATACAAAATATCTGGTGAATCTTGGAACATCTTTATTTGACCTGATGTAAAAGTCAAGGACTTTTTTTCCTTGTGTCCTTCTGAACTGCGTTTCAGGAACGCTATGACTTTTGAATACTTCGTGATATCAATATTGTTGTAGATACTCAGTGTGGACTTGAGCATAGAATATTTAGCCCACATAGAAGATGGCTTGAATTTGTCGGAGAGGTCTTTGAGATACACAAGAATGACATTTTCAGAAAATGATGTAGTTTTCTTTTCGATCTTCCATGCCAAAAAGTTATTATATTCTTTTTCAAATAATTTTCTAGATTTTTCTGGCAAAAGATTGTGAGTTACTTTTGTTACCAATTCTAGAATATCCGGAGGCGTACAAATATCATCGTCGCTGTCCATTTTTAACTTTTAATTTGTATTTTAAAAACAAAACACATTGCGAAACATTAAATTCACGCGTACGTGTATTGTCACAGTGAACTTGCCGCCATTAAAATCTAACCAATGAGAGCGCAGCTGCGCGCGCAAGGCCAATCAGGAGCGAGCGCGCGCTGTTTTTTTTTATTTAATTGGCACAAGATCTTACCAAAGAGTTTTGTGTATGTAAGTTTAGTAGTTTCGACGAAGTTTTCACGTATAACCCAACTGTTTTCAAAAGCCAGCCTAATGTCAAAATTTTATACAACTTGTATGAGGATTTTGACATAAGGCTCGCCAGGTTAATTGGTCGCGTTTTATTGATGTTATAATGAGATTTTACGATATCGATGTGGATATTATACCATCATGTGAAATTGCTTAAATTGAGTGTTTTGTTGTCTGCGCTATAACAGTAGTAATTATAAGTCAAGTATTGGAAACATAAGTAGAATGTTACAACATTAGTGTAGATAAATTATATTTCGTCGTTTATTGTTTTTTCAAGATATAATTTACGGTGCAGTACAGACGCTTGCACATCAGATTATCCAAAACTGTCAAATATCTTATTTTTTTTAAATATCTTACGAGTAAGCACAGTGCTTTCATCTCAACTGATGTTAAGTGATAAAGATAAATGATAAAGGCCAATGGTGGAAGCGCACTTCACCCGGGATCCTTAACTACAGAGGCACTGCCTATCTTCTAGCTGCTGGAACACAACAATGCTGCAACATTGATGTTATGGCAACATATTAAGATAAGATTGTGATAACTAGCCAGGCGAACCAACAAGTCCTACCACCAACCAAACCGAGTACACAAACATGTACCCCCGCTGGGAATCACAGCGGCGGTTAAATGTTCAACCTTATGCAATAGACATAAAGCTAAAAGTCTATTAAAGAAATCTGACCGTTTGTTGTGTCCGATGTGCAGGCTTGTGTACTTATTATTGTCTATGAACGAACGAACTGTATTGCATAAAAGTGAATAGTTTTTCGAATTGTTGACTTTGGGTTACCTCATAAGATTTGTTTTTATTGTGACGTAATTCTATACAACTTACATAAAAAAATGGGATTATATCATGTTTAAGTACGGCTAAATTGATATTATCTTTGTTGGACTTTGGTCAAAAAATAATACAATCCACAATGTGACAATATTATCAACAAGTTTTATCTAATCGTAATTCTGCAAATATCAAAGTTCACTAGCTAGAGTAGGTACTAAGTTATATTATATTATTATACGTTATTCGTTTTTTCTTTGAAGACATTCACACGACATTCATTTCAAGTGCACTTTAAGTGCATAAGCTAAATACAGTTTTATATTTTATTAATTACTAGCTAACCGGCAGACTTCGTACCGCTTTGACTGTTTCTATGAAAACAAAACAAACAAATCATTCGTCCGCTTAAGAACACTCGTATCCCATGATGTCCGGGTCCAAATGTAAATCTAAACCATTCTCGAATCCACTTGAACACACACAGAAAATTTCAAAATTTTCCAAATCGGTCCAGCCGTTTAGAAGGAGTTCAATAACATACACACGCACAGAAAATTTATATATACAAAGATTTAGTTTACAATTACACGCCTGATTGAGTGGCCAAGCAATCGATCTTTTAACCGCAGATCTTGGGTTCAATTCCTAAGTTGGACAAAGCGTGTCACTTATTATTCGATGCATAACTCGGGTTCGTCATCACCAAGCCTTTCTTGCCAAGCCAAGCCAAGGTTGCTTTAACTTTAACTTTTGCCGAAAAGGCAAAAAACCAAGAGTGGTTAAAACCACCAGTTTTGTTATTTATTTTTTATCAAATCCCGGATCCCGGATCACGGAAATAGTTTAATTTCTTTATAGTCTTTAATTAACTATTTCTTTATAGTCTTAGTACACATAAAATTACTCGTAGTGTTGTAAAAGATTAAAACCACCAAAGTTTTAACGACTCTTCTAGTATTGTCATGTCGGCAAATTTAGGTAAATTTGCCCCCTTCATTTCGATATTAACCGGTCGTCTGATGTGGTCGTCACAATAGAATTTCAATTGTTTAGGGCACTGTTAATTGCTCACCGCGGATGAGAGGTTAAACATACTTCAATTTAATTTACTTTCATTTTACTTACCTAAGGGGCGCTCCAATGCTCCTAGTGAAATGTGTTTTGTTGGCATAACCCAGAGTTGTATCGATGACGGTCGAAGTGCTGTCAAATGACTCATGAACCATGTACGCCTGCGAATAAAAAAATGTATTTAGTAATCGAATGACCGTTTTCACTGACGACCCCTAATTTTTAAGTAACTCTCATTGATATGTCGTTAACTCACAAGATGTATATGATTTGGTTGGTTGCATTGCAAATTGTAATTGATTTAACCGAATCTAGGTTTTTTGTGTCACTATGCTTACGCCCTGCTCCCTAGACACATGTTACAGAAACATGTGACTAGGTAACATCAAAAAATGGTTGATGTTTAAAAGAGCTGACTTGACGACGAAAGTGCGACATTAATTATTTCTCGTGTATATATATTATACTATATAATATATACTCATGAATCTCATTAAATTTTTACCAATGAATATTTAACTGGTTGATTAAAACACAAAAATGCGCCATATTGAATTGAATTGAAAAAAAAAACTTTTAATAACCAGAACTGGAATTAGGCACAAAATAAGGAGAACCCAGACCTTACATACCTATACACATATATCTCGGAACAGGTCGGAACAGTCCGAGCGCAACTGTTACTAGAGTCCGTGCCCGTGAGAAGTTGTCTATCTATGTGTGCCTAGGTCGGAACAGTCCGAGCGCAACTGTTACTAGAGTCCGTGTCCGTGAGAGGTTGTCTATCTATGTGTGCCTAGGTCGGAACAGTCCGAGCGCAACTGTTACCAGATTCTGCGTCCGTGAGAGGTTGTATATCTATGTGTGTCTAGATCGGAACAGTCCGAGCGCAATTACCAGATTCCGCGTCCGTGAGAGGTTGTCTATCTATGTGTGCCTAGGTCGAAACATTCTGAGCGCAACTGTTACTAGATTCCGCGTCCGTGAGAGGTTGTCTATTTATGTGTGCCTAGGTCGGAACATTCCGAGCGCAACTGTTACCAGATTCCGCGTCCGTGAGAGGTTGTCTATCTATGTGTGCCTAGGTCGGAACAGTCCGAGCGCAACTGTTACCAGATTCTGCGTCCGTGAGAGGTTGTATATCTATGTGTGTCTAGATCGGAACAGTCCGAGCGCAATTACCAGATTCCGCGTCCGTGAGAGGTTGTCTATCTATGTGTGCCTAGGTCGGAACATTCTGAGCGCAACTGTTACCAGATTCCGCGTCCGTGAGAGGTTGTCTATCTATGTGTGCCTAGGTCGGAACATTCCGAGCGCAACTGTTACCAGATTCCGCGTCCGTGAGAGGTTGTCTATCTATGTGTGCCTAGGTCGGAACAGTCCGAGCGCAACTGTTACCAGATTCCGTGTCCGTGAGAGGTTGTCTATCTATGTGTGCCTAGGTCGGAACAGTCCGAGCGCAACTGTTACCAGATTCCGCGTCCGTGAGAGGTTGTCTATCTATGTGTGCCTAGGTCGGAACAGTCCGAGCGCAACTGTTACCAGATTCCGCGTCCGTGAGAGGTTGTCTATCTATGTGTGCCTAGGTCGGAACAGTCCGAGGCCGAGCGCAACTGTTACCAGATTCCGCGTCCGTGAGAGGTTGTCTATCTATGTGTGCCTAGGTCGGAACAGTCCGAGCGCAACTGTTACCAGATTCCGCGTCCGTGAGAGGTTGTCTATCTATGTGTGCCTAGGTCGGAACAGTCCGAGGCCGAGCGCAACTGTTACCAGATTCCGTGTCCGTGAAAGGTTGTCTATCTATGTGTGCCTTGCTCGAGTGCGATTGCATAAAGCTTACTTTGTGCAGTCTACTTATTTTGTGACTTAGGCAAGTTTGACATCTATCGACAAAATTATATTCCACTAAAACTTTACTTACCACAACAGGCGCGATAAGTTCTGGCTTCATTGCCTGGTACATGTCTGGGGGCAGAATGTCTTCGGTGAGACGGGAAGCGGCCGTGGGGACAATAGTGTTCACTTTGATGTTGTACTTGGCACCCTCCAACGACAAGGAATAGCAGAAGCCGACTAGACCGAGCTTGGCAGAGCTAAAACGAAAAAAATAATCAACCAATGAAGTTTATTGAACAACTAAGGAGTTTAAGTTAAATCTATAAATAAATAAACTTTCCTACACTCACACCAATAAAATTATCTAGCCCAAGAGAAGCTTCGTTATGAAACTCGTTATATTGTTACTAGACAACGGATAAACATACTTACAATACTTAAATACATACTTATTATACATAGAAAACACCCAGACCCGAGACAATATAGAAAAACAATAATTTCTAAATAGACCCGACCGGGGATCGAACCCGGGACCTTAGAGATGGCGACACCATGAAAACCGGTGTACAAGCCACTCGACCAAGGAGGTCGTCAATTAATCTATCTCTATGCAATCATGCAAAGAAGATATTAAAACCTCTTTTAAAGATATACAGTTATGGACTTTAAGCGTTCTATAATTTAAATTTCATCTTGCATACACGTATACATATATGATCAGGCTAATTGGATATTAAATATTTGACTTTTTGACTTCTTTTTTTATATAATGATATTAAGAAAATTAACAAACTGCTGCAGATATATAATAAGTCTGATGGTAATTATCTATTTATACAAAGAGCATTGTATGCAGTATTGGGCAAATGTGCTTGAAAATGTTTTCTCTTATCATATAAAATATAATAATAATATTTTTTGTTTTTAGAAAATATTTAAAAATGTGAATTAATATGTAAAAAAATAAATAAAGGGAATAATAATAACATTAACTAAAGGACATTTTGGTGAAATGTACTTTAAGCCTTTTGACATTATGTTCATAATTTTCCAGGGTTCTATGAACGGTACCCTATCTGCCATACTCGGGATTATGCAGGTATTACCAAATACCTTGTATTTCTATTTTTGGGTTAAAGATTCAACAAAGTTCAAGGTAAGAGGAATATTACATTTTATATTAATGTGTTACTAGACGCGCATTAATAACCTTATGCCAAACATACGCGCATTTCTAATAAAACTTAACTTAATCAATGGAATCAGGCGTTACGGAATCCATGGCACACAAAAATGAAATTGAAATAATAATGATGTAGTGTTAATTTCGCTTAATCTTTAATTTATTGACACTGTTTTTGTGTTTAGAGTCTGTGTGTATACTGTCAGTGTACGCTTACTTGATTGTTATGCACAAACACAGTAAAAAATGGTCTTTATTTTTAAAAATAAAAAACAATTTAGGCTCTATTTCCGCTCTATTGAAGGGCGTTGCAACATTCACACTAAATGTGAATTAGATCATGTGTACGCTACCATATAGGACCTCTAAACTTAGTCAAATAAGCCATGGTGAATATTGCGAGTTTGATCACTCCCGTAGTCAAATGTTTCACATAGATGATAGAGAAGAGTACTTACCCGTAGTTAGTTTGTCCGAAATTGCCAAATATGCCGGCGTTGCTGGAAGTCATGATGATACGTCCATAGTTCTGCTTCTTGAAGTAAGGCCATGCTGCGTGCGTTGTCTTGTAAGCGCCTTTCAAATGCACCGCGTGAACGAGGTCCCAATCCTGAACAGAAAAATATTTGATTATAGTAATATAAATAATATTATTTTTAAATATTTTCGATTTACTATCTTTAAAAAGTTCTTCTGTTTGTTTGGAAGACGACGGCGTATGTTTTATATTGCGCCAGTCTATGTTTAGTCACTTGATATTTTAAATCAATACTAATAAAAAGTCAGAAGTTAAAAGTTGTAATTAAATGTTTTATTATAGAAACAATCAATACCTTTCTCAATACGACACATAACTAAAAATACGGCAGTATTTTGTCATTTACATCCCTAAAAGATTTTAGTAAGAGCACATAATAGGTTAGAATGTTCGAGATCATCCGTGATTTCATGGTTTCCCTAGGTATTTCACGAAATCATTGATATCGTAATTTGCCTGTGACATAATAACAAAGTAAGTATATAAAGTTGTGTAACTTATGCTAATTTACTCTACAACTAAAAACGTCTTATAGTATAGATTGTAGGTAATTATGTAAACTTAAAGAAAGTGAATTTGACTTATATCAAGACGTGTATTGTTGAATCATGATTAGTGCTGCCAAGGTCATAGGTTAGGTTCAAGTTCCATCTGAGGCAAATGCTTCTTACAAATGTTGATGTTATTTTTTATCAGCTGTTATTGGCAACAGTTTTGGATATGTTTTGATCCGGCAGTCATCAGAAAGTGGAGATAACAGCCATAAGAGTCGAAATGTCGAAAATCAATATTAATGCACTTGAGTATTATTAACTACAGCCTCACTCACACACATCAGAAAAAGGTGTGGTGGACAAATGAGTGTTTCACCTTGAACTTTATACCTATTTTGACTTTTCTATATCTAACAGTACGATAAAAATAACGTTGTTAGGTAATAAAACGTACATACCTGTTCAGTTAATTTCAAGAAGCTCTTATCACGCAGTATGCCGGCGTTGTTGATAAGAATATCAACTCGGCCGAAGTTATCTATAGCTGTCTTTATGATCTTGTCTCCTTCTACCACGGAGTTGTAATCGGCAACAGCAACACCCCCTGATAACAAAATTTACAATAATACCTATAATACCATGGTCATAAACTGTTTAAATTACAACATCATTACGACTCTTTCTGCCACTTACGCCAGTGAACATAATTTATGTTGATTGTCATCATGTTGATAACCGTAAAATGGGGTGCTAAGGGATCGCGGGGTACTAAGGGATATCGAGACGGTATAAGTTTAATTGTCTTTGAACAGTTACTATTGATTTAATTTACTTTAGTACCTATCTCTACTTCCAATAAGGCATACTTTTTTTTAAATCTGAAATTGTCAACCCTACAAAATTCCCAACTCACACACATTTTGGTATTTTTTGCTGTAAGAAATGGTAATTATTACAAAAGAATATCAAAAAGTGAAAATTGAAGTAACCAGAAAATAACCTGTATATCTACGATAAAAACTATACGTTAGGACAGTAAGAATTTGTATCAAAGTTTGAAATCGACCCTACTCACTCCATTTTACGGTAAATATCAAATGATGTGTTTATAGTAATTATATTGATTTATAAAGGTTTAACTATAGAAAAAGCATTGTTCTTCGTCTATTATTATTAATGAATTGATCAAGTACGAGTACAACCACATAAAAAACGTCCCAAACAATTTTATGTCATTTAAGTATACCTAAGATATAATATGTAGGTATGTAACATTTTTATTATATGTGTGCCAACTAGTTAAATCTAGAAATTGTATGCTGTCAATCATAGTTTCGGTTGAGCCTAGTGTGGGAGCCAGGTAAAACTGTAACTTGTTTGTAAAAAAAACTTAATGGTAATATTTTTTTATTGTTATTATAAAAGGAGTCCTTTGTTGTGTTGTGGATTTTGTTTTTCATCCTATTTAAATCTTATATAATTTTTTAAATACCTACAATTTATATTTCCAATTAATTTTACTTGTAATTTATAAAATTCTACCTTTCTTTGATGATGATGATGATGTTATTACTTTCATGTCTAATAACATAAACTTAATTTTTCATGTTAAGAAAATGTTTGCAGACAAAAAGGACAACATTTACATTTCTTTATACAATTTCTAAGTTTTCTTTAAAATTTATTAATACTTGCTATTTCATTACAGCCCCAAACAACTCAAACAAAATATTTACTTATTAAGACAGTAGGCACAGAACCTTGTATGACCTTTATTGTGTTTCAAAATAAATTAATATTAATTAAGTAACATTTAAATACATGTTTTTTTTATTTATTTATAAGGTCTGCTAACACTTTCACGCCACATATAACTACATGGTATAAAAACCGAGAAATAGTTGTCTTTATTTAAAATGTTTTTGTAAAAGTATACAAAAAACAAATTATTTGTACTGTGCTTCATAACTTTATTAAATAAGCTAAGATTATCTACTGTTTAAGAGTTATAACTAAGATATTTTTACAACATAAAATGCCTAAAAGGACCTATAAAAGGTTTAATAATAATAAAAGCACTTTACTTAAATTTTACGCCCTAATACTAATAACAGGAAAATTATTTACACCTTCCTTAAGTAAGGTTTATCATCAACAATAAATCATTATCACAATCAACAATATGATAATGTATGATAGTCTGTTATGATGATATAAATGTTAAAAGTAGTTGTAAAAAAAAAAAATTTTTTTAAAGCACACAACCTGAGCATAACAAAATTATGTTTGAAAGCTTATAAACTTTAATTTGTCAAAGTCAAAGTCAAATATTTTTTATTCAAATAAACTTTAGAAAAGTTTTTTTAAATCATCCAAAAATTCTAAAAAATATGTCTATATATTTTTTTTTATTAATTATAATTATTATATATTATTATTAAGCGCAGTGTGGGCAGGCCTCCAACAAGGTGGACCGACGATCTGGTGAAGGTCGCGGGAAGCCGCTGGATGCGAGCAGCACAAAACCGGTCGTTGTGGAGATCCTTGGGGGAGGCCTTTGTCCAGCAGTGGACGTCTTTTGGCTGAGATGATGATGATGATGGTTATATAATATATTATATACTAGCTGACCCGGCGGACTTCGTACAGCTTCGCTTTGACAGTTTCCATGACAACAAAACAAACAAATCATTTTGTATTGGAAAATTAAATGATCGTTTTTAGTATTTTCTGTTACTTATTATTTACGTTTCTCACCGTTTAAACCTTCCCTGAACATCCACAAATATTTCAAAATCAAAATTAGCCAAATCGGTCCAGCCATTCTAGAGTTTTAGCCACTCAAACAAACAGCAATTAATTTTAATTAATAATACATATAGCTATATACATAATTAATATGTCTATTATCTATTATTGTGTGCTTAAAAAAATATAATTATTTTTTTACAACTACTTTTAACATTAATATCATAATAATAACAGATCTGGTCTGTACCTAGCTTTCTATATTAAATTAAATTAAATATTTCTTTTAGAAAGACTGTGATTATTGGGAAAAGAGAAGGGAGGCCTTTGCCCTGCTCTGGGACAATATAGACCGAAAATAAATAAATAAATATATAGGTATATATAGATAGGTATCTATTTTACCTACGTATGTAGGTACTGTATGTAGGTGCTTTATGGTTTTTATATTTATGAAACTAGTACAGACAAAGTAGATGATGCTTTCAAGATTTCAAAATGAAGTTTTGAGAGTAGTTGGTATTTTGCTGTGTAACTCCAGTCAAAGTCTGAAAGCACTCAAAGATTTATTGGTCTTGTTTGCTTTTCAACATTTTCATATTGATTTTTTAAATTGAAACTTATTCTATGTGAACTCAGCTTCCAATCGTAAATTAATTCAAAAAGATCTCGATTTAGTATCTTGTTCTAGAATAATATTAGTATTTTTACTTTAAACGGAAGAAACACCTAATACCATTCATTTATAAATTTAATGATGATGTGATAGAAAAAACAGAAAAGAAACTGTTCGCGATTTGGAAGTTTCCCTTGACTCTAAGTTGTCGTTCTGTAGCCATTTAGATAATATTGTAAAGAGATCATTTCGTAGTCTAGGATTCACAATGCGCACTTGTAAACCCTTTAGCTCTAATGTAAGTTTTATCATAGTATATAATGCAGAAGTCCGTAGTATCTTAGAATATGCTTCCCAAATTTGGTCACCCATAGCAGTATCAAAGGTTGTCAAAAAAATTTTTGAATATTTTTTTATATTATAATTATTATTTTTATTTTTTTATCTGATAGGTTTAATAGCTAAGCTATCTCCAGTGTCAGCCTGGCGTGCCATTTTTGGGACACCCTGTATACATTTAAGTAAGTATAGATATTATAGTAAGTATTCAATTTATACAATCTATCTAGTTAGTTTTCTCACACATTCATTTGTATGTAACATACTTTTTAAGTTTTAAAATCCCAATTTTTGTTTTTCTATTGTTATAGTTTAGTTTGTTTCATCATCATAATTACTCAAATATGAATAGCATAATTGGCCTAATTTAGTTTAGCTGTCAGATCATTTGTAATACACTTTTACTATAATTTTGGGTAGGATTTATTGTTTAACAATAACACAATACATATTTTTATTAAACAGTTTTTTTTTACTATTTATTAAAAACATGAGACCTAAAACCTAACATCTCCACCACCAAGAAAGTACACAGATATGAAAGAGAAAATTATTGGACTGTATTATTGTTTTTTTCTTTTTTGCTTTATTTATTTGGTAAATCACATACAAATACAAACAACAACTTGCTTGTCATGCATTATTCAAATATAAGAGCCATTTCGTTCTTTGTTGTTCATTAAACATAGAACGATACACTAACCTTTGTCCTTAATTTCTTTAACAACATCATCAGCAAAGTTGGACTTGCCAATGCCATCCCGGGCACTACCAAGATCGTTCACGACGACCTTAGCTCCTCTGGATGCCAGGAGTAAGGCGTATGCCTTTCCCAGACCACCGCCGGCCCCAGTCACCACCGCAACACGACCGTCATATCGAAGTTGATCCATCCTTGCCGGCAAACAGAACACAAATGAGATTTTCAATTCCAATTCCAATCTACACCACTGCTTTGTGTGTGGTTTGGTTATCACCCCTATCGTAGCGATAATAGTATTGTAATACCTACCTACTGGCTGCAGCAAGTCAAAAGTCAAAGTCCACAAAAAAAAAACTACAATACAAAGTCCTCTTGTGGCGTAGATTAGAGCGGTAGGTAGGTACCGTACCGTAATTAATTAGATAAACACTTTGAGGACACACACAGCCAGGCCAGCAGAAGTAATACTACACAGAACCCTAAAGTTTAACCAAAACTTTGCACAGAACACAGTTATTTTTATTACTGACAGTGACAGATGAGTGACAGTAACAGAGTAACATAGTAATAGTGACAGCTCCTTGGTCATTGAAGTTGCGCAATGCGCATCACAGACAATTTATTATGAACTTATAATGTTGGGACGAATTTTTAAACAAAAGCATGGCGTTGTCTTGACGTTGTAGATAAACAATAACAATTTAAATATTTAAACTTAAGTAAACCCATAAACCGTAATTATCGTAAAAATCTTTTTTTGGCATTTGGCATAAAATAAATAGGTAACCTCTTCTTATTATACGTCTGTGGGTAACCTTAAAGACTGATATTAGATAGCAAAGCAATAAGCAACCCCAGTGTTGCCAATTTAGCGACTTTGTCGCTAGATCTAGACATTTCGTTTTCTACAGCGGCTTAAATTATGTGTCTAGTGACAAAAAATCTAGCGACTATTCTAACGACTTTTAGGGCCTTACAAATAAACAAAAAATGAGGTCCGAATAGCTATTCCGTGTTTTGTTATTGTCATGTAATGTAAACGTCACTTCAAATTAGAGTAAAAGCGACAAAACACAGAATAACCATCCGGACCCCATTCCCTGTTTATTTGTAAGGGGGCTAGAGTTTAAATAATAAAAATAAATAAGTATTTTAACTATCTTCCTAAAATATGGCAAGATCCCAGCCCAAAAATCTATATTCGGAACTACGTTCCGAAATCGGATATCATTTTGACAAGTCTGTCTTTTGCCCTTCGTTTTTCTTAACTTTCGTTTGTTAATAATTGTTTTTTATAATTTTCAATTGCTTTATACCGGTTACAAATATTATTCTGTGTTAGTTAACAAATTATTTAATTTTATTCTAACATACCAAAAAACTGTGCCCTATTCTACCGTGCGTAAAACAATATAGAATTAGAGGTACGTGAAAGAATTGCGCTGTTTCCATCCCTAGCGCTCAGTCTGCTGGGATAATTTAGCGGCTTCTAGCGACTTTTGATTTTTGTCCATAGCTAGCGACATCTAGCGACTTTTCAAGCGTACGTTTAACGATTTTTTGACATGTAGAGTTGGCAACACTGGCAACCCTAAAAAAACCGTCATTTCAGTTTGAGTCTCTGAATGTACTTTATTCGTTTTGATTGTTTTGTTTTGCATTATAAGTAATAGTGAGTGAGTGAATAGTAATAATTTGTAATAAGTTTTAACTTTTAGTGGACAAGATCATTCCAAATTATGTCTGGCTATAGGCGGGAGCCTGCTTGGCAACGTGCTAATAATCCACTCGTTAACATTGTGCACTCGGATCCTTTAGCAAGTATGTTATCTTTGTTTATTTACACCCTCTACTGACTCTGGTAGGGTATGGGAGCTGGAACTAAAGGTCCGGCTGTCTTTTCAAGGTACCACGGGAGTTCGGATCCTAAGCCCCCTGCTGGTTATGCCTTCGCGGGCGTCTCTGGCAGGGCCCGGACATGGGTTGGACTCGTGGTGGCTATGTGGTTAGCTGTAGAGGTGGGAATGTTCGTTTGTCTGGTTGAGGTCTGGCCAGGCTTCCAGTCTCGGTGGGGCCTGAAGCAATAGGATTTGCGGGGCACGTGAGTTGTCCATAGTTGGTTGTTCTGCTCGGTGGTTTTCGTTGAGTAGGCTTCCAACATCACCGGCACTAGTCTGGATAACTAGTAGAGGCGCCCGCTAGATGCAACGTCAACGCCAGCCGCCTAGGTTTATGGAACTGGCGAGGTACCTGGATGGGTACTGAGAAGTGAGTGGGCTTACAACTCCGCCACCAAAGAGGACATTTGGTAGTCGACTTTAGAGTTGCCGACTTGTGCAGTTGAAACTGCGAGTTGTGCTTTCAGTGCAACAAGAAGTGAGCGAGCTTACAGCTCCGGTAACCTATCTGCATATTAGGTAGTGGACTATACATGTCCACGGGGCAACTCGCTGGAAACAGTAGTCTTAAAAGTTCCTGATGAAGAATGCGCTTCGGCACGTCCTGATCTGGCATTATGACCTAACGCAGATGGTTCCTTGTGCTTGCGCAAGGTTGTCTGACACCTACTTTATTACCTGACGGTTGGTGGGGGTTGTCAGTATCAACTTTAAAGTTCTGTACCTTAAGCCTCTGTTATTATTTTTAAATAAAACTAACTAGTATGGCGCAGCAACCCAATGTGAGTCTTGGCCTCCGATAATAAGAGTCGCCATCTGTATTATTACATTTAAATAAACATAGATAGTTTTTATAGTAGTTGATGGTAATGTTATTTTTATAATGTCAGTAGATAATTTTATTTATTATTGAAGGATTTCACTCACTCATTGGTAGGTACAAAAGTATATTTTTATTTCTCTTTAATTATGAAATCTTTACATTTTAGTTATATATAATGAAAGCCAATGGAGGCTTAACAAGGTGTCACCTCTGTACAACTTGCAATATAGTGCCCTGAAGTTAAAACAGTATGCATCAAAAATCCGACAAGCACTGGTAAGCTCAGTGGCAGCAACCTCATCTAAATATACTGTTGATTTTGAAGAACAACCAAATCTTAAGTACTGTAAAGAAGATGCCAATGGACTTATGGTAGGCAAATGTTTTGATAAGAATACTTGAACACAATGTATCTTCATTCACTAGATTATGTATAACTTACATGACTTCTTTCTGATCAGCCATAAATGCGTACCTACTAGTTATATTATTAATTCTTTTGTTAAAAGATTTAAAACATATATTTTTGCGAAGTAAAAGTATGTCAACTTTAATTTATTATTGCAGCTGACTGTATCATTGTCTCAAGAAAGTAATAAAAAAGCAAAAGTAGCTTATTTAGCCATATTTTTATCGTGGGGAGTAAGCAGTAGCTTAAATAACGCCACCCATTTACCGTATATGCTGGAGAAAGGAGAACAAAAAGTTGGTAGTGCAGTAAAAGCGCTGTTACGGACCATATTTGATTGCAACATACAACAATTCTGTTTTACACAGGTAATACATTAAAGATTTTTTTTGAAAAACAAAGTGATCCTTGGAATAGTTTTTTAAGACAACAGATTGTTAATATTTATGGAAATTGAGTAGGTAATATTTAATGACATATCAGCATGTCCAGCAGAGGACTGATGATAACGTACCTTGATGACCTCCGTAGCCGAGTGGCTTGCAGGCCGGTCTTTGGGCGGCGCTAACTCGAGGTCCAGGGTTTGATTCCCGGTCGGATCAATGTCGAAAACGAACTTTTTGATATTATGTCGGGTCTGGATCTGAGTCTGGTTGTGGTACCGTAGTGGTTTCCGATTTCCATAAAACGAGTGCTTTAGCTACTTACCTTGGGATCAGAACAATGTATGTGATGTTGTCTAATAACAATACAGTATTTTGTTTTGTTATTTAGTGATAATGATAACCAGTTCCTCTCTGAGAGACATGCTGTCTGATATTACCATTACTTCCAAATGTAATGGAAACAAAAAGTGTTCATGATAATTTAAAAAAAAATTAAACAAATTTATCAATGCTTGAAAATGAAATATTGACTAAGCGACATTAAACTAACTTTATGAGGAGTAGTTAAAGTTTTGATTTATAGAAAATAAAATTGTTTAACTTAAAATTATGCTTAGTCAATATTTTCTTATAAGCAGCGATATAATTGCAAATGTATGAAATTTACTAACTATAACACCAAGTAAATTGAAATGTTCTTGAGATTTAAAAACTTTGATGTTGGTTCACAGCATCAGTTGTTGGAGTTTGGTTTTAACTTTGTTGAGAATGATACTTTACGGAGCCTTGACCCTTTCATGCTGACATATAAAACTCCTCAAGTTGACCACAAAGATAAACTGAAAATGACTTTTGATGTGAAAGATGTGCACATCATCTGGAATGGGTAATTATTACTTACCTACTATACAATGTTATTTTTAGTTTATACGAAACCTGGAAACTATTTGTTCAGAAACAGTAATAGAATCAATTTCATTATTTTTTATACCATGTTACATTTTGACCAAATAATATTTACAAAATCTCAATTATAGTATACCCTACTAAAAATACACAACGGGACAGCACAAAAAGCTTGTAACTTCGTGAGTTTTCTATATATAGATATATATATATTTTTTTAAAGACAATATTTGACCTGTTTTTCGTATAAACTAAAAATAGGGTTGTATAAATCAAATGAACATGATTTACTTATTTGTTTGTGTTAAGTATTGGCATCATGTATTTTTACCTTATATTTCCATTTTAGTGTAAAAGAAGAAGCAAGAAAGAAGTCTGAATTGGTAAACTTGGCTTATCAAATACTACAAAATCAAATATTCTATATGATGAGGTTGGACATCACAGTATTTGATTTATATGAAGTTTCCTTGCCTAATGCAGAGGTTAAGAGTAGTGGAATTATAAAAATGAAAACCCCAGAAGTTGTAAACTGTGTTTTTACAATTTTGAACGAAATATGTCAAACTATATCTGATTCAGACTCTGTTGGGTCATCTTAGTGCATGTCAATAAACAATCATAAAGACAATTTATTGTTTCACTTTTATACTATAGTAACACTAAAATAACCTACAGTAGGTACTCACTGTACTGTACCTAAAACTACAATAAAAGGTAATAAACAATATTGCAATAAAAACTCAAATATGTTTTTCAACATTTACTCTCATGAATTACACCTTACAAATGGGTTTGCATATTGTAACCTTACAAAATATTCTATTATATTATTACAATGTGCTAAACTTAAAAAATAACCTATTTTGTAATCTTTCATTATCTTGCAAGCAGTTCTTAACAGTCCTAGCGAAAATGAGATGTTTCGTATTTAATTCGTTAATTGTATTTTTTTGTGCAAGAACTAAAAGTAGGCCACCACCCGATATTTTTTGGCAAAATTGTAATACCTACAATTAACTAAAGGTCGCTGCAAGTAACGTACAGACGCCTGCTCATCAACCTACCCAAAACTCAAAATTCTTCAACAAATGTTCAATCATATGCAATTATACATAAAGTACAAAGTCTATTGAAGAAATTTTACAGTTTATGGTAATCTGATGTGCAGGTATGTGTACATAAAAGTCATTAGTAAAAGGAATACATTTTAAATAGAGATTTTTCATTGTATACAGAATATTTAAATAAAATTTTATATTTTTTCATAACTCAAACAATATAGCAAAATGATGGTAGTCTAACAGCAGACTAGCTATAAAATAAACTATTTAAGTCAAACAATTATTCACATCAAACCACAGCAGGACAACGCCAATATACACCACATGTCTCTTGCATATCAACAGATACATAATACAAACAAACACAAACATTGGACTATATAATATGAATATACAACATTCATGTACTTTTATAAATGCCAGATTAAAACATTGTGAAACCTTATATGACATTAGCAAATCAAATATACATCAACATACATACACACAAAATTACATAGAAGCTTTGTTAATGCTGTGGAAACTTTTATACATAGGTAGATACGTTAGTTGAAATTTTAAATCTACGGCTTACCATGACATGAAAGATAAACCTACAAATTTTATTATTTTTATCCTATTGTATAAAATGACAATCGTTTCGAAAAAGTTTTTCCTTCATTGTGATAACATGTTCCGAATAATTATTTGTTCAATATTTACTATCAACCTGAACTTACACTTATTTATTATACAGTGGATGCTGAGCTTAGTAACCATGATACTATAAATATTACAATGTATGTCACCCTAGAAGATAATAAGACAAAGATCTATGGGAAAATAATAGGCATCTATTGGGTACAGAAGAGACTGTTTGCTCTTGCTGCATTAATACAAAACAATTCAGAGGAAGCTCAATAGGACTACAGTAAAATGCCCTAAATAACGTCGGTTTACAATACAAATTTTGACTTGAGATCTACTCCTATTGTTAGCACCTCCTCTATGACGCGTAACTATGAATTTCTGTAAAATTTACAAAGATCACTAACGCAGTGCCGCCAACCGTCTTGAGAATGGTTATCAACTATTATTACAGCATGCCTGAGAGGCTTATGTAAAGGTGATTTGTTTAAAACACGAGCTATCCATCAGCATATAAAGTAGTCTAATAATCCGGCGTACATTTAAGTTTCAATTTTCGTACCAATGTTCGTTGCACACAGCTGCATCCCTCCTAGAACATCAAAATGCATAATTACTATGAAGGTTTTGTTTCAACAAAGTATAATGATGACTACAGGAGACTGCTGCAACAGATAAGACGTGTGTTATTACTAGTGATCGGATAATCGGATGCATATTTACCTAAAGTTGAGGTGTTGGCTGTTATGGAATGCACTTTTGTATCTTATAAAATCCCGGGATTTCGGAATCGACAAATTTTGTGTTTTGATTATAAAATCAAATCGGGTGTAGGTATATTTACTTATTCTATTCTATTCTATCTATTTATTTAGGTGTTCGCTAATATGGAATGAACTTTTTTAACAAAAAAATCTATAATATAATAACTTAAGTTGAAAGTTTAGGATACATAGTACCTACCACAAACGGTCCTGATTTAGAACAGTCACTGGAATCTGACGCAACATCATCATGTTCAACACAGACAGATAGAGAAATGTTAACGTCAGATTTCAGTGAGCAAATATAGTGACAGATAGTGATCAAAGTTGTAGTAACCGAGGTAATATTTACGCCCAATCAGAATATCAGTAGGGTTGGCTGAATAAGATCACCTTTGTACACTTCAATAAAGAATATTTTAGTGCTTAATCTTTTAAAAATAATAAAAAATAATGTATGTTTTGTATCCTGTAATATGTGCAATAAAGTATTATTGTATTGTATTTTTTTAACACTCACAACTCTTACACTCTACATACTCATAGATTGATACACATGAATAATTTTATGTAATCCCAGGGTCCCGGATTTTTTTAAATAAATACACATGCTAAAGACGTCCTTTCCACACCATGTTACAGAATAGTTATGCATTCCCGAATTTTCTGGAATCCCGAGATTCATATTTTAAAAAACATGTTTTAAGAAGCCGCTTCCATAATTTCCTAGCCAAAAATTAACTTTAGGTAAATATGCATCCGATTATCTGATCACTGGTTATTAAAAATTTACAGAAGATATTTTTTTATTAAAACCTGGATTATTCATTTTGAATATTTCAATACAAAGCCGAGTACCTACACAGTACCTGCAAAAAATTATATTCTGTTCAAAGGTGGTTAATGTTTAACAACCAGTGGTATGTATGCAATCAAAGCAACGCCATCAAGTAAAAAACTTCTGAACCTAGGTCAGAGGAGCTTAGATATCACTTCCACCCAAAGCCTCACCTAGTCTCGCTGCCGCCGGCCTAAGTGTGGAGTGCATTGCCTAACAGCAGCCGCCGCCCGCGCATATGGATGAGATCAAAGCAGCGCCATGTAGTTACAAACATGTGTAACCAGGTCACAGAGGATGTTAGATATCGCTTCCACCCAAAGCCTCACCTAGTCTCGCGGCCGGCTGTGTGTGCAGTGCATTGCCTAACAGCAGCCGCCGCCCGCGCATATGGATGGGATGGGATCAAAGCAGCGCCATCTAGTAACAAACATGTGTAACCAGGTCACATAGGAGGTTAGACGTCTCACCTAGTCTCGCGGCCGGCTGTGTGTGCAGTGCATTGCCTAACAGCAGCCGCCGCTCGCGCCCCCGACCCTCGCGCCCCCTGCCCTGCTCGTGCCCCCACCGCGTGGTGTTGGAGGCCGATCAAGAAGCCCCTATTCGCTCCACCATCATCAGCATATGGTTTCACCTATTCGCTCTCACAACCCTAAGATCTCACCTAGTAGCTTCCATTAGCATGTAGTTCCACATAGTCGCTTTCACCAACTTAAGGTCTTATCTTGTCTCTTTCATCAGCCTATCGTTTCACCTAGTCGCTCCCACCAACCTAAAACCTCATCTAGTAGCTCCATCTGCTTGTAGTTTCACATAGTCGCTTTCACCAATTTAAGAGCTGTCGACACATTTCCAGGTCAGGGCCATTCGTGTTTCGAGTCGTCCGTGTCAGTGTTCCCGTCAGGGACGTGCCATCCGTCACCCGTATCCACGCATATCAGGGAAATCGGTGTCAGTGTAGTATGTTTCGGTGGCTGGTACCGTACAACATACAACCCGATGTCCTTGTTTAACTCTTTAACAGTCAGTGGGATGCATATTCCCACCACATTTCGAACTTTAGGTAATTGAGATAAGATTGAAATATTCAAACATGTTCTGCCTATTAAAGGGTTAACACGGTATAATTGTTGTGTTGTAATTGTTGTTATCAACCATTCTGTGTCCATGTTGCACTTACAAAAAATTACCACGTAGATAAAAATCTGAGAACACTGTCAGAGCAGCGTCCGTGCATCCGAGTTTGCTCCGGAACACTGACGATCCGGATCCTCCTGGCACGGCGATGTGTGAACAAGTTCGCACAAATCGTATGTAACCGATTTTTTCTCCGTCCCGGCCGATGCCGTGTTCCGTCAGGGACGGGAACTCGGAAATGTGTGAAGAGCGCGCCTTAAATTCTTATTTTGTCGCTTCCATTAGCCTATAGTCTCACCTAGTCTCGCTGCCGGCCTCAGTGTGTGCAGTGCATTGCCTAACAGCAGCCGCCGCCAGCCGCGCCACCCGCGCCCGCGCCCCCCGCTCCACTCGCGCCCCCCACCGCGTGGTGCTGGGGGCCGATCTTGATGCCGTTGGCCTGAAACAAAACGATGATTGAAGTCTGCAACAGAGCTAAATCATCATCATCATCATAATCAACATCATCTTAGCCAAAAGACGTCCACTGCTGAACAAAGGCGTCAGCCAAGGATCTCCACAACGAACGTTTTTGTGCTGCTCGCATCCAGCGGATTCCCGTGTCCTTGCGCTAAATTGATCATATCAAAATAGGTATAAAACCCATTTTCTCTTTTTTCCAAAAAATGCAAATACAGATTTAAAAATCGCTACATAGTTATTTTTAACACATCTATACATATAATAAAGCTAAAGAGGGTCGAAAGTCTATACATGGAAGATATTCGAAAAAAAGTTGGCTAAGTATCCCCTACTTAGAATCGATAACAGAACACGTTCCAACAGTTTTTAGAATTTTTGTATGTTTGTCTGTTTATTTGTTTATTTGACCACGCATCACGTGAAAATGGCTGAACGAATTTGGATGAAACTTTGCACATACACAGACCATGACCCGGACAAGGATATAGGATACTTTTTATCTCGGTAACAGGTTCCTGTGGGATAGTGTAGTCTTCGCGAACGAAGTAGCGGGCGGCAACAAGTAATATAATATTTTTGTACAGAATTACTAAAATAAGGAGCAACTAATTCAATAATGAAATAACATAACATTAATAGAGTGAATCTAAGTAAAATAATAAGAAACCTTATGATATTTTATTTAAATAATACCTCTATTATTATTCAAAATAACTTACTCAGCCCTACACTAGGCCGATAGCCATTTAAGGATAAGTACTTGTTTATAGAATCCAATGTTATCAGCCCGCTAGTCATCTTCAAAATGAGTAATTTCACAAAACATAAATGCGTAATGGTGGAATCATTACGCATTTATGTTTTGTGAAACAAATTAACTTCATACCTCATTGTTGATATCGAACACTCCCTCCTGGATCTTCTCGTAGATCTCTTTAGCTGTGTTGATGAACGCCTCCTCGACATTCGCGGCGGTCTTTGCAGAGGTCTCCATGAAGACCAGGCCGTGTTCCCGCGCGAAAGCCTCGCCCTCCTCCTTCTTCACCTCACGTCGGGACTCCAGGTCACTAAGAAAAAAAACAATTAGGACTAGAACCTCTTTAGATTTATAGCCATCAAAACCAAGAGATGTGTCACAAACAACCTAAAAGTGGAGAGGAGATAGGAAATTGTATGTCACATCTTCTTTCTCTCTCTCTCTCTCTTAGCTTTAGTGAATATTAGGCTTAAAGATGTCAAATAAATCAGCATCAAAGTGACAACAAATCATAAAACTGTAATGCTGGCTGCAAAATTAACAACTTACACAATGGCTTGCATAACATATAAGATGGGTGACCATCTTTCTATATTCTGACCTCCTTGGACACATGTTATGCTATTAACTTATTAGCAGTAGGAGTAGGACATTTATGATTTTAGGATCAACCTATGATCACGACAGGTCCGGATTTGGAGAGTTCTATCCTGACATTCTATCATCATGACATTGACGGACAGATACACCTCGCCGATTTGGAGGAGCTTTGTGCGAAGGGTGATGGAAGTGGTATGTTCCCGGGACAAAATTCCTACTATTATTAATTTTAATTTTGATTACTAACAACAGCTGTTATGATGTTTACTAACCCATTCGGATCTTTGTTATCGGTCAATGTAGATAAATGGTGAAATTACCTTTTATTCCCTATCAACATTATGACCATGTTGGAGTTGGAATGTTGGCGTGCGTCTTCCAGCCAAGTGGTTAGATGGTTGAACGTGTCTCGTCTGGTGATGTCGTATACAAGAAGCGCCCCGGCGGCGCCCCTGTAGTACGACCGTGTGATTGACCTGTGCACGATAAATAGCTTAAGTATAGATATTTATAGGCACATATTCTAAAATATGAACAGTATCGAAATTTTCGGAAACTACTTATATTGTGGTAAAAATATTGAAATGGTTATAATAATTCTTAACTTGTGAGATTTAAGTCTATTTTTGCTTGATTTCGGCCGCTCCTCTTCCATTTTTGAAAAGAGTATATGTGTCAAATACATGGTAGTGCGTGTAATGTTTGTTTTATTGATTTATTGTAGTTTTTATGTATTCTTTTAATAAAATAATAACATTCTGTACTCCTTCTCTATATAAACTATAAGTGTGCGAAACTTCATCATACTCCTCCGTCCTCGCAATTTTCGTAAAAAGGGGTACAAAGTTTTTACTTCACGTATTATTATATAGATTAGATTATTTGTCTGTAAGTACATACAAAAACTGCACACGCAACTTCTTAGGGTTGTATTTTACAAAGCTGACATGATCTTGTTAATATGTATACACTACTAATATTATAAACGCGAAAGTATGTAAGTATGGATGGATGTTTATTACTCTTTTTTTCTTTTTGTAAAAACTACTGAATTCCCACGGGAACGGGAACCACGCGGGTGAAACCGCGAGAGGCCGCTAGTACAATATAAAATTAGAACAAAAGTTGGTTTTAAATACGATTGTAATTAATAGTGTTGTTACGTAACATTTTGTAATATAACAACCATAGTTAAATTAAAAAAGAATAAAGAGTTGCCAACATAAGGTATTTTTTGTTGCTTAATGCATAATGAAGTAATATAAGAATACACTTTGGCCTGCATTCAGAGTCCTGGGCCTTCTAGGATGGCCAGAACTCCTAGATTGTTTTATTAGTAGTTATTTAACATAAAGCTGTCAACTGGGTAGAAAATAGATAACTATCTAATATAGTAGTCAATGAGACTGCCCACTATCAGTGTTTGACCAATATTGATAGGCTGTTAATCACCTTTAAGCATGATTACAGCCATTTTGATCACTTTTATAATCTACATGTTTGTCAGACCACATGCTATTTCATGGGGATAACTAAGAAAAGTTGGTTAGGGCGCTGGGTAAAGAATGACAATACATTAAATCTCTATCTATATAAATGTAAAACAAATGCTGTTTGACAAACGAAACGTTGCTGTTTGTGTGAGTGGCTAAAACTCGAGAATAGCTAGACCAATTTGGCTAATTTTTCTATAAAGCTTTAGAGCATTTAGGGGCAGAATATCCAATTCGCAAAATATCCAGCGGTCGTAAAATGTCCAATTAGCAGAATGTCCAGTTCGCAGAATGTCTGGTTCGCAAAATGTCCAGTTCGCAGATGTCCAATATTCATTATAACGTTGTCACCCCCCATCAATCACTAATTGAATCAAGAGTTGGATTTTAATGAGTAGTCAAGTTATTTGTTAAATAAAATCAGTTTTATTTTTGTCATATTTCTATTAATACAACATTTATAAATTATAAATTTAAAAAATCATTGTTGCGGTCTGGTGATAGTAATTTTGAACAATTGAATGAAAAATAGTTACATCAAAAAATCTAAATTTGTAAATCAGTGTTATTAACAAGGCTTTATTTAAAAAGCCGTAAAAATAGGTTTTTTTAAAACTGCTTAACTGAAATCTAGTAATTTCTAGTTTTCTTAAGCATTATTTGTTTGCAGAATGTTGTCACCCCATCAATCACTAATTGGGAATCAGAAGTTGGGTTTTTATCAAAAACATTAAGTTGCAGAACAATTAAACATTTAATTACAGAAAAGTTATGGTTTACATACAGCAACATCTGTTTTTTATAGCAAGTACTAACAAGCCAGCAAAACGCGAGCGCATGGTCATCAGTTTTTAAAAAAAGGCATATTTTTAGGGCTTTTTGAATAAAGCTTTGTTATTAACACTGATTTATTTTAGATTTTTTTCATTCAATTGTCAAAATTAGAATCATTAGACCACAACGATTTTTTTTATTTATAATTTATAAATGTTGTATTAATAGAAATGTGACAAAAATAAAACTGATTTTATTTAACGAAAAAGTTGACTACTCATTAAAACCCAACTCTTGATTCAACTAGTGATTGATGGGGGGGTGACAATGTTATGATGAATATTGGACATTCTGCAAACTGGACATTTTGCAAACTGGACATTTTGCGAACTGGACATTCTGCAAACTGGACATTCTGTGAATTGGACATTTACGTCCACTGGACATTTTGCGAATTGGACATTCTGCACCTAAATGCTTTAGAGGAGGCCTTTGTCAAAAGACAAAGAAAACATGTGAATAAAAACGTATTAAATTAGGATGAGAATTTGTTAAAAACTGTAACTGAAATAGAAACAAAAGGCTTTATTATTATTATTTCTATAGAAATCTATAATAAAAAACATGGTAAGAATCCTGTTAATTATTACTCTTAATAGTAGAATGAGTTGGATATATTTACCTAAAAGCTTCCTGGCCTGCAGTATCCCATATTTGAAGTTTGATCTGCTTTCCATCAATTGTGATCATGCGAGCACCAAACTCCACACCAATTGTAAGGTCATGCACTGGCTGGAACCTTTTATCGGTGAACTGCAGTAGTAGGCATGATTTGCCCACACCTAATGGACCAAACAACATTTCTTGTTATACTTTGTCATACCTAGATAAGTTATGAAACTTAAGAATTTACAATTCTAAGCAATAAGTTGTACATTGTATATTTTACAAAATGTTGGTTTACACCATTTCAAGTAACATATAGGTACTAAATATTAAATGTTTATCCTAAAGAAACAAAGGAAACCTTGACTGAACAACAAAAGAAAAAAGGCATCCAAAATTAAGTTTGACAACAACACAACAGTACAATGAACACAAAATAAACATAATTTGATGTGACTGTTAGCTCATCTTTGACGCAGGTTCTGAAAAGCGTAGGCGGAAAACAAAGCTAGTTCCTATTTTTTCATAATACCTACTTATGTCACTATATTACCTACAATGATCATACAATACATTTGTTTTGTTACGACGCAGATTTCTAGATTAATGTTAGTATAGCGTATCAAAAATCAAAGCACAAAGCATTGTAGACAATATGTCGAACAAGGCAATAAAAAACAGCCTAGATAAAATATCAGACAACACAAAATCAATACCTGTGTCGCCGATGATGATGTATTTGAATAAGTAGGCGTATGCCATTTTCACCACTGGTTTTCGTTACTACACGAAAACACTTTATTTATTAGGGGTAAATAAAAGCTACTAAGCGATTACAATATAAATAAGACGCAATTTTAGAAATCACACAACAGCTGGTTAAAACAATTTGTCATTGCGATTTTTTTGGTTTTCTACTTTCTTCCGTTGACAGAACGCAAAAGGTTTTATCTCGTACAGCCTTATCCTTTGTTCTCAGACATGACCGTGCGATCCGAGACACGCTCGTGTCATCATGATCGTTGATTGGAACACTTAACGGTTAATAGTGCGCCACTATTACACATTAATATTTTTATAAATCTTCTTAGAGATTAAAATCTGCAAATATAACTCTTCACTTTTCTGCCAAGAATCTAATGTCGATCTAATATTAAATCTTACACTCTGTCTTTTTTCAAGAAAGAGTAGTTTTGAACTTGTCTGTACTTCTACTATGAATAGAACTTTACATATTTTTTATATAGTTCCACTACGAATTCACATAAACTATTTCTACTGACAGAGTCAATATTTCACGCAATCATAAAAAGAGAAGTTCGCTTTCTGTAAGCACTAATATGGGTACGCTGTATAGACGCCAGCTCGAAATGTCGTTCACAAGACAGTCTTGTTTAATATCTCCGTTCCTCTAAGAGCAATCCCTAGGAAACTTTGCATAGCCGGGGCACTAATAAGGCACTAAATGTGTGTGTAATTTTCGTTGCTATAATATAAAGTAGTTTTCGAGAATGATTACGTGTAGCCTTATTCGCATAATATTTGATTCTCAAAATATGAGATTCTTAAAATATTAGATCAGCTTGATCGTGATGCCAGCGTACACAATATAAGGGGCACTAATTATTTTTTGTTTGCAGTAAAATTACACACTAAAAGAGGGTATAACAATAAACGTGGATTAGACCATGTGTACGCCAGCCTAGCAGACACGCGATAACGGACAAAGTGACTTGACTGGACTTGACTTAAATTATTAAAGATAGTCGCACTTCTTGGCGGGAAAGTGAAGGGTCATGTCTGCGGTTTTGTTTTATTTTCTAAAATTTGTGTTAAGTCGAATATTACTGTGAAATAATTGGTGTATTATTAACCTTTAAGTGTTCGTGAGTGTGCATGAGTGTTGGCAAATGAAACAAAACAGTGCAACGGCACTTTTCAAATTCTCTCAACTAGTCTTAGTCTAGGGCTTAGTAAAGCCCCACATCTCTACTGAAATACTCGAGGGGTTGGGGGGTATATCATTTGATCATTTCTCACTTCTCTTTTCTATTAAAATTCATCATCATACTATTTAGAGTTTATTACAGATAATACTAATGAAATTAAGTAACTAATGACATGGCAGCATGGTCTATGACCTTAGCCGATTCCTCAGGGAACGAACTACACTTAAAAAATATATAGATAGACTATGGTTTGACAGAAAGTTTGATAAAAAATATTGTTTTTTTTTAGAACATGCGTATACGATTAAAATAGTTAATTAAGACACTCCAGAAGCCATAACACAAGAAAAAAAAAATTTTGTTGTTCGTATTTTGTTGTTTTTATTAAATTGTATTGTCTTAATTTATTTTGATACCTACCTGTTTAGATTAAGAATTAAAACACAGTAACAAAAGTTAAGTTAAGTGAAATATGCCGCAAATAATAAGTACCCAAAAGTTCGGTAAGATAATTTATTTAAATTTCTTTGTACTTTGACCGAACCTAATTTAATGTATTGTTATTAAAATTACCCATTGTTCTGTTTTTTTCAGACGTAGCAGCTATAAGTCATGTGCATATTAACAAAAACATTGTCGAGTCTCAAGTAAATAATATACTGAAAAATAATCCAGTGGTTGACAAGGATAATTTAGACGCATGGCTTATAAGAGCTGTGCTATTGATTGATTTGACGACCCTGTCTGGGGATGATACTAGGTCTCATGTTACGAGACTTTGTGTCAAGGTCTGTCTTACTCATAGGTGTTTTTTACTCTTAACTTTGTATGTGGGTTTCATATGAAATTAATTTCATTTTAATAAAATACTTTTACACTGTGTTCCTTAAACTTACGCAAACATAAATTATATTACCCTAAAAATAATGAAACTACTTTTAAACATAAAAACAATAATAAAACATTATGCCAAGAGCTTAAGACTATATTAGTTTTTATGATTATTTAGTATGTACCTATCAACTCATTGAAAAACTATTAAAAATTATTATAAATTATAATTTAATACTCTACCCAGTTTCAAGATACTTGGTATTTATTTATATTGTTAATTTAATTAACTGGGCTGTGGTGGTTGTTATTCAACTAGGTTTATTTTCCAGGCAGCTTATCCGCTCTCTCAAGACTTAATAAACAAATTTGAAAATGAGTCTGAACAAATACGAACAGCAGCTGTCTGTGTGTATCCAAGCCGTGTTAAGGATGCATATGACACTATCAAAAGAATGGGACTTTCAGATAAACTGCAGATAGCAGCTGGTAATAAACAATTATTTTTTTCATACAACTTTTTATTAAAACATAAAATATACTCCCATTTTTTTCTTGTTCAAGCATTCTAAGCTTGTAATAGTCTTGTTAAAATGTTGTTGCTACAAAAATGTTTATGATTTCTTAATATAAATATAATGAAAACTAACTTTTAAAGTTGTTTGAACAAATTTCAAATCAACCATATTTAGATCTGGTTATGGGAATTCGGTTGCAGTGAGCCACACTGTAAGTGACATATTATAAAATAGTTACCTTACATTATATCAATATAAACTCGGCAATGTAATTACTATCTTGCACTTGGATAAACTAAGCCAAGTGCCAATATTTCTTTTTGAATAGGTAATTATTTTCTAAAGAAGTTTATTAATTATCAACCTTTGATATGCTCAAATGTCGCTTTACAACACCAACCTATTAAATTACTATTGTGTCAGGGTGTAAGTTAGCCAATGTTTTATGAACATACATATGCATACAGATACAGAGTCACGCCTGTCTCTGGCTATGATCCTTGTATACTTCTTTCTATATATCACTCTCATTAACTTTTTCATACATGCTACCAAGCGTTGCCAGATATTTTTTTGTCAAGTCCGGATTTTTAAACTTTTTCAGTGAAAAAAGCGAGGTTCTTTCGGAACGGAATTCGATTCGGAACGGGATTCGGGAGCGGGACATAGTAAAAAACCGTATATATTCAAAAGTTTTTAAATATTTATTTGACTTTTAAATTACGTCTACGTGACAATAGCAGTAATTTAAGAAAAAAAACAAAAAACTGAAGCTTTTGTTTGCTTAATGTAATTAAATTAAATTACGCACGTAACGCAACTCACTAATTGCTCACTGCTTTCCAAGCACTAAAACGAATGCAATAGGTATTCGTCATTCCTTCGTACGTAATCGTGTGTTTTCGCGAAATAGAGATTTATAAACAAATGGGAATAAGAAAAGTGTGAAAGAGAAAGAGAAGATCTCAGAGCGTTTTCAGATTATCCGATCCGATATCGGTGTCGGACGACAATAGCCGACAGCCGATAGCCGACACCATGTGCTGTTTTCACATATTTCCGAAAAATATCGTTCCGATTCGGCCTTTTGCTCGATAGCTTCATGCGGGCAGGTCATCATGACAGGCTATAGAAATATTTGAGATGCAAAAAATAAATGAAAAAAGGAGAAAAAAATAAAAAAATAAGTATAAATAAAACACTTGGAGTAGGTATGTAAGTATTTTATTTATATGTTCTTGGTTTTAATTCTACCAGTTCAATTAACAAACAAGACAACCAAACAAAAAAGCTCAAAATGGCTTCTGCGCATCGGGCTCTGCGCACACAGAGACAATTTAGATTCACGTATAGCACACTTACAAAAAATATCGTCCGACGGCTCACGGGCATCCGATGGTGCCGCCAACACATCGGTGTCGACTTCGATATCCGATATCGGGCCGGACAATATGAAAGACAGACACATATTTCATACATTTTACTTCTTCCGATATCGTATCGGCGCCCGACACCGATATCGGATCGGATAATGTGAAACGGTCGCACGCACGCACCGATTGCGTGACGCCACCCTCTCTCCCGCGCGCTTATGTTCAATACGCGCCGGGCGGCCAGTCCACACTTGTCTGTGTCACCCAGCCGCGCTTCCTCAGCACGCTGCACGTACGGCCAAAAACGGGACTGAGCCTGTACCGCGCAGGACATTTAATTTTGATTTAAAAACCGGGACGTCTGGCAACGCTGATGCTAGCTAGTTTAAGGTACACTTGACCAGGCTTTTTTTCAAAATCATTGATTTGGTCCATAAACACCTAAGTCATCTCCATTCAAATCTGCTTCATATAGTTTTTGGTCAATCTTTTCACGCATCCTACCTATCTACATGACCAAATCATCTGAGCATCCCTTTCTCATTTTTTGTCACTACATCTTCCAAAAAACATTTATCCTTTATCTTATTCACATCATTTCTTATCCAGCACTAAATTTTTTATTTTTGCTCTCCAGTTGCAACAGGGTTTCCTTCAGGCCTATATCCACTGAAGACGAGACTAGATGAGATTATTCTGACGGTGGAAGAGGGTGCTACTGAAATCGATGTGGTGTTAGATCGCAGTCTTGTGTTAACGGGCCAATGGGAGGTCTTGTTTAACGAAGTCAAAGAAATGAAGAGCGCATGTGGTCATGCACACCTAAAAGTGATTCTTGGAGTTGGTGAACTAGGCACCTATGAAAAAGTGAGTACAAAAGAGGCAATTACGCAAAGACCCCTTATCTTGTCTTATCTTAGTGGGGCCTGCCGAGGTTTCCCTCTCGCACTAACACTTCGACCCATCGAGGTCTTTTTGTGCAACCCCATCCTTTCACTCTTCTTCGTCTGTAAATATAGATGCCATAAGCTTGGCAACGTCCTTAAGAGCGTAGAGCCTGAAGTCCTCCGGTTTCGGATAGGCCGACCCCAGGAGTCCCATTCTTTTCCTAGTCAGAGAGTGGTAGTCACACAGTAGGTGATGTATTGACTCAGTTTCCTCTCCACATGCTCTACACAAGCTTAAGACCCCTTGCACAGAAATGGATATTGGAACAGCTCGTGTTTACTTACTTACTTACTTTTTACAATACAAGACATTATTTCATTTCATGCAGGTATATAAAGCGTCAATGGTATCAATGTATGCGGGTGCCGATTTCATTAAAACCTCAACTGGGAAGGAAGCTGTAAACGCCACCTTACCAGTGGGCTTGGTGATGTGCAGAGCGATACGTCGCTACTACCAGGAAACTGGGAGGAAGGTGAAAATGCAATTTGATTTGAAACAAAGACTTTTTATTTTCTTGGTCTAGCCCACGGTTTAATTTGACATTTGATAATGTTAACAATAACGAAAATCAGTATGGCATTGAAGCAGCGCTTCCTGTCAACATAATATGAGAAGAGTTAAAATTTTGCCATTTAAATTTTCGATATCGTAAACATAATCAGATGAATACGGATGTATTAATGTAAACAAAACTCCACTATGCACACTTAACTGAAAACGTTACCAAATTCACACTATAAGTATCGTTAAGTAACGATACTTCCATAAAGTTTAACTGGTAGCGGCAATGCTGGTAACGTTATCTAGTTTATGTATCGTTACTTTTTCGTTACCTAGTGTGCTATATAGCCAATCCAGATAAACTGTTACGGTAAGTGATTTACCGATAAAAATGCCACTTAAGTAATGATACCAAGCATAATTGTTATCTTTTCTATTAACATTATCTTCATATAATAGTGGTAATGTCACCTATTTTTTTACGTTGTTCAAAGCCTTGGCTGCACCAGAAAAAGTACATGGCAGTATTTGATCAAATACAAAGATACAATTTGGCAGTATATATTATTATAATTATTATGTGTTTCTTGTCAAATCAAATCGACGAGCTCGATGGCGCAGTGGTTAACGCGCCTGGTCTGCGAGTGCTGAGGTTAAACAACCTTCGCAAAGGCCGGTCATCGGATGGGTGACCAAACATTTTTCATTTCGGGCTCCTTCGTGCTTCGGAAGGCACGTAAAGCCGTTGGTCTCGGCTGCATTAGCAGTCGTTAACTACCACCAATCCGCACTGGGCCCGCGTGGTGGTTTATGGCCCGTTCTCCCTATTTATCCATGGGGAAAGCTTATGCCTCAGCACTGGGGACATAAAAATGAGTTGATGTTTCTTAATTTTTCAGGTGGGTCTGAAACCGGCCGGTGGTATAAAGACAGCGCGAGACGCTGTCAATTGGCTGGTACTGGTGAGCAACGAGCTGGGCTCCGATTGGCTCACACCAGAGCTCTTCCGGATCGGGGCTTCCAGTTTATTGGGGGTTATTGAAAAGGAGCTTAAATGTTGAAGTGTTAATGACCTCTGGCGGTTTGCGGAGCGGTGCGCTATTTCTTTGTTCATCAAGTTTTTTCAATTGTCGTTGACTAACGGTGCCCGCCCACGACCGACTTTTTGTAGGACCGATAATCTAACCGATTTTTTCGCCGAGGTTTTATCACCTATTTTTTGATTGAATTTTTGTGATGTGAACATAGAACTCCATAATTATGTTTCATTATTACCGACAATAAAATCGGTCAGCGATTATCGGACGTGGGCGGGGCGGGGGCACTAAGGCTCCGCAGTCAGAATAACTTTAGCTGTAAAAACTATCAACTTATTAAAGTTGATAACTTAAAAGATTTCGTTAAACGTTGTTGTACAGTTTACGGTTGGCGCAACAAATAACTTTTAAAATCCATAGTCTATAGTCAATGATTGCCAATTGGGGACACCAGAAACTTGACACAACAAATTTTGATAGTTAATTAGTTACTTAATTCTATTAACGTGTGCAGCAACTGAAAACTATTGTCATTTTCATTGAAATTCACAATACTAGAGTTGCTATGTCTGCGCAGTTCCTTTAGGTTATATAGAAACAGCTAACAACGCGCAACTAACAACATATTCGCTTGCCGCGTCGCAAGACGCTCGTGCTCGCGGTCGAGCCCTTACATTTTGTCGGCCACGCACTGTATTAGCTTTGAGATTGGGTTTTATTAATCATCATCAGCCTTGTGCCCAGCAGAGGGACTGCACTGCTGGGCTAAGCTTTCCCACGTAAACAATAGCTCACAAGATCGGGTCATAGCGGTGCATACACGCTAGTTCAAAGCGGGTATCAAATAGAATTAATCATTTAAAACCAACCCTAAAAATTAAGAGGGTAATTTCAGTTGATTGATTAAGAGGATAACATAATGATGCACAAATTATTGGATGATTATCTTATTCTATCCTACTCAATACATGGAAGTTGTATGTTATCAGATTGTTTAAAACTATTCAAAGATAATTGCATACCATTCTTTTTTAAAGATATTATGTATCAGTTCTGAGTGGAATGAATTCCGCTCAATTTTAACTATTTGTATAAATGCATGCCCAAAACATAATCATTGCAGCATTATTTAGGATTCCAGCTTTTTTTTTTTTTTTGAGAGAGACTGCTGGTTGCCGAGGGGCATTTCCAGCTTCACCGGGCTTGTTTTAGGGGCGGCGAGGTACGTAAAGGGTACCTCAAGCCGTGTTGAAACGAATCACCTTTAGAGGATTTATAGAGGGGTACGGCATCGCACACTTAAAAGTGCGCGTCCCCGTGCCCTTCCAGTCTCCGAAGGGTTCGGATCGGATCGGGGATGATTCCAGCTGTAGTCAATTCTTTGTATGTAAGCATAAATCATGTTTTATATTATTTTTTTACTATTATATTATAAGTGAAAAGTTGATTCTTAACTAAGAAATTATGCTTTTGTAATACGTAAGTAAATACTTACTATATTTTTGTTTAATTTTTTATCTTCCGGTATACGCCATGTTAACAAATGCTGTCTTTTTTTATCAATTTTAAAGTGATACTTAAACATTCCTAACTTAGTTTTAGGAAACATGTTGTATATTAGCTACGTATATTTATAATGTTAGTGTTTTTTAAATATAGTTACTGACGCACAAATTAGTTGTTGAGTCCTCAAAAACAAATGTTTATAGCAAGACCGCTTAACTGAGTCCTCGCCTGCGGTAGGTACGAGGGGCGGGAGGTACGTAAAGCCTCTGCCACGAACACGAGCGACTTGCGACGAGGCAAACGGATTTCTAGTTCATTGCGTTTATTCTATCAGTGCTGACTATGACTGCCGTAGTATAACGCGCAATGAACTAGAAATCCGTTCGCCGCGTCGCAAAACGCTCGTACTCGTGGTAGAGGTCCTACGTACCTCCCGCCCCGCGTACCTACCGCAGGCGAGGACAAGTTAAGTTAAGCGGTCTAGCTATAGTAATTTAAGTACCTTATTTACTCTTGTTCTAAACCATTCCAAATTGAACGAAACCCACGCAAACATACCAAAACAAAGTGCCTTATTATAATTAATGTTTAGAATTTATAACTGTTAATATTTTTTATAAATAAATGTCTATTTTCATATAAGTAACTTAGTTTTCTTATTATCTGTTTATATCTTGTTTTTTTTATATTTGCGGGCAGATTTCAACGCAAGCCACTGGTTGACTTTATAGAAGTAGATTTCCTCATGATGTTGAAGTCTAAAGTGGTCTAAGCAGTAATTCATTGATTTAATTATTTTAACATACGCTGTCCCACAGCTGGACAAGATTGTAGCTAAGACTTAAAACAAGCCCTACCACCAACCAATTTTACCTTAGCACAAATAGGTATGTAATTAATGTAAACCCCACTGGGAATTGAATCCATGACCTCTGAATTTGAGACCGGTGCGTGGTATTAATACTATATAACAAACAAATCTTGTTTGAAGTTATCCTGTTGTGTAAAGAATTTGATGTACCACAACTGTCTGTCATATTTAGACATCTTAACAAAGGTAAATCGATTTTGTTATTTAAATGAATATTATCAAATAAAGATCATCTTGGTGATATCTTTATGGAAGGAGTATCCTCTTAGTTGAATGAATAAGTAAGTAACTCTTTTCATATTTGTAAATCGGAGAAAAAAAATTCATTGTATACTTTACATTATCTTAGTGTATACGTGACTGTTAACAGCCGCAAAAAAAACTTAATATAAGCCTAAATAAAAGAAGTTAAAATGAGGCACGTTAAAATTATATTAATTCCAAATTCTAGAAAGTATTGCAACAAGTAAGTAAGGTTTGTTAATAAAGTTGGAGATTGTCAGATAAGTACCTTTAAAGGGTAGTGGTGGCACCAGTAATTGACAAGAATCAGTGATTTTAACACTTTCTTCCATTAGTCATTAAAAATAGGGGTAAGCTACTATTTTTTTACTTTAACTACAATTGAATACAGGGTGCCTAGAGTGAGTTTTGTATATATACTATCCGTACATATTCATCATCATCATCATCATCATCTCAGCCAAAAGACGTCCACTGCTGAACAAAGGCCCCCCCCAAGGATCTCCATAACGACCGGTTTTGTGCTGCTCGCATCCAGCGGCTTCCCGCGACCTTCACCAGATCGTCGGTCCGCCTTGTTGGAGGCCTGCCCACACTGCGCTTTCCGGTACGCGGTCCCCACTCCAGGACTATCCCGCCCCAGCGGCCATCAGTCCTGCGAGCAATGTGCCCTGCCCACTGCTACTTGAGCTTAGCAACTCTTCGGGCTATGTCGGTTACCTTTGTTCTTCTGCGGATCTCCTCATTTCGATTCAATTACGAAAACTAAAATTAGTATGGCATTGAAGCAGCGCCGCCTCCTGGCGACATACGAGAAGAGTTAATTTGCGATATAGATTCTTGTTTTCGTTAACGTGATTGAATGGCCAATGAAACTCGCACAGGCACTTAGACCACCTTCTTGCTAGCAGTCACTTAGGTACGTAAAATTTCAATGATATTCTACATAATTTTTTGGCAACGAAAACTGGAGTCATTCCCAGTTGCCACCGCCTGCAACGCCACCGCCCCGGTGGCAAATGGCAAGATTAAACGAGTCGACTTACTTTGTTTACTTTTTTTTTTGTAAAAATGTTGTCACTTTTAAAACTGGAGTTTCTTGCGTCTATCTATTCTTCTCCACAGCTAAAAAATAGACGTCCTGAATGGGTAGTAGGTAAAAATGGATGGACGATTCAAAAGCACTTTTCGTAAGTTTATTTGAATAAAAAAAAATTACTTTGACAAACACTGGTACCACTCCTGTCCTGCCATTCCCTAAAAAGAAAATATAAGCATCATAGTGGCACCATGAAACTGTAGATATGGGCTCTTTCAATTTAGACGTTTGTTGTCGGACGGCGCCGTCGTCGTCGCCCCGCCGCCGCCGCCCAGGCCACCGCCGCCCGCCGGCCGTCGCGCGCTTCTGTTTTAATGTGGTTTTAACGCACTGCAAACGTTCGTTAGCAGTCCGACAACAAACGCCTAAGTTGAAAGAGCCCATATCTACAGTTTCATGGTGCCACTATGATGCTTATATTTTTTTTTATACATACGTATTGTTTTGTTTTAGTTTCCGGGGCCTTCATTCTAATTTAATTTCGCCAGAATTGGAAAGTGAATTTAAAACTTCCCTCAGATACATTGTAAATGAGGTTTCTAAGAAAAGAAATTATTTGTCGCTTTGTGGAATGAAGGAACATATTTTTAGGGTAAGGAAAATAATACCTATGTTGGGTTCTTGTTTTATTATAAAGTCAGGGGATACCTAATAATTTTGTTCCTATTTTTAATTGAAATTATTGTCATATTTGAATAGAAATAAGTATTTATTACAGAATTTTTACAACCAAAGAAAGTTACTTGTTAGTTAAACTTCTCAAAACTAACCTCATAAAACTATAACTACCTACTACTATTTATAAATAAAAAAATTGCCCCAGCTCATCCCCTGAGAGTACAAAGTACTGGCAGAGTACCCAGCATTATAGCGAGGTTTATTCGCTGTCCCAAGTAGCTACTAGCTCTGGGGTCTAGGGTGGTTTCCACTAATTTAATATTATCTATTGATAAGGACAATCTGCTGCACAATTTATGAACGCATTAAGTACAACTTCCTGTGTTTGTGATTATGATATTTGAGGTGCTGACATTACGGTCTATTTTCTCGAAACTGTTCACATGTTTTTGACTGCGTTCATAAATTGCACGGCAGTAATATTTATGGTAAGTATGTATGAAATATAAAAAAAACAAAATAGCTAAAGAGATTCTAGTTAGTTATTTATTTACTTTATTTTTTTCAATTCATATATTTGTGTATTCAAGTTTGTTTATAAATTAAATTAATGCGCGTGTGCGTGCGTGCGTGCGTGTGTTTTCCCAAATAAATAATAAATAAAAAATGATGGAAATATGAAAATATCTTAAAAAGCAAGCATAAACTAGGTAGGGTAGTGGCACCCCGAGGTGGCACCCAGTGTTCCACACTTTATCCTAACATATCATACTAGTATTATAAAGAGGAAAGCTTTGTATTTTTAGCTTTGTATAAACTCAAAAACTACTGGACAATTTAGAAAAATTCTTTCACCGTTAGAATGCTACATTAGCGCTGTGTAACAATAGATAGATAGATAGATAGATACATAGATAATACTTTTATTGCAACACTATAAAATATAAACATGAACAAAAGAAAAGAAAAAAAATTACAAAGTTACAATTTGGCGGTCTTATCGATTTCAAGCGATTTCTTCCAGACAACCAGTTGGATGGAGAGAGCTAATTAACTTTAAGATCAAAGGTGAAACTATGAAAACATATTAGAATAATGTGTATTTTATAAATGAAGCAAAATAATAATAATAATGATAAACATATACTATACCCATATAAATATCATCTAAATAAATAAACCTACTTAAACATAATAGTAGTTTCAGGTAGGAAAGTAGCGGATATGGCAGTTTTACAGCAGGACAGGGTTAATCGGAAAGGTAGAATTTTTTCACGAGCTCTTTAAATATTACAATACAATAGGCTATATTAAAAAAGAAATGTCCACCCGTGCAAAGCCGGGACGGGCCGCTCTAGTTTATCAGCAACAGATTTTTGACGTTAATACAGACCACTTGCTTCCTGTCATTTCATATTTCAGACAGCTGGATACAATATGAACTTTGAGAAAAATCCAAGTGGAATTATCATGTTGCACTCTTACACCAACTTGGAGACTACTAAGCCTTTGTCATCCGAAGCAAAGCATCGAGCATTCATTTTGGCTTGGGCCATTGAAATGGTGAGTCTATCTCTAGGTAGTCTGCTTTAGCGTACTTCAACTACTGAGGTACCTACTGGCCTTTTATCTTTAGTTGTCGGAACACACGACGCGTAAATTTGGGCACAATAAGGGGTTTGATGGCGCAGTCCGCGCCCGTCCTCAGATTGCTGAAGTTAACCTTTTTACCGCCAACAACTTCTATAGAAGTTCGAGGTTCTCGTGCCGCCCACGCCAGCACTTCTATAGAAGTTCTTCTTTGTACCTACTTTATTATAATACATTTATACGTTGGCGTACAGCGGGACATCACGTGCAGGATAGTTGGGTGGTGAAAATGTTAAGCAACTTTCGCAAAGGCCGGTTATAGGATGGGTGACCAAAACTTTATCATCTCGAAGACTTCCGTGCTTCGGAAGATATGCAAAGCCCCTGGGGTCGGCTGTATTAGCAGTCCTTAACAACCACCAATTTGCACAGGGCCGGCGTGGTGGTGTATGGCCCGTTTTCCCTATCCATGCATAGGGAAGGCTCGTGCCCCAGCAGTGGGCACATAAAATGGGCTGGTGATGTTGGAACACAACAATGCTACCTTGATAGATGAGATGGTGTTAGCGACCTAAAAGAAGTCTCTCCCGCCCTCCTTCGATGTGATTTGAACCTCTGACCTCTGGATCTGGGAACACTGAGGCAGTTAAAATTTTTGATATTCGGTGTCAGCAAATCGTCAACGCTTACGCCCCTGCTGTCTGCGCTGGAGCCTGACCTCATTCTCTTGTTTTCACTCCGCAGTCCACATAAGTGACACTGATAATTAGAGCGCCCCTGGGTTGTTGCGCTCCCGATCCGATCCGAACCTCGGAGAATCTAGTAGGGAACGGGGTAATGCACTGTAATACCATTCCCTCTAGAAAACCTCCAACGGTGTTTCGTTCACACGGAACCCTTTAAGTTCCTTGCCGCCCCCAAAAGTCCGGTGCGCTAAATATGCAGCCTGAGAAAATCAACAGTCTCTCTTAAAAAAAGACAAGATTGAAATTAAACAACTTTTACGGATCTTCTCGCGTTTATTTTATGTATTAGCTTTGATGAATGTTTATACTGACGTTTCGAACCCTTTACCCTGCAAAGTGGTCCCCGTGGTCACAGTAAGAGAAAAGTTGTTTTGTTTCAATGTGTAGTGTTCGCGTAAACTTTAGAGAACATTAAAAGATAAGATGATTAGTTTTTACCTCAAACTGTATTTGATTTTCAGATGCATTCCTATAATTTTATACTGGAGGGTAGCAAAACAAAACACGAAGAACCAATACCCCGTAGTGTTGAGACAGTACCTAACGATGCGAGTATACTTCGGAGCTTTATGTACGGAATGCTTGAAGATAACTTTCAAGGAAAACTACATAAAGATCTTTTACAGTTGTATAATAATGTAAGGCGATCTGTGTAATGTTATAATTCGAAAACTACTCTCAGTTCCAATAATGATGAAGATGTATTTATTTTGCTTTCATTATTAAGTGTTTCGATTTAGCATAACATAAATCGGAAGTTTTTATAAGAATTTAAAGTGTAAGTAATAAAGTATACATTTCAGGCTTTTCTCTACACTGCTGCAGGAAACTATTTAGATAACTATACAACAAACAAAGGAAAAACTATCAAATATTCCAACTTTGACTGGAAAACATATGAAATGTTAAACGAATATAAAACAGCTTACAACACATTTAAATTGCCATTATTTGTAGCAGCATTTCTGACACAAAAGTCAGATAACCTTTTCCATGACCAATTTCATAAAATTGGTTCCGATTTAAATATTTTGTATCGAATGCAGGTATGTGTTTTGAGTGAGTTTCATTATAATGTCAGTAAATTGATTGAACAGAAGTAGAAAGCTTTAAATTTCACATTCTAAAAACGAAAATATTAAAAAGCATCTGGCTCGAAGGACCAATAAAAATATTTTTTTTAAATGTTTTTGCGCTTCTTTTCTTAGGAAGAATACGAAGATTGTTTCGGTTATCATTCGAAAACGTACAGATCCGCTGGTACAAATATCCAAAACGGCAAGTGCACCTGGCTAGCAGTTTCAGCGCTGCAGCGCTGCACATCAGCTCAGCGTATTGTTTTCAACGCTTGCTATGGGAGCAACGAGCCAGCTCATGTGGAGCGCATCAAGCTGCTTTACGAGCAACTAAAGCTACCTCAGATGTATCGCGAAGAAGAAGGCACATTCTGTGAAAGTATTATGCAACGGGCGGAATCTATTGAAAACGCTGGTGTACCGTTAGCATTGTTTACTAAGTTACTTGACGCTATGTGCCGTAAATAAAAGTTATATACAACGTGTAACAGAAAGGTATAGTAAAAATTAAAATATCCAAAGTGCATCCGATCTAGATCTTGTATGCAGAGTTACTAAGACATAATTATTAACTTTAATTTGTTATGCAATTTTTAATCAAAATATTTCTATTGTGACGTCACATCAAAATAGAAGTCACAGCCCTAGTGGTTTAAAAACCTCAGTGTTTATATATTTATGTTCATTGCTGCTAGCTTATATTATTCGCCTGACGCGAACGACTATACTTTTAAAAATGTTTAATTTACATTTGCATGATAAATTAAAGTTAATACTTAAACATATTTAGTAATAAAACATACCAGATCTAGATCGGATACACATTGCATCTTTTCATTATTACCACACCTTTCTATAGTAGTATTAGTCGACTTTGAAATTTCTATACCATCTTAAAAGGGAATGTTTTATTACATATCAACAACAAGGTCTATATTTGCTTACAAGACAAAGTGACAGATAAGTCGGTTATCGCCTTAGCGACATTTTATAGTAATGGAAGTTTTTATCTTAAATCTAGATTTAGCTGTATTGCAGCTTTAGAAGTAGTTGTGTATCTCTGTCAACATAGATACAAGCCTTCCTAAGTTAACGAAGGTAAGAAAATAACTGTATTCTAAAGAGTTTCCTACCAATTAAAACACAAATCGATATTCTATCATAGTATATTCCAAAAATATAATATCGTACATAAACATTGTTTTATTAAAACAACTGTCCCATTACGCTTTAGACAAAATCTAATTTAAAGATTTATCGCCTTATCACATTTACTTGTTCAATCATTGGATACCTAATCAACAATAAGTATGAGAAATCTGAGTAAATGCGACAAGGTTGTATGTTGTTACACTATAAATGACTGACTGTACAATTAAAACATATATTCAACAACTTAAAAAATAATATCGGTACAAAATATGAAGGTAAGCTATTAAATTCATTCCACCAGCTTAACAATGACAGTAAATAATTTTTGCAATTATAATAATAATATGTATATTAATTACTCCACAACTTAACTACGAAGGGTATATGAGCAGTTATAACATAAGAAAACTTCAGGAAACATTTTAATTACTTAACAAATAACTTTTAAATAAAAATAATGAAAAGAGTAACATATAGTATGTGGCTGAACATTATCAATTATCATATGTTATAATGAGGCGGACTGTATGAAAAAACATATAGGTACTGTAGGTTCAAAGGGTTATACTATTACCTACAACTTAAATAACAAGAGAAATACACATACGAAATTAAACGCAGAAATATTTTCTGATGTGTTATAAAACGCCTGCAATTTTTTTTAGCCGTTGCTGCTTTGAAATGAGGTTTCATATCAATGGTATATGTCCATAGTGCACCTATCCACCAGCGTAACAAAAGTATTTTAAGTAAGCGAAGTGTAAGGGCGTCCGCTGCGTCAAGCGGGCACCCGCTGCTACCGACGCTGCTTTATAAATTTTCATGAAACAGTACGCAGCGAGAACGCCCACGCCGCCGTGCGCCCGCTTAACGGCAGTGGATTTCCTTAGTGTAGTTATGTATAGCATTTTACTTATTTGGAAATAAAGGACAATGGGCAGATTGGTACACCTTTCAATAGCGAAGACATATATGTCGTTGGATAGGTCTTTTCAAATGGAACAACATTTACTATATACTATGACAGCTTTGTTGAAATGTTTGTCCGTTCTGAGTTAAAAGGTATTAAGAATAAGGTAAAAATTAATACCTATTAATATTGTAATACCTTACTTATTCATAAAAACTATTTGAGCATTAATTAGTTAAATATTGTTTTATCAATGTCACACAAACGTCATTTTGAATTTGAGTAAAAGAGACAAAATCAATGATTAACTAAATAATGCTTAAATAGTTTTTATGAATAGGGGGGTTAGTGTTTACGGGAAAATAGCATCAATATCGTTGTATATGTATTTCGTAATTATCAATTGAAATATAAAGTAAAAACCACGTAAACACATAAGTACTTGATAAATAATAACTACATCGAAGGCAGCAACAACATAGTAACACTACTGTACGTGTTTGTCACGACGGCGGCGCCGCCGACGCACCAGGGGTACATGTGCGCATATTATATCTATTATATGGTATTTAGCATATGCAGTTCACGAGGGATTTACTGCACCGGCAATGTTCCTAAATGACATTAGTTTAGATAACACTCTACTTTAAGTTTGTATATTTGTATAACATTTTTATGTGTTTACGTGGTGTTTACTTTATATTTCAATTGATATTTTACGAAATGCATAATATACAACGATATTGATGTTATTTTCCTGTAAACACTTAGATATTACAATATTAATAGATATCCCTTTTTACCTTTTTCTTAATACCTATAACTCAGTTCGGACAAACATTTCAACAAAGCTGTCATAGTAAATGTTGTTCCAGTTAAAAATACCTATCCAACGACATATATGTCTTCGCTATTGAAGGGTGTACCAGCTTCCATATATTTTTGCCCATTGTCCTTTATATAGAAACTGAAGCTTCGCCAGTATGTAGTAAAGATAAGGCTGAGATAGAAGCGCACTTCATTTAAAACCCTTGAATCACTGAGGAATTGGCAATCTAACCAACACAGTATTTTTATGGGCACATCTGGTAGCTAGCCAGGCGGACTAAGAGCAAGTTCTACTACCTGTTACACCCGAGCACAATAGTTAACGCCGCTAGGTATAGAACTTGGGACCTAAGCGTCTAAGACAGGTGGTCTCGCCACTAGACCATCATCAGCCAAAGACGTGTGCACGTTAATGTCTACATAGATATTATGTCTTTTATTATTGAATTATAATTACAAAGTCAAATAATTGACAAACTAGGACTAACAATATACACATGTTATTTCTAGTCTATATTTAAGGAGTTATGGAAATTTGATTGAATATTGAGTTCCTATTACGTGTCTTTAATAACCGTTAGATGAAGTACCTTTAAACAATCGTGCATTTACGTGTTGCAAAGTATATTATGTGTTGCAGCGATTACAGAAGTATGTGCTAATATAATTTTGACTAGTAAGCACCAATTCACTAATATATAATTAAATTAAATGTCCTTTACAGAATATTTACATCTTACCTACGTTTTTGTAAATGGCTAATAAAATGTAGCCAATCACACAGTTTTTGTATTGGATGAAACATCGAATCGCTATGAGTTGTGAACTGTACACTATGAGGTGACGTAGTAACAATCATTTGAGCTATTTAAAAAGCTTTACATGAATATAACGCAATAATACGATAACGCAAAAATTAACTGAATATTAAAATTATTGTTAGATGATAAAATTTACAAAATACAGTGAAAAAATTAAACGCCTACCCGACCCAGCCAGGAATCGAACCTAATTTTTACTTTTTAAAATTTACTATAGCGTTGTGTCATCAAATTTGTGGTATTTCATCTGCAAAGATGAATATTACAAAAGCAGTGACAAAATTCAGCGTCTACGTCAGCCTTCCCGGTAGCATAGCGGTCAGTGCAGCCGCCCGGATTGCGGAAGACCCAGGTTCGATTCCTGGCTGGGTCGGGTAGGCGTTTAATAATTTTTTCACTGTATTTTGTAAATTTTATAAATATTTAATTTAGCTTCAGTGCAGCAATTAGCACTTGAAAATAAAAAGTAAAAATTTATTGTTAGATGTTTTGTGCAAGTTAACTTACTAATTAAAACTAAAAAGGATATACAATTAAAAACACGCCTCTAAGGGCTCTTTCAATTTAGACGCCGCGATTAATTCGCCTTTTAATATGGAATGCTTACTCTACTGTAATAGCATTCGGTGGTTTTCATCAATAAAAACAGGCCAGAAAAACAAAACTTATGAACGTTTGAACATTGCTTTTCTATGTAAGTATATAAGATATTTGCCAAATTTATTGGTATTGAAATAAAACACTTTATGAAACTACTCGCATATAAGTTTACATATAACTTTATTCTGAAGTTTTAAACCCTTTTCGTTTCTTACTTAGTGATTAATTTTAACGTGTTTTAATTTTAAACAATAATCACTATCAATACAGTGGTTATTCCGTGAAACGCGATTTTGTTTTTTATTAAGACTCAAATTCACCATAATCTGTTAAATATTTTAACGAACTGTTAAGCTTGCCATGCATGATTGATTATGTTATGTAGCAATACATTTTTTTAAAATGTTACTTCTTTAGAAAGATGTGCAGTTTCTCGCGTATATTCTTCTCAACAACTAAAAGATTTCCTGAGTAAGTAGGTATTAAAACTGTTTGGATGCTTTAAAAGCGTTTACCAATTAGCAATTAAAAAAATACTTTGACTCTTACTGAATGTCAATTAACTTACAGAGTATGGTTAAATTGGGTCACACATGCTGTGTGCAGAAAGTAACTTAGCAATAGTATAAGTAGAGCGGTACCTATTGTTTAAGCTAATACTTATAGAGCCTTAATTTTAAATTGAATTTTAAAAATATCGTAGCTCAATGTATTCTATTGTGAACTAACATTTTATAAACCTGCTGGGTAGAAATTGATTCATATAGAGTTTTTGTACATTATTTAAATGACAATTACAAATGTAAATTTTTCTTGTAACAATTATGTTGCCATGAGATAAAGTTACGCTTAAATATGAATATATATTATTCTATTTGTTACACCGACTTACATATTTGATTATGATATTGGGATAAGGCTTAAAATGTGGTTAAGATGATGTGTATGATAGTGAATACATAATTTTACTGATGATACTATTTATGCTAAGGAGGCTGTGAGCCAGTAATTGAAATATATATGACTAACTTCAAGTCAGGCTTAAATTTATCATCTTATTATTACGCTACAAGTACGAATTTATATTAAAATAATTACGTTGATACAGGCGACTTATTTAATCCAAATAATTAAATATTAGAATGTACACTAGTTGAGAAATTATATATATAAACATACATACTCCTACTGACTGGTACGGTTTTTTGACAAGCGCATGTTAAATAATAGTTAATTTCAAAAATAAAAAAAAATTCTTTGCCATTTGTAAGTAACTACGGTTGAGTTGGTTATCTTGATATTTTTGATTATTTACAAGTCAACCACACACTGAAATTTGAATTCCGTTTATACAGACTGTGGTGAACTTCACAGTTGGCTAAGAATATGGACTTTCAAGTATTTTTAATTCGTCGGGGATATTCAAATCCGCGTAAGTAGCAGTATAAGTATTAGTGAATACCGCGCACCTTTCTTAAAAATGAATAACGCAAAACAGCTTAAGTGCCTTTATACTATAATTCAAGTACTTTTTATAGAAAATAACTTCAGTATTATGCAGGAGCCAAAACAATCGCTATTGTATATTTAAGTAAAACCACCGAGTATATAGTTAAATATTCAGTAATAATTATTACTCTTTCAAATTTTGAGGATTGACACTTACTCGGTATTGACTAAATGCTACTTACGCACTTTTAAACTTTCACCGACAATAATAATTGATGAACTTCTAGTTTGTAGTTGCAAGCGAAAGAAGTTCACATTTTATGGCGTCACAACCGAATGACAATCACAATACATTACACTTTTTGGGATGACCGTACCACGCATTTTTATCACGAAAAGTGAGCTGTAGAGTTTGATGAAAAGTAGCCCATACTATAGCAATTCTAACAAGAAACGTATGAAATCAAATTGGAAAACGATACTTATTTAATACAAAAAATTCGTTTTAATTATGATACGTATTACAATGTGACATTGCTAAATATTTACGTAATGCTTACAAGAATGTTCTCTAGATTATCGTTTCTATTATAACAATACAAATTTGACGTTAGCGTAGGAATAAATTCTAAGACTTATCTTTCGATCTGTGGGCCGATTATGGGCAGCTGTGCGGCATGCATCAGCCGCCGGTGGGCCTCCGAGCCAGTTAGGGCTGCGACCGTGACCCCGGCTTGGTACGCGGCGGGGATCCGGATGTACTTCGTCCGGATGCCGTGCTCGGACCAACCGGCCGCACGCCACTGGCGTATCACGTTTGCTATCTGACCTACCAATGTGAGAAAACCGGATGAATAAAAAAGTGAGTCGAGAATCCGGTTCGAAGGACCGATTAATAATGTAGTACCCTACATTATTAATCGGTCCTTCGAATCGGATTCATTCGAACATTGAATCAAGTGCGAATATTATCAGGTCCTGTTTTAAAGTCATTAAATAAGTTAGTTTACATTTTTAATTTCACCATTAGTATGTCTAAAAAGTTAAGGTAAGGTAAAGCCACGGGAACTTTGATAATGTCGCATCATATTAGCAACAGCTTCTTGATAACAAAGTTGTCCGATGCTTATAAACCGTCGCTATGCAAATTCAGTCCTAATAAAATTATCAGTGAGTAAGCACGTTGTGTTTCTTTCTACACCCGTTCCACCAAAGAAAACTAGACCTTAACATCGAAGACAAAAGTAGCACCAAAATATATATCATATTATTTTCTATAAATTAATGCCGATTTTTGTACTTTTTCTTTTTACAAAATAACTTGCTTTTTTAAAAATATACATCGTACGGGTAATCACTTGGCCTTCATCTCAACTGATGTCAGGTGATGATAAGGCCGAAAGTGGAAGCGCACTCCACCCGGAACCCTCAACTATTGAGGCTATCTTATCTCTAGCTGCCGGAACCGGAATACAAAAATGCTACAAACATTGATGTTGTGGCGACATATTAAGATAAGATGGTGGTAGCTAGCCAGTAGCCACACGGGCAAACAAGACCTACCAACAACCAAACCGAGTACAGAAACATGTACGCTGGGAATCGAACCCGAGACCTCTGGGTCGGTGGTCTTAACCACTAGACCACAGAGGCAATTAAGTTAATTTAAACACATTTAAATAGACTGTTTATCATCAATTATTTCCAGTATTATAAAACTCAAACTCACCAAGCACATTGAACGTGTGGAAACGTCGATCAGGCACCATCATCAGCGTGGTCAAGTCAGCGTGTGGCGTATACCTCGCTAATGCGTCTCTCGTGCGCACCAACAGTACAGAAGGAGACGTAAGTCGGGGCCATAGGGTTGACTCTCGAACACACTCGACTGGGTTGCAAAGGTAGATTCCTTGTTCGGATACGCCGAACACCATTTGATGGTGCCAAGCGTCTGGCATGTCGCCTTCGCAGCCAACTTGGAGGTTTAACGTCAGAATAGGTACTGCGCCTGTAGGTATAAAAAGGATTGCTTTAAAACTTTGTTGCTGGTAGCCGCTGGATGCGAGCAGCACAAAACCGGTTGTTGTGGAGATCCTTGGGGGAGACCTTTGTCCAGCAGTAGACGTCTTTTCCGCCGATATGATGATGATAATGATGATAAAAGTTTTAGACGACCGAAGTAAATAGTTTAATGGACAGGAGTACATAAAGAGGTACTTATTACTTTGGCCCTGAGTATTGCCAGAAACAATTAGAAAGATGTGATAATAAATTTAAAAAAATACTGCTATGCCTAATTATTATTAGGTTGCAATCTGTCTTTTCAATACGAAATTGAATCTTATACCCATATAAATAGGAGCTACCATTTATTTCAAAAATCACATTTAAAATTTGGCCATATTCTAAGTAAAAGCTAAAACTTTTAAAATAGTGTTAAATATAGTTAGGTTTTTTGTACTTTACTTCTACATAATGTTGAATATACACGAAGTTTACCTAAAGAAATCCAGTCGGCGAGCCAATGTGACAGGGATACAGCTCTCTCCGGATAGGTGGGGAAGAACCTAGCCGTCACTAGCCCGTCCGAAGCTCTCTGTATGCCCGTGACCAGATCGGCAGCTGTACAACCGGCGACCGCCCGCGACAGTAAATACCTGTGGACAGAACGATATTATTTAATGTGGTATGGTTACAAATAGGCAGCCTCTGGATGCTGAAAATGTCTTGGGGCGGCATGACCACTTCCCAGCAGCAGCTCTGTACACAAAAAAATACAAGAAAAAGCCATCTCATTCCGAGAGGAGCTTCAAGCACTTAAGCTTGGCGGGGTCACCTTAAAGGTAGCTAAATTAAAAGTCAAAAAGGCCATCTACTATTGAAATCAAGACATATCGCTACAACCCATAAATAGTGGCTTATGATTACCACGCTTGCCGGCAACGCTGTAAAAACAGTTGGAGGCCAACAGTTATTACTCTAAAAAAACCCTTGCCAAATGCGGGTTGTCGATTACAAACAGCCCGTGTTTGTGCCTGTATCAAAAAATCTGAAATATTGACTCAAAATAGACATGGGAATTGGACCCAGAACCTGCGAATATCGGGCAGAGTGATAAAACACTGAGGCGTATTAAATTAAATAATAATGGAACCATTGAGTTTTAACCTTTTCACCGCCCAACTATCCTGCACGCGATGTCCCGCTGTACGCCAACGTATATATGTATAACAGATTCTATAGTACGAAAGCAAGGATGGCGGTAACGTAATATCGATAGTAAAAAAATAGATGTGTAAATTTAAGTTTGTATTTAAATTTACAAATACAACTTGTTGATTTGCATTCACGCCATATTCATAGCAGCAGTCGTATTGCTTATACTTATTACAAATAAATTATAAAAAGAATATGAAAAAATAATAATCATATTTTCAAAATCTGTAAATACGAATCGCACGTCTGCGTAGCACTAAAAAATAAACGCTCGTTCGCGTACGCCCGCTCACCCGACCACGAGTAGGTAGCAACAAGCTCGAGCTTCGCGGCGCGCCCGCAGCTTTGTCGGCGCGGCGAGCGCCGGCGGCCGGTTAGGCGGCGGGCGCACGCCGCACGCATCAAAGCCAGTGTGCCGCGCAACCCCGAACGAGTGACACATTTCTTAGCCCTAGCGAATTTGGAGCGAAACGTGTTCTTAGGTGTGTTGTTTGTGTGTGTAAAAAAAGTAAAATGACGGAAAATTATTCTAACGTAGAACTTGTGGAGATGGTGCGATTATACGCAATTAGTGGGAACAGTCTACGTCGAGCCGTGGTCATGTTTGTGGAAATGTTTCCAAACAGACCAACTCCATCGCGCGAGGTAATGCTTGGTGCCACGCAACGACTGAGGGATCATGGCCAGTTCAACGTTCCTCAACATGCGCAGGGTCGCGGCAGTGTGGGCCTCTCAGTCGATTTGCAAGAGCAAATACTCGAATACTTCGAGAGGGAACCACGTGCCAGTACTCGTGATGCTGGCCGCCACTTCAATGTCCACCACACAACAGTCTGGCGGCTTCTTAAGTCGGAGCAACAGCACCCGTTCCACTTCAGAAGAGTTCAAGAATTGAACGAGCAAGATCATGCCGCCCGGGTCACTTTTTGTCACTGGGTACTAGAACACCGAGAAGCCAGCATTCTATGGACGGACGAGTGTATGTTTACGCGCATCGGTGTTTACAACGTCCACAATGAACATTGGTGGGCTCACCGCGAACAGAACCCGCATAAGACCAAAAAAGATTCGTTCCAGCATAGGTTTAGCATCAATGTGTGGGCTGGCATTGTTGGTGGACATTTACTCGGGCCCAATTTCATCGAGGGTTATCTCAACAGCAACTCGTATTTGCAACTTTTGCAGCACGTAGTTGACGTAATGCTTGACGACGTGCCACTAGCTCTTCACCGGAATCTCTTTTACCACCAGGACGGGGCGCCTCCGCATTATGGACGCCAAGTGCGCGATTATTTGGACGAAGTGTTCGGAACCGAGTGGATTGGTCGAGGTGGGCCAGTGCCCTGGCCTCCGAGGTCGCCAGACTTGACTCCTTGTGACTTTTATTTGTGGGGAGACATAAAAAGAATGGTTTATAAAGACGAAATCACGAGTGTTGTGCAGTTAAAACAAAATATTTTAATGGCTTTTGAGAGTGTAAGGTCAAATCGTAGTGTGCTGCAAAAGTTACCTAGAAACTTAAGGCGCCGTGCTCATTTGTGCATAGAACGTGAAGGTGCCCACTTTGAGCAGTACCTGCGAGTATCTTAAACATGATCAGTAAGTACCTAATAATAGTTTATTGCAACAAAGTATACTTATGCGTAAGAGTAAGCCACTTTACCACAGAATACATAATAGTACCTACAAGTTTAAGTAAGTTCATCGACTTAATGTCCGCCCGCTGCGCTCTTATGTACCTACTACGGTCTGCACCCCTATTCTCGTCAGTCGACGGTCGCTATTCTAATTTACACTGAGATCATTTTATTAATCAATCGGTTCCTTATTACTTTCTCCGTGTTAAAAGTATTTTTTAGTCATTAAGTGTACCAATTACGATCAGCTGTAAATTTATGGCGGGAATGCAAATCTACAACCTGTATAAATAAACACTGATACGTTATAATGGTAGTTTGTTTTATTTTATGAAAATTTTTAGTAAGAAAAATGAGTATCCATTATCAGAGACAAAAAGACATGCATATACTTGCTAGATTATTATAATAGGCACTTCACTATTCATTTCATAACGTCGTCCGTTGACTTCATATCAAGTCTTTGGCGCTCGTAGCACGATAAATTTCTTAAGGAAAAGGGTTGCCTATGCTTTTTTTTCATTACAGAGTTTTGTTGGTTTATACTTAAAATAACCTATCGACGTTTCATGTACCTAATGTGTTCACGTTCAGTTTTAACGTTGATAGGTATACAGCGTATTTTGGTTAAGTGGCTGGCTTACAGACTTTAAGTATCGCTGACTTTAACTACCGCTGAGTTACCGAGTATACGTTCTCTGTGTACGTTTGAGTACGTTTTGTTTTACAATAAACATTTGAATAGTGTTTTAGTAGCCGCTTTTTTGTTTATACACGCACGAACGAGAATGGACAATAAGTACCTTCCCTTTGTACGTCATAAATAAATACATTTACCTACTAAAATAAGAAGAAAGAAACAAATAGATGGACGCTTGGAATTGCGCACAGGTACAAAGTATACTCAGTCTAGTATTTACATTCAGTCAGTCATTGGAGGCGTTTCTGAATCAGGTTCCACACCTTCTAAAATTCGCAACAACTCATCAGAATAACATTCACTCCTTTTGCACTGTTTAGGTATTACCCGAACCGGGAAAAAACACGTGCGCACGTTTGTTTCGTTTGTAACGCCCGGCACTATGACACGATGACCTTGACATTTGTGCGCTTACGACGTCACAAATTAACTTGAAATGAAATCGGTGGCGCTGGTAGCACTAACATCTTGCCATTATGTAGAGATGGGTGTTGCAATATCGAAAGTCCTCAGTAAACTTAATGAATTTTAATGAAGTGATTTGATATATTTTTAAAATTTATTATGTAATACATTGTTTATTGACCGGAATTTATTTTCAATCACAGAATTTATGAACATTTGGATGGAATAAAACAAAGTAAATATAGAGGATTGTAATGGCGTGCGGGACATAAAAATATTTAAGACGTTTTTGTTTTTATTAATTTTAAAACACAAAAAAGCCTGTTTTGCCTGGGGAAAAAAAATAGGGCTTCAGTTGTGTCCATCTTACAAAATTACAAAAGAAACACATGTTTTATGTGTGTATTTTATTACAGTAGGTATAATGAAGAACTTCTATAAAAGTGCTGGCGTGGACGGCACAAAAATCTCGAACTTCCATAGAAGTTGTTGGCGGTGAAAAGGTTAACAAACTTTATAATGTGAACCTCAGTAGTTGAGGATTCCGGGCGATGCGCTCTTCCATCTGATTGGCCTTATCATCACTTAGCATCAGGTGAGATGACGGGCAAGTGCTTACCCGTAAGATTTAATATAAAAAATCATTAAATCAGTTCACACATGTAAGTATACAGAAAGTTTCAGTGTATTCAGTTTCTAAGTATGCAGAATACGTTTCTCTGTATACGGAGACCTCTCTCTCTCTTATACCTATAACTCATCTAAGACACGACAGTGTGACCTCCCTTTAAATTATAAATGGCCATTCTAAATATTATGACTTTAATATTTTTGTACCAGGCAGGTCCTAAATAAATTGTTAATATTTACATTATATTTACCTGGGCAATGGTGCGTTATTTGCTCTCAATCTTGTACCAACAGAAGAATTGATAATTTCAATATTTATCGGTACTCCCAATGCAATCTGAAATAGAACAGGAATGTCACAAAACATATTTCATACAAACATACTTCTTTATATTCGTTATAAGAGTTTAAGAAGACCAGACATAAATAAAAGCGTTTAGGTGTAAAAGTGCTTGAAGTGGTAGACAATAATAAACGGCGATCTGTGGTTGTTGCCTGCACAAATGAAAAAAAAAAGGCAAATTTCAAATAATAAAGCATCGGTAGCTGAATCCTACACGGAGCCATCGTATGGTGGCACAGAGCCGCAGTAGGGAAAAACAAAGCAGAGTTAGACAAAGTCCAAATGCTGGCGGCCCTAGTGACCACGGGCGCGATGAGGACAACACCTACAGCCGCGCTCGAGATCCTACTGGGGCTAAATCTCCTGGACTTAGAAATTAAGTGAACAGCCACGGAACAATGGTTCAAGCTAAGAAGCACTGGCATTTGGACTGGGAACTTCACGGACAAGGTCAATGTCAATGATCCTCTCCAACAACGAATAATACGGAAGGAAAGGATTTTTGACAAAATAGAATATAGAATTTACATAGGATCAAGAGAAGACTGGAGCGTAGAAACTGAGATGGCATCACTTGCCATACAGACGGCTCCAGAAAGGAGTCGACAAAGCTCTCTGGATCCGGCGTGCATATTAAATGTGCAGACGGGACGGAGAGGAACAAGTCGATACCGTTAGGAAGATTTGCTAGTGTCTTCCAGGGGGAAATATACGCAATAGTGGCATGCGCTGAGATGGCCGAACACCTTACTATTACAGGGAAAATGGCTATCTACAGCGACAGCCAGGCGGCGCTGAAGGCACTAGGCAGAGAAGAGACGACATCAGCAATCGTCAAAGAATGCAAGGAATCATTAAAAAGGCTGGCCGAGTGAGCGGACCTGACGATAGCGTGGGTCCCCGGACATGAGGGAAACACGGGAAACGAACAGGCCGACGAACTAGCCAGGAAGGGAGCAGAGGAAAACTTGGTGGGGCCGGAACCCCGGCTGCTAATAGCGCACAACATCACCAAGGGAGTAATCAGCCACAGTATCACATCAGAAACCAACCGAAGATGGAGGTCCTCGAATGGTATGAGACAGTCGAAGATCTTCATCAAGGGAATGGATAAGAAAAAGACCAGCAAACTAATGGGACTCTCCAGAGAGAACATGAGGCTAGTCATAGAAATAATAACAGGACACTGTTGGCTGAACAGACATCTGACAGTGATAGGAGTGAAAACCGACCCCATATGCCCGGAGTGCATGGAAAGCGAGGAGACCAGCCTCCACCTACTAGCTGAGTGCCCTATGTACTCACTGATAAGATGGGGGCTCTGGGGGTCGGACACATTACACATAGAGGACCTAAACTAAAGGATCTGAAGGTGGAGCAGATAGCAAGATTTACCAAAGACCCAAAAGATTCGACGGGACGCCGTGAAAGCTGGATTAACCTTAGCTCCCTCAAAAGGGAGAACGGGGAAAAGTATGAAGTGGCCCGCAATAACGCGGTTGGATCGTCCGTTCGGCTGGCGACGTCCCCATAAGAAATAATAATAATAATAATAATCGATAGATGAACTGATAGATTTGGATCAGATTGAATACAATAAATCATAGTTCAATCGGCTTAGCTCCATAGGTTAACAGGAATAATACATTGTGTTCATTAATACATTAACCCAGCAGTGGTCGCGCGGATTACATATGTAATCCAGGGTGGTAAAAAAGTGAATATTTCGCAAACGGTTCAAATTTGTTAGCTCAGACTCCATGTACTTTAAGCTCGATAGTCCACGCCCCTGCTCAGTTGCGCTCACGCATTGGCGATTGGTGGTTGTTTTCGAGAGAGGGTGTGAAAGCGCGCGGTTTACATACGTAATCCGCGCGACCTATTACGTGAGTATTTTTTTCAAACAAATTTTTACATTTGAAGGTAGTTGTATTGTTGGTAGTGCATAATATTGATTGTGTTGTTACGTATTGATATTATATGGACTAAGAGTATTGAAAACTATAATTTTTATTTTTATTTTGTAGAAAAAAATGGGTTTGAGAAAAGGTGCCCAAATCCAGAATTGGCTTTACGAATGTAACCAAATATCGGAATCTGATGAAGAAGATTCAAGTTGTGACGAACAAGACCACCTTGAAGAGCAGCACTGCCACTCAGAATCCGAGCAGGAGATGGAAAACATACGCGAGGCAGGTCAAAATGAAGAGGGAAACTAAGAGCACCCGAAGATGCTGCAATATATGCAACAAACACATTTGTCCGGATCATTCTAGATATGTGTGCAATTCATGTTTAGAAAATATTTAATCTACAGCTTAATCTACAGCTTAATGCAAAAAAAACAAAATGTATTAAATTTACACTACCTAATGTTAAAACTGAACCAACTGATATTAGAATAAACGGTGATAAATTAGATTTGGTAGACTCAACAGTCTTCTTAGGTAAAACACTTGACTCAAAACTTCAATGGAATCCTCATATATAGAAATTGTCCGGTAAACTCAGTTCTGCTGCTTATGCTATCAGAAAAATTAGACAATTAACAGACGTTGAAACTGCTAGAACAGTTTACTTTAGCTATTTTCATAGTGTCATGTCGTATGGTGTCTTACTGTGGGCTACAGCAGCTGATGTTGAATCTATATTTATTTTGCAGAAACGAGCAATAAGAACCATTTATAGACTAGGTTCCCGAACTACTTTAAGAAATATTTTTAAAGAAATTGGTGTTCTTACAGTTGCATCTCAGTTTATTTATAATTGCATAGTTTTTGTGCGTTGCAACATCAACTCTTTTACTAAACACGGTGATGTACACAATTTCAATACTAGAAATAAGAAAAAACTTGTAATGCCACTGTTCAGGTTGCAAAAGGTTCTTGGCTCTTTCTTGGGGCAAGGTATACAGTACTATAATAAAATACCTAGTACTGTACAAGATTTACCTTTAGATAAGTTTAAAAAACATGTAAAATCTTCTTTACTTAAGAAAGGTTATTATACAGTCAAAGAATATTTAGATGACAAAACAGCTTGGTTATAATAAAAAATAAAACTACTCTTTATTTTATTTTATTGGGATCAATAATTACTTTAAAAATATCTTAGCGCTGATATGATAGTCTTTATCAGCAATGTCCTACAGTTTACAAATAATATTTATGTTATGTTAAACTTTTCATTAGGTTTTTATTTAGAGTATCTTGAGTGTGTCATGCTCTCTTTAGTGTTTCTGCGGTGGTGGCGTGTGCGTCGGGTCGTTACATTCCCTAAGACATGGTTGAGTGAAGCGATGGCTGATTCATATGTCATACTCGTGAACGGGTGCCGCCTGTGGAGGCTGGTCTGCTCTTGCATACTATTATTTTTATTATTATTAACTATAGTTTAATTTTGTTTTCTTTTTTGTTTTTTTCTTAGACAATTTTTGACCTTTATTAGTGCTGTATGACATTGTGAAAATTTTAACTGGTAACTGATGTTTTGCAAATGTAGATATTATTATATCTTCTCTTTTGTTTTTTTTTTTTATATGTGTGATTGTCCTTTATATTTTGTGTTTTTATTTGTGATGGAAAGTGTCCTTTTATGATAGGGCATTTTCCAATATTTTTGACGCTGTAAGGGAGAAAAGAGCTGGACACTTGCTGAGTTTCTTGCCGGTTCTTCTCAGTACAAGATCTCCCGCCCAGAGTAGACTTACGAACCGATGGCATAATGACGTTCATAAGAGCTATTTGTAGCCTAAACTGAATAAATGATTTTGAGTTTTGAATTTTGATTGAATAAATATAAGTAATACTAATTTTGTGATCTCATATTATCCAAAGTGATTATTTAAAGACAATTTTTAAGAAGTTTATGTTTTTGTTGATTTTTAGAAGAATTATGTTGAATTTGAGTTTCTTTTCAGTTTATATTGAGTAGTAGATAAGTTTTCTCGAAATATTAATAAAGGAAATGGTATAAAAATTGATTTAATTTAAAAATAAACATGAAACTAAAACGGACTACATATGTAATCCGCGCGACCAGTTGTGTGACTTTAGGGGGCGCGACCACTGTAGGGTTAATCACAGTGCATTAATAAAAATAAAAATAAATATTTTCAAATAAATTAGGCTCACAAAAACGTTGACAACGGCTGTGGCTCCACAGGCAGAGGTGCCAATTTGTGTGACCTGCCGCTCACAAGCTTCTCGCTCTGACCATACCATGCAGCGAGGTGGAAGGGAGCATCTTGAGTCTTCTGAATTGCTTGAACCTAGTTCGCTTGCCTGCAGACATAGTGTATAAATAAATAATAAATAAAGCTTCTTCGTTTATTGTTCATTTAAATATGCAAATCTAATTTGGATTTTATTGTTTTAAGTTTAATAAAATAATATATAAAAAAGTATACATCATCACATCAACAGCCTAAACAAGTCCACTGCTGGACATAGGCCTCTCCAAGTGCATGCAACTGAGCATGAAAGCACAAATGATATATTTTTACTCAAAACTTTATAGGTACATATAACATAGATCCGTTTTAGTTAAAAGCCTTCTATTTTATCTTTTATATATTCTGTGCAATTATGTTTGTATAATTATGTTTGTCTGAAATATCAATCAAAAATTGGATGGAGACTGTCCAGAAAGTTTTATCAATATTGAAACAGTTACTTAAAATTTTGACATCAATAATGAAAGATTATTTAGGTATTTGTGCAATTACACTGTATGACAGTGTGTTTTTCCTATTTTGCTGTAAATAAATCCTCATCCAAGCAGGGTCTAACAGTCAAAATGATGGTTTCTAGATTTATTATATTTCTTTATCCCACCCATCTAATCTAAATCTAGCTATCTAGTAAATCTAGCTTTGCAATAGTTGTCTAACTCGTACTTGAACAACAATTTTGTATTAAAATATTTATTTTTATAAGAATCCTTAAAAAATGCTAGAATTTTACAAGAAATAATTTAATATTTTACCATATTAGTTTCAAGATGATCAGTATCAGTGTGTGCATTCCCAACTAGCCTTCTTGCCATGGAAAGATGATATAGCGCTATTGTCAAGTTGTTAGTGTCAAAAGTTGCTCTTTCTCCTTGATTTATTTGATGTGCAAGTGATCCTTCTGCATAATCTTCCTCATCTGACAAAACAATTTAAAATCATATTAAAATTACTTCAATATAACGAGTGAAAGCATACAAAGCATCATTTCAGTATTATTGTCATACTTACAATTCAAAATTTCTCGTGGTGATATTAAATCTCCACTAGTTACATGGAGGTTAGGAGTAACAGTGTGCGGACCATGGGACATCGTTCTACGGACAAGTAGCTGCTCTCCTCTTACGTTCACATGAGTGATTAGTGGTCCAAACATGTGATCAATCTGAGAATCATCTTTTTTTTCTTCTTGTACAATTGGAACTGAACGACTAGTTGATGGCACACTACAGCAATACGTGTCAGCACAATCAGCAGTAGACGTTGTTGCCACACACACTAGGGGGTTATATCGTGCAGCTGCTAAATACTCTGGGGAGGTTCCTCTTAACACAGACTCGTTCTCTTCAGGCATATCAATAGCTGCTTCCAAATCAACATCGGGACTTGACTCATCACCAGTATCGGCTTCACACGACGGTCCAGGATCGAAATCCATTTCCAAAAAGTCCATATCTGGACTTGATGCCCTAGAATGGTTTTCTCTTGCATTTGCCACTCCCTGCTGTGGTCCAGGATAATTCGGTACAGGGGGAAGATGCTTATCTAAAGGCAAGCCCATATCAAGGCTGAAAAATGAGCTAGGCAAGTCTGCCAAATGTTCACCACCCCTGTATGTGTATATACAACCATCCTCTGAACCTAATGAGTAGTCATCATTGCCTGTATCACTGGAACTATCATCCACATCCAATGGTGGCCTATTTAATTTTAATGTTGAAGGTCTTTTCCTGTTTTCTCTTGACCCATCTGCATTATCACAAACTCTGTTAGTGCCACTTGTTGATGGAATATTATGGGAGTTGTTTCCTACTTTGTCCAGGCACCCTTTGTGTTTCAGACATGATGGCTGCTCTTTATTATCAAACACATTTTGTTCTGATCTACTGGAGCCAGCTACTGGCTCACTGTTACAATTGTTCACTGTGTTGCATTGAACATTTTTGTTAAATTCTGAACTGCCTTCACTAGAGTTGTGTGGTGTCTGAGGTTCATAACTCGTGGAATTTGTTTGTCTGGGTCGAGGTCCGTTCTGTGGAGCCAAACTGGCGTCGACATCATTAGACGTAGATGTAAACACACTCGCTACATTATCGTTACCTCCGCGTTGCCTAGGCGGACCATTGAAATTTTTAGCTTTATCACCATCACAGTCAAGTCGGAGAGGGTTCCTCATAGATAATGGGTTAATATGAGGTTCCATGGTCACAAAAACTACATTAAATCACTCATAACCGTCGGCATTGTACACTGCTCTTTAGAGGTTACCAACAAAAACTTTTTACCTGGAACAATAATAATAATACGACACTAAATTGAAACCATACATTTACTTATCTACAATAAATGATAATTAACAAATTATATTACATTTTACAGAACTGAATCGCATTTGATCGTTCGTTCGTACCAAAACAAAATTTTATCACTTTTTTTTTCAATTTTGCTTTTCCATTTAGGGCAGGGTAGAGGCAAAGGGATGTAGCTCATACAACCTAATCTTAAGTTAATTTCTTACGGTCTCCAATGGGTGACCAAATGCCCACTTTACACTCGTAATAGTAATATGTAATGTAACCTTTTCTGAGGTCTACATAGTGGTTAATACCACCGTTCTCAGACCCAGAGGTACCGGGTTCAATTTCAAAGGTACATGTACTCGATTTGGTTGGTGGCAGGTAGGGCTTATTTGTCTGAATAGCCAGTGCCTCAATAGTTGAAGATTCCGGGTGAAGTGCGCTTCCACGGCTTCCACCTATCATTACTTTGAGAATTGAACGAGAATTGAGATGACGGCCAAGTGTTACCAGTAAGCAATAAAAAAAATTAAAATTGTAAATACTAATATTTTCATTTCAAATGGAGATGCCGTTTTCTTTTTTTCATTAGGTAGGTAGGTACTCCGTTATTATTGATTCTTCATAGAAATTATTTAACACTTTCTTATTTTGTTCTTTACCGGAATGCAAATGATACATCATATCAAAGAGTTTCCTTATAACGGTCAATAAGGGATGACGGTAGAACATCGTCAGCTGGTAGCGAGTTTATTCTCCGAACAATGCTGTCGTAAGATGTCTAAATGTGATCGCTGCAACACTCAGGCAGCCGCAGTTGTTCTTACAACCGCTTAATGCGCTGAATGCTGCCGGGGTCTTCGCTGGCGGTACCGTAGTGGGCTTCGAGCTCTTTGCGTTACTCCTTATTGTAGCGCTGTAGCGCCATTCATTACTGTTAGGCACTTACACACTTACCGGTTACTTTCACGTCCCGTAGATATCCATGAAGTCGTTCTGCCAAGAACAAAATTAATAATTGTCGTTATTTTAGGGTAGGAGTCGCGGATGGTAACGCGGGGTTTTCCTTCCCGCCCAGACATTGCGACCTTGACAGGGACTCGAAAGGAGGGATACCCACTAATTACATTAGCACCTATCCCTCACATGACGCCAGGATGATCCGGGACACTCCAGTGAATGTTTATTTCGGTCCTGGATAATCCATGCGGTACGGAGGGGAATTGCAGAGTTTTCAGTCCTTCCCCCTTGATTGGGGGTCAGGAAGAGAGTCCCGTATAACCATTAAGTATCTCCCCGGGCACCGTGCGGTAAGAAACCCTTTTTTGTGTCATGTGTACTTTTTATTTGTGAAAATGTTAGTTTACATCATTTTAAGCACTGCAGTCCAAAGCCGACTTCGATACGAGTTGTAGTTTTGAAAAAAAAAATATCTAACTGGATATATCCAAAAGTCCGAAAATGAAAAAAACATTAAAAAAATAAACTAAAATATTTGGTGTTTAATCCTGATAAATGTCCCAATTACCACATATTAAGAGCGTTTACGCCGCTCACTAGCACCGCCAATGAAAAAAAAAAAAAATCTAGTAATTAGAGATAGAAAATCAAATTATGCTCAACAAACTATCTGAATGAAGTAATTTAGCATTTTTACGTAACCTAATGAACACCTGACATGTTATGGTTTAGTTAAATATGGCGTTATAGTTAAAAGTGGCCGTAACGTCTTATTTAACTAAACCATAACATGTGAGGTGTTCATTAGGTGACGTAAAAATGCTAAATTACTTCATTCAAATAGTTTGTTGAGCATAATTTGATTTTCTATCTCTAATTACTAGATATGTTTTTTTTTTCATTAGTGGCGCTAGTGTGCGTCGTAAACGCTCTTAAGTCAACAAATTGTGCCAATCAAGTCTCAGTGAAAAGCGAAATAACTATGACTTTTTTTTTCGTCGTTTTTTTCTCTCGCAATAACATCAAAGTAGGCCGAGATATTTATCCCGGTAAATCTGTATGTCCTATTTTATTTACAGTATTAAAATCATGACCTAATACTTTGTTATCCAGAAGTTATAATCAATTTTATATTATCTTCAGGGTTGTCAACTTCCTATACTTATGTTATCATAGTTTTTTTTTATTCGTTTTACTCTTCCTCATTGTTAATTAAATTACTATAGTTTCTGTATCAAAATAATCATCTATTGCTGGATCTTTGTCGCCAACAGGTCTCAATAAAGATAATGCTTCTGCTGGTAAGCGAACCTTTTTTGCTTTTTTTTTTCATTTTCTTGTGCTTTTTCATCATTTCTATTTAAATTTGTTTTTGTACACTTCATTTTTGTTTTCACGAGTATGGGGGAAAAACGGGCCCTCCGAGTGGTGCCCCCTGCACCCGGATAAGGCTATATACTATAGAGGTCACCCGGTATCTATAGGTTTTTACGATTTATCTGTTGGGTCTTATAAACTTTTCCTTACGGGCCGGTCAATCAAGGCAAGCCCCCCGGTCCCTATAAGTACAACGTACTTTAGCCACGCCCTGCTAAGGTTGTTGAAGTACAAACAGAGATTACGGTCTGGAGATGTATTGGCGCTCAGTCCACCCTGGGCAACATTTACATGTCGCAATTACGGGTATATGATGGTTTACCCAAAAAAAAACCCGTCCTTTCCGTATACGACGTGGTGTCATTAGCTTCACTCCAGACTGGATAGTTTAAAGCTTCTGGAGCTCCCTCGTCGCGACAAGGTTGATATCCGTAAGGGAGATACACTTATCAACTGAAGATAATACGTAATAGCTGATAATCCAGGTAGATTCCGTGGAAGACTGCGAGATGAACTGTCTGTGGCGCTGCGAGTACGAAATTGAAAGCAGGATTTATCCTTCATATAGTCTACCTACGTATTAAAAGGCTTACAGCTCAACTCTCAACCACTTTTGTATCTCAAGTAATTTGTAGTAAATGTTTGGTGATAATATTAGGGACATACGGTTAACAGGTTGACTGCCGCAAAACCAGACACAATAGATGTTCGTAGGTCACCGGTGACTCACTCATTCACGAATAAAAAGTACATGACACAAAAAAGGGTTTCGCAGTGGTATGCGATACATTTCTCCTTTAAAAGAGGGAATCCAGGACCGTCATTCAGTAAGACAATCTCTGGATATTACCAAACTTATCTACAACAACCCTCACTTGTATAATAGTAAGGATTCCCATATCAGTAAAGTAAAGTCATTTCTAAAATCGAGTCATACCGACAAAAAAATATTTGTACCTACCTATCGATTCTTCTGGATACAGAAGTAGGCTTTGAAAGCTTTCTGCTACCTAATACTTTTGGAGTCCTGGAATATAATTATAGAAGTTAAATTCAGATCATATGAACTCATATGTCAATATATATTTTTAAGTATTCCACTGCTGGGAAAAGGCCTCCCCTCATCTCTACCCTAAATCACCTCGCACTACCCCGCCAAAAAACTGGTCAAGTTCCCCATCTCCAATTAGGCCTGCAATATACTTACTTAAAAATAAAAATGGCTTAAATCGATTCAGTGACAGCTTCTTAAAAAACTGTTTCCAGAGTGTGCGTTTATAATGTAACATTTTGTATAGAAATAAAATTTATTTAATATTTTGTAAAGTTATAGGACTAATTGCTGAATTGACGAAGATGGTGATATTAGCATGAAGCACCTACCTATCTGTTGCTAGGAGCTCGATGGTCCCGGTTGCAAATGTTGCAATAGCAGTCGAGTCGTTAACAACCACTAATTTGCACTGGGCCCGCGTGATGGTTTATGACCCGTTCTCCCTATCCATCCATAGGGAAGGCTCGTGCCCCAGCAGTGGGGGCATAAAATGAGCTGATAATGACGATGGTCTGATGCTCTTCGAAGTGACCCATCAGCTCTTTTATTCGAAGACAGGTACTTCCACATGATCATTTTATAATTTAGTTGATCAAAGTTTTTACACTTTTTGAACATGGAACGACTTTTTAAACTATTTAAAATTAGGATGTTTTTGTTACGCACATAAACTAACTATTTTAGTTGTATTGATTTTGTGCCAGCTTTTATAAGCATGGACATGCATATGGATGGACATTAGTCATTTTCATTCATTTGAATCAGTTCTAGCAAAATAAATTATTACAACCCAACTAGATGTTTATCCGGAAAAGAAAATTTTCTTATAACAATAAACGTATATGTGTAATTAATTACGTAAAAGTTTTTTAAAAACAGTAAAAATCTTTTATTTGACCTAAGCATATTTCTGTAACCTAAAATGTTATTTTGACGACCTCCATGGTCGAGTGGTTTGTACATCGGTTTTCATGGTGTCGTCATCTCCGAGGTCCAGGGTTCGATCACCGGTCGGGTCAATTTAGAAATTATTGTTCGTCTAAATTGTCTCGGGTCTGGGTGTTTTCTTTGTATAATAAGTATGTATTTAAGTATTTTAAGTATGTTTATCCGTTGTCTAGTAACCATTTAACGAGTTTGATAACGAAGCTTCTCTTGGGCTAGATAATTGGTGTGAGTGAAGGAAAATTTATATATTATTTGTTTATTAATAAACACTCAATTGACGAACCAAAATAGTGAAGTCATAGTTTCCATTCCCATACAGTTTCTAATGAAAAAATCCTTTTGCCAGTTGCTAATGATTCTCTATTGACTAATCAGTTAAATAACGGTCGATTTAATACTAGCATGACTTTAGAGGTCCCGGGTTCGATCCCTAGCGGCCATGCTAGCTGTATATGTTCAGTTTTACTCGATTATTCTAGCTATCACTAAAATTATGTTAGTATATCGCCTTATTAACAATGTTAGTAGAATTGTTGCGTTCCTTAGTAGTTGATGATCAAGTGCTTCTACTGTGGAATAGAATATTTAACGGAAACTGTTTGCTTGAGACAAAAAAGAAGCAAATTTATCTTATGAAATTTTTATTAATTCATCTTTTACCATAAATAACATCCCTTCAACCATTTTTAAAAGAAATAAATACAACATTTACAATCACAATGTCATAATTTTTAACATTACACAATATACTTTTAGCAACCACACACAAGTCTTTACAGATATAATAACACTTTATAATTTTAAATGTTGGTCTAATAAACAAAACAAACGTTAATAAATCTACACAAAATATCATTTTGTGTTGTATCAACTTGAAACTGAAATTCGTAAGCATTAATTATGACATGACGAGATCCTTGATCAGTACCTACTCAAGGCCGCACCATTGGCATGGGCCCTAACTTTTCAATATTCGATACGACGATATTCACTTACTTTGTAAGCCGCTTATTCAATGTCAATAATTACGTTATTATGGACATGTGGAGGATAAAATGTACATTTTACTAAGCCATGTGGACATTATTGTTAACATATTATTTGAAAAAAATCAAGGAACAATAAAAATATTTTTCTTTAACATAATATAATACAGCAAATATCTATGTATATTAATTAATGTTTATGTTTGCCCAGTATGCGTTTAAACATTTTTTGATTACAACAACACTTAGGTTAGAGTGGTGAACACGCACGCGAAGGTGAATTGGGAACAGATAGTAGGTAAAACCATAGTCTTTTATTAGTCTATGGAAAAACCATCACGAGATTATTGTGGTTAGGCGAAAGAAATCGCTACTTTACAATAAAACTTGTATATTTCAAATATATCTGTATAACAATATAGCGGTGCATTGTTTACTTGATTGTTTTACAATTCTCAATACAAGCTTAAATTTAAAACATTGTGTTCAGTCAGTCTTTAATTATTAACACCATCAATAACCACTCGTTATCTTATTCGTAAATACTAAGAGTACAGTTTTAATACGCTGTACATATTCGATGAAGAATGTTAATTAAATTTACCATAACAATAACATAATATTATTTACCAAATAAAGTAAGAATAGTTGAAATGCAAATTACGGTAACTAATATTCGTAGACGATTAACATGGTAAAAATAACTTCAATAACTTAACAATATAAATAAAGAGTTATCGTAATGCACGGATGCTTGCACATCACACTACCACAAACTGTAAATTTTCCTCAATATACTTTGAACTTTATGTATTATGGCATAAGGTTGAACATTTATTAAAGAAATGTAACAGTTTGGATAGCTTGATGTGCGTATCGTGTGTGTACGATCCATAGATTTAGTATACGTTACAGATTGGCAATACAAAAGAGATATATCATAGTATACGCATTTGTTAGAGCGAGATAGATAGGCGATACTTTTCATGTACACACGGCACAATCAACTGCAAATCGCTGGAGTGATGCATATTCATTATAGTTTTAGATAGTTATGTCGTCACATCCCTCGTCACGTACAATGGCGGTACAACCCTAAGCCACTAAGTTAAGTAGGTATTGTCTAAAAGAATAGGTATAATTTAATACATTGTAATATTGTTCTAAAAGTATCTAAAAGTAGATAAACTAATGGTCAATTAACTGTTATCGCATCCTGTGTGCCAGGAAGGAATACAACCAACACGCGTAGCATGCGTGGATGGCAAAACACATAAATAGCCGACGCACAGGTGGGGCGAGATTATTCCACTTCAGTAATCACTTAGAGTTAGTTAGCTCTTAGGCTCGATCATGAGCAGTAGTCTGTAAGAAATATATATTGTATTTTTATTAAATAAATAAATATTTTTATGAAACCTCTGGCCGTCCAAACTTGACTGGCGCAGCCGGTAGGATCTCGCGTCGCGAACGTATCATTATAACGATTACCAATAATCTGTCTGGTACATCCCTGCGGTCAGTGTCTCTACACTGCAACGGCGAGATCTCCAAAGAACAAATAAGTCAAACCAACGGTCATCAGCAAATCTTCAGGAGAACATGGTATGGGAAGTCCTGTAAATAAAAATACTTTCACTAGCTTTCCCACCTGTTTATTCCAAATCCAGTGGTAGTGTTTCTTTGAAAAAAATCGCGAAGTACATTTTACTTTTAATTAAGTTGTTTAACGGAATTGACTAAAACCTCAAAAACGTTATTCGTTTGTCTTAATCTTCAACTTCAAGATACGCAAACATTAGTTAAGAAAAGAAATAAAATAATTTTATAAGAAAGTAATTATTAAGAATATTGAATATATTAAAATATATTTAATCATGGATCAAATACGTACAGTTCCAAATGAAATTTTATCAATAATTCCTAAATTCGAAGGTGATCAAAAACTTTCGAATCTTTTTATAAAAAAATGGGAATATGTTTTAGATGTTTTAGAGACACCGAATTATCACCAGCACAAGACCTTTATGTATTTCATTAAATTACTAGCAGATTGATTGGTAAAGCAGGATCCTTGACTTTTTTCATGGCATGGGGAATATTTTTCCCACCAATTATTCGGCAGGATAACAGACAAATATTCGGTAAAAGGACTTTTTTTTCTTTTCTAGCAACTTCGGGATAACTGTCAATCGTGTTTAGAAAGAAAAAAGTCACTGTCGGTGTCACATTTCACAAATGTCAAAGTCAGATGTTTTGTTTTAGTACGAAAACGTGAACCTGAAATAAATCTGTGTGCATCCGTGTTTTTTTCGTATTATGGATGGTGAGATTTCATTATTTTTTTGTTTATTTATTATTTATCTATGCAAAACTAGGCATATTTGAGGTATTCAACCATTTCGGCAACCAGAACAATAAAATTACTAGGTGGGAATATTTTCCCCACTGCCCGCTATTAGAACATGATTATGATTATTTATTGTAGGTAGGAAAATGTCGAAATAGTTGCAAGACGAAAATTGAAGATGCACTGGCGGAGATTTTCAGAATTCCTGATGACGACAAGTCCGAAGACGGCTTAGAGTCGGACGAAGAAGAGTTTAGCGCCGAGGCGTTAAAACGTGTTTTGGAGATAGACGACGAAGGTATAAATAATGTTTCTACTTCTATCGTAATCGCAAGTCCACAACCTGCTGATTCTGAACTTCCGCAAAATAACGATGTTGTAGAGGATTCTTCGAGCGAAGGTAGTTCCAGCGAAGATAGTTCCAGTGAATCTGAAGAATCAGATATAGATACTAACAGTAGCTGGGAAAAGACGATGTGGATTACCCGCCCAAAACCAGAGACGTTCGATGAGATACCAGTCACACCACAATATTTGTGTAACAGTCGAGTCCGTCCAATAGCACACTTTCAAAAATTGTTCAACGAAGATGTATACCAGTTGATAGTCACACAAACCAATCTTTATGCTCAACAGAATGGGATCAAAACTGGACACCTGTAGATAAAGCTGATGTTGCAAATAAACAGGCATTTATTTTTGTTGGAAATAAAACTTTGATTTGTATTATGGACGGATCGATTTGGGAATCGATTATCGAGATTCAATTTATTTAGTGGCATAATGGCCCCATCACTAATTGTTCTTTTTTCTTTGTTGGTACACTTGTCTCGGGAAGGCAACAATGGCTGGTTTATAGGTTATCGTGTGTTGATAATTAAATAGATTTTAAGCAGTAATAAGGGCATTTGGAGCCGTATTACTCTAATTAAGTGTATTGTGCAACCTGTGTTTTGTGTGTGTGTACGTCGTAAGCGAATCGCATCGGGAGTACAATTCGCCATCCGTGTTTGGATGTCGGCGTCTCCGCTGCTGGAGAAAGCAGGTATTTCCTCGGGGGAAAAGTGCACTTGGGATAGTCGTTGGGTGTGATTAGGGAACCCGAGAAGACCCGGACTCGGATTCCGGCCCCATCAGACCATATGGATCCCGTTCTGGACGGCGGGAGCGGCATGGAACTGTGAGTGGATTTTTTAGATTTTAAGGTCTAACCTAATTTTAAACAGTAGCATAGTGTGTGTTGCGGGTTTCCGCAACATTTGGTAGCAGAGCGTAGTTACTACCGGACCTCTAGGTTAATCGGTGTAATTTTGTGTATTTTATTAGTTCATAATAGGTTAAGCTCATTTCGTGTAAAATCGCACTTCCGGGACAGGTGCGGTTGAATTGTAAGGTTGGTAGTACCGTTGTATTTGGGCTGGGACATTTCTCGGAACGTTAATTGTTATTTAATTTCTTTCAATTGAAAGCATCGAGTCGATTCGGGATAATCGATTCCGTGTTTTCGTTGACTCGTTTTAATTTTGTGTTTAGGTTTATTTAGTTTAAGTTATTTATAATGACAGCGTCACGGCAGGAGTTGGCTCAGCAGCTCCGGTGGTTCACCGGGCTGCTTGCATTAATAGATCGGCCTAACCGGGAGGACGCCTTGGAGACGCGTTAATATAAATTATACGCGTTAAGATAAACAAATAACGTTTATTCTCAGCATTCCGTTGGTAATTAAAGATGTATATAACTATTATAGAATCCTACAATTACATGTATTCAATAAAAAAACATTACCACTATAATTTCCCCTAAATATCCTTACATGCTAGTGAAGGAGATGAAAACCAGATCACTTTCCCAACCTTGTAAAAACTTGGAAGACGACTTCTATTTATGCCAAGAAGACGATTTACCTTACCATATCGAAGACTGATGTACCTCCAGCCTGATGAAATTAGAAAACAACATCACTTCATATAATCCAGTATCAATAAACATTAACAACCTCATTATACACCCCATACACAAAAATAGATGTATTGTATACACCAAGAAAATAGTAATTTTAAAGGAAACCTACAAAGGCGAAATAAAAAAGAAAAACTTGCTGGGAACCTATATTATCACTATCGATGGAAACTACGAAGTTACAATTAATAACGTAAAACTGAAGAAACGATACACCAAAGAAAAGAAAATCAATTTCGAGAAAACACTCAAGATCGACCTTCATGAACTACCGCAAATCAGTCTCGACAGATCAACGAAGCTTATCAACTTAGACCACGTGGACTTGGAAAATCTCCAGCTCCTGACGAATGCCCTGAAGAAAACCGAGGAAAACCCTACAGAAAATCTAAATCCAATAAATGTAAAGAGTATCAGTATTGGAACTATTGTATTGTATCTATTTGTCATTATTATTACAACATTTATAATTTTTAAGTTTAAGAAAAGGATATGTAATTATCGAAATTACCTGAAAACTAGTAAGAATTCAGAGGATTTCGAAGTTAAGGAGGGAGGAGTTCTGTCGTCACATCCCTCGTCACGTACAGTGGCGGTACAACCCTAAGCCACTAAGTAGGTATTGTCTAAAAGAATAGGTATAATTTAATACATTGTAATATTGTTTATCTAAAAGTAGATAAACTAATGGACAATTAACTGTTATCGCATCCTGTGTACCAGGAAGGAATACAACCAACACGCGTAGCATGTGTGGATGGCAAAACACATAAATAGCCGACGCACACGCGTCGACTATTTATGTGGGGCGAGATTATTCCACTTCAGTAATCTCTTAGAGTTAGTTGGCTCTTAGGCTCGATTATGAGCAGTAGTCTGTAAGAAATATATATTGTATTTTTATTAAATAAATAAATATTTTTATAAAAACCCCTGGCCGTCCAAACTTGACTAGATAGGTACATAATGTATAAATAAATAAATAAATATTGACGAACATTACACAACGCCATCTGGTCCAAAATTAAGGAAGTAATGGTTGAGTTATGGGTACCGGACAACAGATACAGTACTTATATACTTTTTTTTGTAAATACATACATAGAAACACCCAGACACAAGACAAAAACTAATATTTTTAAATATAAATGTTTGTCTTGCGTGGGGTCGGATCCACAGCTTTCGGTGCAGCAAGCAGGGTCTGTACCAACTGTGCCAATCGGGTAGTCCGTATACAATAATTACATTTGTTTGCAGGTTGTATTGAAGCCAATACGCAATATATCATCATATGTCTACAGAGATATATCGTCAGTACCCAGTAGCTCTACAGCAAACCTTTCTGCGCTGGACAATAGCCCGAGGAAGAAAAAAATTAAAAAAACTATTGACGTTCTTAGGAGACGCTTAAATATGAATAAAAAAAACTGACAAATGTAAGGGCACAAAGGAAACGGGTCAACGTAAAAGTGATAAAGATATGTCAAGTGATAAAAACCTAGAAAGCCTTCCATCGCTTCAAAATAACTTAGGTGCTATAATGGGATCTTGTTCAAACGATTTGGTGCAGCATCTCATTGAAAGAGTGAATAAGAAAAAACAAAATAAAAAATGAAACAAGAGTATGATACGCATCTGAAGACGTTTGCCGTAACGTTAAATTTTTGTAGCCCTCGGGCCTACAATTACATGAGAACAAAATTTGACCTGTGCCTACCACATCCCCGAACACTACGAGGCTGGAACCAAAGTGTAGACTCTAAACCAGGCATAACCATAGAGATTTTGTCATCGCCCTTACGTTCCAGTTACGTTACGTTCGCTTACGTAGTTACGTACGATGAAATGTCTATACGAGAACATATTGAATTTGACGGTCGTAATCATCATGGATATGTTGATGTGGGTAATAGGATTCATGGAGATCACGTAGACAAGGCCAAAGAGGTGTTGGTCATGGCAGTGGCAATTAATTATTTTTTGGAAAATTCCAATTGTAGTGTCTTTCTGTAAGGCATTACAGAAAGCAACACTTCTAAAGCAGTGTATTGATGAATTATCTGATTGTGTAAAAATTGCTTATATTACTTTTGATGGCATACCATCTAACATAAATATGGCAAAACTACTAGGAGCTAATTTAAGTACAGCACCCTTCAGACCGTACTTTTACTACAGAAATCAAAAATATTACTTAATATTAGACGCGTGTCATTTAATAAAGTTGATTAAAAATACTTTTGCAGATTATAAAATTTTTCGACATCGTAACGAAATTATTAGTTACGAATTTGTCGAAAATCTCTGCCAACTTCAACATGATATCGGTTTGCATTTGGCAAACAAGATAACTACAAAACATGTCAATTTTATGAATCATAAAATGATGGTACGGTTAGCATCTCAATTACTAAGTAATTCTTTTGCAACCAGTTTAGAATTTTGCAAAGAGGAATTAAAATTACCTTTGTTCAAAAATTGCCAAGCGACAGCAGAGTTTATTACGAATATAAATAGCATATTTGACATTTTCAACTCTCGCAATTTACTCGCTTACGGATTTAAGAAGCCCTTACATGTAAGAAATTTTGAAAACATAGTAGCTGAATGTGACAAAGTGTGTGAATATATCCAAAATATAAAATATGATGAACGCTCTTTGACAGAGTCGTAGAAAACTTGGGTGTTACCGGATTTTTGGCGAATACAATAGCTTTGAAGTGGCTGTACGTCAGTTTCATAGAGTCAGGAATATTAAAGTTTCTTCCGATCTACAAACTCTCACAAGATCATTTATAAACGTTTTTCAGCACAGTACGTTTTATGGGAGGATTCAACAACAATCCTATAGCGAGACAATTTACATCAGCGTACAAACGATTGAACTGCCATGTGGAAGTGCAAATCAGTGATAAAGCAAATTGTTTGCCTTTGGAGAAAATTAGTATACTCAACACATAAAGATCACGTACTATAGATACATTAAATACCACGACTGGCCTTAGTGCAATAACAACGCCAAAAGACAATGTGTCTATTGGCTCAGACCTAATTGATAATGAAGATTCTGACTTTATATCGTCTATGCCATGGATACCTGATGGAATGGAATCTGTGATCAAGTCCATCGTTAAGTACATATGTGGCTACGTGGTAAAAAAAATCGTAAAGAAAATTAAATGCGAGCCATGACTGTGTCCGTACTTTACGGTGAAGTTATAGAAGGTTCGCTTATATACATGAAGGACGTAGGTGGCCTCATATATCCTTCTCAAGAAGACGTTTATGAGATATGTATTCAGTCTGAACGAGTTTTCCGAAAAGATTTGAAAGGGAAAAATGTTAACGAAAACATGTTTCGAAAATTAGTAAACGAATGCCTTGTGTCCTGCAAAAACTTTTTTAACACACTTGACATTCATATGTATGATTCGTCAGCATTATCTAACCATAAACACCTATTAATAAAACTAATAATCGAAACTTATTTTATTATTAGAATAAAATATAAAGCAAAATTGCAAAATACTACGAAAGAAAGCTTACGACATTTTTACAGTAAATTAATTATTTTTGGAGGAAGATAAAAATTCTACACGTTCTGTCTGTAGTTTTATTTTAATTCCTTCAAACTTAAAGATATTCACGTATTAAAAGTAGATCTTTGTCAGCAGACACGAGACGCTGCAGTCTAGTGTCGATAATCGAAGTCGAGGCAGGCACGCGCAGCATTATTTGCCTCGCACACATGCGCATGCATGCATGCGCGTATATCGTTTTTAATCTCGCCTTAAATATTCCATCGCCAATCTATAACGTATACTAAACCTATGGTACGATGACGTAATCATAAAATAATAATAATAATATTATATCTTATTATTATAGGCTATGTAAAACATAATAATGTGCTGAGATTGCTCCTAAGTATCATGAAATCGTAATATCAGCAGGTTTTTTAGGTACTTTTTACAATAACTTAATCTATGGGTCTGAAAAGGTAACATAGAGAAGTTATTTTTTTTAAATTCCTTTGCACTCACTCACTTATTGATTTAAATTTCCACATGAGAATAATTAAATCGCAATAGGAATAGAATTAGTCCAATTGTAATTATAGAATTAATTTTAATATGCGCTTTCGCATGTTTAATGGAACACTGCATTGGTAGATAGGTCAGAATTCAGTTACGTACAGATACAAGCTTATGTTAGCGCCATCTATCGTCTACTAGGGTAAAGTAACCTAATTTTGGCATTCCACTAAATATTGGCACTTCTGTGATTTAATCTCTTTATTAAGAAAACACCTAATCTCACGGTGTTGCAACTTATTTAAATTGAGTAGTACAATCCTGAGGGCAACAATACGGGCAATACATTAAAAAAGGAAATGACAATGGCGTCGGAACGATAACAACAGCTGAACGTATCTCGATTTGACCAGTGAAAACTATTTTTTTGTTAAGGTAAGAGCATTTTTAACATCATCACCTAGTTAGTATCTAACAGTTTATTATGTTACGATTTAAAGCAAATTTGTACATATTATTCAAGCTTTCTGACAATGTATTTCCAAGAATTGCATTGTTTTTATTATTTTATCCCAGTGCCAACATTTGGTATCCATAAATTTCCATATTCCAATTTATTGGCACTAATGCCATAATGAGTTATTGTTTTTAGAGGTTTATTTTGTGCAATATATATTTACTGATACCTAATTTTGTATGGTTGATAAATAAAAGTAAAAAACGTATTATTTCCAAATCCTACCCCCGGTGCTAACCGCGAAATTACTAATTATCGACACTAGGGTCAATAATTAGACATAAGTATGGTAATAATTGGTCTCATCTTACCTACGATTTTATTTTCAGTCTACCCGATTTATTTCGAACATGAAACCAAAAATTAGAACTAAGAGCTCTAGAAAAAAAAACAAAAGAAATACGCCGACGTAAGATTATAAAACTCTGAAAATTTAGATAAAGCCCTGCAAAGCTGTCAAAGACGGAATGAGTAAGAAATTGGCGGCAAAGACTTATCAAGTGCCACGGTCTACTCTGCAATATAGGATTAAGAACCCTGAGCACCAGTCACGTCCAGGCCCTCCTACTATTTTGTCGGAAAAAGAATAAAAAGACCTTGAAGATTGGATTATTCTTAGTTGTAGAAAAGGTTTCCCAAAACGCAAAGATGATTTAATCAGCAGTGTAGCAAACTTTCTGAAAAATAGCAACAGGGCCAGCGTTTTTAGGAACGGCGAAAAATGGTATAAGTTATTTCTTCAACGACATTTAAATATTTCTGTCCGCACACCTGAGGCAGTCACAGCAGCCAGTGCTGCTGTGTCAGATAACGATATGAGAGGTTGGTTCAAACAAATTGAACTCTATTTTAAAGAAAACGATTTATTTGATGTACTTTCAGATCCATCCCGAGTATTCAATGGCGATGAGACTAACTTTCTTCTTTGCTCCAAAACAGGAGTCGTATTGGCTCCTAAAGGCGAAAGAAATGTGTACGAGGTAGACAATGCGCTGGCCAAAACATCCTTAACTGTAATGTTCACATTTTCTGCTAGCGGAGACCTTACACCTCCAATGGTTATCTTTCCGAATAAGCGACTATCAGCTGATATTACGTCCAAAGTTCCGTCAGATTGGGGTATAGGGCTCAGTGACAACGGGTGGATGAAAGCCGAAGTCTTTCACGATTATATCGAGAGTGTACTACGTCCTTACTTGATCTTTCTGTTTGCGTACCTTCACCTGCCTCGGAAGTAATTGTAACAGCAGAAGACTTCGATGATGGGAATAAAGATAGTTTATTTGACAATTCACAAGAAGTTTTACATATAGTAACTCATAAAGCAGAAGTGCATAATGCTAAGACTGAAAATACAATAATTTCTATTCAGCCCCAACAACTCGAACGCCACATGAATACAGTCGCACAACAAGAAAGTTCCGATTTTGACAAAATAGAAACTTATATAGATCCAGCGCCTATAAGGGTTCAAAAACATACCACTGCCATGTTAAACCTTACTCCCATTAAATTAATGGATGTCCTTGTATGGCCAAAATCACCTCAACGAATAGGCGTTAGAAACATAAAAAGAGCTCCTTTTGTATTGACTTCTGATGCATGGAGATCTATAGAGAGCAAAAAAATCCACATGAAACAAGAAAAAGAAGAAGGCATAAAAAGAAGAAGAGAAGAAAGAGAAAAAAGAAACAAACAAAACCAAAAGTAGCAGCAGCTAAGTCGAAAATTAAGAAAGAATATGAAGCAATTAACACTGGTGTGAAGAAACTTGTGCTATCTGAAAAGTTAAATACCGTGGAAATATCGTTAATACCACCCCGAACTGCAAATGAAGACAGTATCCGAACTGCAAGTGAAGACTGTATACCAGATAAAAAACAACATGAAAATGATACTGACTATGCTAATTTAATACCTGAAAATAAGGATAGAAAACAAAACAAGAGATTATACACTGCAGCTGAAATAGAGAAATTTCTGACTGAATTTGAAGACTAAGACATTTAGACAATAATGTAGAACCGTTACTAGTTACCATTGATCTCTTACATTTAAGTTATTGTGTAGTGATAAGAGACATATTTTTATAAAAGTGTATTTATTTATAGTTTAACTGAAAATTGATTTTGATACTTTATGAACCAGATAAATGATTGTATTATTTTCATTTCTATGTGTCTAAGTAGCTATTTAGATAATATGTTTATTCACTAGCGTTTTTTATACTTTATCCGGGCTCTCTTTAAACAATTACTGAACAATCCTAAAGGCCAATAAATGGTATTAGGCCTATGCTGGTAATTAGCCAAAGTGTGCCAATAATTGGGAAAATCGTGTTATTTAGAAAAAATATTTAAAAAAACATACACATGTTGAAATAGTAGACCTGTCATGTAATAAAACGTTAATTTAACCATCATTCTGTCATCTTGATATTTTTTTATTCTGGCAACACTTCATAAATACAGTTTTCACGTTCTAAGTGGATAGTGATCCTTAAAGTTCCAATAATTGGGTACCTTACCCTATTTTAATTAAGTTGAAGTTACGCGTTGTTGCCGCTCCAGTGATATATCCGTCTCTTTCACTCTAGTGGCATCTCTCATCGTGTTTGACACACCGACTCATGCCAGTTTGTGTAGTGAGGTTATAATTTATTATTTTATTGAACGAAGATCCAATCGTTGTAGTGTGTTTACGACTAAATTCAAAGGTAAGTTTCATCAAATTGTGTAATCTTGTATTGACAAATTATGCTTTAGGTCAGTTTACCACATATTTTAATAATATATTACGTGACACATTTAGTTTTAAGCCAGTTTATGATTGAACGTTGCGGGTTTGAGTCCCGCCTGATCCTTGTGAGCCGAGTAAATTTTTTCTAGTAATTTTTTGTATCAAAAATTTATCAAGAATCTATATGTTATCCAGGTGGCGCAGGACAGACCCAGATGCCGACTCTTATTATCTGTTAGTTAGTTATATGTTTTTTAGTTAGGTACATAGAAGCCTAAAAAACTTTAAGCTAATGATACTTTTATTTTTCAGATTCAAAATGAAAGTGTCAAAATTCAGGCAACAATGGACGCATTGAAAAAAAATGTATAGAGCAAAGAAAAACGATTAAACGTCTAAACGACAAAGTCCGCAGGCGAGATAAAAAAGTAGCTGTTTTGACTGACATTATTTAATTGAAAAAGTAAAACTAGTAAATAATGAAGAAGTGCTTCTACTAGAAGAATGTGCAGGTCCTAAAGACTTCCTGAAAAGGCAAATATTCTGAAGACATTAGAAAGTTTGCTCTTACACTCAGTTTTTTTTTACCTAAAGCGTATAACTTCGTTAGGCAAAAATATAATACATGTTTACCTCACGTTCGCACTCTGAGCATGTGGTACCAACATGTCAATGCGGAACCAGGCTTTACTCAAGAAGCATTTGATGCTTTAAAAAGAAAAGTGAAGCAAATTCGTCATCCAGTGGTGTGCGCCTTGGTTATGGATGAGATAGCTATTCGTAAAGCATTAATATGGGATCCCAGATTACAGAAATTTTGTGGGCGGGTTGATTGCGGCAACGGCGACTGCAGCGACAGTGTAAAAGAAGCAAACCAATGCTTAGTTTTATTATTAACAGCCATAAACAGTACCTGGAAGTTACCCATTGAATATTTTCTAGTGGGCCCGTGCAGACGGCCGCAAAACTGTGTAAAGATGTGGGGGTTCGTGTAGTAACATTAACATGCGCTGGATCAGCCTGCAATTTTTGCCATGCCGTTAAATTAATAAGGAATACTATTGGGGAATTAAAAATTTTGTTCGATGCAAGCGTTCGCAAAATCGATTTTAAATATTTAGAGATGCTATTAAACTTACAAGAAAACGAGGGTCTTCATCTGGCTACCAAATTAGCGAAGGCTCATATTTCTTTTGATCAACAAAAAATGAAAGTTAGGCTTGCTACCCAACTTTTCAGTAACTCAGTAGCAGATGCACTTGAATACTGTCGCAACCAACTAAGGATGAAAGAGTTTGAGGACTGCAGCGGTACCGTAAATTTTATAAACATCATTAATGACGTTTTTGATGTTAATACATCAAAAACGTCATTAACAGTCATTCTGTTCGTCCGCAGGTATAGAAAAAGGCAACGTCTCCCCAAAATATTTGACTTATCACATGACTTTTTCAATCCGCGATTAACTATATAATGTCACTGAAACTTCCTTCAGGACAGCTGGTAGTACATTCTCGTCGAAGAACTGGCTTCATCGGGTTGATAATTGACATGTATAGTTCCTTATACGAGTACTTGGTTCAAGAAAAACAAATATTAAAGTATATCCCACTTCCGCGCTGCTCAGAAATACGAGATGGCGGTGTAGGGAATTGCATTCCGCTAGAGCAGCTAAATATACTAACATGTTCTAGTAAAAACCCATTAATAAGCATTAATAAATTGACAGAAAAAAAAGAGTTTCGTAACGATTCCTGAGGATGGATGTGACCTTTATGATTCTTACATGGAGTACTTGGAAAACAATGGTACCGAGTACACACAACGTGTTCTCGAATATATTGCAGGCTTTGTGGCGAGAAAGTTGTCAAAGTCCATCAAATGTGACCTGTGTGTTGCGGTTTTGGTTGGAGAAGAGAACCCTGATAGCCTTATATATCAAAAATCGAGAGGTGGCTTAGTTTACGCATCTGATGGAGTAATAGATATCATAAAAAAATCTGAAAGTTTAATAAAACAACATCTTACTAACCAGACTACACCTGAAAAATATTATTTATACATTTTTAAATTTTTAAGCTATTATTACTACACAAAGACTTTTGTATCCAGTGACTCCGAACACGATTCCAAACATAGGTTGCTTTAAATTAAAAAAAAAACTAATTAAAACTTTTATTGATTTGAGATTTAGATACCACGGTGTCAAAGCAACAGATAAAGTCTCATTCAGAAATTATTTTAATAAATTGACTTTATTTAGGAGTGAACGATATTTAATTTCTGTGTATTTGTACAGTCAGCCACGCATCAGGTTACCTATACTTTGACATTCGACTCGCCTTTACGTCAAGATGTAGAAGCAAATGATCGACCATCGACATCAGGTTCAACCTCATCAATCTCATCATGGACACCTACAGGTGAGATGGAAACCTTCGAATTTACTGGCAGAAATGTATTCAATAGGCCACGTAACGCAGATCTAGTGGATTACTTCAATTTCTTTTTTGATGAAAACTTTTTGAAATGTATTTGTGACTAGACTAACCAGCAAGCGGTAAAATTGCTCTTCTCAGAAAAAACTAAGACGGATTCAAGAATTACTCGTTGGAAGGATTAGACTGTGGAAGAACTAAAAATACTTCTAGGCCTGTTATTCCATACGGGCACAATCCAATTGACTCGAGTCCAAGATTATTGGAAAACGGACCGCTTGTTCGCCGTATCGATTTTTAGCAAGCAAATGAGTAGAAACAATTTCATAAAGTAATGAGATGCCTTCATTTTACTTCGGACTCCAGCAGTGACGATCCATTATACATAATTCCATTCCTGATTGACTATTTCAATAAAAAGATGACAGTTTGCTACTACCCAGAAAGTCAATTATCACTGGACGAAAGCACGATACTCTGGCGGGGACGTCTTGTCATTAGGCAATAGACAAAAAAACAAAAGGCCGTAAAACTATGTTGACAGAACCTGACGGGCTTATATTGAAATTTAGAGTGTAAGCCGGGAGTAAAGATGTTGAGGTTACCGGCAAAGGACATGCGCAAAAAGTTTTACTCCATCTTATAGAAGACGAAGAGAGAAGGGCCATGAGTTATACATGGATAATTACTATAATAGCGTGGAGTTGGCCAAAATTATTTTAGAAAAAAAAAACATATTGCACGGGCACTCTCCGAGCCAACCTAAAGAGCAACCCCAAAGGTGTGACGAAAAAGAAAATTAAAAAAGGAGAAAATGTATTACAATCCATAACGGGAAATGGAAAGACAAACGAGATGTGACATACATTACTACATAATACCCAAAAGTTGAGTTTTGTTACTTAGGTTAGAGAGCTAAATTGTGATTCTGCATGTCAAGTTTCTGCACTGAATTGTAAAGTGTATGTCAAATTTGAGTGCTCCGATTTGTTTCAGGCACACTTGTAACTTTTTTTTTGTTATTTTATTATTTCTAACTTGTGATTTTTTATGTAACTATTCATACATCACACTGAATTTGAAGTGTATGTCAAATTTTATGAGTAATACATACTTTATAACACATATTTGGCTTACGCTCTCGGGCGTGAAGGGCACCAAGGGTGAAAATACCTTCCTCGTTGCCCGTGTCGCCTCTAGGCGTGAATTTTTTATTATTTGTTACACTACATATAACAAACAATAAAAAATATTTCCAAACAATTTTTTTTTATCTAACTTATTTAACATTGGGGTCTTAATTTTAATAAAACTAAAGACTGGAGAACTGACTGACTGTGATAAGAGTGAGCAAAGATACACCTTTTTCATTCTTCTTTCTTCTTCGTACAAATTTAGTGAATACCAGGAAGTGAGCGTCAGAAATAAGAGAAAGAAAATGTTTCTTCTGTGTGAAATTGTACCAACTAATGTCTACATACAAAAGCAAGAACTAGGCGAGAATAAGAAGAAAGATCTGAGAGAGCTATTATCAAAAAAATTGATTCCAAATTTTTATTCGGACTTTTATAACTCTATTATTTAGTGTACGAGGCATAGAGCAACACGGGCCTCCGGCGGACCGGACGGAGGGGAGTAGCCATACGCAGGCGTTGCCCTCTGTCAAAGTACAAGTCCACGCACTGAGTACAATAAAAGAAGTAGTTGCAGCCGCACTACTCACTAGACTGAATCTAGTTGCGCGGTTAAATCATCGTCCTAGAAGAATGCCGAATTGTTCAGTTTTTTGCTGCAAAAAGAGATCCGCCACGTCAAATTTACAAAAAGATGGCGTTACCTTTCTTGTGTAAGTAATTTTGATAATTATTTCTCTTTATTCTAAAAAAATACAATAATAACCGGTCGTGTTGTTTCGGATTTGTTTACCAACTGAGGCCGCTTGCCTTTGTACAATATATACTTGGTTTAAGAACAACTGAGTGGCTTAATACCCAGTTCCTATAAACAAGAAACGATTCGTTTTGCCAACGAGCCGTTTTAGCTACAAGGCGTAAGCTAAATGCGTTCCTATAAAAAACGACTCGTCAGGTATCTAACCGATAGTATGTTACCAACGGATGGGAGGGTTACCAGTAACGCTTCGTAACCATAGAATATGGAAGTGGAGGCTAGTGAGCCTGCGTTCCTATAAAAAATAAGAAGCGTCAGTTAACTGTCAAATCTACCGTTCGTTGCTGGTTATCCTACCGGTACTTTTTGATCGGTTATTGTGTTGTTTACGTGTATTTCGTCAGTAATTTTTACAAATAGTAAAATGTCATGCTCAATGCTTAGTGAAAGTGATGTAGAAATGCTAAATATGTTATCGGGTTGGCATAATTCCGATGAAGACAATAAACGACGTGCTAGAGTATATGAAACCATTCATGTTCATATTGGATGGAACATTAATTCCAACAAAACGAAAAATGAGATTTCGCCTGGATAAACCATCAGTACAAGAATTACTGACGGATATATATTCGTCTCTCAAATAAAGATATACATATGTATATCTTTTTTTGAGAGTTACAGAAGGAAGGTTAGTTTGAATACAATAATAACCTTCTTAAATAATGAACTAGCGTTCTTTCGATATTAAAGATTACCAACTGTCAAATAACAATGTTGGTTTTATTTCAGGTACGATATTATTTCATCTGCATTAAAATACGAATGTTGCAGCAATTTCCTTTTGTACAATTTAGCTAAGTCCGAAATGTTATCGATTTCTGCTTATAGTATAAGTACTACGAAAACAACAAATTAAAATAATCATTGATAATTAACTTCATTTATCATTAAACCAAAATTATTTATGAATTTAAATTTGAATAAGGGGATTGGGCATGGATTATAGACTTATAATCCATGCCCAATCCCCTTATTGCCTTATCATGGACTCATGATAAGGCGCAAACCTTATTTAATATCTAAAATGCTGTGATCCAATGCCACAAACTTTTATTCCTCTTTCAATTAAAAACAAACTTTATGAGTGAGAACTTAAAAAAATAGACGCGCCGTGTTTCGTTAACGTTGTTGCAATTACCAATGAATAATAAATTATTTAAACAATATCGTTCTAGGATTACCGAACTAGTAACTAAATTGTAATTTATTACATTATTAATGTTTTAAAAGCACAGTTAAGATTCTTGACTATGTTTTAAAAATAGTTTTTGATAGAACGAAATCATTAAAAAATTCGAAACGAAACGCATGAGGGAAGGAGGATCGGCCTACCTACGAACACTCGTCGCTGGTAAGCATGAACGGACTGTTGTGAAACGCTAAGAACGCCTCGATGTTAGTAACAAGAAAACGGATGGTAACTGAAGTAGGGCGACGATCCGTTAGATATAGGAACCAGGCATAAGTGGATCGGTCAAACGACTAGAGATGAGTCGTTGAGTCGAGTCGATGGGAGTAAAGCGAACAGATAGATTACGAACAGCGCGTGCGGAAACGAGACAGTTGCACCGGTCGGAGTCGGAGTCTGCCCGCACTCAATTTGACGTCTTACGATATGAAACAGTAGGCTTATTTTTTACTTGATTATTAGTTGACGACGTAATTTGTTTAGTACGTTTTGAAATTTGTTGTCTATTACTATTCTAGTCTGCGTCAAACAAAATAGGTATGGGTGCGATGCGTGCTGCATGCGACAATAACATTATTTGGTTTTAATAATTGTACTGTTTAACGATGCCTTTAAAAGGAATTGTAAATAGTTGATGTTTTAGTTTTTATTAGTTCAGACAAAATTAGCCAAAACCGTTGCTATTTGCTCTACTATAGATGGCTGGACTTCAACAGTTAATGACAGTTTTTTAGCTATTATGGCACATTTCATCTCTACAACAGAAAAAGAAACAAAATTAGAATCAGTTTTAATAACATGCATAGAGTACACAGAATGCCATACCAGTACAAATTTATGTGATTTTTTAAGAAACGCAGCCATATATCGGAAAGTAGAAAATAAGGTTACGGCTGTTGCAAGCGATAACGCAGCCAACATAACTATGTCTAACTGCCGCTCTCAGAGAAAGCAATTGGCGACATATTGCGTGCTTTGCCCACACGCTAAATCTCTTGGTGAAAGAGGCCCTTACTCATATTTCGGTAACAGTGTGTAAAGTAAAGGCAATTGTGGAGTACTTCAAAAGAAGTTCACATGCACAACAGCCACTTTTACAGATTCAAACCCAAATGAATTTTCCAAAATTGACTACACTACATGTTTGATAGGGGCATCAGGACCAGACTATCTCTGCCACCTCCTTCTGAACAAGCTGAGCTTTTCAAGACAATAGCATGTGTGGGCAATTTCTTAATGTCCATGAAAATGATAACATTAGCCAATCCTATATTAAGGATGTTTTTGTATATAATCGAAAGCTTTCATCTTGAATTAGCCAAACACATCCCAGGCTCCACTATATCAATAGGCGGTGATGAGAAAAGAAGAAAAATGATGGCGGAAATGACATCAGGCTCTCTTGGGATCATGAGCGAACGGTCTTTGCAGACAACACAAGATGCATCAAAGTGGAATGAGTGTGTTAACCCTTCAACATTTGCCATGATGCATCACTACATGTTTGATAGGGGCATCAGGACCAGACTATCTCTGCCACCTCCTTCTGAACAAGCTGAGCTTTTCAAGACAATAGCATGTGTGGGCAATTTCTTAATGTCCATGAAAATGATAACATTAAATGATGGCGTGATGGTGAGCAATGGTAAAGGATATTCAAGAATATCATGGAATGATGATAACAGATCCAACATGTCTCAAAAGACCCTTGCATGGTATGATGATATAAAGAAGTACAGGTACGGCAGGAACTATGTCAACTCTTCCGATGGAATGCTGATGGGGATGTTGAATGCCGCCTCCACCACACTGGGTTTAATTCCAGTCATGTATGGCATTGATCCCGGTAAAGCAAAGGTGGTCACTCTTAGATCTTCTGATGACAGCATGTCATTGTTCACTGCTTCCAGCTCAGAAGACTTAATCGATGCCATTGAAATGGATAGGAGGGCACTGAAACTCATAGGAATAAACATAAGTGAAGAAAAGACATGGTTCTTCAAGAAAGGATATGGAGAATTTACTTCATGGTACTGTGATGGTGCTTTCTTATCACAATATGGTGTTGAGACATCTAAATTGAGACCTCAGGGGAAGAACCCTTATGATGATTGCAGTGCTGTTGCAAAAGGAGTGGCTACATCCTTGCAGCAGATGACGGTGAACCATCTTGGAGCAGACTGCCAGCTGCGAATAGAGATAGACAATGTCAGGAGATTATATAGAATTGAACGAAAACCTAATAAGAGAAAAGAGATATCAGAGAAAGTGTTGTTGATATCAGACGGTGGACTCAACATGTGGGACACTTCAACATGTCATTTGGATGAAATCTGTCATAAGAAGTCCTTAGACGCAATGAGTCTGAGAAGTCTTATCTCATGAAGATATTGAACCCTGAAAATCCCTTCTCTGTAGAACCAGAAGAGGAAATTGGATACAGCAAGGACCATGGATGCTTGGTGTCTATAGAAACTGAATCTCCTAGGAATATATTCACATATGTTAAGCGCATACCAGCTCAAGAGCTTGGGCCGATGGTACGAGAAAAGGGCTGAAGATAAATATTTCTAAGGGGCAACGAATGGTCATATTAGTACATGCGGGTTCAGAAGCCGGTTTTGTGCCCAATGCTCTACTTATGTTTAAGGCTGGCACAAAATCGGGCGACTATCATGATAACATGAATTCAGGGACTCAGGCATAAGAATATCAAGCATGCTAACAACATTCCTCTTTAAAGAGCCTCTAAACATGGATATTTCCACAACCAAAGATCTTGTGGGAGTCAACAAGAATCTTAGTTCAATAAGCTTCTTATACATGTACACAAACCCACCCTATGGGTTATGGAACACCTGCTCCAAAGGTTGCAGAAACCGTGAATAGGACAAGAGAGTTCAACAAGAAAGAGGACAAGACAATCTTTACAGCTTTTCATGTGTCCGTCGAACAACTCCATTGGGAGGATGAAGACAGCAATTTTCCCTTTGAAGGAATCTCAAGTAACTGGCACCCAGGAGAATTCAACAGGATGTTGAAGGCATTTGTCACAGAGCATCAAAGCATTATAGATAATGCAGTCAACAAAATCATGGAAAAAGTATCTTCCCAGAATTCAGATGTTTTAACAAAGGGTAGGCAAACATGGGACCCCATAACGGAAAGAAGTGTGCCTAGTTCAATTGCATATACCAAAATGTTAAAGTTGTTCGAGGATAACCTAAATGTGGCGTGTTCAAACACTTTAGAGTGGATCCAATGCTTTTTCAAATGCATGGGACTGAAATCACTAGTTACATGGGAGAGCAGCAACGTTACTTCAAGAAAAAGAAAGTACAGCGTTGCAGATCAGCAGTATATAGAAGTGGAGAGCACCAAGCCCCTTGTCCAAAGAAAAATAATTGAAGGTGACAAAGTGTTCACTTACATGATTGATCTAGCACGATCCTTCTGCTCTTACATAAAGCATGCAGAGAGAAGGAAAATGGACAGAAGAGCTATTGCATCAGCCAATCCTATATTAAGGATGTTTTTGTATATAATCGAAAGCTTTCATCTTGAATTAGCCAAACACATCCCAGGCTCCACTATATCAATAGGCGGTGATGAGAAAAGAAGAAAAATGATGGCGGAAATGACATCAGGCTCTCTTGGGATCATGAGCGAACGGTCTTTGCAGACAACACAAGATGCATCAAAGTGGAATGAGTGTGTTAACCCTTCAACATTTGCCATGATGCATCACTACATGTTTTATAGGGGCATCAGGACCAGACTATCTCTGCCACCTCCTTCTGAACAAGCTGAGCTTTTCAAGACAATAGCATGTGTGGGCAATTTCTTAATGTCCATGAAAATGATAACATTAAATGATGGCGTGATGGTGAGCAATGGTAAAGGATATTCAAGAATATCATGGAATGATGATAACAGATCCAACATGTCTCAAAAGACCCTTGCATGGTATGATGATATAAAGAAGTACAGGTACGGCAGGAACTATGTCAACTCTTCCGATGGAATGCTGATGGGGATGTTGAATGCCGCCTCCACCACACTGGGTTTAATTCCAGTCATGTATGGCATTGATCCCGGTAAAGCAAAGGTGGTCACTCTTAGATCTTCTGATGACAGCATGTCATTGTTCACTGCTTCCAGCTCAGAAGACTTAATCGATGCCATTGAAATGGATAGGAGGGCACTGAAACTCATAGGAATAAACATAAGTGAAGAAAAGTTCTTCAAGAAAGGATATGGAGAATTTACTTCATGGTACTTGATAGGGCTTTCTTATCACAATATGGTGTTGAGACATCTAAATTGAGACCTCAGGGGAAGAACCCTTATGATGATTGCAGTGCTGTTGCAAAAGGAGTGGCTACATCCTTGCAGCAGATCACGGTGAACCATCTTAGAGCAGACTGCCAGCTGCGAATAGAGATAGACAATGTCAGGAGATTATATAGAATTGAACGAAAACCTAATAAGAGAAAAGAGATATCAGAGAAAGTGTTGTTGATATCAGACGGTGGACTCAACATGTGGGACACTTCAACATGTCATTTGGATGAAATCTGTCATAAGAAGTCCTTAGACGCAATGAGTCTGAGAAGTCTTATCTCATGAAGATATTGAACCCTGAAAATCCCTTCTCTGTAGAACCAGAAGAGGAAATTGGATACAGCAAGGACCATGGATGCTTGGTGTCTATAGAAACTGAAACCTGAAACGGAATATATTCACATATGTTAAGCGAACAAATCGAACTATTCGTAATTCTCTAATGAGAGGAAACTTCCAATCTGAAAAGGACAATGCCTGTGCACTGAAAATTTCTCGTTTCGTGGATCCCGCATTGTATCTCAGGATTCAGAACATAAAGACTCCTTCGAATCAGTACCTAATAGCTCAGCTGGAATTACAAAGATCTCCGGTTGAACTGGGAGAGAATGAAGAGGCTTTATTCCAACAGGCCATTAGCAACCTTAAATACGGGGTAAGTGATAGAGAGGAGAATTCGAAGTGTCCTTTGCCCTTATAGAATGTGTTTAAATAACTCCAGAGATCGCGTGCTCAAAAAAAAAAAATTACACAAACTATGAGAAATGGATACGAACGCAAATGATGCCAAATCTTCCCGCAATACCTCCTACCATAATACACTTGAAAATCACGCCCTAACATCCAATTCACCAAAATGTGATATGCAGACGTGGCTTCGTGAAAAAGGAATATCTTTTAGTCCAGCGACGCTAAAGCCCTAACTTTATAAATTAATTATGTTAAACAAAAAACAGCACAAACAATATAACATTGACCGCATTTTCAGAGAGAACAATCACACGGTTTTAAGACTCCCACCATATCATCCCGACTTGAATCCTATAGATATGGCCTGGTCAGCTATCAAGGGCTATGTTGCTAACAAAAATGTAAATTGGAATACCAATCAAGTCATGGAACTAGTGAGGGAAAAAGCTAACATGATGGGCGAGACAGAATAGATGGGTTTGTGCGCGAAAGTTAAAAAAATCGAAGAAGAGTACCAAAAAAAGTGATCACGTCATTGACTCATTGACGGACGAAATAATCATTCATGTTGAGAGCTGTGAATCTGGAGACGATGAAGAAAGCGAGGGAGACATAGGAGGGGATATTGATGATAGTTAAAAAACTGACGACGATGATAGCGAAGTCTTGCCGTGCTCAAGCAAATCATTAACAGAATATATAGAAGGTTTAAAACCACTGCAATGTTAAACAATGTTTCCACAGCTTCTTAAAAATGTTATTTTTTTAAATAGATGTTGCTTTTTTAAAATTTAATTGTTGTTATTAATTTATCCTGATTAATTTAAAAAAAATAAATAAAACGCCTAATTTATAAATTATCATGTTATGTTATTTTATAACTATAACGCTTTAATTATAATGTTGCTAAGCGTACACTTGCGCAACGCAACTTAAGAGCGAGCTAGAAGTTTGGCACTACCTATACTAATGGTCGCCTAGTGGTCGAAATTCGACCGTAATTTTATTAAGACTGCATGGATTGTATCATAAGCAATGAAAAATTAAAAAAGAAAGATTGTGAGTTTGGATTGGCATTGACCTTAGAGCAATAAATAGTTTAATCTCAGAACAATAACTAATAGCTTTAGTTATTATTCTAAGGGTTTAATGCTGTAAGGCATTGACAGATTTCGCCCGCTCCGCTTCCATTTTTGAAAAGACTATTTAAGCGAGTGTGTCAAATACATGGTAGTGTGTGTATTGTTTGTTTTATTGATTTAATGTATTTTTTATGCATAATAAAAAAAAAGTTAACATTCTGTACTCCTTCTCTATATAGACTATAAGTGTGCGAAATTTCATATACTCCTCCGTCCGCGCAATTTTCGTAAAAAGGGGTACAAAGTTTTTGCTTCATGTATTAATAAATAGATAATCAAATAATAAAAGCAGTTACATATTTTATCTAATTAAGAATTTATAAAAATGTAACATATTGTGGTTGGTTTTATTTTATCGAATTTATTAGAGCATCACTAATCGGCAGAAGTTAAAGCGCCGGCTGTCATTATCAAACTCAACTATATCCAGGTACTCCGATTCAAATACAGCTAAATCCGATAGTTGAAGTCAAAAACAGCTAAATGCCATTTTGTTTTCACCGTGTACTTAAATTTGAAGGAAGTTTTATCATTTTTATTTCAGATTATTATTGATAATCTCATTCTTTATAAATCTGATTTTAGAATATAGAATATCGTTGCTATCTTAGTCAAAATATCAGTTTTTCTAGCTTCCTGGATATTTGACAGACTTTGATTTAGCTGCCTTTGATTTTATAGGCCTCCCTACTAGTGTACCAAAAGAACAACTAACATTGATTAATTTTTGATTACATACCAAAGTAATTAAAAAATAGAGTTCCATAAGTTTCAATATTATTTCTTTAGAAGTTTTTATTTTATGTTTTATAGAGATTTGTATATGACATTGTTTTTTTTAATAGGTTGGATTACCAAAGTTGACTTATTTTTTTAAAGAAGTTAAACGGATATGTATGTTTTTTTTTATCTGCTACTTGTGAAGGATGCGGCAATAAAATATTGATGATTATATTTGTCTTTTAATTAACTAAAAAAGCCAATATTAAGTTTATTCAGGATCTGCTAATTTAAGTAAAGTGATCCAATCTCTAAATGTGTTTTCCCGAAGTAATCATAAACAGACTAAATACTGAATCCTTCCTAGGCGAAAACGCCTTAGGACGGAGTAAGTTCATATGCGGAGGCAGCAGAAGGCAGGCCCGATTAACCATCGGTGCCTTGTCAGGAAATTATGCCACAAAGCTAATGCTTCACAGAATGCACCTTTCAACAAATAGTTTGTGTAGGGCATGTGGAGAGCAAACCGAGTCAATGCAGCACCTACTGTGTGACTGCGACGCTCTGGCTAGGAAAAGAATGGGACTCCTGGGGTCGGCCTATCCGAAACCGGAGGACTTCAGGCTCTTCGCTCTTAAGGACGTTGCCCGACATATGGCATCTATCTTTACAGAGGAGGAAGAGTGAAAGGATGGGGTTGCACAAAAGATCCCAATGGGTCGAAGTGTTACTGGGAGGTGGAAACCTCGGCAGGCCCCACTAAGATAAGATAAGATAAATACTGAATTAGTAATTAGTCCCCGGTCGGGTCAATTTAGAAATTATTGTTTTTCTAAATTGTCTCGGGTCTGGGTGTTTTTTTCGTATAATAAGTATGTATTTAATTATTTTAAGTATGTTTATCCGTTCTCTAGTAACCATTTAACGAGTTTCATAACGAAGCTTCTCTTGGGCTAGATAATTGGTGTGAGTGTAGGAAAGTTTATTTATTTATTTATAAATAATTAATGAATTAATCTGAAACAGGCTTAACCTTTAACGCCCTGCAGGTTCACATGTGAACCTGGTAACTTGTGGTAACTTGCAGGCGAAATTTTGTGTTATTGTGAAGAATTATGAAGAAGTTAAGCACTAGATTTGTATGAACTAACCCAGACAACGCAAATGCGTGCGGGGAAACTTAATGGCACACTTGTATTTTAAAATTTTGCTTTAATTTGATAAAACACTGACCTAACTTAGAATGTACTTTTTGTAATATTTTTTTGAAAAAGATATAAATTCTTTTTGGATTTAAAAAAAATCAGATATCGTCAATAGTTTATTATACGTTCCAAATACAATCATACATAATTAATTAATTAATCAGTTTTAATTTTATGCGTCAACAAGTGGATAAGTCCTCATAGCTAGATCTTCTGTAACAATTTCCCAAAAATCTACTTTTTTGAGTTGAGTCATTATTTCATTAAGCATGCGTTATTGACTATTGTTTTTAAACAAGTAATAAAATTATTCGAGCATTCACATTCATTGTTTGCATATGCAATGTTGTATTGACATGCTTATTCGAATTATTTAAATTATAAACTAGTGACACTAATTGGTTTTCACAAGACATTATTAAAACTACGGTAATAAATAGATATTATACGACTAGGTTTGGAAGACTAAATAATATGTTGAACACCTAATCATATCAAGTTTTATTTGTGATAATTATTAAAACAATTAAACTATTGTATTTATATGTTTTGAGCTCACTAGCGTAGTATTTCAAATCCGTTTTTCATTATTTAATATTTGAATCATACAAGACTATAGCGTCATGGGCTTATGTCGTGACATTTTTCAGGGTGAAGGCCCTTTGGCACATTTATTGTTGTAAATTCACTGTTGTTATAACCTGGGTCTCAAGTCTGCTAATTAATTTAATAACGTCGCAATAGTGTGTCGGTAGTCTAATTTTGACGATTAGTAGATGATAGTAGACGATTCAAAATAGCAAAATCGAAACCCTGATTAATTTATATACATACATACACACGTTACATACACACGTCTGCACAAAGCAAAGGAGTACCATAAATAGTTAAATTTCTTCAATAGATTTTGAACTTTATGTTAATGAGATAGGGTTGAACATTTTATTTAAGAAATTTGACAGTTTTGGATAGTCTTTTTTTATTATTGCATTGTTATTGTGCTGTTGTTGTACTAAATAAAATAAATAAATAGACTGATGTGCAGGCGCATGTAGCTTTTTACACCCTTTTTCAACAAAAAATTTAAACTTTTTATAATTACCGTTTCCTATTATAAATCATATCGAGCAATCTCAAAATGAGTGCCGGCGACAAAGTCTCCCCAGACTTAGTCGCAGGCATATCGTTCGCGCGTCTCACAATACTGTCATAGGTGTTCCGTTCATACTCCCTGTACACTCGAGGTAACTCCAGCTGCTCGTACAGCCGCTTAACGCGCTTCACGTCAGCGCTGTCCTTGCTGCCGTAGCTGGTCTCGAACTCTGAACGCTGTTTGGGATTGCAGCGCTGCAGCGCTGTGACGGCGAGCCACGTGCATTTACCTTCTTGGATGTCGGTGCCCATTTTGCCGGTTACCGACTCGTCACCGAAACAATCTATGTAGTCGTCCTGTGGGAGGTTGGTGGCTTTAAAAGCTTATATTTTTATTAAATACATTGAGTACAATAACATAGTGTTTGATAGTGGCTGCACGGTTGACAAAACTGTGTAGCAGCCACTAGATAATTATTAAAATTTTATACGTTATTTTGTGGTCATGACGTTATTTTAATCGAAATATAAAACGCAATATTTTTTCACTTTTAATAAAATTAAATGGCATCAACTGAGATTTATGAAATTATGATGAGAGTTATGGAACAATTATTACCAGTGGCGTAGTTGCCCTAATTCGTCAACCAAAAAATATTTTCCATATTTGATGGTATTAAAATATAATCGCAATAATTTAGCTTACATTGAATAAAAAAGTTATAAAAAGGATCGACTAATAAAACAGTAAATTCAAAACTACTAGACCGGGCCATAACCTCAAAAAACTGTACACATCTAATGCAAAATCGTCTCTATAACCATACAATGAAGGTGTGTTTTTTAATATTTTTTATTCTTAAATTCCTCACCTGAATTTGGAAAAACTGTCCGATCTCCACGAATATCTGTTCCGCCATCTTGTGTATCTCGTCATCCATTTTATCGGCTAGATAAAGGCCGAGACACACTGGCAGCTTGTACGTATAGTATGCTGTCTTGTACCTGACTATGGCACTGTACCGCTCTGGGGTGAATAAGTTGTAGTCGCTTTTGTTGCGATGCGCCATCGTGTAGTCTAGGTGTTGCCCGATTGAGGTTTTTAATAGTGTCTGAAAAAATAATTAGATTATATTAGGACTAAATGCCACGCAAAAGTTTAAAACATGAACGCATGCGACATTTAGGCGGTATGGCTTCTGTGGCAGAGTGGCAAAGCAGTCTGCGATTGCCGAAGTTAATCAACTTTCGATGATGATGATGATGGATGGGTGACCAAATATTTTTTATTTCGAGCTTCTCTGTGTTTTGGCACGTAAAGCCGATGGTCCCGGCTGCATTAGCAGTCATTAACAACCACCAATCCGCACTGGGCGCGTAAAGATTTATGGTCCATTCTTCCTGCGATATTACCATCTTATAAGGCTGTGGAAGGCACGTGCCCCAACAGAAGGCCACTTAAAAATAAGCTGGTAATGAAATACAGTCTAGTTAATTAAACTCACATCATTGAACAGTTCCACAATATTGACGTAGGGCCGTCTGTTTCCAAAGTTGGTCTTCAATATTTCGAACAAAGCCATTTGTATGAGCAACGCGTCGTTTATAGCGCCCAAACCGACTTCGGGCAGTCGGTACCAGCAGGGCACGCCGCGGCGGGTGGTGGAACCGTCCATCATGTCGTCTAGTACCAGTAGGTATGCTTGCAACTGTCGAGTAAGGTTTAATGTTGATAAGAAGGTATATTATTAGTTGTTTGTCTTTTTTTATTTTTATAAATCTACACTAATAGTACATTATTACTTGAGGATAAAACTTCGTGTCTTTAAGTACGATGCGCGCACAGAGGAGGGTAAGATTGGGTATGTAGGTATAGTTAAAGTTTATAAAGAGAACCCAATAAAGAGTCCAATAAAGAGTCCCTGTGTGGTGCCGGGGATAAAGAATTGCACCACCCCATCTCTTCCCGTGGGTGTCGTAAAAGCCGACTAAGGGACCATTCCAGAGGATGGGCAGCAGCATCTCTCTGAGGTTAAGTCTCAACTTACTGCGATCGCCAACCCGCCTGCCAAGCGTGGCGATTACGGCAAATACCCCTCATATCCTTGGGGGAGGCCTTTGTCCAGCAGTGGACGTCTTTTGGCTGAGATGATGATGATAAAGAGAAAGAGTACCGAAAGATAAAATGTTTGTTTAACACAATACAATACATTATTGACTAGCGGCCGCTCGCGGTTTCACCCGCGTGGTTCCCGTTCCCGTGGGAATATCGGGACAAAAAGTATCCTATGTGTTAATCCAGGTTATAAACTATATGTATGCCGAATTTTATCCAAATCCATTCAGTAGATTTTACGTGAGAGAGTAACAAACATCCATTCAAACTTACAAACTTTCGCGTTTATAATATTAGTAGGATTAATTAATACTCCTCACATGAGGAGCTGGTGGCGCAGTGGTTAACACGCCCAGTCCGTAATTGCTTAGGCTTAACTTTCGCAAAAGCCGGTCATCGGATGGGAGACCTAACATTTATCATCTCTAGCTCCTCTCGTAGAGCCGTTGGTCCTGGCTGCATTAGCAGTCGTTAACAACCACCAATCCGCACTGGGCCCGTTTGGTGTTTGATAGCCTTCTCCTTATCTATCCATATGGAAGGCTGATCCCTAACAGTCAAAATTCTTTCAAACCACAAAATTACGAGATCACACCAAAAACTTTTGGTTAACAGAGCCATCGATACCCACTTTTAGGCCGAAAACTAAACGTAGGGAGACTTTTATAATAAGTAACTACTCTACTCGCAAAATCTGTAGTTATTCCCCTAGCCAAACTATTTGTCCGTTTTTGCCCCATCCCAAAACCGCTAGATATGACGGAAATCCGTCATAATCCGTGTAATTTTGATGATGAGCACACAAGAAACTCACCATTTCAACACACCAGCCCATGATACGCGCTTGTCTCAGCGATTCATCTGTGATGTTGTCTGGCTTCTCCAGCATTTCATAGGCATAGACTGTGGTGAGACCCCTGGCCTTTTTACCACCACTCAGATTGTACTCCAGAACCTGGAAGAACATGGAATAATAAAGAAACCTTAAAAAAGCTATGGAAGATGCGTCAATGATTGTAAATTATGAATAAATTAACTTATTTTTGTTTAAATATTATCGTGGTCAAACAAACAGGGTAGTCAAACATCATTATCTTATCTTAGTGGGCCTGCTGAGGTTTCCCCCTCGCAGTAGCACTTCGACCCATCGGGATCTTTTGTGCAAAACCTCATTATGTGGGTGTCAACACAACACAATGACAATCATTAACATAACTTGTTATCATAAACAATGTGTTTTAAACAGTAGAAAATGCATTTTTGTTCTATCAACAAGATCCATAAGATCTATGTAAATTATGGTTTTGAGAATACCAGCCATAAGCCATATTCAGATTTAAAACATCTTAACTACAAAAAAAATTGTACAGAAAATCTTTAATAATGTTATCAGCATACAGTATACAGCTTCAAGAATTTTTTTTTTTTTATACTTAGCACGGCAAATGACTCTATACCACCTGATGTTAAGTGGAAATGGAGTCCAGACGCGAAGACAACTGGTGCAGCGTGAAAACAACGCAGCATCAGTCAACCTCACTCTGCCGGCCCACAAGGTGCTTCTTCACGCCTCGTTTGAAGGACCCAATATCATAGGAAGGAGGAAAAACGTGTGCTGGTAGACTATTCCTAATAATACGTCATAAATTATAAGTGGCTTCACAATTAGATACAGAGACAGCCATTGGTTGATTGACACTTCAACTTTCAGAAGATAGGTAAGCGTTACGTGGATGTAAGGTTCAAGAGCTTCATACTGCTCTCTATAAATGGAAAAAATTACGATAATTATGATTGGTATTTAATTAATTGAGGAGAGTTGTAGCATGGCGGTTCGCGCGTTCATCTCGCCATTTTGCGCAAATTTCGCAATGCTGGTTATGCTGGGTCAGTGTACTAGTGACCTTATTAAAATAAAGAGGTCCTCCAAGCTTCGGAAGGCGCGTTAAGTCGTTGGCCTCATTCGAGTCATAAAATGGCAGTTGCTTAATCCCACCAACCTGCATAGGGCTAGAGTAGGTTATGGTGCGATTTCTCCATTTGGGAAGACCTGTTTGGCAACAGCATGGTAGGTATATTTAAAAGGCCAATATTGATGATTCATTTTGGTAACTACCAACCATACAGATAACTTTACCTTTACTTAACAGAATAAAAGCCTCTTCACACTAGCGTTTCTCTGGCGTTCGATAAAAGTATGCAGCTAGACACAGAGAAACCGTTAGCGTGCATCGCTGTTCGTGTCGCGCAGTAGATGAGTGCGATTACGATTGTACTTGCGCTGCGTATCTAGCTAGGCGTAATAACTATTAGTAATCTGTGGTAATGTACAGACGCCTGCACATTAACCTATCCAAAACTGTCAAATTCGTCAATAAATATTCAACCTTATTCCATATACATAAAGTTCAAAGTCTGATGTGCAGGCGTGTTGTACCTAAAATCTTTTTTATTTTTATTTTATGTTTGAAATAAGTACAAACCTTTTTCACCCAACTCCCAACATCAGGAACCTCTGCAAATTTTTGACTTCTTACAAGTGAATCTGTGATACTGGGTAGTTCATCTATAAATGTCTCTTTCTCTTTCTTGGTCTGGGATATTGAAACATTTGTTGACATTCTGTTAATCATCACACCCTGTATTGGCCTGAAACACGAAAAAGATAGATAGGTTAGTTTCATTCGAAAAAAACACTTTATTCAAATATAAATAACTTGCACAATGAATAAAGAATTGAGTTTATAGATAAATTATTAAAATCATGACTTCTGACAAGTAGGAAACTAGACAAGTGTTCTATGAGTCAATAGAGATGTAACATGGTTCAATGTTTCATGACTTCAACATAAATGCCATGCCATTTGTAGCTCATCAAAGTTGACTATATTAAATGATTGATTGTTAATGAAGACTGATTAACAATCTAAAAGCATTTGTAGATGAGTTTGTTTAAGTAAGACCAGCACTATAAATTAAAATAGTAGATAAATATTGCTGTGTCAACAACTACTGTCCATCTGCAGCTTTGATGTAGTAGTGTCTAGTCTTAGTCCAACTCCATAATAGCAATAATAGTAACATTGTTCTACTTCATCAGTTAGAGAAGATAGCTAACTGGCCATTTGTCTGCATCTTTGAGCAATCAAATAGTGAGTAATCTAAGTCCAACTCCGTAAAAACAATGTGAGTATCTTATCCCACAAGGAACTCTTCAGTGGTTGAGGGTTGAAATTGAAGTACACTTCGGCAATTTGTCTATTATCAGTTATCACCAAGTAAAATAAAAGCCAGGCAATAAAAATAGAAAAACCCACTAAAAATATTCTATACTTAAGTCAAATGCATATCTCATAAATTAGTCTCAAAACACTAGCTAGCCCTTGAATCAGACTGATGCTGCATGTAAATTTAAATAAAACATATTTACAATTGTACTCACATTTAATTTAACATAATTCTTATTATTTTATGCAGAGGCAAGCTGTGACAAAGCATAGTAAAAAAAAAAGAGGACCTCTCTGTTTTTTAAAGTTTTATAGTTGGTTAAAAAAGTTTTTCATTTCAATGTGTAGTGTTCGCATGAACTTTAGAAAACAATTACTGATGATATAATTGTTAAAAAACTGTGTATAAGTTCAATATTTTCTACAGATTTCCAAAATTTAACTAGAACTCATGGTGTGTTTAATAAATAGGTGCCACTTTCTATCAGTTTCATCAAAAATTTTAAAATAGGTAGCTAACCTACTTTAAAATTTTTGGAAACTGATTTCTGAACTCACAAGATAATGCTATTCGCTTTTTAATACTTGAGTCTGAATGTATTGTTCCGTACTGAACACTCTTTCATTAATCATAAATAAATACAATTGTTAGATGGTGTAACCTTATCAGATGAAGATGACAATAAGACTGTAACACATGAATAAAATAACAAAAGAGTATTGTCAAAGCAAGAATTGTAAGTAGGTATAATGGGGATTATGAAAGGTGTTTCCTTTACTTCATATTTAAAACTATTGTTAAATTGTAAAGAAGTGCAGGCAACAATACCTTTGTTGAACTGCACACATCCTGTTTATAACCACAAATTAATATGTACAATTTTATAACTTTTTTGTAGGATGTCCATTAGGGTGGGTTGCTCTTGTATGGAAAAAAATTTTTCTTCCAATTGTTTTGTAATAGCAATAAAAACGTGACCCATTTCTATTAAGAAAAAAATAAGCAAAAACAAACTTTCTAAGTAGTCTCCTTCTACCCGCACATCGACTTTGAAAGACTGAAATTTTCTTATTCTTTCTGAACTGCTTGGTCTTCTGTTTGTCGTGTCTTAATAAGAAGAACAGGTATTTTGTTAAAAAATAACAGTTTTAGGACAATAAATTTAAATGAAATAAAATAAATTCAAGATAGTTCAGAGAAAATAAAAATAAAACATTTAAATAACTTTAAAATCTAATTGTTACTTTCAAACTTAGGCATTAGCTTTCGAGAACGAATTTTATTCTTTATCAAAGCTTCTCTTGTATCTTTGTGGCAAAGCTGTAAAGACGCCTCTGTAACTGTCTTTACAGCCCTATCAACAGCTTGAGTATGACATGGTAGTCGCATAAAAAGAACTTCATCATTACCACCTGAATCCACTAGAGCATGAAGAGTTTCATCCGAAACTTTGCTTATATAGGTGGCTCAGAACAAGTTTGCTGCCAGTCAATCAAATCTATGTATGACGAAGTGTTTAAATTGATCTTTGGCACTTCAAAGACTCAAAGCTGACTTGAATTAGATGCTGCTCTTGCTTTTAAATAAAAGAAATATGTTTCTGGAACGTTTTCTAATATTGAAGTAGGTAATTGTCAAAATAGGAAAACAGATTCATTCATTGTTATTTTATCGCTGCATTGGCTTGGTTGAAATTTATTTATTATGTAGTTTTATAAGTGCTTATTACAATAGAATCTTTTTAGAATAACATTGTGGAACTGAAAATTAAATTATGGTACAAAGCTATAGAACATGAAGTAAACGCCAAGGGACTACAAAGAATATGATTTTTACAACAACTTGGGTACTTATTACAGGAAAACAATCACTAACGAAAGAAGGAGATTTAAAAAGAGGACATAAAAAGACGGACTATTATAATATTTTTTAAGGAAATAATAATAATGTGCATAACCTATCAACTTACCCCAGTGTAGAAGAGGTAGAGGCTTTTTGAACACAAAACTGTGTAGTTTTATTAATTAGTCGTAAAAACATTGAGGTATTCATTTTAGTGGGTTACGTTACGTGCCTCTACAACTTTCACTGCTTGATTTTGGCCAAAATATGTAAGAGTGAAGTTAGTAGTGCGTCATTTAAAAAAGTTGACTTTGGATTTTTGATTTACTGCCAGAGAAATTAAGTTATTGGTAATGTTGATTTAATTAAAACAACGAAACTTTAGTTTATGTTTGCACAATGATACTTTGACCTATCCGTGCCATTGAATTTAACAGACTGACACTGACAGTAAGTAACAAGTGACATCTGATCTGACTGACACACAGGACCAGTGTTGCCAGACCAATTTTTAAAAATCCGTAGGGCTATGCTCAAAAATCCGTAGAAGTCCGTAGATTGCCTCTACAAAAATCCGTAGATCTACAGACATTTTTTAAAGCTAAACCTGAGTATTTAGAGATGGACTGACTTTAAGCCAAGTTCAATGCCGGTAAAAAAAAATTGAAAAAAATTATAGAAAAATTGCCAAGACAAAGGAAAAGACAATATTTTAATAGAAGTTTTTACTTTTTATTTATTTTTAATTAAAGTGGCGTTCACATCTCATTGGTCATTGTAGAATGGTTTAATGCTCTAAGTTGTACAACCTAAAATAAGTTGACATTAACAGTAGTAGTTGTATTATACGAAGGGAAAGGAAATGGTACGGAGTCATATAGCCAAATCTTGAGAAATCATTACAGACAAAATAACAAAAAACGAAACGCAAGTCGCAGGTCTTCCTTTTTTTGGAGTTAAGTTTCGTTATACGCAAAATTTTATTTATTTTGTATATTTATACTATTGTTTAGGTCGGGTGGATGAAATCCAAAAAAGTCCGTAGATTTGCGACTAAAATCCGTATGTCCGTAGACAAGACCTAAAGTCCGTAGATCTACGGACAAATCCGTAGATCTGGCAACGCTGCACAGGACACACAGACACTTTTTTACCAAGCGTTTTTTATTTATGGAAGGCATGAAGATTGAATAGATACAGCCAAATTTTCGTTTATTTATTGGTAAAAAAATTATTTTAAGTGATAGATATCGAAATGAACACCTGATAAGACACGCTTATCCCAGGGGTTCATATTACTATTAATAAACAAGAATAAATTTATCAAGGCTAAATATAAATCTGTTAATAAGCAACTATAACCTAGAATTAGCTAACATTACTTTACCTTACATCTGGCTAACTTTTCCTTAAAAAATACAGAGTGAACGAGAATGCGGCAACAGTGCCGTGACCTTGAATCGACGTACCGAACTGTACCTACCGGCTAGGGTTGAGTCACACATAGTTAATTTATTATTGTGTGAATTTGGGTGTTATATAAATTGTAAACTTACCTTGATATATCTGTCGGCAAAGTAAAAAATTACAAACTGGGATTATGGTTGTGTGTGTTGAGACATCCTCATACACAACTGGTTTTTTTTCCAGACATTTTCAATAGGCACCCACCTATATGCAACAAAACTCGCAATCGCGACACCTAAACCAAGAAAAATACGTGTATACTGATCGGCAGCGCTCAGTGACATACTTGTTATTCTCCGTTACTACAGCAATATACGCTGCCCGGTCCGCGTTTGCGGGGACAGCCGGCGTCATCGCGTACTCCTTTCCCGAGCTTTTTTCTGTGTGCTAATGTAGGTGAACTACGAGCTTGTGTGCGTGCGTTTCGGAGCGCTTCTTGTATGAAGTTGCCGCACTCTCGTTCACTCTGGTATTATCAGTGCTAAGAGAAATCTAAGAAGCATCATGCAGAAACGGTATAAACAAATACAGCGCCATCTATGAACAAGTAGCAGAACCAATGGACGTTACGTTTAGTTATTTTCTAGTAACTTTCTTGAGCTCATTAACTTCTAGCTCTAGTAGTCATAGAGAAATCCTGGGTTCGAACCTACGGGAATAACTGTAATCAATCTTACAATTCATTAATATACACAACAAAAAAAAATGTTCACTAGTTTTTTTGTAAATATACCTACCTACCTAAATATTATTTAGCACATCTATCGGAAAGAAGCGTACCCTAAACGCGCATCCAAACGTCTACTATCGCCATTTATTTTGCAGGAAACCTAGTTTTCCATATTTTTTTCTATGAGAGGCACATATAATAAACATAGACACTGTTCGATCGAGCGAGTCAAGCGATAGCTGCGGCACAGTCTTATTTACTGTGGCTGCGGCGACAATAACCTTTCCACAAAATAGAATCGCAGCAGCGCTACTTGGGTAAGATGTTTCTCTCGGAAGGCGCCACAGAGTACTTTTTTATAATGGAAGGCGCGGCCTCAAACTAAGTAGTTCCTATCCTAGTGCGAGTTTTTCAAACGAAAAGTAGTATGTATGGCATTGAAGCAGCGACTCCTGGCGACATACGAGAAGAGTAAAAGTTGTGATAGCTAAACTACTGATAGCTGCGTTCCATACTTAGGTACAACCCGCTATACACTACTTTAAAGTTTATACTGACACCCCCTACCAAACTTGCGGTTACAAAGTAGGTGTCAGAATAACCTTGCGCGAGCACAAGGGACCATCTACGTCAGGTCATAACGCCAGATCAGAACACGCCGGTACGCATCCTTCATCCAGTACTTTTAAGACTAGTGTCTCAAGCTAGTCGCCCCGTGGACACGTATAGTCCACTAACTAATATCCAGATAGGTCACCGGAGCTGTAAGCTCGCTCACTTCTCGTTGCACTAAGAGCACAACTCGCAGTGTACCACTGCTTGGGCCGTCAGCTCTAAAGCCAACTACCAAATGTCCTCTTTGGTGGCGGAGTTGTAAGCACACTTACTTCTCGGTACCCATCCAGGCACCTGATCAATTCCAAATTCCTACGCGGCTGATTAAACCGGAGGCCTTTGCATCTAGCGGGCACCTCTACTAGTTCTCCAGACTAGTACCGGAGATGTTGGAGTAACTACTCAGTGAAAACCACCGAGCACCACACCAACTAAGGGTAACTCACGTACCCCGCAGATCTTTTCGCTTCAGGCCCCCACCGGACCGCTACTAAGACCCGTTCGCTATGCACGAAATGGGAGCCTGGCCAGACCAACCAGGCAGACGAACATTCCCACTTCTATAGCTAACCACATGCCACCACGAGTCCAACCCATGTCCGGGGCCTGCCGGAGACGCCCGCGAAGGCATAACCGGCAGGGGGCCTAGGATCCGGAACTCCCGTGGTACCCTTGAAAAGACAGCCGGACCCGTAGTTCCAGCTGCCATACCCTATCTATCAGGGTCAGTAGATAGGGACAATACTTAGGTACAATATAAAATATTAACGTTGCCAAGTCTATACATACTAGAAGTAGCTGTGTTTGTTAAGTCTAACCCAAGTCGTTTTGAACGCCTAGCCGACGTAGTCCCACGGAATAGGCGCGACAATAGTCTACTATGTCGACCTCAAGCTAAGACAGCACTTATGCGCAAAAGTGTCTATTGCATGGCTCCAAATATTTATAATAAAATACCCAAGTGCTGGAAGGAAATGCCTCTATTGAAATTTAAGCATAAACTTCGAATTTTATTAGTAGGTAAAGCATATTATAGTGTAAGTGAATTCCTGAATGAGAAACAATTAATAATTGATTAGTTATCTTAATAATATAATTAATTCGAATTTATAATAATTTAATTATGTTTCACGTATTTTTGCATGCCTATTGGTAAAATATGGCTGAATTAATTTAATTTTAATGTACCACCAATCATGTACCCATATTTGCAAATAAAAATATCTTTATCTTTATCTTTGCCATACAAATTCTCGTTTCCGTAATCGTAATCGAATGAATACGGATAGTAAACAAAACTTATACTAGTGACATTTTAAAAGTATCTAAGTATATTATGTAGGTATATTATCAATTAGGTATGTACAACTGGACTCTTTTGGCACCTTACTACGAATGGCTCAAAGGCCAACAAAATTAAACCTGTAGCACATCCAGCACATGTAGGTTTCATTATTTTAGAATTGCAGAATTTCATTCAGTTTAAAAATTAAATAGATCGAACAGTAGAGTGTAGAGAAAAGATATAGGTTTTATTAAAAAAAATGGATTCAATCAACTTTTTAATTATTTTTTTCATTTGATAATACAATTAAATAGTTTGTTTAGGATCTTGATCACATTTTGTGCGGTTTTTAACATCTTGTTTGAGACTAGTGGCACAATACATAATGACATTAATAAAACTTTTAACACAAGTCTTCATAATATCATTAATTAAATTCTATAATAGTTCGTTCTTTAGAAAATCTTGTTCTTTACTTACCTTACTACATCATGCAAAAATGACAATTAAGTAATAAACCTAACTCGCGATAACATTATTAAAATGTAAGTATTCGAAAAAAAACAATTTATATAAAGATTACAAAGTACATAATAGTTAATCACATTTATTCCTATCAGCTATAATAGGACATACATTTCATTTGTTTACTTAAAACTTTCACTCTACTAATCTTATACAAAAATTAATTTCTACATAATTTTATCTAAATAACAATTAAATAAAGACTTAAAATCACCTAAAAGGTTATCATACAATGAGATCGTTTAAACGTGTCGCCTGAAGATGTTATCCAAGATTTTGAAGAACAGGTCATGGGGCAGCCCCCTAGTGACTTGTTGGATTTGTGTCCTAAGGAGGTCATACGTGGTTTCTTCGAAGACGGAGTATGTGTGTGGCAGCTGCAGATCTTCGTACAAATCCTTGATCCTGGCCATGGATTCTGGTGCTGAGTTACCGTAATGCTCTTCCATGACTTGTTTCTGGGCAGGATTGGCTCTTTGCAGTGCAACCACAGCCAGCCAGGTACACTTCCCGTCTTGGATGTCGGTGCCTTTCTTGCCAGTTACCGCTGGATCGCCGAAGCAGTCGAGGAAATCATCCTGCAAATAAGATAATGAAAATGTTGTATTAGCTTAATGATTGTGTCTTGTGTCCGTAAATAAATAAAAATGGGGTAAAATTTGCATTTTCTATATATACTTTAAAGATCTAATTCATTGAAACTAATAAGCCAATTTTAATAAACCTATATGCTAAGAAATAGAGATCTTGACAGATAAGTGAAGACATAAAAAAAATTTCGCTCAATCGATTTTATGCGATAAAACTTTCTTTATAGAGGACTTTAAACGCTTTAATAAATGTTTTCTATTAACCTGCGGTACCGCAACTTTTTTTTGAAGATAGTTTGATGATTGCCATACACGGCATTTTCAGCGACACCGGTCTTTTTTGGGGGTGGCGAGAAACTTAAAGGTTTCTTCAAGGTTCAAGAGGGCACCACTAGAGGGCATCACGCAGCGCCCTGGAGCGTGTCGCTGTTCCCTACTAGTTTCACCAAAGCACTATGCCCGTGGCCGCAGACCGCCTCTGTTTAAGCGAGGCTTAAGTCCTAAGGTACTGCTACTAGCCTCAATACAGGGAAATTAAATATTTCCAAGGAATTCTTAATTAATATTTAGGTAGGGAAGCGTTTTAATATTATTTGGTGATTCAATTTAGGTGACAGATCTACTATTTTAGGAACAAATATTATTTGTTCATCATCATCATCTCAGCCAAAGACGTCCATTGCTGGACAAAGGCCTCCCCCAAGGATATGAGGGGTATTTGCCGTAATCGCCACGCTTGGCAGGCGGGTTGGCGATCGCAGTAGGTTGAGGGTAACCTCAGAGAGATGCTGCTGCCCATCCTCTGGAATGGTCCCTTAGTCGGCTTTTACGACACCCACGGGAAGAGATGGGGTGGTGCAATTCTTTATCCCCGGCACCACACAGGGAGGTGCCGGGGATATATTATTTGTTAAGTTACTGAAAATGCATTTATTAGGTAATTGATAAAATCATACCCTAACTTTTATAATAATAATAATTATTATTTGCAATATATTATCTTTTCAGTACTCACTTGAATTTGGAAGAACTCTCCCATCTCCAACAGTATCGTCTTCGCCTGCCTATGCGTCTCCGGGTCTTCAGTGCCGGTCATCAGCAGTGCCAAGGACACCGGCATTTGGAACGTGTAGTATGCGCTCTTATACTTGGTGATGGCTTCGTATTTGCCCATAGTGAACTGCGATAGGTCTGGCTTGTCGGTCTTGCACAGTGACTTGTCCATATAATGGCCGATAGACGATTTCAGAAGCATCTGGAATAGATATACTGTTTTTTTTAGTGAAGATTAGAATTTTCGTTACTTAAACAAAAATACTAGGTATCACTTGAACCAGATTAGAAAAAAAATGGATACGTGTATTAGATAAGATAAATGTTTAGCTTAAACACGTTGTTTTTTTATGTAACTTAAATAAGCAGAGATAGATAGATAATCGCAGTGTTTTCGATATAGTGTGAGATAACTGAGTTATTTCTATTTCAGCAAACGAAACTTTGTGTGGCAAAATAATGCAACTTACATCGTTTATCAGAGGCATTAAAACTCGCAATCGACTAGTGCGAGTTTTAATCACCAATAGATCATTCTAGCGAAACGAAAACGAAACTTATACAAGGCATAGAAGCAACTCCTCTTGGTAGCAAACGACATAAATTCGAAATATCGTTTTTGTTAACATAATTAAAACCACTAAAGTTGGTTAACATGTGGGTGACATTGTTCCACAACCCATAGGTAACTATTATTACAATTAGTATTAGTTAATTTACGTTAATAATGATACCTATTGTAAAAAAAACCAACTTCAAAAACAGAAAACTTAAAAATTAAAAACAGCTCTAAAAAGCAAGAAATAATATTGAAATCATATTATTAATTACCTGACGCATGTCGGTTTTAATAAATGTTTACTGAAGTCGGGTGGGGCTTTTACAATAAAAAAAGTGGAGATAATGGAACAACTATAAAAGTTTAAATGAAACAAAATTGCCCCCCAGCCGACCACCAACCACCCGACTTCAATAGACATTTTATAAAACTGACATGCGTATCTAGGTAATTAATAATATGATTTCAATATTATTTCATGCTTTTTAGAGGTGTTTTTACTTTTTTAAGTTTTCTGTTTTTGAAGTCGGTTTTTTTTTTGTTAAAAATTATTTTATTTTATGATTTTTAGTGATGGGTACACGTAGACCTAACAAGGATACTTCACGGATGAGGAAACGACGGCCTGGTAGGTAGTGGTATTCCTATGTAAAACTTCAATCTTAATTAGGTATTATTTTTGTACGAACTAAACATTTTGGCATATTGAACTGTATGAAGTAAGCCCAACAAAAGGTAACTGCTGTAAATCGTTGAGGAATTCCCTCGACTGTCAATGGTCTCCATCATCAGACCTGCAATGGCACTTAGTTATAACCCATATGGGTGCAAAGTTCTTATCAATAGAAATGAATTAAGACCAAACACAAGGTAGCTACTGTAAAACGTTGAGAAGTTCCCTTGACTGTCCTTCGTCTTCATCATCAGACCCCTAATGACAGTCACAACCCATCTAGGTGTAAAGTTCTCATCAATAAAAATTAATCAAGCCCAAACACCATGTAATTGCTGTAAATCGTTGAGGAGTTCCCTCGACTGTCTTTCGGCTCCATCATCAGATCGACTCCAGACCTTCATTAAATAGTAGTGCTTCAATATACTTAATGAAAACATTAACAAAGGCACTAGTCGCCGCTACAATTTTTGAAGGTTCCCCTCGATTTCTCTGGGATGCCATCATCAGATACTGATTTCCTTATCATGGTACCACCCTTGGAATATCTCCTTTCCAACATAAAAAAAATCATCAAAATCGGTTCATAAACGATGAAGTTATCCGCGAACACCGCAAACACACATAAAAAAAATTAAGTAACCTACCTCCTTTTTTGAAGTCCGTTAATTATATATTGTTAATTTAAAATGTACCTAATTAATAAATATATTTTTTTCTAATTTTATTTTATTCTTTGATAAAATTTTAGTTGAAAAAATCAACAATTCTCAGGAAACTCGAGTGGGAATCGAACCCACGACCCTTGGATTATCGATCCAATGCTTCTGATCTGAGGCTGGTTAATTTATCCCGATCCGATCCGCACCCTTCGGAGAATCTGTAGGGCACGGGGACGCACAACGTCTGACGCCCCGCAAGTTCACATGTGAACCTATAACAATTGGTTTTCTATTGTGTCTGGTTTTACGGTGCCTGACTGATTACATGCGTGATGCCGTTCCCTGTAGAAAACCTCCAAAGGTGATTCGTTTCACACGGCTTGAGGAACCCTTTAAGTTTCTCGCCTCCCCCAAATAGGCCCGGTGAAGCTGAAAATACTCGTTTGAGGCAATCAGCAATCTCTCTCCAAAAAAATGGTTGATTTATTCTAGTAAAATTTTATCATGTACTACATAATATAGGATTGTAAATGCAAAAATTAAAATAATAAAATTATCAATGTTCCGTTTGCATGTTATAATATGTATATGACTTGACTATAATACTACTACTATAATATATGCTACGTAGGTATAACATTCTTGGGTTCCCATGACCTCGTCAGGCTCTACCATGCCGGCGTTCGATGCGTCCTCCTCAGATGAGGACGACGCGATGATCGCCGGTCTGCTGGTTCCAAGGTGACGAGAGGACATCGGAGTGGTTTTTACCGAGTCGGCTTCGACTCGCTTTCTCTAGGGCTTCGGCCCTGGAACAGAGTCTAGGCCATCCTCGGACAGCCAGCGGGACCCCTCTTGCCTGCTGATGCGTCTGTTAGCAGATTTTACACTCCGCATAAAAAAAAAAAAAAAAAAAAAAGGTATAACATTCTTTATAACATCCAATTAAAAATGTACCCTATTTAATGGCTAATAAAAGATTTACATAACATAGTGATCATCTCTATTCACGATCCTTACCTCATTGAAGGTTTCCAGAACATTCTTGTAGTACGGCTTGTTGGAGAAGTATCTCTTCAGGGTGGAGTACATGGCCGACTGGACCAGTATAGCGTCGTTCACCCCGCTGAGTCCTACGTCGGCCCTCTTGTACCAGCAGGGGGCTCCGCGACGAAGCTCAGAACCCTCCATAATGTCGCTCAGCAGCCACTGGTGTGTATGGAACTGGAAAAACGATGGTAAATTTATAAGCTGTCAACATTGTAAAACGCCAACGTTGTGACTATTGAACTGGGTGCCTAGTGTCAGTTTAATTCGCCATTCGATCACATTAACGAAACCATGCCCGATCCTCCAAATGCCACTACACATTTACAGAATACACTAAACATGCACACTAGTTTAGGCCCATAAGACACCGTACTCGTAGAACAAGGGTACGAAGAACCGGTTCACACGCGCTCTATACCAGGTACAGACACGTACCTGGGCGCTTTTCTCCTCCACTACGGCCGGCCCGATCAACCCGAGTCGAGGTCCGAGCCTTTAGAGGCGCCCTCGGGTTGTTCCGCTCCCCGATTCGATCATCCAAACTCTTCGGGGATCTAGTAGGGCACGGGGACACGCAGTTAAGTGCGTGATGCCATTCCCTCTAGAAAACCTCCGAAGGTGATTCGTTTCACACGGCTTGAGGAACCCTTTAAGTTTCTCGCCGCCCACAAAAAAGCCCGTGAAGCTGAAAATGCCGTTCGAGGCAATCAGCAATATCTCCAAAAAAAAACGAAAACGAAAATTTGAATGGATTTTTTTAAATCTTCTCGTATGTCGTCAGGAGGCGCTGCTTCAATGCCATGCTAATTTTCGTTTTCGTAAACGTAATCGAATGAAGACGGATAGTAAACAAAACTCACTCACTTTTCGAATTATGGTATTCGTAAGTGATATATTTATATCGTAGAAGATAACTTACGAGTGCTTCATACACTTGAAGTCAACGGTAAGTAAATAAACGAATTGTAAATAATAGAACGAATATTGTAAACTCATAGTGTATTTAGGTCAATTTTATTCTCAACATCACCGGTGAGATTAAAAAGGATTTGGAAATTAAAATGTTAACATTTACATAGAATAGAATAGAATTCAACTTATTTGCAAATATATGTTAAGGTCCCTATAAATGTAAACTAACTGACTGAAGGGTCCTGTATGATTTTTAGGAATAAGTAAACAACACGAAACAAATAAAATTAAATCACGATCGTTTGAAACACCAGCATAACTTCAAAGTCGTGCAAGCCGGTTTTTAATAGCTATTCCTGAGTAGGTACCTACTTTAAGGTGACTTATTATAGCTATTAACTGCGTAGACTAGACTAGAGTAGACTGCGTCGTCGGCGCGGCGGCATACGCAGTCGTAATAGTGATTTAGTTACCATAAATTCCCAATTTTACTGAGTTTGCTTCAAGTAGCTAGCGCGCAATATCATGTTACTATGTTTAAATAACAATTCGCAGGGAAAACAATGATAAAAAGCAAGACCGGTTTTATCATTTGCCCAAATGGAATTCAAGGTCAGCCAGATTATGTGTCAAACATATCGAATGGCGAACTTTTGTTAGTGTTGCGAAGTTAATAAAAAAACTCTTTTGTAGTTATGTAGGTAGCAAAAAAGTCTAAAAATGAAACTACAGCTTTGTACAAGTCTATACTAACAAGCCATGACCGTAATAGCGACGAGCAAGAGCAAGGCATGTTGCGAACATTGATAGGCTGATAAACAGCCTTCTGTTCTCGTAAATAACAAGCAATACCACTATAAGTATACATAATACATCAAAATTAAATTTTCTATCAGTAAGTACCATATGTTCCTATATCTTTGATTGACGTCATTACAAAGAATCTAGGGCATTGCAGGTGTGGAACTTAATGAATACTAAATGTAATGAATACTACACAATTAGACAAATTGCCTGCTGGTTCTGGAGAGAATTATATGCCTATGTCTGCCGCTAAGCAGCACAATTTTATAATGCCGTGTACCAGTCTAAAGGGTACTTAAGCACTATTAGATTCGGTGAAATTGTGAGGCATAAGAATTGAAGTTTCAGGGTCGATAAGGCGTTGGTGTTGCAAGCGTTCATTGGCTGGGTTGGCTGCTTTCCATCGCTGTCTCTGTGGTCTAGTGGTTAAGACCCCGATCGCAGACCCCTGAGGTCGTGGGTTCGATTCCCAGCAGATTGTACATGTTTATGTACTCGGTGCGGCTGGTAGTAGGGTTGGTCCGACAAGCTAGCTACCACCATTATCTAAATATGTTGCAATAACATCAATGTTAGTAGCATTGTTCTGTTCTGACTGCTAGAAATAAGATAGCCAGTACCTCATCCTCAGCAGTTGAGGATTCCGGGTGAAGTGCGCTTCCACATTCAGCCTTATCATCACTTAACATCAGGTAAGATGAGAGCAAAGTAATCTGTAAGGAATTTAAAAAATAAACTTACCATTTCTGTACACCACCCCATGATGTTGGCCAAATGGATAGTCTCAGGTGTCATATTTTCCGGTTTCTCCAATGTTTTATAAGCGAGGACCGTGGCTAGCCCCCTGTTCTTCTTGCCGTTAGGAACATTGTATTGTAAGAGCTGCAACAAATACAAGCAAAACGTTAGCTTGTTTACAAACAGGCTTGTTTAGAGAAATGCACGGATAGCCGAGAGGCGAGACAAGTAGATATACCAGAGAGGAATAGTACGAGTTTTTTTTGATATTCAATCACGTTTACGAAAACAAGACGTTGTGATTGTGAAGCGTTGATGCAGCGCTTATGTTGACAATCAAGGAGAGTTATAAGTACTAAATACCTAGTGTGAGTTTCATTTGACATTCGATAACATTCACGAAAACGACAATTAGCAAGGCATTAAAGCAGCGTCTCTTGGCGACATACGAGAAGAGTTAAAATTTTGCCATAAAGATTTTCGTCAAAATTAATTCACGCTAGGCCCTTTGTTGACAAACGTGAGTTACAAGTACAGTACCGTACAGTGGGGTTACTTTTGAATCAAGTGAAACTTTAAATGTAGTCATAGATTCTTAAGTAGCTGCTAATGGGTATCTAGAATTCTAGGCGTCTTTAGTATGATTACGAGTACTTCTAAAATCATACCGTAGAACTAGGTACTTGTGGAAGATAAAGAAATTTGCACTAGACACCGGCACCCTAAACTCCACATTGTGTTCTAAAGTTAACACATACATTACACACATCTAAACACATACTCTTGCAATGGGTTTCGCTTTATTTCGATTCCAAGATTTCTTAAATTTTATTCTACTTAAAGTAGAAGTAGACGAGATAAACCATAAGAATGGATTATTAGAACATAATCCAACATGCGGGCACAATGCTTTGCAAGTACTTAGATTTATTCAGTAAAATAGATTTCCGTCTTTACACTACTCTACATGTAATAAAAACAACAGCTGCTATTATGACTAGGTAAGAATAATTTGTACAGGTGGCTCCAAGTATATAAATATCTTTTATTATTCCTTAGTGTTGACTTTGCGATTAATCAGTATGTATGGCGGACCTGTTTTGTATCAAAACATCAAAATTATAAAACACCGGTCAGAGTGGCGGCGCCGGCGGGGGTCTATTACGTAAATCGATTTCGATGTCGTATCTTTCTTTTTTTTTGAAGAGAGTTTACTGATTGCCTCAAACGGCATTTTCAGCTTCACCGGGCTTTTTTGGGGCGGTGAGGTACTTAAAGGGTACCTAAAGCCGAGTGAAATGAATCACCTTCGGAGGTTTTCTAGAGGGAACGGCATCACACACTTAAAAGTGCGTGTCCTCGTGCCCTACTAGATTCTCTGAAGGGTTCGGATCGGATCGGCCGATGTCGTATCAAGCCAAAACGCTGTATTTTGAGATGCAGTGCTTTTGATTTATAACTCTTATTGTATGTACAATAAAAGTTATAAAGCAGAAGCACAGTGTAATGTAATGGCTTGTCACGATAGCGGTCGGAGAGATCCTTAGCGATGAAAACAGCTTTCGATAATCGACATTCAATTGTTTGGTTTTCGTAGTGGTAGTAGGTAGGCATGTCCCGGTTTTTGCAAGTATCTCTGTAGATACCTACTAGAGAGGTACATACCTACCTACTCGTATATCTACTCTATTGTTGTCAAACACGATTGTAAGTTTCCGAAATGCGCTGTGCTTTGTTTACGCTGTTCTTTGTATCGATAGGTAAGTAGACATGAACCTATTCATGTAAGTAGATAGGTATGTCATTGTTCATAGACAAGACTCAGGTAAACTAACATAAAAGGTTTTTGAAATTAACAATAGGTACTTAATTTACTTAAACAAATGGTGGGGCATGTTTCGCTTTCCAGAGCATTAATGATTCAAGGTAAGGATTTTGTCAACTACAAAAACACTTTACAAATGTCTAGGTAGCCACGGTAGCCAGTGTTAAAAATAAACAACCAACAACGCAATGAAAACCTGTTTGTTTGAGTTCAGACAAGACCTGCTCCTGGCCCCCGTTTGATGCATTAGACATTTGTGATCGTCTCTTTTCTTGACATTCATTTGTTTTTAAGTGGACCAAAACAAAAAGGTTTAACATGCCGAATGCATCAGGTTGCCTAGTGCTAATTTCATTATTAATTTGATCACGTTTTAACGAAACCAAGAATTAATGGCCAAATTTTAACTCTTCGCGTTTGTTACCTAGAATTCGCTGCCTCAATACCATACACAAATTTTTGTTCACGTTAATGTGTTCGAATGGAGATAAAAACTCGTAAGTACAAAGCACGTAGGGAACCGAGACATGTATCACGTCGACTGAGCATTGGGCTACCACTGCTAGCTATACCTTACCGCGCTACACACATGGCTCAAAATGGTATATCTATCAGTGAAGCGTACCTTAGCCAACCACTTGCTGGCTTCGGGCACATCGGTGTGCTTGCCAGTCTCAGTGAGCTCCCGCACGATGTCCGGGAAGCAGGCCATGAACTCCCTGGACTGGTCCTTCGAGACGGCCAGTCCTCGGGTGGCCATTGGCATTTCCTGAGGAGTCAGGGTCGACAGGAATCTATGGAAGAAACATATTTGGCAATTGCTTTTTTTGTTCACCAACACAGAAGCGATGTAGCATGTTCTTTTTAGTCTCTGTTGGCAATTGTTATTAAAAGAAAAAGTATTCAAAATGGTTTTAAACTCAATAAAAAAAAAATGTTGTTGTAAACAATGCAGAACAAAACAGAATTAAAGGAAAAGTCATAAACCAAATTACGAAATGATAATTAACATTCGAAATAAACTTAGTAGTGACAAATTTCAACTATCACGAGTCTTCAAATTGCAGGCAAGTAAATATTAACTAAGACGTCAATAAAGGCAAAAAATATTTCCCTTCCAATTAGGAATGTGAGTCTAATGAAAAATTTACGGTTTGTGCTTATGTAAAATGTTCCTAAATAAGGAGTCGGACACAGATAATAAATTACACTAGCGTTCTAACTACAAATCAAACCACATAATTTTTTTTTGAATGACTCACCTATTCATAAATAAACTCTTATAAACGCAAAAAAATACAAATATTTAGAGAAAAATTCGCCACCAGTCAGCGACGTTTATGCACTGTGGGCATTGGCCATTGTCCTTCTTGCACTCACTCAAATAAAAACATTATAATATTTTTTATTTTTTTATCTCAAGCGGCATCTGGGTTTTATAGGTGATTAAATATTTAGTACCTACCATGAATCTGTATTCGTTTTTATCTTTTTATATAAAATAACAGTGAAATCATCTGTACACACTCCGTGCCAATGTCTTGTTCTTGTACGCAATTAGAAACTTGAACTTAGGTAAGTAGGAGCAAAAATAACACAAATCAAGTATGTAATTTTTTAAATACAAGCATCATTAGGACCGTATAAAAAGAGAGATTGAATGTCCATCAGTCTACCGATACCGCAAGAACAGACAATAAATAATAATTGAGCTATCTAAATTGGCATTTAAATTACCTAGTTAAAGAGTACATTAGACTTTAAGATAAGAGTAATAAAATTTATATTTATAACTCAACAGCAAATACTTTATGGTACCTTATTAAATTGATTCGAATTGAAAACAATTGACAACCTACGCTGTAGAAGCATGGATACTCGACTTGATACGGCTTCGTGCATTACGCAAAATGTGTTTATGAATGAGGTATGTTGGTGCGGGTCATAAGAGTTCACTGACCTGTGATATTTCTGCAACTTCAGCAATTTCTTCGGCACTCCCGTCTCATCGGTCTGCTGGGGTTTGATCACGGTCTGGCCGAGTCTTGGGGCCATCGCGTCCGAGTTGCTAACACTGGTGGTCTTGCTTATTTGCCGACGAATTTCGTTCTTATACATCCTGAGTAGGACGTCGCTACTTCTCTTCGTAGAAAACATTTTGTTTCTTCAATATTATTCAACTTAAGATACAACAATTTGCTCAAAGTACAATTACAAAGTTAAGTATTTCTCTTGATTTGTAGTTGAGCGCAAGTGTCTGATCGCAACGGTATCGTAGGAACGACTGATTCTTTCTTTGTTGTGTTTTGCTTCCTTGCAGTCTGTTCCAGCACGACTCAAAATAAGCAATAGTGACGCGATGGTTTATTTACATTCGTTTCATCGACATAGATAATATTGTCGGTGTCGACTGTCGACAGACTTGTATTTTTTTATCAAAACAACATTGACAATATTTTAAAGATAGATAACTGTCGTGATATAACTGTAACTTTAAATGTAACTGATCCAGTCCACTAATTTATTTTTCAAATTCAAAAAGCTTCAGTGGCAATCAAATAATTTACAAGTAATTGTTTCAACTTCTAAACGGATTTTATAAATCATAATTATTTTTGTTTAAAATGTGCATGCTGTCATAAAAGTTGATAAAAAATACAATTGTTTTTTTTTATTCTGTATTATATTATTAGGTTGAAGATCGAAGATCGACGATCTTTACAAGGTGACCGGCAGACCTGCTCTTGGGTCTGGGACGGATAGGATAGATGATGATGATATTTTTAAATCAGCTGTTTGTCAACTACGTAACGTTCACCCAGTGTATAAGAAACATCGATATTACGTGGTGACAACACTTGATGGGTGCGCACGCATCACAACAACAAACCGGCTGCCCCCTCCCAGTGAGCTGCCACGCGGCCGACGTCACGTAGGCACCGACCGCGAGGCGAGAACACGGGCCGGGTGTGTGGTGTGCCGGCCGGCGCGCCGGCGTAGGCAGGCACGCACCCAGAATAATGCCGCGATAATGTTGCCACTTGAGTACTGTAGGTACTTACGGATCAGCTGTCATTTGTCTAATTTAAGATGTTTAGCATAAATACTGCGTTCTCGTACTTATTCTGTGATAATAGGTAGTACACTACAATCCCGATGAGCAATTTGAAAAAGGCCGAGAAATTAAAACACAATTACTGTTTGTGGTCTTTTTTCAAATTTGAAAGGTCCATTTCTTGATATGGATATTTAATTAGATATTTTTATGTTAACTCGTTATGTATTAAAAACAATTGAAAATCGTAAAAAAACACTTGCATGCATTGGAGATCCAGGCATGCCTGCCACGGTCTTTACCATGCTCATGCTGTTCGGCGCAAAGGCAAACCTTTTATGTTAGGAACCTAGCATGTTTTTCGGTTGTCAATTACAATTCACAATCAAATTACAGTTTACAATCTTTTGGTAAATCTAAAAAAAATTAAAACCGTATGACCGTAAGAGTTGTGTGACACAAAGATGCAGCGCGGCGCAAAAGCAAAATTTTTCATATTAGCGTGTTCCTCGATTGTTTTAATTACAATATTGCGTAAGTAAAAGCAATTGAACACTATTTAAAACAGTTGCATAAATTCTTATTCATTCCTGAGCCCCGCGTTGGACGTAAAAACCAAAACAAAATGCTTAGCTAGCTATGTTGTTTTATATTTTTGTATACAACGGGACGCTTGGCTTTTCTATCACCTGATAGCAAGTTACGATAAGATAAGAAGGTGGAAGCTCACTTTTCCTGGAATCTGGCTATCGTATCTCTAACTGTCGACACACAACAACAATAATTGTTGTTATGGCGATATTTAAATAAGAATAACCAGCCGCTGGGAGTAAACCCAGGATGTCTGAGTCTGAGAACGGTAGCCACTTACTTGATTTTTTTAAAAGATTTCCTTTTAATTCGGATCAATTATACTTTAAAGAAATACAACCGTTTTCATAAGTCTGTAATATCAACCCTGAAAATAAAGTTACTTAGTTTATGCTTGCCACTTTTCCCCTTGCCTTGCACTGTGACCCAAAATCACAACAGGTAGGCACGCCTTTCGCATCACGTATCGATGCGAACCTCCAACGATTTTTGGCAACGGCTACCTACAAAAATATCAAAGGTTACTACTGCAAGTTTAAGGAATCGTATAAATTGTTTGTTCAATAACATGAACTGGGTTTTTGAGGGTTCGTTTTTATAAAACAACCGCAATCGTGTCCTTGTGACCTGATTCCGTCATTCTTCCTCTTCGATCAAATTCATAGATAAGAATATCAAATTACTGATCGAAGTTTTTCCCTCAGCGCATAATAAATAAAAATCAGGTCAATGAGACACACGATTGTCAGCACTATAAAATAGTAGAAAGTTTAAAAAAAAACACCGGTGATCTTGAAATTAAATATTATAAAAAGACAAAGTGTTGAAAAAATTCCACGAGCGAGATTCGAACCCGCACCCCATGACATGCCGGGTCAGGTGCACTACCAACTATGCTATCGTGGCTCAATCCAACTCGCCGAAATTAATCAACACTATCTAGTCTTACTCTGTACTCTACAAGCCAAAGGAGCCCTATTTCGCTCGTGGATTTTTGTTTTTTTTCAACAGTCTTTTTTTCAATTTGTAATTTGTTCGCAACAAAATTTGCGTAAAATTATATGTAAATAATCATTATAACGATTAGAATAATGCTTTATTATTCGTAGGACTGACGTAAAACTACAAGTACCTGTTGTTCAGTGATTTATCTGTTGATTTAACAATAATTAACAATATTTGATTTTCTGTTAAGTTAAAATTACCCATAAAAAAAAAAATATTCCTCAGAGATACAGCCTCTTATGAAAAATGGGCAGAATTTTGTCATTAATAATATAGTCGAGTATGCCTCTTAACTAATTATCATTAAAAATTGTTATTGGCCAGTACTTCACTTTTCATAAGGGAATCAACATAAGTAACTGAATTTCATTTGAACTAGGCATAGTGCCGTTCAGCTACTTAGGTCAGCTTAGCTCGATGCCCGGTCTGCGATTGCTAAGGTTAAGCAACTTTCGCATAGGCCGGTCAAAAATTTATCATCTCGAGCTCCTCCGTGCTTCGGAAGGCACGTAAAGCCGTTGGTCCCGACTTCATTAGCAGTCTTTAACAACCGCCAATCCGAAATGGGCCCGCGTGGTGGTTTATGGCTCTCCTTATCCATCCATAGGGAGGTATGATAATGATGATGATGATGACGTCAGCTTATTGAAATAATTATAAAGTCAGATCGAATTTAGGTCTGTGGACCAGTCGTACTAGATACTGATTGTATTTTAAGACTCTCACGCTGATAAACGCGTTCCGATTGGCGATTAGATATAACTAATGTAGTGTTCCAAATAGAATTGCATGGAATTTAATTTACGACTTTGAATTTGAGTACTTAATCGTACCATGATAGAGTCTACTTCTCTTCTCCGTAAGTACACATAATAATATAGATTTTTTTTGGACATCGTTTGTTGATTGCCTCAGACGGCATTTTCTGCTTCACCGGGCTTTTTTGGGGGCGGCGAGAAACTTAAAGGGTTCCTCAAGCCGTGTAAAACGAATCACCTTCGGATGTTTTCTAGAGGGAACGGCATCACGCACTAGTGCGTGTCGTGTGATCGGAACAACCCGAGGGCGCCTCTAAAGGCTCGGACCTCGGCTCGGGTTGACCGGGCCGTGGTGGTGGGGAGAAGCGCCCAGGTACATGTCTGTACCTGGTATAGAACGCGTGGGAACCGGCTCGTCGTACCCTTGTTCTACGAGTACGGTATCTTGGGCCTAAACTAGTGGTGCATGTTTGGTGTATTCTGTAAATGTGTAGTGGTATTTAGAAGATCGGGCGGGGGGCATGATAATATAGATTGCACAGAATAATTTTTGAATTTCGAAATTAAAAGTGACATAAAATATACAATGAAATATAATAATTTTTCGAGAGTTCGATCGTTGTCTGCTGAATAAACTATTTTGTTATTGATTCAAAAAAAATCTTGGATGAGGAAAGGCAAAGATCAGGCTCTTGGCGTGGGCGGAGGCCTATTATGTACTTAATGTCCAGCAGTGGACTTACACAGGTTGATTTTAATGATGATGATGTTGTTTTTAAGTAGCTTCTATGTTGTTTTCTTTTCTTCTTTTACGGGTAAGCACTTGGTCTTCATCTTACCATGACACCTGTCAATATTCATTTGGCCAACATCATGGGTAAGAAATAAACAAAAAAAAAACAGAAAAAAAAGAAACAAAAAAAAAACAAAAAAGAAATGGTTAGTCTATTTTACAAAATTCCTAACGGCTAAGCACTTTGCTCTCATCTCACCTGATGTTTACTGATGATAAGGGCGAAGGTGGAAAGGCACACTTCAATCGGAATGAACAACTATAGCTATCTTATTATTTAGCTGCCGGAACGCAACAATGCTACTACCATTGATAAGTTATGGCGACATATTTAGATAAGATGGTGGTAGCTAGCCAGATGGACAAACAAGCCCTTCCATGTACCGCCTTCTGGGAATCGAACCCGGGACCTCTGGGTCTGATACCGGTGGTCTTAACCACTAGACCACAGAGGCGGTTGTTGAATGACAGACGAAACAGTTACCATGATCACGGCACGGATGTAGGTAGACATGGCGCATGCAACTGTGCCAAAACATCGGACGCTGAGCAACAACAAAAAGATGGTTATGATCCCGTTAATAATTACTCTAATGTTAGTGACCGTGATAACACGAGTAGTATAGAAAGTTTCATAGTCTTACCGATGACAAAAACAATTAATCCTACTAATATTACAAACGCGAAAGTTTGTAAGTATGGATGAATGTTTGTTACTCTTTCACGTAAAAACTACTGAATGGATTTAGATGAAATTCGGCATACAGATAGCTTATAACCTGGATTGACACATAGGGTAGTTTTTATCCCGATATTCCCACAGGAACGAGAACCACGCGGGTGAAACCGCGAGCGGCTGCTAGTAAAAAATATTTTAGCGTTACAAGTGTATTCAATTTTGATAACAATTGAAATCGAATGAAAGTATTCAATATCTTTTGTATCTAATATTGGTTAGACTGGGCAATACATCAATCAATTTGTATTTGTTACCTAGTTTGATAAATTTATACATATGGACTCCTTGACCGCATTTACGAGTACCCGAGTACCCTCTGTATATAGTGTAGTTTATTAGTATGTAGCCTTGTAGATGTAGTAGGAGCCACAGGTTTTCTCAGGAAAGTTTCTGGGTTCGATTCCCAGCGGCGGCGGTAACTACACATTGTACACATTTTTCGTCAAGATTTAATTTTGCAAATATGACATTGTGAGTCCAATCCATAAAATTATACAGAAAGGAACAAAGTTTTAATATTCGAATAAAAATTGATCAGTAAATAGTAAGTTAACCAATTCTTTGGCATGCCAGGTAAAATCTGGTACGTTGCTTACAAGTTTGCGTCACTGTCCTGTCGGAAGGTTGTGGTGCAACTGTATAATGAGCAATGCCATTGCAAAACCGATTTCTAAGAGAACGGAAACTTTCAACAGTTTTCTTTCTAGAAAATTCTCAATCTATATTAACGGCAATGAATCACAATCTAAGTAGGTGACAAGGTAATATCCAAGTACTTGTGTATTTTTTTTGGAAATGAGCTAAGTAGTTTTTATTAGATAAACTGTTAGAGATATTTCAAACTTCTTAGCAAAACTTGATTAGTTTTTTACCTATTTCGAATAGGCTAACTTTGTTAAATACCTATTATAAATTTTAACTAGATATTGTTAATGTTTATATAATTTTTAACGCAAATTTTGTTGCGAACAAATTACAAAAACACAAATGTTGAAAAAATTTCCACGAGCAAGGTTTGAACCTGCACCCTTCTGACATACCGGGTCAGGTGCTCTTCCAATTGAGCTATCGTGGTTCCAACCAGCCCGCCGAAATTATTCAACACTATTTACTTTTTACTTTGAAAGCCATTTCTTCAACATTTGTGTTTTTTTTTAGATATTGTTAAACACGTAACACAGACTTGAATCAGTCGCGTGAGAGATAAAAAAGAATACATAACAAGGTGCAGTGCCAAGGCCAAGTTCAGGACCAACCAACACAAGTGTATAATTAAACGCAAAAAAACAAGTTTTACTTGTTTTTAGTATTATTGTTATAATGCAGATCTGTGCTTTTGCAAAAAAACTTATTTAGTAGTCTACGTACTAGTACTAGCCAGTTTTAATCTGGTTAATGCGATAAACACGAATGTTTAGATGTTTGTTACTGCATACGACATGTCTAGTGGTACGTTAGTGACCATGCCTTTAACTCTTTCAGGGTCAGAGGGATGTATATTCCCACCACATTTTGAACTTTATGTGATTGAGATAAGATTAAAAACCAAATGAAATATTTGGTTAAAAAATCAACCACCATACCGCAAAGAGTTAATCAATTCATTTATTCCACACAATATACATTGTGTTAAATACATATAGGTAGGTACATTTAAATTACAATTTGTTTTAACTAATTAGAATTATTAAATTACTCACGTTAAAAAACTAAAAATAAACGACAAATAATTAAATGTCAAATAATATACAAAACAAACACAAACAAAACGCAGTAATTACTCAATATTGAGTTTCACCCGAGTTCTTTCCGTAATAACACGTGCTGTGAGACCCCATTTTAATTTCTACCTACCGTACAATTGTACCCTTAAACTTACATAATAATAAAAAAACTTGAAATTGGTTTAATGCTAACGCGAAGCCATTAATTAAGATAATTAATTAATTACTCAATATTTAAATGTTAATTTAAGTTCAAACAATACAAAAATTAAACTAGCGTTCTCGATTTCGATTCTCGGTGCATTCTAAGATGATGTCTTTCAGTACTGGAGTAGAAGCTATGTATGTAAATAACTTATTACCTACATATACGTAAGTACATAACTATATATTATAATTGCATATTGTAATTTTGTGAATTCTTTATAGTTCTTAAAAATAACTAGATCGTTGTTTTTTATTATATTTTTTTTCACATCGGGTAAGTGCTTGGCCTTCTTGGCATTCATCACTTCTGTTGAGTTGTGCTATAGCCATCAAATAATTAAAACTGTCCCAGTATTATAGGCACCTAAATATTGAAATGAAACAACTTTTACGGATCTACTCGCGTGTTTATCCTGACGTTTCGAACACTTTGCAGGGTCCGTGGAGACAGACAGAGAGTCTTACTTAAATGATCCGTAAAAGTTGTTTCATTTCAATGTGTAGTGTTCGCGTAAACTTTAGAAAACACCCATATATACAGACATAGATTAGATTATAGATCATTTAGATTAGATTATATTATATTTATATTATTATAAGATTATTTTAGAATATTATTATTATTTTGTCTTTTTTTAGACAGTCACATCCTTGGCCAAGTGTAAGTATACACATTCAGAAATAAGGGGGCATGGGGATCAAGAAAGGATTAAAGAGGCTCTTTAGATTTCTTTTATCATTCTCTTATCATGTATAGCAATAAACGTTTTTATTCTTCTTCTCAGGTAGCAAAGTGACGATAACTCAACTAAATACTGAATAACTGGCTATCTTTTCTCTAACTGTTGGAACACAACAACGCTACTAACAGCTTTGTTATCAACAGACATAGATAAGGTGGTAGAAGATGGTCATGCGGCATAATAAAAGGTTTAAAGTCGCTTAAAGTAAATCTGTTATTTGTTGCACTGCCTACTAGTATTTCTGTCTCTCCCATGAATGCCATTTGAAGTCCGGATTATAATATGTTCTGATTTTGTATCGTTCAGTTTTTTTTTAATATCTTACGGGTAAGCGCAGTGCCTTCATCCTACTTGATGTTAAGTGATTATAAGGCCAATCATGAAAGAGCAGTTCACCCGGAATCCTCAACTACTGAGGCACTGACTATCTTACTAGCTAGTGCCGAAACACAACAACACTAACTGTTGCCACAAACATTGATGTTTTGGCGAAATATTTAGATAAGATGGTGGTGGCTAGCCAGAAGGACAAACAAGCCCTATCGCTACCACCAACCAAACTGAGTACACAATCATGTACCCCCGCTGGAAAGCGAACCCGGGACCTCTTGGTTTGAAACCGGTTGTCTTAACCACTAGACCACAGAGACGGTTAGTGGTAGACGGTAAATGTCATCTCTTTTTCTTTTATTAGATGCTATTTAGTAGTAAAGTTAATTTACCTTCGTAATGCTGGGTTTGTTCGCAAGCTATAATTATATTATATTACTAGCTGTTGCCCGCGACTTCGCCCGCGTGAGCTAAAGGCTGTAGTCTGTACAGTTTAATTTTTATGTAGGTATCTATTTAAGCTTATTAGGGTATAATAAAATTATATGCATCGGAAATTTAGAAAATTGACATTGTATTTACCGACATACGTACATCTACTCACTCATAATATCCTTTCAGCTGGGAATGCTGAGATAGACAAATCTCCATTTAGTGTGGTTCTGGCATACTTCCTGTGCCTCCTTTACATTCATCATTATTTTCATACATTATCTCTTATTCTTTCGACTATCATCTCTGCCATGTACATACATATATTCAGTTTGAAGCACAGAATCGTCCCGTTCATACAGATTCTCACTCAGTTTCCCGTTTCAATTATCCCTCCACATACATTCAGTATACAACACCGTTTCTCGGTGGGTTGCGCGTATTTGCTACGTCATACAAACCTGAAAAGGGTTTACTGACGCTTAATTATATGTAATAAAATTGGTATTTTACAGCTCAGATACTCGTCCGGAGTCGTCCTAGGCACTGGTGTATCTTAGCTAAGATGTGTCTACTGTTATACTGTCCAACCACGGACTTCAAAATATTTCTTGCCTTGTCCACCGAAGCTGGATATCGAGTAGCAGGTAGCGGTCCAGGATTATTGGTTGTCGGTCAGAAGGCACAAAAAACTATTTACCAACTATGTTCTTATTCGTAGATACAAAATATCAATAAATTGAGAACTGTAATAAATTATATTATTGTCTATTAGGTAATACAATACAGTATTTTATGTTACACTAGCTGACCCGGCGGACTTCGTACCGCTTTGACAGTTTCCATGACAACAAAAGAAACATTTTTTATTGGAAATAAAATTTTTTTTTCACTAATTTCCGTTACTTATTATTTATGTTTCTCACCGTTTAAACCTTCCCTGAACTTCCACAAATATTTCAAAATCAAAATTAGCCAAATCAGTCCAGCCATTCTCGAGTTTTAGCCACTCAAACGAACAGCAATTGATTTTTATATATATAGATGATACTGACACTTATTCTAAATAGCTGTTGCCCGCGACTTCGTCCGCGTGAGCTAAAGGCTGTAGTCTATACAGTTTAATTTTTATGTAGGTATCTATTTAAGCTTATTAGGGTATAATAAAATTATATGCATCGGAAATTTAGTAAATTGACATTGTATTTACCGACATAAGTACGTACATCTACTCACTCTTAATATCCTTTTAGCTTGGAATGCTGAGATAGACAAAGACAATCGATCTCCATTTAGTGTGGTTCTGGCATACTTCCAGTGCCTCCTTTACGTTCATCATTATTTTCATACATTATCTCTTATTCTTTCGACTATCATCTCTGCCATGTACATACATATATTTAGTTTGAAGCACAGAATCGTCCCGTTCATACAGATTCTCACTCAGTTTCCCGTTTCAATTATCCCTCCACATACATTCAGTATACAACACCGTTTCTCGGTGGGTTGCGCGTATTTGCTACGTCATACAAACCTGAAATGGGTTTACTGACGCTCAATTATTATGTAATAAAATTGGTATTTTACAGCTCAGGTACTCGTCCGGAGTCGTCCTAGGCACTGGTGTATCTTAGCTAAGATGTGTCTACTGTTATACTGTCCAACCACGGACTTCAAAATATTTCTTGCCTTGTCCACCGAAGCTGGATATCGAGTAGCAGGTAGCGGTCCAGGATTATTGGTTGTCGGTCAGAAGGCACAAAAAACTATTTACCAACTATGTTCTTATTCGTAGATACAAAATATCAATAAATTGAGAACTGTAATAAATTATATTATTGTCTATTAGGTAATACAATACAGTATTTTATGTTACACTAGCTGACCCGGCGGACTTCGTACCGCTTTGACAGTTTCCATGACAACAAAAGAAACATTTTTTATTGGAAATAAAATTTTTTTTTCACTAATTTCCGTTACTTATTATTTATGTTTCTCACCGTTTAAACCTTCCCTGAACTTCCACAAATATTTCAAAATCAAAATTAGCCAAATCGGTCCAGCCATTCTCGAGTTTTAGCCACTCAAACGAACAGCAATTGATTTTTATATATATAGATGATACTGACACTTATTCTAAATAGCTGTTGCCCGCGACTTCGTCCGCGTGAGCTAAAGGCTGTAGTCTATACAGTTTAATTTTTATGTAGGTATCTATTTAAGCTTATTAGGGTATAATAAAATTATATGCATCGGAAATTTAGTAAATTGACATTGTATTTACCGACATAAGTACGTACATCTACTCACTCTTAATATCCTTTTAGCTTGGAATGCTGAGATAGACAAAGACAATCGATCTCCATTTAGTGTGGTTCTGGCATACTTCCAGTGCCTCCTTTACGTTCATCATTATTTTCATACATTATCTCTTATTCTTTCGACTATCATCTCTGCCATGTACATACATATATTTAGTTTGAAGCACAGAATCGTCCCGTTCATACAGATTCTCACTCAGTTTCCCGTTTCAATTATCCCTCCACATACATTCAGTATACAACACCGTTTCTCGGTGGGTTGCGCGTATTTGCTACGTCATACAAACCTGAAATGGGTTTACTGACGCTCAATTATTATGTAATAAAATTGGTATTTTACAGCTCAGGTACTCGTCCGGAGTCGTCCTAGGCACTGGTGTATCTTAGCTAAGATGTGTCTACTGTTATACTGTCCAACCACGGACTTCAAAATATTTTTTGCCTTGTTGTTGCTGGATATCGAGTAGCAGGTAGCGGTCCAGGATTATTGGTTGTCGGCCAGAAGGCACAAAAAACTATTTACCAACTATGTTCTTATTCGTAGATACAAAATATCAATAAATTGAGAACTGTAATAAATTATATTATTGTCTATTAGGTAATACAGTATAGTATTTTATGTTACATACTTGCGATAAATTTGAACTTCTTCGTGGCATCTTGTTAGGTAGGTAGCTTTTTCTGTAATCTAGAAGTATGTACAAAATTCATTATTTATAGGTTTTATGATATTAAAATTGTTATGATTCTTACTTGCTTATATTGTATCATTGAACACAGATTTATCCTATAAACATGTTAAGAAACCAAAGTAAGAAACCGCTTACATGTAAAATAAGTACTGAAATAAGTGTTTAACTTACCAGCATCAAATTTTCATAAAACTTTTACACATGAATAAATCTTATTTGAAAATTAATAAGATCTGAATAAGTACTGAAATATTTAACGTACCTGCATAAAATGTTTTAAAAAACTTTTACACAATGAATAAATAATATAATTTGAAAATTATTAACATAATAAAAATAGGTACTTATTGCATTGCAAAACATCAAAATATCCTTCTGTTCGTTTCAAAATTTGAGCGCCATTTTTTTTTTTAAATTTTCCTCTGCTTCCGTTTTTTCACCAAATAGATTTAAAAAAATAACATTAAGTATTTTGGGCAACGACCCAAAGGTTTATACAGCCAAGCTATGTAATTCAAGATATCTTCTATGTGCAATATTTTAAAAAATAGAGACATGATTTTGGGCAATGATACAAAGTTTTATACAGCCAAATTTAATGAGTAGGTAACATTTCTATGCATAACTAAAAAAAGAGACATTATTTTGGGCAACGACACAGAGGTTTATACCGCCAAATATAGGTAATGTTTTAACTTTTAACATTTCTGTGTATTAGAAAACTGCAATAAGCGCCGCGCGCAGGCGCGACTAAATAGCCATATTATTATTGGTTATTTTGGAAAATGAAACAAAAGGTGTACCTATGTACAGCCAAGTTTAATGATGTGCGTGATTTCGAGCTTGTTTTTATTTTCCGTCGCTTTACTACTGCGGTGCTAATGTTCGCTTAGGTGCCTCACAGATTTATAAAGGGTAAGTAACCTTAGAGAGTAACAAAACTTTTCTAAAATAATAACTCAACGAACGTATCTAACAGTTGGTCGCGTAAATACGTATATTAAAATTTGTTTAACATTTTTCGATTTGTATGTTATTCTCCGAAATTTTCTAAGCATTTTGGTGATAACCGCATCAAAATCGGTATTCTCATGACAACAACTATCAATGACAGGCTCAAAAGGGCAAATAACCCAGAGCCGTAAAACACGATAGCAATAGAGAGCCAGAGCCTCAAATGCCAGAGCCGTAAAACTCATTAAAAAAAATCCCCTATGTTACATAATAAACAACAGTTGCCAAGCAACCAAAGATTAAATCCCGGTTTAGACCAAATCAAAATTTAACAATTTTCGAGTATTTATGTAGCCTATGTTATTCTCCGGAATTTTCTTAGCATTTCGGTAAAACCGGATCAAAATCCGTTCAGTAGTTCTCGAGTTTATCGTGTTCAAACAATCAAATAAACAAAAAAACAAACAAACAAACAATTTCTTTTTAAACTATTCTATCGTGTTCCGTAAGTGATTTTAAAGTATTTTTTTTATATCTTGCAATTACAGATTTTTTTATCCCTACGTTCTTATTATACAGGGTGTCTCATTTAAATCGGTCAAACCTTAGAGAGTAACAAAACTTTTCTAAAATAATAACTCAACGAACGTATCTAACAGTTGGTCGCGTAAATACGTATATTAAAATTTGTTTAACATTTTTCGATTTGTATGTTATTCTCCGAAATTTTCTAAGCATTTTGGTGATAACCGCATCAAAATCGGTATTCTCATGACAACAACTATCAATGACAGGCTCAAAAGGGCAAAGAACCCAGAGCCGTAAAACACGATAGCAATAGAAAGCCAGAGCCTCAAATGCCAGAGCCGTAAAACTCATTAAAAAAAATCCCCTATGTTACATAATAAACAACAGTTGCCAAGCAACCAAGGATTAAATCCCGGTTTAGACCAAATCAAAATTTAACAATTTTCGAGTATTTATGTAGCCTATGTTATTCTCCGGAATTTTCTTAGCATTTCGGTAAAACCGGATCAAAATCCGTTCAGTAGTTCTCGAGTTTATCGTGTTCAAACAATCAAATAAACAAAAAAACAAACAAACAAACAATTTCTTTTTAAACTATTCTATCGTGTTCCGTAAGTGATTTTAAAGTATTTTTTTTATATCTTGCAATTACAGATTTTTTTATCCCTACGTTCTTATTATACAGGGTGTCTCATTTAAATCGGTCAGTATGGGAAAGTCTGAAACTATAAGACATACGAAGATCTGTTCTTAGAAACCATGTCATCGATTTTAATAAGAAGAAAAACTGCATTCATACATTTAAAAAAAACCTGTACTCAGCTTGGGAATCGAACTCGATTGTTTTGAAAAAAATAAACTTACACTATTTCTATTTAGATATCGATTGTGTAGGTCTTAAGCAGTAAATGACTCTTTGAAACATGATGTCTAAAATGAATAAAATGCATTGTTTTCGCATACTTTTATTTATTTTAGAAGGTGTTCGAAGTGATCACCGTTTTTTTCAATACAATATTCAACACGTTTAGGTAACGATCTTACAATTACAAAACCAGCAAAGAGGTACAAACAACCATAGAGACAATTTTACATGCCTGAACTTGTTGAATGTAACGGTGGTCACTTCGAACACCTACTAAAATAAATTAAAGTACGTGAAAACAATGCATTTTATTCATTTTAGACATCATGTTTCAAAGAGCCATTTACTGCTTAAGACCTACACAATCGATATCTAAATAGAAATAGTATAAGTTTATTTTTTTCAAAACAACCGGGTTCGATTCCCGAGCTGAGTACAGGTTTTTTTTAAATGTATGAATGCAGTTTTTCTTCTTATTAAAATCGATGACATGGTTCCTGAGGACAGATCTTCGTATGTCTTATAGTTTCAGACTTTCCCATACTGACCGACTTAAATGAGACACCCTGTATTTTTCGAGTATTTATGTAGCCTATATTGTTTTCCGGATTTTTCTTAGCATTTTGGTAAAAACCGGATCAAAATCCGTTCAGTAGTTCTCGAGTTTATGGGGTTCAAACAAACAAACAAACAAACAATTTTTTTTAAAACTATTCTATCGTGTTCCGTAAGTGAATTTAAGGCAACCTGTGTAATTTTTTTATTTATATCTTGCAATTACAGATTTTTTTATGTAGGTTTTGTTAGGTAGGTAGCTTTTTAGAGGTAGATCACAGGACACAGAAAGAAGTTACCTCTAATAAAAAAAAATCTGAAGTCCGTGCCTCTAATACAGTTGTACCCTGCCAACTTAAACATTTTTGCAACTCTGATACCAGAGGTAGCCATCGTCTTATGCGATAGAAGAATGGAAAAACCATATTTCTGTAATCTAGAAGTGTACAAAATTCATTCTATAAAGGTTTTATGATATTATAAAATTGTTATGATACTTACTTACTTATATTAAATCATTGAACACAGATTTATCCTATAAACATGTTAAGAAACCAAAGTAAGAAACCGCTTACATGTAAAATAAGTACCTACTGAAATAAGTGTTTAACTTACCTGCATCAAATTTTCATAAAACTTTTACACATGAATAAATCTTATTTGAAAATTAATAAGAACTGAATAAGTACTGAAATATTTAACGTACCTGCATAAAATGTTTTAAAAAACTTTTACACAATGAATAATTATTATAATTTGAAAATTATTAACAAAATAAAAATAGGTGCTTAATGCATTGCAAAACATCAAAATTTCCTTCTGTTCGTTTCAAAATTTGAGCGCCAATTTTTTTTTATATTTTCCTGTTCTCGCGTTTTTTCACCAAATAGATTTAAAAAAATAACATTAAGTATTTTGGGCAACGACCCAAAGGTTTATACAGCCAAATTTAATGAGTAGGTAACATTTCTATGCATAACTAAAAAAAGAGACATTATTTTGGGCAACGACACAGAGGTTTATACCGCCAAATATAGGTAATGTTTTAACTTTTAACATTTCTGTGTATTAGAAAACTGCAATAAGCGCCGCGCGCAGGCGCGACTAAATAGCCATATTATTATTGGTTATTTTGGAAATTGAAACAAAAGGTGTACCTATGTACAGCCAAGTTCAATGATGTGCGTGATTTCGAGCTTGTTTTTATTTTCCGTCGCTTTACTACTGCGGTGCTAATGTTCGCTTAGGTGTCTCACAGATTTATAAAGGGTAGGTAACCTTAGAGAGTAACAAAACTCTTCTAAAATAATAACTCAACGAACGTATCTAACAGTTGGTCGCGTAAATACGTATATCAAAATTTGTTTAACATTTTTCAATTTGTATGTTATTCTCCGAAATTTTCTAAGCATTTTGGTGATAACCGCATCAAAATCGGTATCACATGGCAACAACTATCAATGACAGGCTCAAAAGGGCAAAGAACCCAGAGCCGTAAAACACGATAGCAATAGAGAGCCAGAGCCTCAAATGCCAGAGCCGTAAAACTCATTAAAAAAAACCCCTGTGTTACATAATAAACAACAGTTGCCAAGCAACCAAGGATTAAATCCCGGTTTAGACCAAAACAAAATTTAACAATTTTCGAGTATTTATGTAGCCTATGTTATTCTCCGGAATTTTCTTAGCATTTCGGTAAAACCGGATCAAAATCCGTTCAGTAGCTCTCGAGTTTATCGTGTTCAAACAATCAAATAAACAAAAAAACAAACAAACAAACAATTTCTTTTTAAACTATTCTATCGTGTTCCGTAAGTGATTTTAAAGTATTTTTTTTATATCTTGCAATTACAGATTTTTTTATCCCTTCGTTCTTATTATACAGGGTGTCTCATTTAAATCGGTCAGTATGGGAAAGTCTGAAACTATAAGACATACAAAGATCTGTTCTTAGGAACCATGATATCGATTTTAATAAGAAGAAAAACTGCATTCATACAATTTCTATTTAGATATCAATTGTGTAGGTCTTAAGCAGTAAATTGCTCTTTGATACATGATGTCTAAAATGAATAAAATGCATTGTTTTCACATACTTTTATTTATTTAGAAGGTGTTCGAAGTGACCACCCTTTTTTTCAATACAATATTCAACACGTTTAGGTAACGATCTTACAATTACAAAACCAGCAAAGAGGTACAAACAACCATAGAGACAATTTTACATGCCTGAACTTGTTGAATGTAACGGTGGTCACTTCGAACACCTACTAAAATAAATTAAAGTTCGTGAAAACAATGCATTTTATTAATTTTAGACATCATGTTTCAAAGAGCAATTTATTGCTTAAGACCTACACAATCGATATCTAAATAGAAATAGTTTAAGTTTATTTTTTTCAAAACAACCGGGTTCGATTCCCGAGCTGAGTACAGGTTTTTTTAAAATGTATGAATGCAGTTTTTCTTCTTATTAAAATCGATGACATGGTTCCTAAGGACAGATCTTCGTATTTCTTATAGTTACAGACTTTCCCATACTGACCGATTTAAATGAGACACCCTGTATTTTTCAGGTATTTATGTAGCCTATATTATTCTCCGAATTTTTCTTAGCATTTTGGTAAAAACCGGATCAAAATCCGTTCAGTAGTTATCGAGTTTATCGGTTTCAAACAAACAAACAAACAAACAAACAAACAAACAAACAAACAAACAAACAAACAAACAAACAATTTTTTTTAAAACTATTCTATCGTGTTCCGTAAGTGATTTTAAGGCATCCTGTGTAATTTTTTTTTTATATCTTCCAATTACAGATTTTTTTATCCCTACAAACTATAAAGGTTTCTACCAGATTTATACAGTTGGCTCAAAACATTACGATGGCGTAGGCGCGGCAATCTTCGACCCGCAAATGAATGTTTCGATAATTATTATATGTATAGATTTAGTGTTAACACAAACTTTATTCTTTTATCATTTGCTTGACTTCGTTGCTGAGGCCACAGATTATGTAATAGCTCTGAGGCAAAATTAAAATGTCGGATGAAGCAATACAATGTTTTGTTATATCATTATGACATATTTTTCATTTTAAGCAATTAAATTACAGCAAGTTTGCACGCTAGAATAGATATTTTTTAAATGCTTCTTTTTTTTAAGAGAAATTGACCTTTCTTTGTTTATAGCTTGATTTGCTTATACCTAATTTTTAACAGACTTCAAAAAAGGAGGAGGTTACTCAATTCGATTCGTATATATATATATTTTTTTATGTGTGTTCGCGGATAACTTCGTCGTTTATGAACCGATTTTGATGATTCTTTTTTTGTTGGAAAGGAGATATCCCAAGGGTGGTACCATGATAAGGAAACCAAGATCTGATTATGGCATCCCAGAGAAATCGAGGGGAACTTTCGGTAATTGTAGGGGCGACTAGTGTGTTTGTTAATGTTTTCATTAAGTATTTTAAAGCACTACTACTTAATAAAGGTCTGGAGTCGATCTGATGATGGAGACGAAAGACAGTCAAGGGAATTCCTCAACGATTTACAGCAATTACATGGTGTTTGGGCTTGATTAATTTGTATTGATGAGAACTTTACACCTAGATGGGTTGTGACTGCCATTAGAGGTCTGATGATGAAGACGAAAGACAGTCAAGGGAACTCCTCAACGTTTTACAGTAGCTACCTTGTGTTTGGTCTTAATTCATTTCTATTAAGAACTTTGCACCCATATGGGTTATAAGTGCCATTTCAGATCTTATGATGGAGACCATAGACAGTCGAGGGAATTCCTCAACGATTTACAGCAGTTACCTTTTGTTGTGCTTACTTCATACGGTTCAATATACCAAAATGTTATGTTCGTATAAAAATAATACCTAATTAAGATTGAAGTTTTACATAGGAATACCACTACCTATTAGGCCATCGTTTCCTCATCCGAGAAGCATATTTGTTAGGTCTACGTCTACCCATCACTAAAAATCGTAAAATAAAATATTTTTTTACAAAAAAAAAACCGACTTCAAAAAAACAGGAAACTTAAAAAAGTAAAAACAGCTCTAAAAAGCAATAAATAATATTTAAATCATATTATTAATTACCTAGATACGCATGTCAGTTTAAAAAAATGTCTACTGAAGTCGGGTGGGGCTTTTACAATAAAAAAGTGAAAATAATGGCACAACTATAAAAGTTTAAATTTAACAAAATTGTCCCCCAGCCGACCACCAACCTTAGAACATTAAACCAACCGGAGACGCCACTGTCAGGCGTTCCCCTGAGCCGACCACCAACCTTCCACCAACCACCCGACTTCAATAGACATTTTTTAAAACTGACATGCGTATCTAGGTAATTAATAATATGATTTAAATATTATTTATTGCTTTTTAGAGCTGTTTTTACTTTTTTAAGTTTCCTGTTTTTTTGAAGTCGGTTTTTTTTGTAAAAAAATATTTTTTATTTTTATTTTCAAGTGCTAATTGCTGCACTGAAGCTAAATATTTGCTTATACCTATTAAACTTTGTAGAGAAAAAAAGTATTTGTATAGATTTCAGTGGGGGGTACTTGTGTTAGGGGGGTACTGGGGTACCTGTATTATACTAGCTGTTCCCCGACCCAACGCGTCACATCGCGTTGCTTGATTTGATGTTTTCCTGATTTTTTTTGCTTGGACTTTGCTTTAATCTAATAATATTTAATCTAATAAACTAATAACGATTAGCGTAAAAGTACTAGGCGCCGGCAAAATTTAGAAAAAGAGAAAAAAAAAATCGGTGATTTATTACATAATATTATAATTGCGGTATCACATGATGCAAGTATCCACAATAACATTATTCAGATGGGCAGCTGGTGGTGTGAAACCTTCCTGATGGCGAGCCCAGCCAAGTACCACAAGATTGATATGACATGGTGCACATGACCCAATGCGTGCGAGTTTGAGCGCGTGTTTGAGTGTTTGACTGTGTTTGTGTGCGTTTGTGCGACGTCCAATTAAACACGTGCAATGATAGTATTTGAAAGCGTCTCTTCCTTTATTTCCTATGTACTTATAATAGCACTTAAGTGTAATACTGCATGCTTTGCTCTTCTATGACGTGATTGTATGCTCTAAAAATATAACGAAGGAGAAACACACACACTCTGAAATTATTTTTGACATTTTCAAAAAGAACCCCTTATGCTACACATTTGCGGTCATAAGTTTACCTATGAGATGTCCTTTTCATTGATGGTTTGTTGGTGCTGAGTAGGTAGACCAACTTGCCCATTTAATTAAGCGTGGTCGCAACCGAAGTCTCAAAAAAAATCAATTTTTATTGATACAATTTAATAAAGATTACAATTTATTACTTAAAAATAGTTATAATTAAAGTTAGGTGACGCTCAACCGATGCGAGGTTAAAGAATGCTGTTTCCATGTCCGCGGAATCGCGGCGGCGCGGAGACGAACCCGAAGCTCGTTGCTGCGTCAGCTCCACGTGCGGTCAATGTTCAATATTCGTATGATTGTGTAATTAAGGGCGATGCTATATCATGGGTTTGCATAGAGACGCCTTGCGTAACAATTCTCCTTTAATAAATAAAAAATAGAATAACATAAATAAATAAAACTTAAATTGGGCTATCAAATGCAATAATATTTTTTATATCCGACTGGTAGGTCTAGAGATTAGCGAGTTCAAACAAAAGAAAACGCTTGAGCTTTAATAAACCTATTGTGCCTTACAAATAAATGAAGAATAAGCTTCGAATAAGTAGTTATTCCGTGTTTAGTTCCTGTCATGTAAACGTCATTTCAAATTAGAGTAAGGGTGGATTCGACCAAACTTAACAACGACAACAACAACTTTAATACGAGAACAACTACTTATACCAAGAATATATCTATTCCACGATTTTATTCTCGAGTAACGGAATGGTCATTTATCCACGCAATCCACAGATTAGTTACTCTTGGAATTGTTATTCTTCATTATTGAGTAAATGGTGGATGAACGTATTATCCGGCCAATGGTCATTGTTCTACAAACGACCTATTTAAAAGGCAAAGTCCTGACAACTCTATTTTGTCAAGTTTGTTGTTTGTAGCTGTCAAAGTCGAATGTAAATATATTTTCGCGTGTTCTTTTTTGCTAATTAATAAACATTTCGTGAAATAGTGAAAATCCTGAAAATAAACAAAAATAGATAGGTATAATAAAACTAGAGGAGTTCACATTTTTTCAATTTTATTTTATTCTAATTATGTAGTAGGTATGTGTTGTAGCGTTCGCCACATTCGACCTTATTTATTTCGGTGTAAAGAGATCTTTTTCATTTGTCACTGGCCGTTTGAATATTTAAATAATATTTAAAAATATTACGTTTAGCCTAATCCATAATTCTTTTTGAATTTTACTGATTAGGATTTTGATGTTTTGCTTTCATTGTGTTCTGTGAATTGGATAAAGATTATCAAGAATTGTTTTTTACTATTCACAAGGTCGAATTTCAGTTCACCTGCTTACTATTAGAAGACCTTATTAGGATCTAAAATCTATATAAAAATCAATTGCTGTCTGTTTGTCTGGCTAAAACTCGAGAGTGGCTAGACCGACTTTTTGATTTTGAAATATTTGTGGAAGTTCAGGGAAGGTTTAAGCGACGAGAAACATAAATAATAAGTAACAAAATTATTTGTTTATATCTTTGTCATGGAAAATGTCAAAGCGGTACGTACAACAAAATGTTCCTAGCTGTGAAACATTTGGTGTCTATTGTCACTTGGTTGGTTGTCAAATATTTATAGGTGTGTATTGTGTATGTTTCATAGCTAGCTGTAGTATGAGGTCCGATCTCTTTGGTCTCTTTTGTTGGAATACACTTCACACGTATTTACACTTCAAATGTATTAGTATAAGAACAATGTAAACATTAACAAAGAAGAAAATTGTAATAGAAATAAGAATGATATTGTAAAAGAAAAAGAAAAAGAAAAGAAAAGATAAAAGAAAAGATAAAAGAAAAGAAAAAAAAAAAAAAGAAATAGTATTCGAGCTCCTATAGCTCAAGTTTATTTAAAACCCCAAAAAAGAGAGAAAAAATAAAAAAGATACAAAAAGACCTGCAAAAATAGCGGGGAGTAGCTGATAAAAAAAAAAAAAAAAAAAAAAAACCCTTCACATGCAGCGTTGCTCAGTATTCCTCTTATTGTTGCCATTCTAGCAACGGGGCTAAATGTGTCACTGTAATCAACTCCTTTTTCTTATGTGTAACCTCTCGCTGCGAGTCGAGCTTTGTACCTATCAGGGCTTCCATCAATATTGGTTTTTATTTTATAGATCCAATTACAAGAAATTAACTTTCTGTCTTTTGGTCGTTCTATTAAAATCCAAGTTTTATTCTCTTCTTCACCTCGCTTTCCATCGCTTTTAACCATTAATCTTTTTTAGGCCTATTTATAGCTTACAAAAGCAGATATAACATAATCATCAAACTGCGTTGGTGGTCGCAGTCTTGATCTGTCTCTAAGAGCTCTCGTTACAGGAGTATCATCATCGTGATCTTCATCTTTAGATTTACTAACTGATGGTTCTGGAGTAACAAAGGATTCATTTGATTCATCTTTGTCTTGACTACCTAGTCTATGCAAATTTGGAGTTGCTTTAGGTGAAAAGGGAGCATCAGTCAATGTTTGAGGCAAACTTGTACTAGCATTATTGCATCTAACATTGAATCATTTTCATTAGTCTTGGGGAAGGTAATCTCTATCTCAGTCCTAGGACATCGTTTGTCTGTTTCTGAGACATTTTTGTCTGGCTCTAATCCGATGGATTCGAGAATTGATTCCTTAAATGTCACATCTCTTGACCTTATCAGTGTTGGTTCTGATTTATTATTAAAACCCAGTAACCGGTAACCATCATCACCATCATAACCAATGAGTATGCATTTTTGAGTTTTGAGCTTTTGAGAAGTCGGCCCAGTTCTTTGTAGGATATAAGTGGCAGTGTTGACAAGCTCTGACCAACAGGCAAGTGGCAGTTATTCATGAGCATGCGTCATTTTGTTCTGGTGTGTAAGGCATTGTACAACGATGTTGGATCCCATTTGAATTTAAAATCTTTTGTACAGCTTCATTCTGGAATTTTCCTCCATTGTCACTGAGAAGTGTTTTAATAGAATGATCAGCTGTCTTTGTTCCTTTAATCATCTGCAGGAGCTTACTTTTTACTTCAGACTTTTGCATGATGTAGTAAACTTGACGATATTTGCTGTAATCATCTTAGAGCACGAAATAGCAAAACTTTTTAAAATATTTTAGAAATGGACCACTTAAGTCGGTATGTATAATCTCTCCTGGTGCTTTAGCTCTTACTCTTGTTCCAAATGTATGTCTGTGTGTTTTTCCATATACACATCCTGTGCATAATTCAGAATCTAGTTTAACTTTAATACCAAGTTTCTTTTCTATAATTTGTTTCACATGTCTTTTATTCTGGTGAACGAGTCTTTCGTGATAGAGTTGTTGCAAGTTTTCTGTTGACACAGTGTTCATTTCTGGAGTTTGGTTTCTAATAGTTTGTATTTTTAGTTTGTAAAGACCTCCATTTTTGCCTCGTGTGCTAATCACATTAACTTTTCCATTGACTATCAGTTGACAACATTCTCTTTCAGATGTAAAGATACTATTTTCAAGTTTATCTTGAGCAGCGAGCACAGAAAATAGGTTTTTCTTATTGCAGGGACATACCATACATCACAGTCTTATTGGTTGTTTTGTCCATTAACGTCAGCTGTCAACTCAAATGTACCTTTACCAATTGCTTGAGTTTTAGAACCATTTGCAGTCGTCAGTGTTCAAAACTTGAGAATATGTCATTACGACAAGTGACGTGACTCGTAGCACCGTTGTCGACATACCAGTTGTCAAGATCTTCTTCAATAACATTAACTTCTGTATTAGTCTTAACTTGCATTAGCGCCAGGGTCAAATTGGTATCATTAGCTTGACTTGTTGATTGCTTAAGTGGTTTGGGAGGTTTACCATCTGATATCGACTTAAAACATTGTTTGACTTTGTGTCCAGGTAATCCGCAATAGCCACACTTTTTCTTTATTTTACTCATTTTGTTGTTTCGTACCACTAGTGCTTGTGTTTCAGTATTTTTTTCTTTATTTGTCAGTAATCGTTCGTATGAACAGATTTGTGCTGTCAAATTTTCAATATTGCGATCCTTTTTAGACATAAACATCCAACTGGACTTGAATGGGAAGTAACTATCATCAGGTAAAGTTTCTAGTATCTTGCAGATGAGAAAAATCTCTGGAAGATCATATCTATCTTCATCTTTTTGTAGTTCTGCCTTTAATTCATGCCATATATTTTTTAGCTTGGATATATGCATAGACATGCCATGTGAGGGATCTTTGCGATAACCAAAGAAACCGCAGCATAGTGTGTAGCTTTTATCCTCAGATGTGCCATCAAACAAAGTGTGTAGCTCATCCCAAACTTGCTTTGCAGTTGTAAGTCTCATCACTTTTTGTATTTGTTTCGTCAGTTCGCCCACGAAGGTCAAGCAGTGTGAACGTGTGTCAAAAAAAAAAAAAAAATTGTGCGCGCCAATTTTTCGCAAGGTAAGTACTACGTTGTATATTGATTTGTCCAGAAACAAATTACTATGGTGTACGTTAATAGGTTAAACTGATGTTATTTCGATAAATGTCTATAATAATTTAGTAAATTTAGTGATTATTAGGTGGACGGATAACTAGATACAACTTGGATGAGCCAGTTGATTTTCGGCTGCCTGGACGAAATCTGACACCGATCCTATGATATTAATTTGATTACTTTACCACTGAATAATATTTTTTTTCGAATCATGTTATTAAGATATAATTTCCAATGTGTTCTGATTTATGGAGTTAGATTTCGGCCGCACGTTTATTAAGTAATTTCCTGCTTAAAATCAATTTTAATTGTTGTGTATTATGGTGGCCGTGAGAGCGACTTAGTAAATTTAATTTTCGGCCTAAATGTAACGGAATGACCGAGAACTAAGAACATTTAGATTATTTTTCGGTCAGTTATAAAAACTGTTGAAAATGCTAGTTAATCAATTTATTCAAATGTCTCTATTATTCATTAGATCCTACTCTAAAAGAACTCCTTCACACTTGATTCATTCGGATGCTACCTACTTAATTTTATAGTGTCACTGACAGCCGAAAGTTAACTCTTTTAAAATAGGTTATCGGCCATTATAAACAAGAAGGCCGAAAATCGGATCGACCAAATTAGTTTATCGACCATACAGAAAAAGAATTTAAAAAATTGGGAGAAAGAGAAAGTAAAATGGAGAAGGAAGAAAATGAGGAAGAATTTTCCATTTTTTAGTTTATATATAAAAACACTACACTTATGGACATATTGCCATAGAAATATGAGTTACTAGCGGCCGCTCGCGGTTTCACCCGCGTGGTTCCCGTTCCCGTAAGAATATCGGGATAAAAAGTATCCTATGTGTTAATCCTGGTTATAAACTATCTGTATGCCGAATTTCATCCAAATCCATTCAGTAGTTTTTACGTGAAAGAGTAACAAACATCCATCCATACTTACAAACTTTCGCGTTTATAATATTAGTAGGATTAGAAAAAAACTAAACACTGGCCGAAAACTCATAAATTGAAATAGGTGGGCGAGAACGGGCTAAATCGCCACCTCTCCATATACATACATATATTTTTTATAAATAAATTATAAAGATTTCCTCAATATAGCTTACAATTATGGAAATTGTGTTAGTTTTATGATTCAAAAATATGTTTATTTTTGTTTCCTCTATCGTGAAAAAAAATCGATCTGAATAAGAAACTTTGTTTAAATGGCCGAAAACCGGCTAAACTACTTAGCCATTAAAATGAGCATTGCTGCGCTATCTATCTCCTTGTAGGGCGTTTTTATAAGTAGCATAGCTTCTGCTGATGCGTTATTATCTGGTTGAGTAGGTACCTTTAGTTGGCCATTTATAGCATCCAAACATCCTGGACTACCTCTTAACAGTAATAATACCTTGCAGCGCCAAGTTTTAATTTTTTCTTCTAAACGACCGATATCAATTTTGCAGCTTGTTTTCGAAGTTGACATTTTGACAGGTTTTGTTAGAAATTTTAAGAAAATTTTTGTTTCTTCGCAAAATATTTTATCACGTATATATTAAAAAGATACGGACCGCTATGCTATTAGAGGACCTTATTAGGATCTAAAATATTAAATAAAATTATGAAGCAATATTCCGTAAGATAGATTTTTAGGACAAGACAAAAGGTAAACCGAAGTAGAAAAACATTCATAAATAATGACAGCAGGCGGTCAACCAACGCCACCATAAAGTTTTGATAAAACACGGTATAACACCTCCTTTAACACTTACCGGTTTACCAGTTTTTCTTCAGGTCCTGGTTTTGCTAACAGCAAATAAAGATAATCAAAGGTTGCTATTATTCAGCCCTAGTGAGTTTCCTTTTTACCCGACTGCGTCAGAAGGAGGGTTATGTTTTTCGAGTGTATGTATGTATGTATGTATGTCTATTTCTTTGGCACGCCCTACAGCCCAAACGGCATGGTGGATTTTAACATATGAGGTGTCGTTAGATTTGTTTTGACTGTGGGAGTGACATAGGCTATAAAAAAAACCGGAATTATACTTAATAAAAAAAGTAAAAAGTTTGAAATAAACCAAATTATTAATTAATTATTAATTTATTCATTAATTATTAAAATAAAACAAAAAACCCGACTGCTAAAACCACTACAAAACAATTATATACTCGTATTACCGGGCTAACATAAAAAATAACAGCAAAGAGAAAAAACTGAAAAGAAAAAAAACAAGCTCTACGATCCCAGAATTCAATTTGAGCAATGTTGCATTTAACATTGTGAAATATTTCCTTGTCCGATACCTATACTCCTCCAACTCGGAATCCATTTTCAGAAGCCAGTCAAGTGCGCAGGAGATATTTTGGTGCACAAACGTACACGCAATACCTATACCTATACTTAAATAATAAATGAGTAAATACATTGAATATTGATAGTTGTCGCAGACGGGGACAATCATCAACCAAGCGGCCGCCGCGCCGTGGCTAGCTCAATTAAATCCGCACTCTCTTTGGTTGGTTGCTGATTGTCCCCGCTTGCGACAACTTCAATATTCGATGTATTTCTCTTCTTCTTATCCGCTACGCTCTTGACAGAGCGGTCGTGGTCGTCATGTAGTAGCGGTTTGGGCAGATGTTATTCGCCTCACGACAGCGCGCCACTTTTCTCTGTTGGAGGTCATCCTGCTGCAGTCGTTTAATGGACTTCCCACGGCTGCCTTAATTTGGTCCGTCCATCGCATGGGAGACCTTCCACGCGGTCTTGTGCCCTCCATCTTTCCTTGAACGACAAGACGTTCGATGGACTGATGGTCGCGTCGAGAGACGTGTCCGAAGAATGTGAGTATGCGAGACTGTACTACTGAAAATAGACGCTGCTCAATGCCGAGTTCTTGAAGTATCGAGATGTTAGTGCGAAACTCGGTCCACGATACTCCAAGCATTCTTCTCCAGCACCACAACTCTAAAGCATCTATTTTCATCCTTTCCACTTCTCGCAATGTCCACGTCTCTGCAGCGTACAGGAATATGGGGAAAATAAGCGTTCGTACGAGTCTGGTCTTAGTAGTTTTAGTTATATTTCTGTCCCTCCATATTTTCCTCATCTTGTCCATTGCTGTTCTCGTGATGGCCATACGTCGTTTTATCTCATCCATGCATCCACCATTATTTGTGATTAAAGTTCCGAGATATATGTAGGACTGGACCACGCTACAGTTCGCGACTTGTGTCACTTCCGGCGAGTTGTTGTTGGCGCGGTCTACGATCATCATCTTGGTCTTGTTGCGGTTAATCTTTAATCCGAACTCAAGGCTCACTCGCTCCATCTTCAGCAACAGGTCTTCCATGGATTGCACGCTAGTAGCAAACAGAGTAGTGTCGTCGGCGTAACGCAAGTTTGCTATTTTATATCCACCAATTGTAACACCATCTGTCCATTCCTCCAAAATGATGCGCATTATTAGTTCAGTGTAGGTATTGAACAATAGTGGTGAGATAATGCACCCTTGGCGGACTCCAGCACTTGGATGGAAGTTGCTCGATAATACGGTATCTGTGCGCACTAATGCTGTGCCCTCCTCATACAGGCGTCTTAAAAGGTGTACAAGATGTTTTGGTGTGCCCATTTCCAGCAGCGTCTTCCACAGAATTGGCCACTTCACGGAGTCGAATGCTTTGGAGAAGTCAACAAAGCAAATGAATGTCGGCTTGTTGAATTCTCGCGCCTTTTCAACAATCTGGCGTACGATGAGGATCTGTTCCCGTGTACTTTTCCCCTTCACAAATCCGGCCTATTCAGGAGCGATTTCTCCGGATAGGTAGGTCTTCAGTCGCTCATTCAAAATGTGTAACATAATTTTGCTTGCGTGTGAGATAAGAGCAATCAGGCGGTAGTTGTTACATTTCTTTGTTGAGCCTTTTTTATGAAGGGGGGTGAAGATTGTGTGTGTCCATTCAGACGGCCAGACACCTGTCTGCCATACTTTATTGCAGATGGCGTGAAAGATGTGATCTAAAGCTTTGATAGTTTCGAAAGGAATTGCATCTCTACCGGTTGCTTTATTGTTTTTCAGGTGTCTTATGGCAGCTCTGACTTCCGATAAAAGAATGTCAGGTTCCAGATCCTCATCTGTTGGGTCTGTACTTGGAAATTGGCGTGAATCCGGATCTTGGAATAATGCTCGGCAGTAGTTTTTTCCACGTTTCCGAAATTTTGTCCAACTCTGTTACAACTTCGTTGTTAACATCTTCAATAGCCCAGGTTTTTGAAGGTAGTGTCTTTGTGATAACACGAATTTTGTGGTAGAGGGTCTCGTGACTCGTTCTGTCCAGCGTGCGCTTCTACATCCTCACATATCTTACGAATATATGCGTTATGGTCCTTTCGACGGCCTGCCTGAATTTCGGCAGACAATTTATTGAGGTCCGTGATGTCCGATCCTTCTGCTTTTTTCCGACGCCTTTCCTCAACAAGTAGTAAGGTGTTATATCTGACATCCAGTGTTGACGTTTTGCACATTCGATCGTGAAGAAGATTCTGCTACTGTATTTTGGATGAGATGCTTAGCTTTGTCCCACAGGACTTCTGAAGTTGCTGTATCGTAGTTTACAGCTTTCCATTCTACCCAGTTATGTTCGAGAGCCGACTCAAACTGACTTTATCGGTCACCTCGATTCGCTTTTGCCTGGTGATAGGCCTAACAGCTCTTAGCTTTAGTCTGAACTTAGATATTAATAACTGGTGATCGGAACCACAATCAGCGTCGGGTAATGTGTGGGAATTGTAGATGGACGTACGCCAGCGCGATTGAATCAGAAAGTAGTCGATCTGGTTGCGGTATCCACCCCCCGCCGGTGACGTCCATATATACAGCCTACGTGGGTGATGTTGGAAAAGACTGTTTGATATCACCAAGTTATTTTCATTCGCAAACTGCATCAACCGTTCACCTCTTTCGTTGCGTGTCCCAAGGCCCAATTTTCCAACAGAGTCACTGTATTGGTAAGAGTTGGCTCCAATTTTTGCATTAAAATCGCCTAGGATTAAAAGTATCTCTCTGCTAGGCATTTTTAAAATGGTAGTTTGCAATTCGGCATAGAAGCTCTCGGCAATTTCAGAATCAGCAGTACTTGTTGGGCCATAGACTTGGCGTGTTTTACTATGTCCGCACCAAACCACAAACCACACCGGACCACTTCTCGTTCGAAGATGTCGAGTTTCCCTGTGGCTAGTAAGTCACGAACATTCCACGTACCTATCGTCTGGGTTTTTCAAAGCTTGACATCATATCCAGTAGTATTGTTTCCATGAGGAACCTGGTCTCCTACTCCTGCATGGCCAGTAGTCCATTTCACACCACGCGCCCTGGACGCGGCGCGGCGCCGGTTGCTAAGCCGATCGCATCGCAGTCGTGAATCCTCTTGTTGTACTGGCATGACGATTTTCTCAGGATGATAGTTGCAGTGGTTTCCCGTTGCCTTCTGCACCAGATATTTTAGGGTCTATTTAGGTCCCCAGGCCACTGAAGCCTCCTCTGACCAGTTGCCCAGTCAGGTGTATGGTTATACCGCCATTGCTCAGTCGCCAGTGCCTCGTTTGTTATCTAGCAGGGGGACCGCGGTATCTAAGAGGATACCGCCGCAGTAGATGTAATAAATCCCTGCGCGTGCAGGTGAGGTTGACAGTTGGGGTCGGAAAGATGTTAACTCCGTTCTCCACCTTTCCCTTCTAATGATGATGTATTTATAAATACTCATTTATTATAGATTTTATTATTTAAGTATAGGTATAGGTATTACGTAAGTTTGTGCACCAAAATATCTCCTGCGCACTTGACTGGCTTCTGAAAATGGATTCCTAGTTGGAGGAGTATAGGTATCGGACAAGGAAATATTTCACGTTGCATTCAACATTGCTCAAATTGAATTCTGAGATCGTAGAGCTTGTTTTTTTCTTTTCAGTTTTTTCTCTTTGCAGTTATTTTTTATGTTAGTTCGGTTTTTACGAGTATATAATTGTTTTTTATATAGTTGTTTTTATTTTCAATTAATTTCAATTATTCGGTCTTTCGCAGATGGGGAGGGGTTCTGTGTGTTTTTTCTTCAGTTTTTAATTTTTCCTTTTTAGTTTCAGGGCTGACGGGTTTAGAAAGTTGTCAACCCGATATTCTGATTACACGCTTTTATTTGTGGTTGAAGATTCGTGCATCCGTTTATACATTTGGATCTTCGGCATGAAGGACGGAGTTCATATTTTTTGCTTCTCATGACCTGTTTTGAAAAAAGAAGTACCGATCCCTATTGGTCTTTTACGTTTTTAACTTTGTATTTTCATAAATAACTAATTGCCCTAAATTCTTCCATCTTGCCATGGATTTTCCCCAAGTATATTTCGGCTTTGTTTGGTTTTGTATTTTTATAACGTTAGGTATTAATTAATGTTTTTATAAAATAATATCCTGTACTTGCATATCTACCGTAAGCGCGCGCGTCCGGTTTTCCGTTTCCTTTTTAGAAATAGAGTTATTTCGGAATATATTATTATTAAATTTTTTTTTAAATATGTGTTTTAACTAGTTTGCTGAATTATGTTATTCTGAACTGAGTTAACCATTATTCTGTTTTTTTTAAATATTGTTTATTTTCTTTGTCTTTTCTCAATTGTCATATTTTGGAATTTACTAAATTATATTGTACAGAGTAATACAGAGTTTATCTTTTTTTCCTTTCTATCGGGTTATATAGACCATTAGCAGGTATCTTGTGTTTATATTTAGCACGTTATAGTGTATGTTATTTAGATTTTTAAGAATCTTAGAAGAAATTAATATAGGTAAATCAAAGTTTACAATAGTTAATCATATAAGTAACTAAGATTTAATTATTATAATTATCTATCCACTCAGTGGTGTGAAATGTTTTTTTTTAGTGGTACCTATTTATTGTGTAAAGACAATCGGTCGTAATCTATTTTTTATACCCCTAAGTGATAAGGGTGGTTCCACGATTTATTTGTTTTGTTGTCATAGAAACTGTCAAAGTGGTACGAAGTCCGCCGGGTCAGCTCATGGTCAGCTAGTTTATTTATATTTTTAACACATTAATATCAGGCATGGGTTCACGTCAGTTTTGTAACGGTTCTATGATGATAGAACCTTGCATTCAACCCGAGCATCTAAAAGAATGTAGTCAAATATCGGCTACATTCTTCATTCATTAATTGGGTAGTAGGTAAAAAATGTTTGGACTATTCAGTTCTTAAGTTTATTTAAGGAGCTCGATGGCGCAGCGGTTAACGCGTCCGGTCTGCGAGTGCTGAGGTTAAGCAACTTTCGCAAAGGCCGGTCACGTAAAGCCGTTGGTCCCGGCTGCATTAGCAGTAGTTAACAACCACCAATCCGCACTGGGCCCTGGAATTTACTGGGCCCGCATGGTGGTTTATGGCCCGTTCTCCTTACCCATCCATAGGGAAGGCTCGTGCCCCAGCAGTGGGGACATAAAAGTGAGCTGATAATGATGATGATGATTTGAATAAAAAAAAATTAACGAGCCTTACATAGTCGCATATGATGTGTACCTTAGATAAATGATTGGTGCTAAGCAAGTGCTTTTCTGTTACAAAATATAAAGAAAACATGATAAACGATAAGACAGCTATAAGTAATGTATTTATGTTTAGAAGTATCAGTGATTAACCTATTTGAAGATACACGTTATGTTGTTAAGAATAGGTATCATAACATAAGTATTTATAGATAAATAGTGAAATTGATAGCTTATCTGTGTTCGCTGTATTCATCATCCGATCACCATACGAACGCATGCCAGTAAAGTTACATAATTTAGCTTGCATAAATAAGTAGGTATATCCTCCTGCACCTTTTCAAGATGTAATATTTTGTTTCGAAATACAATAATACAATTATTATAACTTCGTAGTTAAGCCTTCCCTATGGATGGATAGGGAGAACGGGCCATAAATCACCACGCGGGCCCAGTGCGGATTGGTGGTTGTTAACGACTGCTAATGCAACCGGGACCAACGGCTTTACGTGCCTTTCCAAGCACGGAGAAGCTCAAGATGATAAATTATTGGTCATCCATCCGATGACCGGCCTTTACGAAAGTGCTTAACCTTAGCAACCGCTGACCAGCCGCGTTTACTACTCGATACGTAAATCATTGCTACGCCATACATCTAATAAGGCGCAAATATGAATTGAGGTCTCTCCATGGACATCTTCATATTAAAAATCATGTAACAACTAACATAGTTTATTTTAATACTAACAGGGTCTTGGTCACTTTAATAAATAATTCTATTCAAGAAATAAAGATTTAAAAAATAAAAAGATAAAAAAAATAAAAAGAAAAAAAACTTTTAAAAAAGAACTAAAAAATAATAATAATTTAAACCTGATACGAAATAAAAAAATTATAAATAAAAGCGTGTTACATTGTGATTGCAAAAGAAAAATATTGTATAATGTAACAGGTTTTTTAAAGGAAATATCAAATAGAAATAAATTTTTATAAAACTTGAACACTAAAATGTTATTTATTTTTCGCTTTAGGAGTTCTTAGTGATAGATAACAGTATGTTTTATTGAATGGTATATTATGTATGACACTTTTAATGTCTGTGAATTAAAGATGTAACTCCTATGTAATATATAATTTTACGCAATTTCGTTGCGAACAAATCACAATTTGAAAAACAAGTGTTGAAAAAATAACCACGAGCGCGATTCAAACCCACACCCCAAACCCCATGACATACCGGTGCACTACCAACTATGCTATGGTGGCTCTGTCCAACCCCCGAACTTATTCAACACTATTTACTTACTCTTATTTTGTAAGCCAAAGGAGCGTAATTCGTCTACGTCACTACGTCACTACGTCATCAACATCCGATCTTAATATTTTTACAGATATTAAAGAGAATATAGATTATGTTGGGAATTTCTGCCTGACATTATCTAGATTTTCAGAATAAAAATAAATATAAATAAATAAATGATTCCCACACTCACACCAATTATCTAGCCCCAAGAAAAGCTTCCTTAAGAAACTCGAGAAATGGTTAACTAGACAACGGATAAACGTACTTAATATACTTAAATACATACTGATTATACATAGGAAACACCCAGACCCGAAACAATTTAGAAAAACAGGTATTTCTAAATAGATCCGACCGGGGATCGAATCCGGGACCTCAGAGATGGCGACACCATGAAAACCGGTGTGCAAGCCACCCGACCAAGGAGGTCGTCAATTAAGTATGTTATATTCACGTACTTTAAAGTTTCCCGCCCAACGGCCGACAAAGGTCTCTGGTTTTTAGTGGGTCGAGCAGACCATCGTTTATCTACACACACCTTTAAAAAAGGTACTATAAAATTTGCAGTGTCCTCGTAGGAATCTTGTTTGGTAACTATGTCTTACTTTTAAGATCAATGTGCAGGCAAATAAATTAATGTAATATTAAAAGAATACCAAATTATTTGGTTTGTAGGAATTATAGATATTATGCATACGTCTTAAATTTTAGAATATTCCAAGTGGTTATCGTCATAGCTGACCTGGAGACTCCTCGCACCCTCTGATCATTGAAGGTCTTACCTGGGACTGAGGGCCATTTTACTATTGCTCTCCACCATAATGATTTTCCTGGGAAATGTGTATGTGTAGATTTTCCGTTGCCCTTGCTATATTTTCCATGCTTTTCTCCACAAAAACTGTGTTAATTTTGAACAGTTTCAAGTCCCGTAGATACTTGGACGCCCAATGTTACCACAGTATCATAGAACAAAAAAAGGACATCATATTTTTGGGTCTTTTTTCAAAGTGCCGGCCAACAAAATAAAATGGTACGTATTATTAGGACTAGCCATTTGGAGTAATAGTTAATATAGCACAAAAGTTGTAGGATTGCTCTGAGCCAAGTTATACAAGTTCGAAGATTCATCATTTTCTTATACTTATTGACTCCTGAAAGTGCTGGAAAACATAAAATAATGATAGACATTGTTAGAACTAATGATCCGAAGCAATTGTCATTGTGAAGCGTCAAGTGACCGCTTTGAAGTTGATACGAAAAAAAAATGAAAAAAAAAATGTATGAAAATGATGAATCATCGAACTTGGCTCAGAGCAATCCTACAACTTTTGTGCAATATTAACTATTACTCCAAATGGCTAGTTCTAACAATAAGTACTATTTTTTTTTTGTTGACCGGCACTTTCAGTAAAGGCCCAAAATGTATGGAGCCCGAATGATCTCCTTTCTATTGTATCTGGTTTAAGAACAACTAAGTAGATAGCGAGGTTTGAATATTAAAAGTTGGTTGATTCAAGAAATTACATATTTCATTCAAAAGACAAAAGTATTTTTATCAAGTATGACGGTAATTGATACTTTAACATTAAATACATATTTAAAACTAATGATAACGGCGAAATATTTATTTAATTAAACATACCTATAGCAAATAGATATGACGTTAAACTTTAACTTTTATTATGGTGTTTATTAAAAATCTTTAGCCTAAGTATATATGTTCTTATAAATGTAGTTTCATTTTCTTTAATAAAAAAAAATATATATTGTCCTTTAATAATTCCTCTTGTATAATTGTACTGCAACGCAGCAACCCTTTCCAGGGGGTTGCCTATTTAGTGGCAGTACTATTCACCATTTCCTAAAGCCACCTCAACTCAAGGTTTTGCAGCATTTTTCGATTTATTCGCATTTTATACACTTTCTCTTCTAGTACACTTTTTAAATACTTGATACATCCTATCGCAAATTCATAACTTATCTAGACTTCCTCAGATGCTTTCGCATTTAGTACACTTTCGCAAAATATACACTTTTATTTTTTTATAGGTAAGAGTTATCAGACTGTAGAAAATATCACTTACTCTTGTAAATTGTTGCAACTAGTACACTTTATGTACTGTCGAATACGTAACACTTTTAAAACTCTGAAATTTTGTGGGGAATACGAAATTGAGGGTTGGGTAAATTATATTATTTCAAAATAAAAGAAAAAGCATGATGTTCGCTTAGCTACATACTTTAATATCTACCTCTATATATAGGTACGCATTCAACGATACTTAATTACTAAATAAATTTTACTTTACTTAATCTATCCAAACAAATATTTACCTCGATTGAACTAATAATAATAAAATAATAATAGATAATCGTCAACGATCTTTTTTAATCTTTCATCAATAAAATTTTTCAGATAGAGTTGGTGGTATAACAATGTCTTCAAGTTTTTGAAAGGTACAGCGATAAACATGGTAATACTTTTTTCGTACACGATAAAATGTGTCTTTGACTGATTCCAAAGATGGAAGTACATCATCATACTCCGGGTTAGACCTGAACAGTCTCATGACGTCATCAAATATTGTCAGAATAGGACGGTAGTCGTTACACACAGCATTTTTCAAATCTTCCAATAACTCCAGCTTATAAATGTTATTTATGGCACTTTCCATACCACATAATGTAAGTAATGTACTGGTCTATTCTTACTATGTTCTCCCTTCTATTTGTTTGTGTGTACATAAATTATAAATAAATAAATAAATAAGTACTTAAATAGGCTAGATGTAAATCACTTCAACGTAGATTAGATAAAGTTTCTTCAAGTTGTTGAAGGCACGACTATATGTTTTAGAAGGTGGTTAATTAGTTTTTAACCGGACTGTACCACAGTAGAATATTTGCGAAGTCCTCTACGAATGGCTATAATAGTTACATTTTTGCTAATTAATTTAACAATTGTACAGAAACATTACTAAATGCGAAAGCATCTGAGGAAGTCTAGATAAGTTATTAATTTGCGATAGGATGTATCAAGTATTTAAAAAGTGTACTGGAAGAGAAAGTGTATAAAATGCGAATAAATCCATTTTTCACTAGTACCTTTCCAAGGGCCAACCACTACATCCTTTGACTTTATCGCTGCTTGGGCGGCTTGGCGGCCTGCGCAGCAATGATGTTTCAAAATCCATTTTCTGCCACATATTAGATAGCCTGTAGCTTAGTCCTACTCGTATGTGTAAGTAGTTCCTGAAAATTGTGGTGCATACTTCCTCTAATTCAAATTGGACCACTCCCATGCTTCAATGTGAATGATTTAGCCAAAAACGGATTTTGCATTAACCAGAGATTAAATCTTTAAATCCTGGTGTTGGAACAAGTACCACCTGTCACATTATGTAAAACCCATTTAGAAAATTCTCTGAACCGACGGCTCGACCTGTAATCGTCATGTCCCATCGCGATTATGAGTGATGACCGAAGAGGCAACCGCACCCAAGGTCATAGCATGAAACAAATGCCTCGTACCTAATAATTAATTCATTGGCGTTGATGGTAATCGCGTTAGTTCGCGCTTTTGCCTCAACATGGCAGGCGGCGCTGACGTCCCGCGACGCCATGTTGGATGCGTGCGCGCCGGCCCGACACCATTGTCCGTGGCTTCCGGAAAAGCGGGCAGTTTAGGGTCACTGATACGCGTGCGATTTACTAGCCGAATTCGTAACTTATGAAGTATGTAGTTGACATATTTACGAAGTAGAGTGTATTGGAATAGCGAAATAGTCTGGCTGATCCTATTTTAAAAGTCTACGACACATAGATGTAGTTTAAAAAGTATGCACGGTGTCATGTTTTGTTTTCTAAAGTTTCCTTAAAAGTATCTTTCGTTTAAATTATGTATAATCTAACTATTGCACTCATGGTGCTATAACAATAAAAATGAGAAAAGAATTCAAAATGCAGCAAATCAGCAATTCAGCAAATGCTCTCCGTATTGATTGCGAATGAGAAAGGTTCGAGTCTTCGTTCGAGGGTTCGAGTCTCAGCTGAAGACTTTTAAAGTGTTATGTTTTCCTCCTTTAGGCGATGTTAGGGTGTATGCATGATCTGCTAGCTAAATGGTTTTATGCTGATAAATGTTTTCCAGATGGGATCTTCTCTGAAAATTACAGACTTGAGCCATTGTTCACTGATCTGATTTCAATAATTTTAAGGAAGAAAAGTATCGTTGGAAAAAGCAATTATTAATATTTGTGATATGTGATCAAATATAGCGTCAACAACTAAGTCTGCGGATGATAGCGATTTAATGAAGGCTTAAAAACCTCTGCATTCCAAATACAAATAAATGGCTGCAATAAAACTAATGGGAGGCTCGCAGGTCGCTCGCACTGAATTCTAACAATACATACGCACGTTCATAAAGTATAATGATTATCGTTGGGTCACCGACGTCGACCAACACGGATCGCTATGGAGAATTAGCGAAGCGTGGCGATGGTGTGATTCGCTCACATCGATGCTCTCCCATTGTCGTACCCCCCTTGACGTGATTTAACTGAATTATGGTGTACAAATGTCCACAATTCGGTTTTGACTGTCCGATGGTGCGCCTGCGTCGACGCCTGACAGTGTGAGTGTGTACGGTGCTTAAAACTTTGAGACTGAGACTGTGTGTGCGACGTGCTGTGCTACGTATCGTAGAGGCTGCTACAAAGCTCAAGTAAGTTCGTAACGGTCTCGTAGCGCTAAGAAAGTGGGTAGATGCGGTTTTCAGCGTTACGTAGCGAGCGTGCCATTTGAATTTAATTAGTCAACTGCGCACTTTTGTTAGTGAAGTAGGAAGGAAGAGGATGTTTCGTTCGATGCGTTTGTTACATGCAATATGGGATTCAATGACTGGATCTGATGTAAAATAGTTGTTATAATTTATGTAGTGTACCTAAGGAGTAATAAGCTAGGAGAAAAATAAAATATATTTCTATTGCAACTACCTCCAATTTTGAGTGTGTTGGTAGATGAATCGTAAGTAATTATAGTTGTTTGTAGCGTATGTGTTCGGTGCATTGTTATTAAGCTACTTATTTAATGGAAAATATCGACTAACGTGCTGTGTTTGGATCAAGCCATCTTGGTTTTAGGCATTGAAACGTATTAAATTGTAAGATCTTAATAAACTTAATAATAAAAGGTAATGTCTCTTGATAATAATTCCACCTAAGTAATTGTTTTTAGCAAAAGCTTTTTTACCGACGACATTTCTACTGTTTTGAACGTAAAACATTCAAAAGTTAATACAATACTTGAAAAGGTATTCCATTAAAATTGGTTATCGTGTGTTAAAAATTCAAAATTCAAAATTCAAAATATTTATTTGCAAACTTATTCATTTATGAATAGCATGTAAAAAAAAAATGTATGGTACCTATTTACTAATACTTTATTTTCCATATTTAAAATATTCATCTATGCTATAAAAAGTGTTTTCCATTAAAAACTTACGAAGCGATATCTTGAAGCTATTAAAGGGACGCTGTTTTATTTGTTAGTTGGCTTGACTAAAGGCGCTGGCAACTATAAAATGCGCTTCACTTATGCATGGTTTATATAAAAAGTATACAGCACACAACGTCAAGAAAAATGTAATTAATGTTATACTCGTAAAACATAATTAAGAAGATATTTGCAATAATATTATTGTTACAATATGAAGAATTATGACATTTACTCGTTAGAAAAAAGGCAAAGTCACCTTAAAACAGTATCTATTAAAATGGTTATCTGTTTTATTTATTAAAGTACGTCGACGAAACTTAGTATACTTTTTCGTAATACTTATTAAAAAAACGGAATTTTTTTAAAACATCTAAGTTTGAAATAAATATCGATTTTCGAATTTCCTGATGGACTGGACTGAAGTGGATCACGCATTATTTGCATCCCTTTGTTTGTATGCTGACAGTAAGCACTGTTTCATATTTGTCAGTGCCTTAACTTAACCATTAACTTTCTTACCAACTTGGGACATACCCTACCTTTTCCGATCACTGCTTGGCATAAAGTTTTACTCCGTTATATTGTTATGTTACTCTGTGTGGTGTCGGGGATAAAGAATTGCACCACCCCATCTCTTCCCTTGGGTGTCGTAAAAGCCGACTAAGGGACCATTTCAGAGGATGGGCAGCAGCATCTCTCTGAGGTTACCCTCAACCTACTGCGATTGCCAACCCGCCTGCCAAGCGTGGCGATTACGGCAAATACCCCTTATATCCTTGGAGGGAGGCCTTTGTCCAGCAGTGGACGTCTTTTGGCTGTGATGATGTGATTATGATATTGTTATGTAAAACTTATACTTGGCAATACATACAACTGAACATAATATTTGAATAATATTGACACAAACCGTGGACACAACATGGACACAACATATGTAGATAGGTATTAGTCAGAGGTTTTTGTGCTGACACCTGCCTCTCTATTGTCAACTGTTTCATTTTTATTTCATTCTTATTGTGATAAGAATGAAATCTAAATATGAATGACATCTTATCTGCAAAAACTCTTAACACTCGTATACTATAAATAGCTTAAATTAAAACATGCCTGTTTATAGTGTGACACATGAACATGATACAAGCGTGTTGATCGCTCTGCGCGGGCGCATCGTTGTGTGACTGCATTATGCAACGCATGCGCCGGGCACGTGCGTACTAACCAACTTATCTGGAAATATCCGAGGGAGCCATTGTCGCTTTATCCCTTGCAATAAAGTCCCTTTTCCCGCAAATTTCCTTTAATATCATACGACAGGCCATTAGTTCTAATTTCTACCGCCGATCTTGAACAGGTGCCTATCTCAATTGTACTCGTTTGTACATAAAGGCACTTTATTGAAATAAAATACGTTTATTCATACTAGCAGTAGATGATGTTATTTTGCACTCATTTGGTCGTTTATTATGAATCTAAAACAAATAAAAATGTTATTGTGTTATTGTTTTAAGAAAAAACAATAAATGAATACGACTGTACAAATATTCTTTTCTTTAGTTAATGCGAACACTACACATTGAAATGAATCTACTTTTATGGATCTACTCGCGTTTATTTTATACATTAATTTTATTTAGCCTAAGCTCTTTAACTGACTGTGAAATAAACGCGAGTAGATCAGTTAAAGTCAGTTTCATTTCAAGTCACACGGAAAGCAATGAATGATAATGTGTTCGAAATGGAGATACTTATACAAAAAGAATTAAAGTTAGTGGAACAGTTTAAGAATTACCAATAGTTGAACTGACAGCCATGTTAACGCCGCCTGCCCACGACCGATTTTTTGCAGGATCGAATCAGACCGATTTTTTCGCCGGTTCTTATCATCTATTTTGTGACCGACTTTTTGGACGTGTGCGTTGGAACATTGCAATTCCATACGTTTAATTTTTACCGACTAAAAAATCGGTTACCGTTTATCGGACGTAGGCGAGGGCTCTAGAAGAAACGAAAAAATACAACCCTTCAACCGTCTCTGTGTTCCTTTTAGTAATTCACCGGACCTCTCAGACCTAGAGCTGAGAATATATTCGAAGTGGGGGTACATGTTAGTTGGTTTGGTTGTGGTAAGTGTAAACTTTTAACTTGTAACAAATCCGCCTAACTAGCTTCTACCAGCTTATCTAAGTCGGTCGCCATATCAGCAATGTTTGTAGCATTATTTTGTGTTCCAAGAGTGAGAGATAAGATAGCCAGAATACCTCTCAGAAGCACCGGCTTATCTTTAAGGACGTTTCTTTACTCGTTTTAAATATCAAAAGACTCAGGTCACTAGCTTGTCGTGGACACACATTGTCAAAGTTTTAAAATAACATCGAATCGAGACCCTTATATAGGCATATCGTATGGTTTTAGAAGGGGAGCAAAAACCTAAAACTGTTTTTGTAACTAAATAAAAAAAAAATAAAAAAAACTTCTTATATTGTTTTCTAAAGTTTACGCGAACACTACACATTGAAATGAAACGACTTTTACGGATCTACTCGCGAAACGTCAGGATAATCATTAAATAAGTAATGTGTAAAATAAACGCGAGTAGATCCGTAAAAGTTGTTTCATCTCAATAAAACTTCTTAGTTTAGCAACTATAGGTCATTGCCCATAAATTGTAGGGATAACATGATTTTAATTCTATAATATATTTTTATTTATTTATAAAACAAAGGTCTTTGTCCAGTAGTAGGATTGAATAATAATGTAGGCTATTTACTTAAGCTAATTATTTCCTTTTTACTACCAACGTATGTAACCACATTACTTAGGTACCAATACAAGAAAATCTTATTAATCAACATGCATAGGTACGGGTTGTAACATTGTAACATTCTAAAAGGGGATGAGACAATATTAAAACAAGCAACTCTTGCTATACTCGTATTATAAGATTTTTATTTATTTGGTACAATAACAATACAAAAGAAAATCTAGCCTCCCATCGCATTTTTTCATTTATGTAGGTACCTAAGTAAGACTCTCCCCGCATCATTAATAATATTAATAACAAATATAGATGGATATAGTTGTACATTCACTATAGAGCACGACAAATTAACTACATACTGTTATGAATGTGATATTTTTGTTGTCTTTTTTGAATAAACTTGTACTGCCTGTAATTTGGATAATTATATATTGTTTTAATTTTATGAAATTTAAAAGACTTGAGGGATAATTTTAAAAGACTGGCATGTTACATACGACTCCAACCAGGACCAACAGCCGAAGCACGGAGATCGAGATATTCTCAATGTAAACACACCATGCCCTGTCGTCACAATCCAAACGCTCAAACCGATATTTACTTGACCATTTGTACAGGAACTGAACAGGAACAGTATTGGTAACAAAAATCTTTCTAACTACATTTAAATTTAAAAAAAGGTACATTTTTACCAAAAAGGTGTTATTAATCTGGTGCATCAACAAGCTTATGAATAATTATTCGTTTACGTTGTTGCTTTGTAACCGTAAGCGTTGACAATGGTGTTTAAATGTCCGCAAAAGGGTATTATGTTTCACTGAATAGGTAGCAAAGAGGTCCAATAAATTTTATGAACCAACTTATTTGTTTAGACCACAATAAAAAAGTGTTATGAAAAAGGCCGTACCCAACCGAATTTCCCGATGTCGCAAACGCCGTTCCCACGGCCCATCCTCGCCCACTCTAGCCCATCCCACATTCCAGTTGTGAAGTTGTGAACAGTTTTCACACTACTCCGTCGCGCCCCAACGGTTGCACTGAAAGGCTGTATCATTTAATGAACAGCCTATTTCCGGAAGCTAGTTCAATAAGAAAAAAAAAATTTCTCTGCACTCACATTTGAGAAGGTAAACTTTGAATTTTAATATCTATGTAATTATATAACGTCTTAGTTGCCGATTCGAAAAGCGCTTGGGCCGATATCCGGAGGATCCTGGGTTTAATATATTTTTTTATAAATTTCCAATTTCTGCATTCTTATGGACGACTTATATTTTATTTCGCGCATCTCCTCCACTAGAAAATTTTATTATAATCGCTGGTTCTCATCTATCACAGAGAGACAATTTAATAATGAACAGATTATGTAACTAACAAAGTCCCCGTTTTTCAATTTTCCTTTAAAAAAGTTTTGAAACTCGGAGAAGTTAAACTCAGACCACCTTACAAAAACAAAGAATAAGGTCCGAATAGTTATTCCGTGTTTTGTTCCTGTCATGTAAACGTCATTTCAAATCAGAGTAAAAGAGACAAAACACGGACTAACTATTCGGACCTTATTCTTTGTTTATTTGTAAGGCACAGAGGGTTTTTTATGCAGCTGTCACTTGATCTAGGAAGGGAAATGTTAAATGCACTTACAGCTTTCCACGTAGGTTAAATTTACTAATAAACGAGTAGTATTGTTGAATCGCCAACGAGCGTATAGGATGTTTACCTACTGTGTTTAGTATCGTACTAGCTTTTAGTAGGATATAATAGGTAATGTTGTAGGTACTCGTAGTGAATCTTAGTTGTAACTTCTCTTTATATTTTATTACATGTTTGTCTTATTGTTAAAAGCCTAATAAATGTTACTTTTTCTTATTCGCAAATACAATCTTACTAATGCTGATCCAGTTTAATGCAACCATGATTAAGAAGAGCTCGATGGTGCAGTGATTAACGCCTGCGTCTGCGCTTACTAAGTTTCGTCATCGGATGGGTGACCGAAATTGTTCATCTCTGATCGGATGGTCGGATGGTTAACCACCAAACAAGTAGACATTAATGTGTTGTAAGAGAAAAATGAAACTAAAACTTGATAATCAAACATGATGAAACGCATACTCGTAGACCATAAATTAAAGAGGTTTACTCACTAACCTAACGGTTAACTTGTCAAAATTTAATAATGTAATATGAAGAGCGATAAATAGTTGTGAATATGACAAAGCGGCCGAGAAAGGACATGGCCACATGAAGCTGCAGATAAGAAAGGACGATATAATTACTATTACAAACTATTGCATACATTGCAAATTGTACACCCGACTCATCTCTATATACCTACGCATCTCGTTGTGATAATTCACAACGAGATGCGTAGGTATATAGTATATAGTGGTATATAGTAGTATGTAGTATATAGTATAGCAGCATTTTGAAAACTGTTTTGGTTTTTATTGCCTAAATCAAAAAGAATGAAAAATAGTTTTCAATCAAGTAGCTTTAGTCTAAAAAGCATCTTTAATAGTTAGTCATATAATTCTAAAACCACCGTTGCGGAAACCGGCTCTTTCAAAAAGCGTCTTTCATATAGAAAATACTTGTCAAAATAATTACTTACAGCTAAGTGATCAAATATTTACGTGAAGTCTCTACATAAACTTCCTGCAGTTTTAAAATCTTAGTGCGGCTTAGTTTTAATCTAGAGTACCTAAATACTTTTATCAATTCTATGACGCTGAAAGAGTTAAATTGTTGGATTAAAATGAAACAACTTTTACGGATCTACTCGCGTTTATTTTACACATTACTTATTTAATGTTTATCCTGACGTTTGTTGGATTAAACCAAATCTTGATCTAAGCTTTTTTTTATTGTGGCACGCCAAAATAGCCTTACCCTGCCTGATGAAAAGCAGCAAGTGAAGCCCAAGAAGTGAAAGCGTTCATCACAGCGCTACCACGCTATGCCGAACGCTCACACTATGGCGGCCTGCATAAATGCTTTTTCACGCCCCGCTTAAATAACCCGGGAGAGAAAGAGGGAAACACGTGTGCGGTAAGCTAAGATAAATGATAAAATAAAAAAACTTTTTTAAATCTATTGACAATTTATGTTGTGTCCATATTATCTCATCATCATCATCATTATCATAATCAGTCTACACTAGTCCACTGCTGGACATAGGCTTTGAACTATATGTCCGGGGCATATAGTTGAACATTGATTGAAGAAATTTGACAGTTTTGGATAGGTTAATGTGTAGGCGTCTGTACCTCACTGGGCAGCATTAAAACATATTTTACAGTGCTTCATTTTATATTTAGCCGTATCATCATCATCATCATCATCATCATCAGCTCATTTTATGTCCCCACTGCTGGGGCACGAGCCTTTCCTATGGATAGATAGGGAGAATGGGCCATAAACCACCACGCGGACCCAGTGCGGAATGGTGGTTGTTAACGACTCCTAATGTGGCCGGGACCAACGGCTTTACGTGCCAAGCACGGAGGAGCTCGAGATGATACATTTTTGGTCACCCATCCGATGACCGGCCTTAGCGAAAGTTGCTTAACCTCAGCACTCGCAGACCGGGCGCGTTAACCACTGCACCATCGAGTTCCTAGCCGTATACTTAGTGCGAAATTCATTAACTATTTATATTTATGAAAAAATAAAAAAACGATAGAATGTGAGTGTGGATTGGCATTGACAGATTTTAGCCGCTCCTCTTCCATTTTTGAAATTTTTTAAAAGAGTAGAAATACATGGTAGTGTGTGTAATGTTTGTTTTATTGATTTAATGTATTTTTTATGCTTAATTAAAAAAAAATAACACTCTGTACTCCTTCTCTTTACAAAACTATAAGTGTGCGAAATTTCATACTCCTCCGTCCGCGCAATTTTCGTAAAAAGGGATACAAAGTTTTTGCTTCACGTATTAATATATAGATATACCTAGTGATCGAGGTCATCAAGCAACAATTGCATGTAAGTGGTGACTGTTATGACTTTCCTTAGCTACTCTTATACATCTTTTCCCCCCTAGCATTCCAATGTGCCTATATGGCGTTTATATTTTTCTCTTCTATTGTACTAGCTTTGCAGTAGTTTCAGCAGACAATGGTACGCGCAAGGTGCCTTTACTAATAGTCGGTATTACAACTTGATTTCGTAGTTAGCTACTTTACGCATTTAGCTTATTTATCTATGCCTTCATCTTTGGCCTTATCATTACTTAACATCAGGTGAGATCAAGGCACTGTGCTTACCCGTTAATATAAAAAAGAGGAAAGCTTTGTATTTTTGTATTTTGATTTGTAACGAATAAACTCAAAAGTACTGGACTGATTTAAAAAAATATTACACCATTAGAATGCTACATTAGCGCTGAGTAACTTATGCTATATTTATTAGGTACTAGAAAAAAAATTGCATAATGATGAATAAATGCCCTGTCTGGTGCCAGGGATAAAGAATTGCACCACCCCATTTAAGACTAAGGGATCATTCCAGAGGATGGGCAGCAGCATCTCTCTGAGGTTACTCTCAACCTACTGCGATCGCCAACCCGCCTACCAAGCGTGGCGATTACGGCAAATACCCCTCATAAAATTCTTGGGGGAGGCCTTTGTCCAGCAATGGACATCTTTTGGCTGAGATGGTGGATAAATAAATAGAAATACAATTTGTTTGTTTTGTTGTCATAGAAACTATCAAAGCGGTACGAAGTCCGCCGGGTCAGCTTGTATTTTATATTGTGATCGATGTCACTACTACGAGGTGACTACGAATTTTTAGCTAAGACTCAATTATAAAGTGTTTTATCTTTTTACCATCTTGTTGAAGCCCTTTAACTCAGTGGTTTTTGGTCTGCTATGATGCAAAAGTATTGTATGTTTTAGTGTAAATAAATAAATAAAAAATAAAAAAAATAAACTCTCCTTTGAGCCTCCCAAGCATTCCAATATTGAAACCTGGCTTAGGTGTTTTGATGTTTTTTTTCAATTGTAATATCTGTTGGAATTTAGATTTGGGAGAATTTTATGTCAGTGGTAGTTACCGGCTGGCATTCAGCTAAGAGTGAAAAGTAATAGATATCTGGAATATGTTTGAATATTTTCATGTAATTGTCAAAAGGAAAAATTGTTCACTATATTAGTACTGTGCTACTACTATTGCTTTTGTCACGGTTATAACGTAGTGATTACTTGCTCAGTGGTCACGCACGGTGACCACTGAGCAAGTAATCACTGATCATTGATTTGATTGAAATTTATTTACGATGTAATTTTATCAATTTTGTATTTTATTGGAAGTCTTATATAGAATATTGTGGAAGTCTATTCAATTTATGAACGACAACTTTGAGAACTTGAAGTCAAAGACCGAGGACGTTGAGAAACGAGTTAAGGTGCTGGAAAATAAATCACTGACTGATTTTAAGGATTCCTCGAAACTTGTTGAATTAGAGGCCAAAATTGGCAATATGGAACAACAGGCACGTATGACTAACATAGAAATTAGTAGGTAACCTGCCAGAGAAACGTGGCGAAAATCTGTCTACTATTTTGGAGAATATCGCTGTCCTAGTAAAGATACCCTTGAATAAACAAGAAAAGTACCCCATGCTGCTTCTAACTCCGCGCGACCGAAAAACGTAATCGTAAAATTCTCGAGTCGGTTAATACGTAACGACTTTATTTCGGCCGTTCGTCAAAATTAGGGTGTTAACTCTGCTCAGATCGGCATCTCGGAACCCCCTCAAATAATTTACGTTAATGAACATCTCACTTTGAGAAACAAGACTCTGTTCCGGGAAGTATGCGAAGCAACATAAAAGTTTGGTGTTCAGTTCGCCTGGGTCAAATATGGAACGGTCCTCGTTCGAGCTAATGAATCTGCACCAGTCATCGCTATACGTTCGGAAAAAGACCTTTTGAAAATCAAACCTTAAGTTTGATGTTAGTGTAAGTCGTAATAAAAATGTGTATATAAAGCTTCTTCTAACACAATTAAAGTGTGGCAGTGATTTTTATATATTTGGTTGTGGTGAGTGCAGCCTCTCTATTCAACTTTACTCTATGTGTTACGTATATTTTTTCGACTAGTTATTTGTTTAAAACTTACCTTCAATAGGCAATTATTGGTTGATTTTGATTTGTTACACGATTTTTTTGTGTTTTTTGGTTATTATAATGCAATGGTTGTGTCTTGTAACGAATTGTACTATGATGTGGGACATTGTGTGTATGTTTATTTGGTTTGTTTTCGAACTATTCTTCTCAATAGACAATTTGTTTCTACACTATATAATTTTCATTTCGTATAGTTTATTTATGTCAAAGATGGAGGCCTTTGCCCAGCAGTGGGACAGTTATAGGCTATTTACTTTACTTTACTTTTTATACTTTATTTTATTTTATAATTGTGAGATATTATTCCTTAAAAGAGTTTGATAAACTTACGATTTATTACCAAAACTGCAGAAGACTACGGACTAAACTCAATACTTTATTTATGAACGTATTGGCAGAACATGGTTGATGTCGAAAATTAATTATAATGAAATTATGGATTCCCGTTACGTGTTGTATATGTGTGATCGTAACCTCGTCGCGACCGGCAAGCAGGACGGTGGCGGACTGCTTGTGGCGGTTCGCCGCGGCCTGCACGTACGGTGCGCTGTGCACTAGCCTCTGAGTTAGACCACGATCGCGATGACTCCGCTCTGCCTTTTTGTGTCGATTACGTGCTATTAAAACTGAGAACACGAGATACTTATAACATGATCTGCGGTGTTTTTATTCCACCCAGTCAAAGCGCAGCGCAGCGATATACTCTATTTTATTTAATGCTTTTCAGTATGAAATAAGTAATAATAACCTTGATAAATTTTATATTGCTGGGGACCTTAACCTACCTCAGATCCCTCTGATCAAACTTCTGGCTCACTTTAATTTAATAACAGTTGTGACGTAGCTAGTAATTACCTTAACATCTTTTTAACTTCAACACTAAGTTATCAATTTAATAATAATAAAAATAGTATGAATCGCATACTTGATCTTTTCATATCTAATGATGACGTCTGCATTTGCGAACCACCGCATAATCCAGTTGTGCCCATTGAATGCTTGCACCCTCCTTTTTACGTAAACATTTCTTGCAACTAACCTTTTAAATCTATGACTGTGTCCTCTACGCCTAAATACTGTTATTTAGAAGGTAATTATTTGGCTATAAATGATAAAATTGAAAGTATAAATGGCACACTCTTTTTGACGGTTTCGGCATTGAGAGATCTATTAGTTTATTTTACGAAAAAAATTATGAAATTATTAAGACTAAGACCATATTCCATTAAGACCAATTAAACCGAATGATTATCCGATTTGGTTCTCCCGTCCTCTAATCCACATTAATAAGGACAAGCAAACGGCTTCGAAAAAATGGAAAAAATATAAATCCAAATTACATTATGAAGAGTTTTTCTTATTTTGCAATCGTTTTATATTACTTTGTGAAGAATGCTTTGATAGTTATATAAAATGAGTAGAAGAAGGAATAAAGAGTGATGTAAAAATATTTTGGTCTTACATAAAATGAATAAAGAAAAAGCCTGGTATACCGTCAGAAATGAAGTACAGTAACGAGAATTGTGATAGGCCTGAAAAAATATGTAATCTGTTCTCTCGCTTGTTTGGATCTGTTTATGAGGAGGCTGGGCCTGGGACCAACCCTGAGTTATCACTAATTAGTGACTACTGTGATTATGTATTATCAGATTTTAGTATCTCGGAAGACGACATCATCAAAGAACTTAAAGGCTTAAACATCACTAAAGGGCCTGGACCCGATGGCCTACCACCTTTCTTCTTAAAATCTACCTCAAATTCAATCGCAGTTCCTCTTACTATCTTATTTAATAAAAGCCTAAAAGAGGGTACAGTTCCAGAAATAGGGAATAGGCTAATTGGGAAATTGGCTTGGTCTTCAAAGGCGGTAGTAGGAGCGACGTTGAAAATTACCGGCCCATATCGTTGCTGTCCACCTTATCGAAATTTCTCAAACGATTAATACATAATTATATTTATCCACATTTACATAAAATAAATACCCCTCATATCCTTGGGGGAGGCCTTTGTCCAGCAGTGGACGTCTTTTGGCTGAGATGATGATGATGATGATGACATAAAATAATATTAGAAGAACAACATGGTTTGATAAAAAGCGTTCAACTATTAGTACTTAATATAGTCTTATATTTGAATTATTATTATTATTATTTCTTTTTTTATCTTATCTTAGGAGAGTGCAGGTTGACTCTGTCTAAACCGATTTTTGTAAGGCATTTGATAAGATGGATCACGATATTCCTCGACAGAAATTGGCATTCAACGGAATTCGCGGCAATTTACTGACATGGTTCTTTTCCTACATAAAAAAACAGACCACATCGTGTTGTCATCAATGGTTTTGCATCTGATATTATTATTAAAGTATCTTCCAGTATAGCTCAAGGCTCCATTTTAGGACCTTTGCATTTCGTTTTATTTATTAATGACATTAGCAGTTGTTTTAAAAATAGGTAGGGTTTTGTTATACGCCGATGATCTTAAAGTTTATCGTGAAATAACGACTTTAAGTGATTGTCTTAAACTTCAAGAAGACTTAGACCATCTGACTGAATACTGTAATAATAATAAATTAAACCTTAGTGTCACAAAATTCAAATCTATTAGTTTCACGAAGAAAATCAATATTATTAACTTTACTTATACATTATGTAATATCCCTCTAGAGAATCCTTCTAATAAAAGATTTGGGTGTTTATATAGATTCGAAGCTTCATTTTGATTTTCACATCGAACACATTGTTAGCAAAGCCTTTCAGATTTATGGTTTTTGATGCGGTCCTGCGTTTCATTTAAGCATCATTCCTCTTATCTTTTACTTTACAAATCCTTGATTAGATCTCAATTAGAATATGCTACTGCCATTTAGAATCCACAACACAACACTCATTTTTGTGACCTCAAATCAAATTAAATTTAAAATTAAATTAAATATAAATTCTAAATTGTTCCACAGTTTTCTTTCTTTTTCTTTATTCAATATTATAACTATGGCTTTACTCTGTTTTGCTTAATGTACTTGATAAATTTTGTCAGTAATTTGTGGATAACGCAGCTGGTTGTACTGTCAGTAATTAAAACAAAAAAAAACAGCGTAATTGTTTGTTATCCTTAATAAAGAGAAAAAAGTAAAATGGATTAAAATTATGGTAAATAATATATTATATAATACCTATATACAGAAATAAAAATATATATAAATATATAAATATATATATACTAGAACAATGAACCTATAACTAAAAAACCTTAAAAAAAAAATAATAATAATGATAATAAGGTTCCTGTCTCTGCAGCCCTAACCACCGGCAGCATGAGCCCTGCCCCGTTGCCGGCGGTACCCTAGGCTAGGTTTTTTATAATATTTTTATGTTTTGTATGTGCTTTTGTATTTTACTTTTATATTAATATTATAACAAACCTAGGCTAAGAAAAAAAAAGAAATAAAGAGATAATAATAATAATAAATATAAAATATATAAATGAAATGTTTTTGTTAATCATTTAATGGGTCCCAATTGCTAGAAGCATAGAATCAACATTATGCAAGTGTGATAGTATACATTTTCAACAGTAACAGCTTTTACAGTTTTTAGCAGACAACATGGTACGTAATGTAACTACAACATATTTCGCAATAGTGATCGAAGTCACCAAGTAAGACTTATACAATAGTTGACGATGAATTTCTTTAGTTACTCAATTGTAAAGTTTTTATATCTTATTTACTTTGTGTCGGTGCAAGCCCTTGGAAGCTTTTCTTCGCTCCAACATCTTTGAGTCGTTTTGGGTGGTATTCTAATGTTTTTTTAAGTTTTTAGCTTTTATAGTATTCAGAAGGCACACGCAAGGTAACTCGTAATGGTCGTCATTAAAACTTTATTTCACTTTAAGCTATTTACATTTTGTATACAGATCGAAGTCACAAATAAGACACAAGTGCCAGTTAAAGTTGACTACGATTTTCTATATCTAGGTAATCAATTGCAAAGTTTCGACATCTTATTTGTTATCTTGTGCCGGTGCAACTCTCCTTATAGCCCTAGGAGACTTTTCTTTACTCCAACATCTTTTAAGTCTTTTTGAGTGGTGTTCTAACGTTTTTATAGTTTTTTAGCTTTATAGTTTTCAGTAGACAATAGCACACGCAAGGTAACTGTACTAATGGCTGCCGGCTCGTCATTAGCCGGTCGCGAGGACATCGGTCCGGCACAAAGCGCCGGAAGCTGGCATCCGCTCTCGATCGCCACAATTTTTGGGAAACGCCAAAATTTTCATAGCGCGAACCTTCGGATCGCATTGTCATGGAGATTCGCATGTACTATGACGGAATTGGGTGGTGCTATGACAGACTATGTTTTGGTAATTAGCTTTTCCTGTGAAATTTGTGTTTTTTTTAGTAGAAGTGATACCCTCAGTCCGAATTACTAAGAAAGGACCAAATCGAAGATTCAATATCTTTGTTAAAAATAATTGTGTTTCAAAAATAACGAAATTTTAATTATTCACAATGAATAAAAAAAAGACTAAATTAACAACACTTTTTGTTAAACATTAACCCACTTACAAATAAACAAAGAATAAGGTCCGAATAGTTATTCCGTGTTTTCTTCCTGTCATGTAAACGTCATTTCAAATTAGGGTAAAAGAGACAAAACACGGAATAACTATTCGAACCTTATTCTTTGTTTATTTGTAAAACCCTAAATACATAACAACAAAGGGTGATGTAGGCATCGTGCAATTTTGTCATATGAATTTTTGAATGGCAAAATTGTAACTCTCCTTTTTTTACCAGGAAACGCTTTAAAGCCACACAAACACAAACTATCGTTTTCGTTACATTATCGGATGGCAAATAAAACTCACACTGTCGAAAAACTAGTCAAGCAAAAGTTTTGCCATACATAAATTTAACTCGCGTCAGATATCAGGCACACACAGGCCTGCACTTCAACGTACCACAAACTGTCAAATTTCCTCATAGTCTATGAACTTTATGTATGTACTATTATGTTTAAGTAGGTTTATTTATATACAGCGTGTCCAAAAAACGAAAGATAATCCTTTAGCTGCGGGTGGGTCACATCATGTCCTACCACATACTGGAATTTCAGTTTAATGAAAGTCTCACGGTTTTCAGGATATCGTTTCTTTTTCATTTTTTTTAGAAAAATCTTCCCTCCTTTATTTTATTTCATGCCATTTCTACAAATGATAACTTTTTTAAGCCCCATTTTTTTTCAAATACTCATGGTTATTTGCTTCATCTAAAACAATATTCTTTTGATCTCTAAATTATTGCGAAAACCACATAAAAAATCTTATGCAAAGATTTCATACAAACTAAATCAAACGGCTGACTTTGATAGCCTGTGGTTTTAAAAAAATGTACGAGGCAGACCGTGCCAATTACTTTAAAGCATTGCTTAGTTAATGTTAATTTAAAAATGTTATTACTGTTTTACATTCCTTTTTAATTTTATTTTTTATGGTAATTTAAATGCACGAAGGTAGCAATTTCGGATTTTATTAAAATAAAAGTCAATTAAAATTAAGTTACCTTACAAGTATTATTTCATGATTTGATACATGTGAACAATGAAATCGTAGAAAGGTTCGGTACCTGACATGCTTCCATAAAGTTTTGACCTTGACATGTCATTGTAATTGAAATTGGCAAAGAAAATATTCTTTATTTTAACAGGTATTTTGGGGGTTTGGTATAGTATGGCTACAAGTAAAAGACAATTGAAACAAATGAAATTTTTATTAAACTATTTACACTTAATGCTCAAAATGGCCGCCATTTGCCCTTATGCATGCTCTACATCGTTTAATAAAGGACCTTTTAATTCGGCGAGCATAACACTCTTGCGTATTTTTTTTTGACTGATATCACCTTCGTCTCGTACACCAGGTCTTTCAGGCAGCCTCAATAAAAAAAAACCAGTGGATTTAGGTCTGGTGAACTTAGTGGCCATAAGATAGGGCCGAGACAAAAAAGAAAAAAGAAAAGCACAGTGCACTACACTTTAAAAAGGTATGAATTGTACCCATATCATGTGAAGCGTGTAAAAACTTTACAACCTGCACTGACTACCCGCGAAGAGTAGAGTTTGTCGCACAATGATGAAGATTTTTCTAAAAAAAATGAAAAAGAAACGATATCTCGAAACCGTGAGACTTTCATTAAACTGAAATTCCAGTATGTGGTAGGACATGATGCGACCCACCCGCAGGTAAAGGATTATCTTTCGTTTTTTGGACACGATGTATATGTTTATCATTATTATCATTTCCTTTATTTATTTTTTCACATATTACTTTATCTTTTTAAATATTTTCTAAAAATAAAACTGACAAAACATTTAAAAATAAAAAAAAATGGTGGTTAGGGCTCCAGAGACAGGAACCTCCTCACAATGCGTGCCGTATCGAGGAGAACTGCCATCTGAATCATTATCAGTATTATTATTATTTTGCTTCGTTTATAAAATACAAATTATTTTAGTATGTTTTTATAGTTTCACCTCTGATCTTAAAGTTTATTAGCTCTCTCCATCCGACTGGTTATCTGGAAGAAATCGCTTGAAAGCTATAAGACGGCCAAATTGTAACTTTGTAATTTTTTTTGTTCCTGTTCATGTTTTTTAGTGTAGCAATAAAAGTATTATCTATCTATCTATCTATCTATATGGCATATGGTTGGCATTTATTGAAGACATTTGACCGTTTTTGATAGGGTCGATGTGCAGGCGTCGCAGGCGTCTGTACTCGAAACGAGCTTTTCATTTCTCATGCTCATAAAGTTGTTCTTTATGTCGAGAGAAGGCTGCATAAAATGGTTTTTGTATGCTCTTGTTCTTAAAGTAATTTCTTCTTTTAAGATTAAGGCAATTAGCCTTACAGCCACATACACAACACACCTTCATTTAATTGATATTTTTTTATAAGATTTAGGTTATATTTTAATTTAATTACGACATAATATGTATTACTACGATACGATATTAATCGTAAATTTGTATTAACCGTATTAACGGGCGTGCATTTACGTAAAAAAAGTATAACGCAAATATTTATAATAACTTGGCATTACGGCTCAGACCATAGTCGAACGTCACATAGTTGAAAATTAAAAAAAAAATAAGAAAAATTGTGTGGCGGGAAGCTAATTATTCGTCATTTAATTACATTATACAAATTAATTAATTGTTTGTACATGCTTAATTCTTGTTTTATTTCCTTGCAATCGAAGTGAAAAGCAGAGTGTAAAACTCGAGTATAAAACCCATTTTACCCTCGACGCGACGTGACTATCCACACTCTCCGTACCGGCTCGGGTGACTATACCCACGTCTCGGGTAAAATGGCTCGTTTTATGCTTTTATTGTACAATCTACTATTGTTTTGTTGATACTCGTTAATAACATTGTTATCGACTCATACATATTTATTAATAGCGTAAGCCGATTTTTGTCCTAGTGATTATGGGACGATAGCTGCACATAAATAATCTGTTATGGTCTCATTTTGAAGAGCTCCAGCCGTAGATGTACAGAAAAATAAAGAAACCTGTCATAGGTTTCGAAATTTCAAAAAAATCTGTTGTTAAACGCGAAGTTTTGCGGGTGACCCACTAGTATATATTAATAGCGTAAGCCGATTTTTGTCCCAGTGATTATGGGACAATAGCTGCACATAAAATATCGGTTATGGTCTAATTTTGAAGAGCTCCAGCCGTAGTTGTGCAGAAAAATAAAGAAACCTGTGTCATAGGTTTCGAAATTCCTAAAAAATCTGTTGAATAAATGCGAAGTTTTGCGGGCGACCCACTAGTAACAAATTATTTTTTATCCTGCCAAATTGTTTATTATTAGAACTTATTGTTTGCATCAGGAGTCAAAACATGTTGCGGAAATGTATAGTATCAGTCCAGCATTAATTGTTAATTAACCTAATTACCATACAAATTGTGCGTAATTATAATAAGGGGTCATTACAAACATGTTTTTTTCATGAGACATAGCGGCCGCTAACGCCAGTGCAAAGTTAAGTAACTTATGTGATACTTACCTGGAGCCTGGATGGGTGGGACACCGAATAATAGATAGATATAGTAAAGATAGATAATACTTTTATTGCAACACTATAAAACATAATCATGAACAAAAAAATTAATAACTTACATTTACAATTTGGCGGTCTTATCGCTTTTAAGCGATTTCTTCCAGACAACCAGTCGGATGGAGAGAGCTAATAAACTGTAAGATCAGAGTGTGAAACTATTAAAACATACTAGAATAATGTGTATTTTATAAATGAAGCAAAATAATAATAATAATAATAATTATGATAATAATAAATATGTATATAAATACCATAATAAATATAAAATAAACCTACTTATACATAATAGTAGTCTCAGGTAGGAAATTAGCTGATATGGCAGTTTTGCAGCAGGACAGGGTTAATAGGAAATGTAGAATTTTTTCACAAGCTCTTTAAATGTGTGAATGGATTTTGCACGCCTGATCGCAAATGGAAGTGAATTCCAGAGACGAACAGCTTGGACGGTAAAAGAATAATCATAAAAGGTGGTGCTGTGTGGGGGGGTTTTAAGGCTTAAGTTTTCTGATGACTGTAATAGGTAAATAATATATCAAGTTTGTAATGTTTCAGCTTTAAACAAGATTTAAAAGTGTCGCATTGCGTCGCCCGTATGCGCTAGACATTTTTTTGCTCGGCTATTGATAGTTTGATAGTCATAGTATGATGTTAAATAGCCTTCTACAAAAATTAGGCTATCAAATGCAAAAAGAATTTTTAAATCCATCTGGTAGTTCTAGAGATTAGCGCGTTCAAACAAAAAAACAAACTCTTACCCCCTTACAAATAAACAAACAATAAGGTCCGAATAGTTATTCCGTGTTTTGTCTCTTTCACTCTAATTTGAAAGTGACGTTGACATGACAGGAACAAAACACGGAATAACTATTCGGACATTATTCTTTGTTTATTTGTAAGGCGGGTAAGCTTTATTTTAATAGTATGATTTCAGAAATGACTGTTTGTTGCCTTAAAATAAATCAAATAAACTTTTTACTCGACCTGTGGGTATTTAAACCCCGGGCAATACTATCGTTTTTTTTTAAATATTTTTTTACGGGTAAACACAGTGCCTTGATCTCACCTGATATTAAGTGATGATAAGGCCAATGATGGAAGCGCACTTCACCCGGGATCCTCAAATAGTGGGACACTGGCTATCTATCTCTAACTGCCGGAACACAACAATGCTACAAACATTGATGTTATGGCGACATATTTAGATAAGATGATGGTAGCTAGCCAGGCGGACAAACGCCCTACCCTAACCAAACCGAGTACACAACCCGCTGGGAATCTAACCCGGTGGTCTTAACCACTAGACCACAGAGGCGGCCTAAAGCTCTGCCACCCAGGCGTTATATGATTTATATGATGACATTAATGTTATTGGGGTAATTTCACGCGTCTGCCTGCTGTAACGGTATCGATATCATTGTTGGCGTTTCAATAAAGGAGATCAATAGGCATACCAGCAAGTACAGTTAGTGTTGTTATACAGTGACTCGGACCATAGGATTCGCGTTATGAACCTTATTATTATGGTGTAAGTTAAAATGAATCATTTTAATAGCTGTTGGAGTTAATGGCACTGAAAAGTGGGTTATAAAAATTATTGTTATAGTTCGTTGTTTGATGTTTCATAGGAATTATAAATGCCTATGCCACTTTGACAGGAACCAGTAATCATATTTTTTTCCTTTAATCGTTAAAAACAGGGGTTAACAACAGGTTTTAGCCTTTAACGACAATTGAATACAGACCACCTATTCCTAGCTGTTATTTATTTTTTTATTTTTTTATAGGAAGACCAATCGCTATGTATGACACAACTTAAAATCTTAAAAATAATAACAGAAAGCCAATAATAGGTCCTCACTAATAAAAACAGAATTAATAACAATGTGATGCACTTAAAAAGAAAAACACACACTAAACTACACACACTAAATTTATTCATTAAACTACTCAAAAAATAACTGGCTCATGAGCCGTTTCGCCGATGCATCGCTTGTGTTAAAAAGGTCAAAATCTATTTTTTTTAGATAAGGCCTTGAAATTGTTACTCGCACGCCAGATATACGTGTTATCCCGTAAAACTTCAATTAATATCTATTGGCGAACGAAATTGTGTAAAAAACTGGCTGTAAGTTTTATTTTTGAGAGATTATGGCTGATTGATTTATTGATAACTAGCGGCCGCTCGCGGTTTCACCCGCGTGGTTCCCGTTCCCGTGCGAATATCTGGATAAAAAGTATCCTATGTGTTATTTCAGGTTATAAACTATCTGTATGCCGAATTTCATCCAAATCCATTCAGTAGTTTTTACGTGAAAGAGTAAGAAACATCCATCCATACTTACAAACTTTCGCGTTTATAATATTAGTAGGATGATGATGATGGCTGATTACCTCTGGGAGTTTTCAGCTGCATGTGGCTTATTTGGGGGCGGCGAGAAACATAAAGGATTCCTCAAGCCGTGTGGAACGAAGCACCGGCAGAGGGTTTCTAGAGGGAACGGCATCACGCACTAGTGCTTGTCCCGGTGCCCTACTAGATTCTCCGAGGAGCTCGGACCTCGGATCGGGTTGACCGGGTCGTGGTGGCCTTATAGTGTCGATTACTGGTGCGACTTCCCTACTTATTATATATTTTTTATTTGTGATGTCATTTTTTTTTTGCCGTTATTACTAATCAACGGAATACCATCAGATTGTATCATTATTACTCATAAAATAAATAAGTAATAATAAGAATTTAGTTTTCGAAGCAACTTGATCTAAGTATTTTAATTTGGTACATAACCGATCTGGTGACCCTTTATTTCAAAAGTTGCCTAACTTGCAACCGTAGCCGAATGGGCAAGTCACCACGCCATCGAGCTCCTGTTTGCCAGATACTACCACGAATTTCGGCGATATTTTTTTTTGACAGACAGTGCGTTGAAGTCTTTCCTTTGCAAAACATTTATTGCAATTAAATTAAAAATAATTATAAGTCCCAATATGAAATCGGGAAATACTTGATACACCTTTATTTTGCCAATCTTTTTATATTGTTTTTTGTAAAGGGTCGAAACCTGAAAACGTCAGGATGAAATTAATAAAATCAATGTGTAAAATAAGAGCGAATAGTCATGATAAAGTTAAATAAACAGTTTTAGGAGTCGTAAAAAGATCGGCTTTAACATTAAAAGCGATTAAAGGTTCTTACTGCTAAACCTTAATTCATGTTTTGATGAATGAACTAGATCTAGGTGACCCAGTTATGAAATATGAACATATATTTAGGATCTGTATCTACGTGGGCTAATGGACATAAAAGCATGTATTTATGTTATTCTTACTCAACCTTGGTCTCGATTTGTCTCATTCATTCGGTGCAACCAACCGGTGATCATAAATGATGAAATGATCCCAAAACATTTATCGTATTTTGTTACTTAAAACTTTTTTTAGTAGAGAAAAGCTTTTACTCTCTATTTATTTAAGAGCCATCTTACAATTCTGTATCTCATACAAGTAAGCTTTAATTCTATCAAACCAATAAGCCAATCTTAATGGAACTTTCTTTACTTACGGGAAGACAAAGATATTGACAAATAATCACACCACTTTATATCCTACTAATATTATAAATGCGAAAGTTTGTGTGTATGTTCGTATATTTGTTGCTTCTTCACGCTGCAACGGATGGATGGATTTGGATGAATTCGGCATACAGATAGTTTATAACCTGGATTAAAACATAGGATACTTTTGATCCCGATATTCCAACAGGAACAGGAACCACGCGGGTGAAACCGCGAGCGGCCGCTAGTCTAATATAAAGCAATTAATGCATGCCATTGAACCCGATCTTCGGCTCTTCTGTTACAACTACTGCAAGCCACTTCTTCCTAGCCGTTGTCACTCTTGGCAGAGTCATGGTCCTGGTCAGTCTTGGTTATAAACTTAAACTAAACTTTCCTACACTCACACCAATTATCTAGCCCAAGAGAAGCTTCGTTATGAAACTCGTTAAATGGCTACTAGACAACGGATAAACATACTTAAATACATACTTATTATACATAGGTTATCAATAAAGATACTAGAATTGTTGGCATGTTTAACAATCTGCCACCATGTCTCTCTCTCTGCTGCCTGTCTTGTACGGAAGCCTGCGCATCAACCTAACTAAAACTGTCAAATTTCTTCAATACATGTTCCATCCTATGCCATATACATTAAGTTCAAAGTCTATTGTGGTAGTCTGATGTACAGGCGTGTGTACACTGGCGCAGGGAAACGTCTTACTTGCTTTTCATACTGTAATTCTTTATTAACAGTATACTTATGTTCCAGCCAGGCATATGAGGAGCGGCGAGCACCGGCAGCGCAGCGCTAGAAGATGAAGCCGCGGGGGGCGAGCGTGATGCACGCCTTTACTGCACTCACCATGCTCACCATGGCCAACGGTATGACCTACACTCTCACTATTTGTCCATCGATAGGACAAAGGTCAATGATCTATAGCAGCGATTTCCAAAAGTTCGTAAACTGAATGACAGCAGCAGCAGTGACATAGGCCCTGTACAGATTTGTATAATGCTGTCCTACATGAGACTAATGGTCTATACAAGGACACCAGAAGCGGTCAGATTGTCTGTCCGATTACTTCAATCTTTATCGATAAAGTTTCCTTTTTTTAAATGCTTTGCCTGCACATAAATCTGAAAATTAAAGAAACAACCAAATTTATTAAAGAATTTAAACGGAAATTATCGTAAAACTAATTAGTAAAAGGTATCATACCATATTTGTAACCGACGTTTCGACCGAGTTACACCGGCCGTGGTCACGGGCTGAACTATAGAACGCGAAAGTTTGAAAGTGTATACTCGTTTAAGCTTTGTAATGCTAATAATCTATCTGTGACGTTTTTATTTAATTTTGTCCTGACTTAAATCGATTGCAGCTCAAACCACATGCAACCAGGGAATGGGACGAGTGATGTACGAGAGACTGCCGAATCAACAGTTACACGGCTTCGACGATGATGTGGTATGCTTTTCATTTCTTAACTAAAATTTTAAAATCCGCTTTCTATATCTATATATTACCTAAATAACAAACAATACGGGATTTAAATACATGACAACGTACAGGATATAACGCGAGTAACTAATTTATTTGATGCAGGTACGCGAGACTGCTCCACCCTTCCGGGTCTTGGAGAAATGCCAAGACCTTTGTTTGCGCGACCGGTCAGTCAACAGCCTCGTGAGGACGTGTAACTCCATCGACTTCCAACCAGGAGCTCGGATCGCCGCCTTTAGCCCGGAGCCTGAATATGAAGAGTCTACTTGCTACCTGACAAGAGAGCAAGCTATGCCAGAAGGCATTGGTACACTCATGATTGTGCCCAATAGCGTCCACTTCAATGAAATATGTCTGACGTGTAAGTCATGCATAAATAACGAATTCATGAAGCAGTCAATTGTTTTGCGTTTCTTTTTTATTGTTTGAAGGTAAACCTCATTTGTTTACTTGCGCGGAATAGTAATTGAGTGCAACGAACGTTCAATTGTTTCAGCCAATCGCCCGGAACGCGAGTGCCCATCCCGTCGCTACGTATTCGAACGTCATGCGAGAAAACGCCTGAAGCTTCCACCTTCAGATCTGAAGGAGATTATGGTTGCCAATCGTACCGAGTGCGAAGATAAATGCTTGGGTGAATTCAGTTTCGTTTGTCGATCGGCCACGTACGATTCCGCATTGAGAACATGCTCCTTGAGTAGGTTTACAAGAAGGACACATCCTGAGTTACTCGAAGACGATCATAATGCGGACTATTTGGAAAACACCTGTCTCAATGGTGGGTTAAACAATTGACGTTAGCTTAACGGTTGTTTTCGAATTGTTTTGTCTTATCCATAATTGTTTTGCAGCCGAACGACGCTGCGACGGCCTGGCTGTGTTTATCAAAGAGGAAAACAAACGGCTTGGGGGTCCGTTCGAGGCTGATGTTTTCTCTAACATGACTTTAGACGAATGTCAAGCTATGTGTGTTCGAGCGGAAAAGTAAGAAGAAAATGGAACTCGCTTTTTATGCTTAATATGTTATATAATGAAACAGATATCTATTTTCTGGGACTAAGAATTTGTTTATTACTAGATACATTTACTCCGTATATTTATTAGTAAATTAGTCTTAGAAGAAGAGGTTTATTATTTTTTTAACGTGTTTTAAAAGGCATCATCACCAGCTAATTAAATGTCCCCACTGCTGGGGCACGAGCCTTTCCTATGGATGGATAGGGAGAACGGGCCATAAACCACCACGCGGGCCCAGTGCGGATTAATTGGCGGTTGTTAACGACTGCTAATGTAATGCTATTACGTGCCTTCCGAAGCACTGAGGAGGGTTAAAAGGCATAATCATATCCAATAGATTTATGTAAAGACGTTCAAATGTTTTAAAAATAACTGCAATTATAAATATTATCCTGATGCAACATCCTTGATCTAAATGCACGCTATATCGGCAAACACTTTTCGTACTTCACGGTTAAGGTTTGTTTGTAATAACACAACGTAATTTTAGGTACTTCTGTCGGTCCATTGAGCACGATGCCATGACGCGCCAGTGCGTCTTGTCCGAGGAGGACTCCGTCTCGCAAAAGGATGACGTCACAGTAAGCGCGTCACCGACGCACCATTTCTACGACCTCGTCTGTCTAGACAATCGTGAGTGTTGAGTTTGTTTTGTTTTCTTTGTTTTGTTTTGTTTCTTTTGTTTTAATAAGATGTGAATTCAAAGTAACTGAATAAATAAAAATGTAGAGCGGCTTTTGTTTTAAAATAAATCTCATGATTGGGTCCACAAATCATAATATTTATTTTAAAACAAAAGCCGCGTGATTGGGATTGCACTGTGCCAAGTAGACTACCAATGACCATTTGAGTTTGTTTTGTTTTTTAAGAAGTCTTCATTATGTGTAACACTCGTAATCTTTTTATCTTACTTTACTACTTACTCGTAATCTGCATATTTAAATGAAAGTATAGAGCGGCTTTGTTATTAAATAAGGCTTAATGCTTTGAGGACCAGTGTGGACCAGGGCTGTGCCAACTTTCAACCCGACAGCCAAACGAGGACAATACTTACTTCGTATACCCAACAAAAATTAAAACATTTTCAAATTTCATGGATTTTATTTGTGTGTGAAGGTGGCTTTGCTTGTTATCTCTAATCCAATTAAAGTGCTCTAACAAAAGATAACGTTAAGTTATTGTCAACGGGATTTTGTTGACTTTGAGTATCCGATATTTCGGCACAGTTGCATGCGCCATAATCACGGATGTACTGTACATCCGAATCATGTTGATAATAAATCTAATGAAGTGACAATGACAGATTAAAAAGATAGCTTTCTAAAACTAGTTATAATTATCTAACATCAACGGTTGGTGCGTAATGATCATCATTTGCCAACTTACAATGGGCTACTAACGCCATATCGAACGCCAACTAAACGAAAATAAATCCATTTTACTTTTTTCTTCTTCACTTGACCTGATATGTCAGAGTGTGCGGGTTCAAATCCCGCTCGTGGAAAATCATTCAAGCATTGAGTTTTTAATATGATAATAATTCGATCTCATGAACGTTCGATCATTTGTAAATTTGATGTTTTGAACGTTCGATGCTATGAACGTTCGATGTAAGGAACGATCGATGTTTTGAACGTTCGATAAAATAACAATTCGCTTAAATGACATTTCGATTAGTTGGCGTTCGATATGGCGTAGGTAACCCCTTACAATACCTAATTGTACTTACATGATATGCCAATTTTTTTTTAACAAAACTGACTTACTACGTGTAATGGCATGAAGTCGAAATAAGGGTTTTCTCACGATTATGATCAGTCTCTCATCGGGTGACAGCTCGCGGCACGGAGTATCCGGACAATAGTGTGACGTCACACCTGTTCTCGCCCGGCCGCCGACCGGACACGGCCTTCCAACGGTACCGGAACAGCCGGCTCACCGGAGAGTTCCACTCGGAGATCACCGGACGGTCGCTGAGCGAGTGCCTGGACGAGTGCCTTAGGCAAACCAGTTTTCAGTGCAGGTAAGATTGTTGACGTCATCTTTAACAGGTTTGTAGGGTAATGGCACTGTATTTGACATGAACCAGAAATCGACATCGTCAACAACTGATTGTAGACTTTTTCTTTGTTTTTTTGACTAATTAAATACAGACCAGGAACTTCTTGGTGGGAAAGTGAAGAGTCATGTCTGCGGTTTTGTTTTATTTTCTAAAATTTGTGTTACGTCAAATATTAATGTGAAATAATGGTGGATTATTAACCGTTGCTCGTGAGTGTGCATGAGTGTTGGCAAATGAAACAAAACAGTGCAACGTCACTTTTCAAATTCTCTCAAGAAGTCCGCGTGAGGACTTAGTACCTAAAGCCCCACATTTTACTGAGGTACTCGAGAGGTTGGGGGTACATATATCATTTCTCACTTCTCATTTCTATTATCATTTATCATCGTCATACAGGAAGGAAATATTGTTTATTTATGTATTACTTGTAAGAAAAATTACTTTGACACTGGCTAAAGGTGCTAATCGCACGAAGCCATCAACTAAAAGAAAAAATTACAGACCACCTATTTTCTAGATGTCGTCCCAAAAAATTTCAACTATGTTATTTTTTGGCGGAGTCAACTTTGTCGAGCGCTGGGCTTAGTGTCGAACACCGGTACTATTACCCTACTTCTTTCTCACATAGACAAAACAGTTCGTATAATCATAGAGCCCACTATACAATACCATTCATTTGCATCCATCTACATACCACCATTACCATCAACTAGAACCAATGTGCTAGGTTGGGTGACAACGGCATTCATTTTTACTTATTTTTTTTATTAGATGTTAAGTGTCTTAGAACGACTTGCAATGAATTGAAGGTGTAGTTAAATAAGATAGTGTCCTTCGTATTCTTAAACTTAAGAACCAATAACGTAGTCAAGCTGCAGCCTTAATTAAATTTAAATAAAATTGAATTTTTAAAACAATTTTGATAGGACCGAAAACAAACCTAAGTTTTACCTTTATAAGTACCATGTGTACAAAAAACCGCACCTTAATAAGAAATGTCAAAAAACAGTCAATATTTAGGTACAATCGATAAATATACTTACATAATATTACATATATTTCTGATAAGTAAAGTTGCAAACATCAAGTATCATTTAGTTATTGTCCTACATCTAATATATAACATACTTATTTTATGCTTCCTTTATCAGCGTTATCAGAGATATATGACCTATTAAGACGAGCTATATCATCAGTTCATCACAAACAATAATATTGTTTAGAATATTTTGCAGCAACATAAGCCCGTTAATGTCAAACGCATGTCATTCTTTATCAAAAGCGAGTTCATTGCACGATACAGATTATTTATAGTGACGATACGAGGGCACTGAATATTTTATAATGTTTTTATTGTGAAGTCTGTTTTTGGGTGAGGTGAATAGTATTAATTTATTGATTTTTAAGGCACGACAACATATTTCATACATTAACACATTTAAAAATATAATATTGATGATACGTATAGAACACAATCAAAGATTATACAATTCAATTAAAATGGATTTTGGGGTAAGTTATATAGTTGGAAAAATAAACACCTCCTAAGTCTAAATTCTGTTCTTTTGATGAAGAAAACGAAGAAGTTTTATATATAAGAGGAAATGGTAGAGTAGGCAGGTTGCTTTATATTTTTTACACCCTGTGTTATTATATTACGGCGGCAGTTATGTGAGACGTGTTATCGAGAAGAGTTAAAATTTTGCCATACAAATTCTCGTTTTCGTTGACGTGAACAAAGGGCAATAAAACTCACATAGGTACACACGGCGGCAGATCAACCTACCCAAAACTGTCAAATTTCTACAATCAATTTTGAACTTTATAATTTGACTATAAGGATCAATATTCATTGGAAAAATTTGACAGATTTGGGTAGGTTGATCTGCCGCCGACTGTACCTATGTGAGTTTTATTGCCCTTTGTTGTTGTTTGTTGTTGTCTTGGGGGTTTACCCCCTAAAACACCGCAGTTTAGGGCTGACATACGGAAATGTATCAGTAATTAATTTCGTAGAATAGTTCCGTTTCTCACCACAGCCAGGGTTGGCTGGAAGAGATCTCTTCTAGAGATAAGCTCACCTTTGTATTTGTCTTGTATAACGTCTGTTTTGATGTGTGTTTGAAATGTGCAATAAAGGATTAAATTAAAATAGTTTCATACCGTTGTCTGCCCGTTCCCGATGGTACGTATGGGACAGGCAACATCTTAGAGAGAGCATTGCTCAACTCTATTATGAAGAAAGCTGCATTAACTTTAAAAATAACATTTTCTCATCAGGTCTGCGGTGTACAGTGACCGTGCAAGAACATGCCGCCTTAGCAGGTACAACCAGAAAGACGGCATGAGGCTCCTATATGACCCTGACTTCGATTATTATGAGAATTTGATGCGTAAGTATACTCCTAGTCTACGTATTCATGTTTTTTTTCAAGCGTTCTATCTCTTTCATTCCCATACAGATATGAAAAAGTAAAAAAACGGCCAAGTGAGAGTCGGACTCGCGCACGAAGTTTCTATCTGTTATCGTTATAAAGATCGAGAAAAAAATTGGAAAAAAATCACGTTTCAAAGTAAACACTTTCAAGTTTCTACCTGTTGCCGTTATCAATATCGAGCAAAAACGAGCAAAATAATCATGTTTGTTGTATGGGAGCCCCCTTAAATGTTTATTTTATTCTGTTTTTTAGTATTTGTTGTTACAGCGGCAACAGAAATACATCATCTCTGACAATTTCAACTATCACGGTTCATGAGATACAGCCTGGTGACAGACGGACAGACTGACAGCGGAGTCTTAGTAGTAGGGCTCCCGTTTTACCCTTTGGGTTCGGAACCTAAAAACGAAATAGATGTAGATTTGATCACTCCACCTAAATTGCTGGTTTGTTTATTTAAGCTTTATAACAATTAGGTCGATGATATCCAAGATCTTCATTTAAACGGTTTCAATATTTTTAGAAATAACACAAAATATTTTCATTTATGACTCCGTTATGAATTTATTTTTTAAAACTGGTGTAATGTTCGCCTTTTGTGAACTGTAATACTATCTCATACTCAAGGCAGTTGTATTTATGAGGTCATTGAAGATTGTTTCAATTAGGTATTTCATATAGCCATATATAAATAACTAAGTGTTTATTTGAGACAGAATGTGATCTAACCTCCGTATTACATCTACTTAAAGTTATTTTAAGAACTACTAAGTACATACATAGAAATAGTCTCAGAAAGCAGGAAGGAATCAATAAAGGCGAGGTTTTAAATTGGTATGCCTATTACTAGATGCTGACCCTTGAACCTCTACACTACAGTAAGCGATCAATTCCCACAACAGACGTAGGTACTACGGTGACGCCATTGAACTGTTGAACCGTAAATAGATCGCTACAGTTTGTAGATATTGTAAGGTACAACCGCCTACTTATTTCCACATGCCCTATTTCGCCACTGGACTATAATACGCATGGATGTATTTAAAATTCGACATCGAGCTGTTTTGACAAAGTTGACTATCAATATTATTGAGTTTTATTAATTATTATTTTTTGTTATTAAATTTGGGTGAATTTTACATACTTTAGTATGGTGATCATTATACAATGTGTAGTGTTGGTATAAGTTTCAGAATTATATTTTACTAGCTGTGCTCGCGACTTCGTCCGCGTGGAATAGTGACTTTCGGCAGCATTTTAAATTTTTTAGGCTCTTTTCCCGTTTTTGCAACATTTTTCACTGATGCTTCGCTCCTATTGGTCGCAGCGTGATGTTATATAGCCTAAAGCCTTCCTCGATAAATGGACTATCCAACACAAAAAGAATTATTCAATTCGAACCAGTAGTTCCTGAGATTAGCGCGTTCAAACAAACAAACAAACAAACAAACAAACTCTTCAGCTTTATAATATTAGTATAGATTCCATAATCTAATAAGCCATAGCCTATATAATATGCCACTGTTGGGCAAAAGGCTTTGATCATTGAAATTAAGTCATCGCCAAAATGCAGGTGTTGGTGATTACAATATGGATAGATCTAAAAATCCGAAACATACTTTGCCCGACCCGGGAATCGAACCCAAACCTTCAAATATCGAGCTAGGCGCTTTGTCACTCAACCACGGAGTCATAAAAGGCACTAATATATTGTATTTAAAATGGAGTGACCATAATGGGTAATAAAACAAGGTTACACATAAAAACCCGTGCACATTGTCGGTGCATTCAACATGTAGGTCGTCAATGCGTTCGCCTGACTTGATAATTAATGTCAATTATTGCATAATTGCTGTGTTGTCTCTTTTGTAAGGCTAGGGTTGTCAATTCTGGTAACATCAAACCAGCATATTAAGTTGAAATACCTTTACTTATTTATTTTTTTTGCTTACGGGTAAGCGTCCGTGAGAGGTTGTCTGTGTGCGTTGCTCAACCGCGGTACGTTTTAAGCTTACCATCTGCAGTCTCTTTATTGTGTGTCCGAGCTACGCATCGTAAAATCCGAAACACCCTTTGCCCGAACCGGGAATTGAATCTGGCACCTTTTTTTACATCTTACGGGTAAGCACTTGGTCTTCATCTCACCTGATGTTAAGTGATGATAAGGCCGAAGGGAAGCGCACTTAACCCGGAATCCTCAACTACTGAGGCACTGGCTATTTTACCTATCTCTAGCTGCCGGAACACAACAATGCTAAAAACATTGATGTTATGACAACATATTTAGATAAGATGGTGGTAGCTAGCCAGGCGGACAAACAAACCCTACCACCAAACTAACCGACCACAAAAACTGCTTGTTTATTTTAACTTTACTGGTAATATAAGCTATATTTTACGTAGTAGCCTAAAACATTAAAACATTTTATAAATTAGTCACACAAACGTTATTGTTTCTTTTAGTTTTCTAACTGATGATGACAGATTTTAAAAAAAAACAGACATATCCGGGTGGCAGCCCTTAATAAAACAGAACTTCTGTGCTTGTAATCTCAACTAGCAATTTTAAGTTACGTGCGAGAATACTACCTACCTACTTATAGGTATTGTTATTTTTCCTTCCTCCATTTAATGCTGGCATGGAAGATGTAGGTACAACTATGTCTCATATTTAATCTTCTATAGTTGGTCATGTTGTTAACGGATATTTTCGTTTTCCAATCACGAGCAGTATGAGAAAATGACAGACGGCCTTAGATTAATAATTAGCACGGTCCGATCCGATCCGAACCCTTCGGAGAATCTAGTAAGGCACGGGGACACGCACTAGTGCGTAATGCCGTTCCCTTTAGAAAACCTTCGAAGGTGATTCGTTTCACACGGCTTGAGGAATCCTTTAAGTTTCTCGCAGCCCCCAAAAAAAGCCCGGTGAAGCTAAAAATGCCGCTTGAGGCAATTAGCAAACTCCCTCAAAAAAAGAATTAGCACGGGCGACTTGCGCTTTAAAATTCAAAATTTAGGCGTAAATACAATTACACAATATTTAATGTTAAAGTTGTGTTTATTGTTATATTCAATTTTATGCGCTGTAGTTACTATTCTCGTATTGTTTTCTAAAGTTTACGCGAACACTACTCATTGAAATGAAACAACTTTTACGGATCTACTCGCGTTTATTTTACACATTAATTTTAGTTAATTAATTACTATTTTCTGTTTAGAACACGTTTTTATTTTGTATCTTTATTTAAGCTTTCTTTAAACAGTTTTATTGACAGAACCACAAGATATAAGCCACCAAATACATTATTTACTTTTTTATTAAAGTGTATAAGTATATACAAATACATTACGTGGTAAAAGTAGTGAGTAGGCTACTTACACACAGTTGTGTTTTTAGACATTGGTAATCTTGATATGATTTTGAAATTGAGATATTCTTTTCTTTAAGATCCTATGTAATAATTTAGATATAGGTACGCTGATCTTCCTGCAGTAACTCTATGGATTCCAGGATTTGATGTTATTTTTTGTAAATTGGGCATTCAGATCAGTTAGTGAGTGGCGAGGCGGAGGCGGGGGGGACGGGGAGCAGCTCGCAGTCGCCCTGGGCACGCCCCAATAGCTCAGGTTCGGTGCATGGTAGACTCGGTTGGTCATACATGTGGTTCATTCATTTTGTTCGTTATACAAAAGTCTTACTACAGGTAGTAGATACAGACTAGACGTTCGCACATTTCACTACCACACGCTGTCAAATTCCTTAATAGACTTTGAGCTTTATGTACCTACGGCATATGGTTGAACATTTAGTAATTTGTCAAAGTCAATTATTTTTATTCAAATAAACTTACGAAAAGGTCTTTTGAAGTCAGTTTTCCATAGTCCGATGTTCATCTACCTTAACTAAGAGGTAAATACTTAAGAATGTCGGGACAGTTGATATGTCAGAATGCTTCTTCCCAAGCTCATATTGAAAGCGACTTCTGATAATCTAAACACACTATCCATAACTGGCGTTTAAGATTCATAAAAAAATTTATTGTCCCTTGAATCACAGGTGATAATGGATTTTTTATAATTCATTGACAGTTATGCAGTTAAAAGTGAGTTACAATGAATAGCCAGTATTAACGAACTTAAGTATCTACTACGGGCTTAAGCATAACTAAACTAGTGTCTTTTTTATATTTTGAAACAGGGAAATTTAATAAGATAATCATTGTTAATTGCTGTCTGACGTAGATAGACAAAGTAAATGTTTGAGACACAATGAATTGAAAAGAAAAACGCTAAACGAAAGTATCGTTATAAAGTAAACAACAAAATGAATGAAACACACACAAATTGTTCCAGAAATATTTGTAAGTATTTATTATAGGATTTTCAAATATCGAAAAAAGAATCAATATTCTCTTTATTTTTAACTGTTTTGTTACCTTGTTTATACGAGTACGTAGTAGGCAAACAAAATGTCAACTATTATCTTTATTTTCTTTATTTTACGTTTTGTTATTATGCTACAACTAGAATTATGTAAATACTACGTAAGCTGTGTAAATGTCAGGTGTCATGCCAATGTTGAATAAAATTATATTTATTTATTATTTATTAACTTTGTTCTTAATGACTGTACCTACGAGCATTTATATTGTATTTTTTTAAGTGTGGCTATGGAACCGATATGATAGATATCTGACATTGAAATAAATAAAAGAAACGTCTTTCCAATAAGATATAATACTTATAACAAATCTTAACTATTTTATTTGTGTTTAAGTAACTAAATCCGCTTTATATTGAAAATGTCTTAAGAACTATTTGATGAAATTAAATATAGTGACAAATATTTTTGTAAATATTTACAAATTTTCTGGAACATAAAGGATCACACTGACAAAAACATTTTATTTTGATCTTCGTAGTGGTTGTTGTATTTATTAGGTGGATTGTGGATAAGCGATAAACTGGGTTCAAACTAGTTTGGGATGGCAGGTGTTTTATTAGTAGTTTACTCGTATTTAGTAAGAAATTTTATTTTAGTAACATTTGTATTGTAAGCCATATAAATTATGCTAATATAAATAGTACCTAAGTAGATGATGGATCGGTAACAGAGGGTAAGTAAGCATGAGATTATCGTAGAATGTAGTTAGATTGGAACTCGGTAAGTATAGTAGATAATAGTATACTTAGGTTACACTTAGCATTACCTATTAGATATTAAATCTTCTTGCATGACTCAGTACCTACTGTAGTAAAATAGGGTGAAAGAGCAGGAAGAATTTCGTACATTGACCCATCAATACTGATCTCTATTGCTCACGCGCTAATATATTACTTTTGCGTTCGCCCATACATAATCGATGACCGCCATTATCAAAAATGGACAACATTATATTCGAAAGGTCACTGTAAGAAATTCTTTCGCCCCGAATGCACACAAATGGAGTAGTAATTATTACTTCTGCATGTAGCACAACTTTTTCTAGGATTATCACAAGAATAATCATCACATGTCCTCTAATTGGCATCTTCTAGGTGGTAGCGGAGGTGGCGACAGAGATAGAGATAGAGACAGGTACCCGGCAGGCGCTGACCGCTACCCGGACGACGATAGATACGACGACGACCGGTACAGCGGCCGCCCAGACCGGTATCCACCGCCCGACGACCGGTACCCGGCTGGGCCCGATGTATATCCAGACAGATACCCAGTCGATCGCTACCCCAGTGATAGATATCCCGACGATAGATACCCGCCTGGCGTTGGTATTGATCGCTACCCCACTGATAGATATCCAGTTGGTGGAGACAGATATCCAGCTGGTGTAGATAGATATCCAGCTGGAGTGGACAGATACCCAGCTGGAGTGGACAGATATCCGGTTGGAGCGGATCGATACCCAGCCGGAGTGGATAGATATCCTGCAGGAGTAGATAGATATCCAGCGGGCAATAGATATCCCGCCAGTGGAGATCGATACCCGCTCGACAGTGGACGATACCCACTCTACGATTACTCCTCCAACGATATTGGGAGATACCCCGCTGCAGACCGGTATCCCATTAGTAGATACCCAATAGATGTATATCCTGATAGGTATCCTGTAGACAGATATCCGGAAAGAGTTCCGATCCGTGGAAGCGGAAGGTATCCTGCACGACCCTGGTACCCCAGCCGCTATCCTGATAGATACGATCAGGACCGTTACCCTGGCACCAGCGACTGGGGTCGATATCCCTTCAGTCGTTACCCTGTTGGAGTTAATAAAGACCCAGTTCCACTGGGTGGTGATCGCTATCCCGATTTGTATGACAAATATCCGCCGACCGGATCGTCTTACCCTGGTAAGCACTTTTGCAGTAATTACTAACAAGTTAACTGTACAGTGTGGGAAAAAGCGATCGTTGCAGGAAATATAAGTACAAGTAGGCTAAAGAAATATTTAATAAATAAGTTTTTATTTTCTATGAATGTCAAGTATGATCAAAGGTATCAAAAGAGACCACCTAACTGACGAACATTTCAGGACTTCACTTACAACTTTATGGCATAAACCGCCAGAGTCAATGATACTATTTCTGCACCTTCACCGACCGCTATTTTCCACTTTGTATTTTAAAACAAAATAAACTAGGTACTTCTTTTATTTATAAGTTGGTTAAATGTTTCATAAGTATTTCTAAGTATTAGCTGTTCCAAATAAAGAAAAAAAAGTGTAATTCTTTAAAACTGTAATTAAAAAGATTTGCTGTTAGGTTACGGTCGCGGCGGTTATTACGGCTCGGATTATCCTGCACCTGATCGTTATCCAGTTCCAGACAGAGGTCTTCGACCAGTGCCTGAGAGGTAACTAGATCTAGATCTTTTGAGCATTTGTTATACTTATCAGCCATTTATATCTGACATAATTAAACCATGTTCTTCAAGGTTCCCTCCTCCTGTTGAGCCAAGACCTAGTTTTGGTATTAGAAGACCAGTTGAGCGACCTGGAGGATATCGTGGTAGCTATCCACCACCAGGCTTGGATCGACCCATCGACCGACCAGTAGGTAAGATCTATTAAACCACATAGATAGATAAGGTTTCAAAGCATCGGTTATTAAGCTGGGATGGTTATTTTCTTCAGGTTGTTTGGATAAAAGGTAAAAATCCCGAAATATTGAGAATCTTTTTTGTAATATTGACATGAAATCATGTTTAAAGGTCCTGCAGTCTTCGGAGGTTTTGGTCCAGAGGATCCTATAGGGCCAGCCGCAGGACCTGTGGGACCAGTGGGTGGACCCCTCGGTGGTCCTGTGGGTGGCCCTGTCGGCAGGCCTCCAACTGGCTACAGACCATGGCAAGGATCCCGTTGTGAAGAAGACAGCTTCAGACAGGTCGGCCGTCAACGCATGCAACGAAGATTCGTACGCCGTCTCACTACTGCTCAATCCTTGGCACATTGTCAAAGAGAGTGTATAGAAGCTCGTGACTTCATTTGTAGAGCGTTCAACTTTAGGCAAGTACTTAAGGATACCTATTTATTATTTTGGTTGAGCTCTCAAATTAGTACGATCGTCCATTCAAGTAATTCTTTGCAGGGATGTCGGGTTCGGAGAGCCTCGCGATAATTGCGAGCTTAGCGACCGTGATACTCGGGAGTTGGATGCGGCTAATCCAGCACACTTCGACAATACGGCCAATGAGTATGACTTCTACGAACGAGCCCTTGGACGTATTGCTGACGATTGCTTAGACGGTAAAATATTTGTTTAGTTTTAAAATCTACTTAATTATTTTTACTTTAATTCCAATTAGGGTAAACAAACATAGGCTCCCTGGGTGAAAGTGGTCACCTTAGTCTATCAACAATTGTAAAACAAGACTCGCAAGTTGACGACGACGCTTTGAAAACTTCTTTGTTTCTTTCTTGACTATGCATGGGGCAAAGTCACTTGGAAAGACTTCGATACAGAACTTATTTTCAACCTTAGCATACCTACACAAGATAAAATGTGTGCGAACATTAAAATAATAAAACTTTCTATTCCTTCACAGTTTCCCAAGTATGCAACGAAGATGGAATGGAGTTTACTCTAAGGTTACCTGAAGGATTTTACGGACGTATGTACACGTACGGTTTCTACGACCGCTGTTTCTTCCGTGGTAATGGTGGTACCGCTAACGTTTTGCGTATAACTGGAGCTCATGGATATCCTGAATGTGGAACTCAACGTGTAAGTGAATGAACCTCGCAATCCATTCGCATGCTACAATGTATTGGAAAATATAACTTGTGCTTACTTAAACAAAGACTTTTACCCGGGGATTAACGCAAACTAATAAGTAAAAAGGTCGTACCTTCTTTACCTATACCCGATGTTTCGACCAAGTTACAACGGCCGTGATCACGGGCTGACTGCTGTCGTTTAATTAGTTTGCGTTAATCCCCGTTTAAATTCTTTGTTTACCATGGAACGCGAAAGTTTAAAAGTGTATTGTGCTTACTTCTGTTTCTTTGAATCTTCTAGTATGGCGATACTATGACCAATATTGTGGTGGTGCAATTTAGCGATAACGTACAAACTTCTCGCGATAAGCGTTTCAACCTGACATGCCTGTTCAGAGGACCTGCAGAAGCCGTTGTTACTTCCAACTACATTGGAGCCGGGTGAGAAATATATTTCATGTTCATGAAAGTTTATTTGGAGAAGTAATATATTCCTTGTTAAGGTTAAGCCGGTGTCTGGGCTTAGTATATTAGACAGCAAGAGAAAGTACCTAAACATTCAAATTTACAAAGTAGGTAAGTTATTCAAATATTGTTAAATGGACCAAGATTATTCCTTTTCCAAATAAACACATGCCTTTTTCGTGCTAAGATTAACAGTTAACTGAAGTGGAGTGAATCGTGACTTGGAAGTTAGTGCTTTTGGGGGATTTATTTGTGTTTTGTTGATGAACAACTTCTTGTTATCTTTTTGTTGGATAACGGTTGTTTCTTTTTTTGGGTTACTTATTTTATTTTGAGTGTGAGTGTTTTGTTTCTTAGTAGGATGTGTAGTTTTCTTGAGATTTTGTTTTTATTAACTTAGTGCTTGGTACTAAGCTTATTGAGTGCTGTTATTTCACTAACGGCTACTAACTTGTAGAGTTTGAATGGATTCAGTATTTCTTTAATCGTCAAATCACAGAGAAAAATACTACTTACCTGTTTGTCTCCTTTTGGATTAATTTGACTTGAATCCATTCAAACTCCCTTAAAATGTCATCTACAAGAAATAACTTAAAGTCTAACCGTAGACTTGGGTATGATTCTGTTGACAGGTCGGGCAGCCCAATTCCAATAGAGTACCTACCCGAAGAAAGCTCTCTGAACTCCAAAGTGCGGTTAATGATCTTGTACCAGGGCAGGCCGACGACCACCATAGCTGTTGGAGACCCCCTGACATTCAGGCTTGAAGCTCAAGATGGCTATAATTACGCTACGGATATCTTCGCTACGAATGTTATCGCAAGAGACCCGTATTCTGGTCGATCTGTACAACTAATTGACAGAGTAGGGTAAGTAGTCGTATACTCGTATATTTACAGAAAAACCTGATTGTAATTTGAAGACAGTATATTTTTTTGTTTAGATATTGATGGCTAGTGGTATGTATTAGTAGTGGACTGTATTACGGGTGTTAATGGTAACGATGGAAACAAGTATTTAAAAGTAAAGATATTTAATTACAGACCAAGGCAGACAAGTGACAATGAAGCCATAAAGCATGTGTCATCAAAGCTCAAAAGCTTTGTCAAACAAATAATATTTTAAAAACCAGTAAAAAAGAGAATTGACATAATAAATATACAAAAAGGTTTCACTACAGTCAGTCAGCAACAGATATTGTTTGGAGATAATTGTGTTGCTTTATTATTAGTTTTAATTAAAATTTACAAGAAAACTTAACATTATTCACAAAACCGTGACTAATCCACACTCATCTATGAAAATAAAACGTTTTTATTTTAACAAATATTAATTGAGGAGGTACACCTTTAAAGTTTGATATTGTGTTGGTTGTGTAAGATTTTGAAACATCAATACAAACAAAAACCCTGCAAGGGCACAAGTAAAAAAAATATATAGAGAGCGTTAGTCCAATTAATGTCTACCATATAATACTATTAGTATATTTCGTCGTAATATTGAATATTTCGAATAAGTTAATATATTTTGGAATCATGAATAGAGAATTTCATCCTTGATGCAATGCATTACCTTGATTGCAGATGTCCGGTCGACCCAGATGTGTTCCCAGAATTGGACAAAGGACGCAGCGGAGACTCATTGGAAGCCAGATTCAATGCGTTCAAGATTCCAGAATCTAACTTCTTGGTGTTTGAAGCCACTGTTCGGACTTGTAGAGAGGGATGCCAACCTGTAAGTCAAGTACACTGCTTAGGTTAGATTTTCGGGGTACTAGAGGAACATTGGATAAGGAAAGGGAATCCTTAAGTTTTTTTTTTATTTGGTCTGTTTATGAAGCATTACAGCAGCAGTGATACCTACTCTTATTAGATTTATAGTATATTGCAAGTCCAACCGACATAATAATATCTCAAACCCCAAGTTACCCTCACTGGACCGTGGTGCAGCCTGCTGATCAACAGACGACGCTTATGGCAAACCGCTAACATGGACTAGACTTGCGTGGTAGGATAAAAAATTCAAAATGCAAAATAATTTATTCAGTTTAGGCTACAAATAGCTTTTGAATGTCACTTTGCTATCAGCTCGTAATTCTACTCTGGGCGGGAGACCAAGGGCATTTTTTTTTATCCCTTACAGCGCCTCATAATATTGGCAAATGCCCTATCATAAAAAGACACTTTCCATCACAAAAAAACCACAAGAAGGACAATCACAACATGTAAAAACAACAACAAAGTTAAAAAATAATAATCAAATATCTAAGTTTTCAAAAATTACATCAGTATCAATTTAAATTTTTACAATGTCATATAGTATTAATGTAAGTCAAAAATTGTCTAAGAAAAACAAAGTTAAAGTAGACGAGTATAATAATAATAAAAATAAGATAAGCTAGCAAGAGCAGTAGTTAATAACTATGAATACCCTTCCAAACATAAAAAGTAGATGGGTATGGGAGAGGCCTTTGCTCAGCAGTAGCAACAGATAGATGCTGATTAGATACTTACTCCAGACATCTCATACATAATTTTTTTAGAGACACTTTGCTGTATTCTCTAGTCGGCCTTTTCAGCTTCACCTGACTTTTTTGGGGCGGCGCGAAACTTAAAGGGTTCCTACTAAGCGGTTAAATCGAAACACTGACAGTAGGTTTCTAAAGGGAATGGGATTATGTCATTAGATGATGATGCGTGACGACGCAAGCGTGTCCTTTCCCTACTAGATTCTTCAAGGGGTCCTGATCGCATGCATCGACCAACGTTGCTGTGCCGATGGCTTTGAATTTATAAATATTAGGTCCTTACCTATAAAATTGACGTTTAGTATGAATATTTTTTATAAAATTATATTTTTCGTACTAACGTTTGTTTTAAATTTTCTTAGCATCTATTTATGTTAACACTATAAAAACTGTAGAGTAGTGTGTTTGTATAACTAGCTAAATATAGCATTAAAAAGAAAAAAAACCAAGACCCTTAAAAGCTACATACAATGAAACAAAAGGTCAATTCCGCGAACAAAAAAAGAAGTCAATTAAAAAATATAGGCGATAAAGACACAAAATGAATAATCGTCCTAATTAAAGGTGTATAATAATATTAACAACCGCTATTGACTTTTAGAAGTAACACCTATTAATAGATAAGTGAGAAAATAACGTCAATTTCATACTAAGGTCCCAATATTTGGAGTGGAAAATCACTAGGTATTGGAATATGTTTTCAAACTCAGCAGCAATTATTATCTCCACATTTAAAATCATTCCTATAACAAATAAGTTAATGTTTTTGTAAAACACTTAGCTACTTGCTATTATTGCTAACTTTATTTTTTAAACGTTATCTGAAGCGTTCATTTGATGATAAGTCCTCGCAAACAGTTGAAACTACGTCAATGGTGGTAAAAATAAACACATCGCTCGCTACAAATAGGTCGCGTGCAGGTTATCGTGATATCAGTTAATGATCCGACAATCTACTCTGCTGTTTATGCAGTTTTGCAACTTAATACTGACTTCCTATTTACGTGAGACGGGTCGTCCTGTCTTTTTGCAGTTTTGTTATTCTGAGTATACATAAGTGCTCGGTGACGTACACTTGAAGAGGCCTATGTCCAGCAGTGGACTAGTATAGGCTGATGATGATGATGATAAGTGCCTGTTACTTAGTAACGTCTCGGGGGCCGAGTGGCAGAGCGCTCGGCCCGATACCCGAAGGTCCCGGGTTCAATTCCCAGGTCGGGCAAAATGTATTTCGGATTTTTCGATGCATAGCCCGGGTTTGTGATCGCCAACCCGCATTTGGCAAGCGTGGTGATTAAGCCATTACCCATCAATTGTAGCGATGACTTGATTTCAATGATGGAGGCCTTTGCCCAGCGGGACAGTTATTAGGCTGTTTATTTACTTACTTAGTAACGTTACGTAGTTTGCAAAATTTGATATCTCGTTGCACTTGCAATTTTATTAAAGGCAAGCTTCAGATTACATTTTTTAACATTTTGGTACAAGCTTTTATTAAAATGAACTTAAATCAAAGTATTTTAAAATACTTACGATAGAAAGAGCTTGTTAAAAGGAGTTCGTGAATAGACAAAGATTATCTACTTATTTAAGTAATGTAGCAGATAATTTAAATATGGAATGAATGGCCTTCCAAGGTCTCCATGCCCTGTGTACGAACCGATGGCTTAGCGTCATAAAAGCTATTTGTAGTTTGTAGACTAAACTAAAAAAAAGAAAATGAATTTCCAAAAAAAAGTAACGTTTGGGTTATGTATGACACGGATGTATGACTCTTTTAAAAAGTGTACTGAAGTTTCTTTCAGGTCGGTAATGGAAAAGCAACTTGTCGGCCACAGTTGCCGGCCAGCTTGAATGACTAATGATGTCAATAAAAAATCTTTTCAACACCCCCTCGGTTATAGTGGGATTACATCGATGTATCCGGGAATCTTTACATTGACCCATCTAATTTCATTGTTATATGTTACAGGCGTATTGTCCAAGTCACACAGGCCGCTCCGAGCCTTCATTCGGCCGTCGTCGAAGGGACACCAACGCCACATTAGGCGCAGAAGGCAATGACACCGCCCAACCGAAACCAGAAAGTTCTTCTGAACCCAACGCTGATAAGTCTGATGACAAAGATAGTGAAGCGGTCTACAAAGTGTCGTACGAGGAAACTAGTGTTGACAAATACATGAAAGGTGAAGTGGAAACCCCTAGTCACGTCAGGAAAATGATTGAGGTAAGAATAATTAATAAATCATAGACAATTATGCTATAATAGAATTTAGCAAGCTGAAGTGGCAATGGGCTGGTCATATAAGCCGCAGGACCGATAACCGTGGGGGTAGACGTGTTTTAGAGTGGAGACCGCGACTCGGCGGACGTAGTATAGTACGCCCTACGGCGCGGTGGGGCGACGATATACGCAAAGTGGCTGGCAGTGGTTGGATGAGAGTAGCCGAAGATCGGGCTCAGTGGCTTGCATTGGGAGAGGCATATGTCCAGCAGTGGACTGATGTGGGCTGATTATGATGATGAACATGACGTAGGTATTTACTTACCTACCCGTTATTCTCCTCAAAAATTATTACAATACGAAAGTATATTTGTTTGTTTGTTTGTTTGTCCGCTTCCTTTACGCTAAAACGGAGTTAACGGATCGACAAGATTTTTGTGCAAAGGTGTGACGATGATCAAAAAATATATACCTGATATGGATTTTACATAAACAGAAACTAGCGAAAGGAGCCAGCTAGGTGAGGTGATGCATCTCGCCGTATACCTACTTTATCTATTTCGTAAACGGAAAGTCGGAATGTGTTTGTTCCATTTTCTTTGTTGTACCGCCACGACTGTTCCGTATTCTAATTTTAAAATTTTCGTACTTATATTTTGAATTATTACAATCTACCTTTTTGCTTCCAATATTCGTACAGGCGCTTTTTTCACTATAAACCTTTTCAGGTCTTCGACAACCGCAATGAGCTGATCGAGGAGAACGGCCCATCGGACTCGGCGCCGGTCGTCGCAGCCGCAGGGGTGTGCGTCTCGCCTTACCACTACCGAGCACTTTTGGTGGCCTTGTGTGTACTGCTGTCGTTATTGCTGGCTATGCTGACTGCTGGGCTGTATATTTATAGGTAAGATTATTATTTACATAAAATTTCATTATCATTAACTGCTCATTTTATGTCCCCTCAAATGGGTCAAGAGTCCCTATTCCCTATGGGTGGATAAGGAGAAATGGCCATAAGCCACTACGCGGGCCCAGTACGGATTGGTGGGTTTCGACGACAGCTGATGCAACCTGGACCAACGGCTATAAGTGCCTTTCGAAGTGCGAAAGTGCGGTGCGATGAGAGAGAAGCCTATATTTAGAAGTGGACTGATATAAATATTATTTATGTATTTTAACTTACTATGTTTTGTTTCTTTAATTGTTTGTGTAAATAAAACAAATAAACAAACTTTGATATATTTACAGGAGATACTGGAGAGTGCTGCGTAAGAACATTCAGACGTCGAGTCCGTCGCCCGCGCTGCGCCCCGTTACGCCTGGACCCAGGCCGACCCGGCCTTCGCTGTTCTCCGCGTCGCATCTTCACAAACCGTTCTCTTTAAGGTACCTATTGGGTTACTTAAAACTTCTTTTAATAGTGTAAAAACAATGCCCTTTTATCCGAAGTCGTCAACAGACACGGTTGCACCGCATGTTATACTTAATACCTAACCTATACTCAATTACCCTAATCTCTTTGGTAGTTAGGTACCCTAATAATGGTTGATCCTTTACGCTTTAGTAATATAGGTACATATCTGTTATTAGAGACAGACAAAGATTAGGTACCTCCGCCATCGATTTAGAATACAAATCGATGACTTCCGCTGAGGATTGAACAAATACCTAACTGTGAAATTGCAAACCAATTTTTAACTAATTTGAGTTTTTTTACAGTGGCTTGGGACGAACATTTGCCGAAGTCGGTGAGGAATCAGGCTCCGCTGGACGATTAGCGAATGCTTTCGACGACGGAAGCGAGCCCATCTACACAGACCCGTCCCTTTTCGAACGCTCTCGCTCACTCCGCTCCCTGCACTCGTTGGACATGAAGCCCGACCGCCGCGACCACCGCACATAAAAGTGCTCACGCGCATAAAACAATTTACGCCTTACTAAAAATCAACTTTTAAAAATGTTGTGCAATTGTAAACTTTAACTGCCATAAACATGCTCAGTCTCTTATCCGTCCATTGGTCTGTGTACAATAGCATACATTTCTACTAAAATAACAATACATACTTAATTTTAAACACTATTTATAAGTTGGTACTAATAAATATTTACAGTGATTCTAACATCTGTTTCATTTATCCCATACTTGTTATAAAAAGGAATGCAAACAATAAAAAATGTTGAAATATGTATATCGTCATTTATTCCTTAAATACTTTTAGTCAACAGTCATGCTAAGTTACATATGATATGGAGCTGGAGTGGGCACACTCATCAACGGAGAGTCCAAATACTCCATTTCACTTGTGCTTGGTGGAGGTTCTGATTGTGCATTTAACTTCTGCTGCAATGCCTCATGCAGTTTATGTACTGACTCATTATGTTGTGTGCCTGGCTGTAAAGCCTTCATAAGAGTTTGTATTCTAGTGTCTGGAAGTTTAGGGTGAATATACCAAAGCAATTTCAGTAAATGCCTTGTAACATTGTCTTTGGAGAGACCAGCAAAGAAGAACTCATCAAAGAGTACAGTACTGAAATCTTCTCCTTGAAATTCATCAGGTAATTGTATCAGTAGAGCTACTAAGGCATGCAAGAATGGATCTTCATATGCTCTGCCATCTTTGCAACTGCCCAAAATGCTCAGGATGCGAAGTAGTGCTCCTCTATCTCGAAGTTTAGCTGCATGAAGAGTATAATACATAGCAAGGACACCACAAACTGAGCTTTCTCTCATGTAAGCCTCACAGGCATCTGGTGGTGGTCCCGAGTGCTCTATAGTGGTGATAGCTGACTCTCTTTCATCTGGAGGAAGTTTATTATGCAATGCCCTTACTTGATCATCAACCATCAGAGACATAAGCGCTGGTAAGTACTTAGTTACGACTTGGCTATCAAGTTTTGGTTCCTTAAACTCTTGAGAATCAATCATCACCCAAGCGCTTAAGCCTAAAGCTAACATTCTTAATAAAAGAATTAAAATTGTGTTATCCCTCGGAAGCCCTTCAGTGTTTATTAAATGTTGTAGTATTTTGATGGCCGAAGTTGCTAAAAAGTTAATTGCATAAGGGTCACAAAGAGTCATGGAGAGGTCTCCAAGGACCTGTTCCTGTCCTCTTTTTATACTGTCTAAAAAACCTTGCAGTTCCCTTGACCTCTTGATATCAACATTTCTCTCTCTTATACAAGCATCTAAGCACCAAGTGAATTTGTGACATGGGTCAACAGATATAATATCCTGTATTTCCAAGTCATGTAAGGCCATCAACAATTCTGCTCTTAAAGTACAGTAATGTACATTTCTAGTTCTCAAGAAGAGAGTTCGCAAGAACTGTAAAACCATGTCGTATAACTTAACACTATTACCAATCATGTGAGCGAGTTTCTGAACAACAGCACCTTGCCGACGTACTTTAGGAGATGGTGAAAAGAAGAGGTTAGTTAAGTTTTCATGGTCAAACAGTATATTTTCCTTTTCTCTTATGTACTGACTGAGTAATGGTGACACCTCATCTCCAAATAGGGACTGATTGTCTTGCCAAATCTGACGTTTCACCTCAGTATCTGTGTCATTGTATAACTCTCTGTCCCTTACCAACACTTTGAGATATTTATCATCAATATGCGGTGTATTCTTTAAAATGCTCATTATAACTGGTCTCAAAGCCTTCACTCTTACAACCGCAAAACTCTTCGAGAGGAGTTCCTTAAGCTTTTTATCATTATCTTTATTCTCTTTGGAACCAAGTTCATTGATGTGGGCAATCAATTTATCTCGAAGTTCTTCAAGGACCGATGTATGAAAATCAAGTCTACGTACGCCATGGAGATCAAGAAGAGGCAGCATAGGTCTTAGTGATGGTAACAATATACCGTTTTCAAGCTGGAATTCTTCAATAGCTTTCAAAGGATCGGTACAACTAGTGAGAGCGTCGCGTAAATACGACTGACCAGGCACGCCGACATCTTCTAAGCCAGTACCAGGTAGTTTGCTGGAAGATGCCATAATTGAAGCGCACTCAATGGTAGTACTTTAAATATATATTCTCAATCAAGAAATAACGCTTGATAACATTTAGTAAAATAAAAAACTAAAACACATTTAGTCAACACAAGTAAACGAAACGACACAACACAACAACAACACACATTCATCACGCCAGTCGTATTCGTGTCTAATTGTTGAAATTATTTGGCCGTACGACTGTCATCTGTCAATGTCATCCACTTTTCTTAACATTTTATAACACATTTTTATTGACTTTCGAAACAGCTAAAAACAATGTTTATGGATTCCTTAATTTAATAAACTGATTTAATTATTGGATGCAATACAAAATGCAGTTTATTATTTCGGACATCTGTGATAATGCGTGAGGTCTTAGACCAGCGTGAGGTAGATCAATAGATTCAATAGGCATGGAGCGGACGGGACGGGACGGAGCGGATAAATAAAAATAATGCCATCATTCATCACAAAATCACAATCACAATCTCTTTTTCTAAGAAGACAGTATTTAGCAGACCGATTTGTCTTTAAAGCCATTTTTCTTTCTACTCATCCTCTTCTCCCACGACTTGAAGCCCTTGCTCTTGAGGTATCCGAAAACAGATACTGAACCCACAACGAAACTCCAAAAATAATTCGCAGTTTTTTTAAATTTAAGGACCCTTTTTAGCCGTTTACCAAAGTGAAATAAACCCCCTGTTTGAAACTGATTACAAAGCCCTAGTCTATTGCCCAAATATTTTATTAGATTTTAACATAACGAAAAATGATCCCGGAGCCAATAACAAATTTAATGTTCATATGGAAGACTGGAAAGAGTTTCTGCCAGTTTACACTGACGCATTCAAACTATCTGAGGAGGGCTTTGTTGAGGCAGCAGTTTGGATACCTAAGTTTAATGTTTAATTAAGTAACAAATGCCCGCCCAAGACCTCAGTGTTCACTGGAGAGACTGTGGCCATTCTCGAAGCGGTAGCGTCTATACTATCAAGTCACAACATACCTAAGTCAATAATCTTTACCGACTGCAAAAGCTGCCTGCCTGCAAGCCATTAATCCCAACCAATTTAAAACTAAAATAAAATTTCCATTGGTTCTTAAAATAAGGGAAAATTACTTTTAAAACGCGATACTAAAAACTTAACTGTTGTTCTCACATGGATCCCTGGGCAGAGTGGAATTGTGGGCAACGAATGTGTGGATTCCTGGGCAAAAAATGTGATTAACATGGGTAATTTGGAATACAGCAAGCATTATACTTCAGACCTTCTTGTAGATGCTCGCTCTGATACGAGGCGATCTTGGCAGGAGCTATGGGACTCCTCCAGGCTTACTATAGGATGTCATTACGGGAACATTCAACCTTTTATCCCAGCTAAGCCCTGGTTCTTCCGGTTTAAATCAGTTAATAAACAAATTACCTACACGATTTGTCGCTTACGCCTCGGCCATGTTTGTACACCAGTCTTCCTTGCCAAAATACGAGTACGAGATCACTCTCTTTGTGAATGTGAGTTGGAAGAAGGAACCACAGACCACATTTTTTTAACTGCCCTAAATTTTTCTATTCTTTGTATGACGTTCTGCCCCTGGAAATTCCACACCCTATCAACTTTTAAACACTCTTCTTTGTTACCTAGATTACTCTCATATTTCTCTTTTGATAAAATACATACTTATAAGATAAGAGATTAAGTTATAAGTATGTCCATATCTATACTATTATATAATTTATGGTCATTACATCTGTTTATAACTTCTCTCATATCCTTTAGCATCCTCTTTTTATGTCTGTGTTGTCCTTAAACAAGCTAATTAGTTAGTTAATAGTTAGGGTTCTAACCACTATATTTATTTATTTATTCACTCAAACCAGACAAAATTATTTAAACCGAACATTTTCCGAACGAAGTGACCTAATATTTAAGTTGTCATTGGCAAAATCACAGACGTATAATAAGAAGCAGACGTAACATTACAATAAAAAAGCGTGCCAATTACGCCTACAGACAAATGCCACGCACACATTTACAATAAAAGGGGCCGAACTCAGGCACGCAAGGGACCTCAAGTAACTACATCTACAACTTGTTGATTTGCATTCACGCCATATTCATAGCAGCAGTCGTATTGCTTATACTTATTACAAATAAATTATAAAAAGAATATGAAAAAATAATAATCATATTTTCAAAATCTGTAAATACGAATCGCACGTCTGCGTAGCACTAAAAAATAAACGCTCGTTCGCGTACGCCCGCTCACCCGACCACGCGTAAGTAGCAACAAGCTCGAGCTTCGCGGCGCGCCCGCAGCTTTGTCGGCGCGGCGAGCGCCGGCGGCCGGCGGGCGGCGGGCGCACGCCGCAGCACGCATCAAAGCCAGTGTGCCGCGCAACCCCGAACGAGTGACACATTTCTTAGCCCTAGCGAATTTGGAGCGAAACGTGTTCTTAGGTGTGTTGTTTGTGTGTGTGTAAAAAAAGTAAAATGACGGAAAATTATTCTAACGTAGAACTTGTGGAGATGGTGCGATTATACGCAATTAGTGGGAACAGTCTACGGCGAGCCGTGGTCATGTTTGTGGAAATGTTTCCAAACAGACCAACTCCATCGCGCAAGGTAATGCTTGCTGCCACGCAACGACTGAGGGATCATGGCCAGTTCAACGTTCCTCGACATGCGCAGGGTCGCGGCAGTGTGGGCCTCTCAGTCGATTTGCAAGAGCAAATACTCGAATACTTCGAGAGGGAACCACGTGCCAGTACTCGTGATGCTGGCCGCCACTTCAATGTCCACCACACAACAGTCTGGCGGCTTCTTAAGTCGGAGCAACAGCACCCGTTCCACTTCAGAAGAGTTCAAGAATTGAACGAGCAAGATCATGCCGCCTGGGTCACTTTTTGTCACTGGGTACTAGAACACCGAGAAGCCAGCATTCTATGGACGGACGAGTGTATGTTTACGCGCATCGGTGTTTACAACGTCCACAATGAACATTGGTGGGCTCACCGCGAACAGAACCCGCATAAGACCAAAAAAGATTCGTTCCAGCATAGGTTTAGCATCAATGTGTGGGCTGGCTTTGTTAGTGGACATTTACTCGGGCCCTATTTCATCGAGGGTTATCTCAACAGCAACTCGTATTTGCAACTTTTGCAGCACGTAGTTGACGTAATGCTTGACGACGTGCCACTAGCTCTTCACCGGAATCTCTTTTACCACCAGGACGGGGCGCCTCCGCATTATGAACGCCAAGTGCGCGATTATTTGGACGAAGTGTTCGGAACCCAGTGGATTGGTCGAGGTGGGCCAGTGCCCTGGCCTCCGAGGTCGCCAGACTTGACTCCGTGTGACTTTTATTTGTGGGGAGACATAAAAAGAATGGTTTATAAAGACGAAATCACGAGTGTTGTGCAGTTAAAACAAAATATTTTAATGGCTTTTGAGAGTGTAAGGTCAAATCGTAGTGTGCTGCAAAAGTTAACTAGAAACTTAAGGCGCCGTGCTCATTTGTGCATAGAACGTGAAGGTGCCCACTTTGAGCAGTACCTGCGAGTATCTTAAACATGATCAGTAAGTACCTAATAATAGTTTATTGCAACAAAGTATACTTATGCGTAAGAGTAAGCCACTTTACCACAGAATACATAATAGTACCTACAAGTTTACGTAAGTTCATCGACTTAATGTCCACCCGCTGCGCTCTTATGTACCTACTACGGTCTGCACCCCTATTCTCGTCAGTCGACGGTCGCTATTCTAATTTACACTGAGATCATTTTATTAATCAATCGGTTCCTTATTACTTTCTCCGTGTTAAAAGTATTTTTTAGTCATTAAGTGTACCAATTACGATCAGCTGTAAAATTATGGCGGGAATGCAAATCTACAACCTGTATAGTAATGTTATAAAAAGGATAATATTAAAAAGAAATTTGAAGATACTCATTCGATTTTACCAGTAGAATGCTAACGTTATCTATCATTGAGTGTCAGGCTATCTCTGTATCTACCTATATCTGCCTGTGACGACGCCACATCATTAACTTTAATAAAATGTATGAACAGTTGGTAAACTAAAAAAAACCGTCCAAGTGCGAGTCGGACTCGCGCACGAAGGGTCCCGTACCATTATCTCGTGTAATTGTTCTATAAAAATCATGTCTGTTGTATGGGAGCCCCCTTAAATATTTATTTTACTGTTTTTTAGTATTTGTTGTTATAGCGGCAACAGAAATACATCATTGTGAAAATTAAATTTCAACTGTCTAACTATCACGGTTCATGAGATACAGCCTGGTGACAGACGGACGGACGGAAGGACAGCGGAGTCTTAGTAATAGGGTTCCCGTTTTACCCGTTGGGTACGGAACCCTTAAAATAAAATAAATAAAAACAACAACATACTCTGCTGGTTTTTTTTTAATAAAATAATAATTACAATAATTAGTAATCTGTAAAAAATTGTATGCAAAATTAATGTGAAAACATGTATGTCCTCTTGGCAAACACTATTGGCAAACTTTTTTGACATCTCAGAGTACAGTGGCTGAAAAACAGCGTTGGTTAAGGTCTAGGTCTCAACTAACTTAGGCTGAGCTATTTCCTTTTGTCTTTTCTAATTTTTTTTTTTCATAAATTATTTTTATATAAATTGGTTTTTAAGCATTAATTGCACTGTTTGTACTGTAGATTTTCTTATCTTTTGTATAAAAATGAAGAAAGACAATAAATATATTTCTATTTCTATTTCTAATAATGTCACAATGTTTAAAACTAGTGATGAGACCGCCGCGCCGGGTGGTCGAGAAGTCAGCGACCCTGACTGCGAAACCAAAGGTTGAAGATGAAGATGACGATGAAGGTTTCTGAAAATAAATAAATTTATTACTTTCTGTATATTTCAAAGTAATGCAGTTGAGTGACTGCTCAGACCCATCTTCGTCATGTTATACCATTTAATACTGTACAACAATATAATATTTATATTAACTTACATAATGTAGTACACTTGAGGTACTCGGCTGTAAATTTTGCAAATTCTTCAAAACATGATCTCCACTGGCATTTCTTTTTACTGGACCTTTAAGTAAAGATCTAAAAAAGATTCTAAAAAACAAATTTAAAAAGTTATTATTTTATGCATATTTTCATACAAGAATACATCCCCATGACTAGCATAGGGTTAAAGGGGTAGGATAGGGTTTCATCATCATCATCATCAACAGCCTACACACATCCACTGCTGGACATAGGCCTAGGATAAATTAAATAAAAAGTTAAAGTTAAGTTAAATTTAAAGTTCAATAGCTTTCAATATTTCCTTTAACTCAAGATGGTTTGGATAGGTAGGTACGTAAAAAAGATATGTGGACACTTACTTCTTCTCGGTACGATGAATCGACAATTGTTGGAATCGCACTAGGAGCAAGAACTGTACGGAAGCCACTGTGATCCATTAAATGAGCTTCAAAATGCTTCACAGATGATTTGGGCTGCCAATGTTCTTTTTTCATATTACTCAACCAGGCATTTTTTTAAATAATCATCAAACCTGAAAACGATTTCATTATTAAAATTTATCCATAAAGAAATATTAAATTGCATACTTTAATCTAATCAATCTTCAAAAATATTCCTAATAAGGCCCTGTAAAATTGTACAAGTATATGAAACGTCAAACGAGATCGGGGTTAATAATTAATTGGCTATTGTTACCACAATAATCTTTCAAAAACTACTTTACGTTTAGTTTTTACGAGATTTGCACTTTTAACAATTATTCACTGCTTCTACAATGCCAAAAGATTAATAATAATCACTTAGTGACGAAAAACCCAATAAGAGATTTTTTGATGACAAGTCTAGGATGATCATTTGTCGCTTATTTGTAGCTTAGCAAGATGGCGTTTTGCCTCACGTCGCATTTTGTCTATGTGTGTGGAAGTGTTGCAACAGTAAAAAGAAACGAGATAGTCTTATTAATTTGTGGTTGGAGAGAAAGAAGTAGAAATATTATTTTATTCTCATGTATGTAGTTGTGAAATAATGTTTGGTCTGCTTCTTATTATACGTCTGTGGGCAAAATACATCTCAACCACAAGAGATGTTATGAACGCCACTTTAATAAAAAAAAGAAAGTCACAAATAAATTATTTGTCTTGTCAATGTCAATAACATTGATAATCAACGATTTTTATTTATATAACGCTTTTACAATAAAATTATTTATGTTGCAAATCATATAAATGATAAAAATTGTCAATTCAAATAGACGCACGTCTACAATCACTTTGATTCTTTTAATTGTTTCGTCTTATTTATAACCTAAAAATGTCAGAAAAACAGAAAACGTAAGTTACACTTTCATTTACAAAATGCAATTTTATTTGTAGATATATATTGATAATAAAATATAATATGCATAAAATATATAATTACCATTCTTCCTCCCCCAGTCTTATTTGTGGCGATGTCAATGGAAATTTTAATACTTTATTTTCGCGCGTCGAGTCTATTGTAAAGAAGTCCGGTCCTTTTGATGTGTTATTGTGTGCTGGAAACTTTTTTGGGGATGATAACTCCGAGTTGGACGCTTACAAAATGGGTACTCGAAAAGGTAACAAATTTTAAAATATTTTATAGACTTGTGAATTCCTTACCACTAGATGTTTTTTATTTTTGTTGCATCAGCTAACAGAGCAAATTTAATTTTTTTATGTTTCTATTGTTAATATTCTCTGTGCAAACACCTTCCCTAAATTTGTGCCACTGTGGTGTAAGCTTTACTCACTGTCTCTACGATTTCATCCTCCATCTTTTAAACCACTTGGATAACAAACTAATTATTAATCAATTTATTATTATTCTAGTTCCTGTTACCACATATGTGTTTGGACCCTCCGTAAGTGACCATGTCCAGTTATATTGTGATGAAGGATCCGAGATTGCTCCTAACATAATTTACATGGGTAGGTATTTTTTTTGCTGGGATTTCATTAAACAATTCTTGATATCTCTATTGTCATCTATGTATTTAATATTACAGGTAAAAGAGGAATCTTTACCACAAGTATGGATGTGAAAATTGCATATCTATCAGGTCTTTCTCGACGAGAACTTGGTAAAGAAGTTCCTATGTGCACATTTGAGCCAAGTGACTGCAGCGCAGTGAGGGATGCCTGTTTTAGAGGACAGGCTGAGTACAGAGGTGTGGATATGTTGATCACTACTCTATGGCCTGCTGGTGTTCAACAAGATGAGATACAAAAGGTATTAAAAACCTTAAATATTTAAAAATATTCATCACAATCAGTATTATTATATTTTTATATTATTTTTGTATTTTGCATTCACTATGCTATACCTATATTATTATGATAACAAGATAAAATTTTACTAGAAAAAAATTCCCACTAGCTTCAGGAAGCTAGAGTGAGAATCAAACTCACAACCTTTGCATAACTGATTCTCACTCGAGCTTCCTGCCTGATTGATATTTTCTAGTAAAAATGTTTAACTTATATTTCAATTTTTATATGAGTATTAAGGCTGCAGTCTTGTTCGAATCAGTGATCTTGCAGTATTATCAGAAACTAAGATCTTTTTTTTAGTTATTAAAAAAGCTACAAATGAAATTTATTTCACATCACTTTACAGTGTGGGCTTTCGAGTTTCCTAAACATATTAGTTTATTTACTTTGATGTTACTTTTAATCACTTTATGGCAAAAACACGAAATGTTTCAGATAACATTTTATTCTTAAATCCTCTACTTAATCTTACTTGCTTAAATTTTTGAGAAATGCCTTAGTTTCCTTATTTTAAGTAATTTAATTAGTGGTAATTTAAGAAATCAACCTTATAAAACTAATATAAAACTTATTTTTTCTTTTAAAAAACATCATTTGGAAAAGTCATAATTTAACCACTTACAAAACAACAATACACTTCGTGTTTTTGCCATATTTTTTACGTCATACATACTCACTATCACTACTCACTATCTACAAAATTCCTACAAATTTATTTTTGTTTCAGATTGATGTAGAACAAGACAAGCTTTCGAATTTATTATCATGGCTCTCAATCCATATAAAGCCCAGATACCACTTTGTACCATCACTAGACAAACATTTTGAAAGGCAACCATACAGGTAATTGAACAGTATTATATTTAATCTAAGACAAGATATGACAGAATTAGTACAATTCCTGTTGTTAAAATGATACTACTTTTTTTTAAAACTATACAAAAGTTATCATCTTAAAATAATAACGATCTTCCCAAGGTGGCTGGCAAAAGCTGGATGAAAGAAGTCGCGGATCGTGAGAGGTCTATGTCCAGCAGTGGACTAGTGTAAACTGTGGATTATGATGATATGAAAATATAACGAAATTTTTACAAACTTTACTTTTAGTAAAGTGGGCTTTTGCACATAGCCGCAATAATTACAATAACTACTTGGAATAATGACTTCACATGCTTTTCAAAGCATGGAAGATTTTAATGATGATAATATGATTTAATGTAACATTTTTCAGTGGGCACTATGTTCTTAAAATGTCTCGTGAACCGCAACTGGATTACAATATCTTATCTTATCTTATCTTAGTAGGGCCTGCTGAGGTTACCCTCTTGCAGTAGCACTTCTCTTCGATCTTTTGTGCAACCCCATTTTTACTTACATCTTTAGAATACAATATACTATGTACAGCTTGATCTTTGTATGTACTTATTTTTTCATATCAAAGAAACCAAAGTGTCCATCAAGACTACAGAGAATGTGCAACGAGGTTCATAGCTCTTGCACCTGTCGGTAATAAAGTAAAAGAGAAATGGATCTACGCCTGCTCCCTGCAACCAATAACAAAGATGCGTATGACAGATCTATTACAAGGAACAACAGATGAGACCGCTTGCCCTTACGACCCAGAACTTTTGAAACAGCATCAACCAGGGAAAGCAGTCAAGGTAATGTGAAATCGTTGTATATTGTGGAGTTGTAGTAGTTCTGTATCTAACTCAAAATTAATTAGCTTTACGGATGAGTTAACAAGATTATTATTAATGTGTTAATATCCCATTAATACAAATACAGTATGTTTTAAAAATAAAATGAGATAACAATTCAGTAAATTTGACTAACTTCTGCAATAATTAATGGAATCAGGCGTTATTTTGCGGAAATCCATAATACAAAAAAAATGTAATTTAAATAATATGTAGTGTTAATTCCGCTAACTCACTCATAGCGAAAATGCACACCAACACCGATCTATCGGTGTTGGTGTACATTTTCGCTTGCACGCATGCATCTCTCCTGCATGTGCATACTTTTTGCGGGCGGGAGGGCGGTGCATGCGTACTGCATCCAAGCTGTATAAACGAGTGAGTTAGCGGAATTAACACTACATATTATTTAAATTACATTTTTTTTTAACTTCTGCAACTCAGATTTTTTTTCTTTGAATACAATGAAATAATCCTAACATAAAACAGAGTGGATACGCATAAAAAAAATATCAATTTATAATCAGACTCATTTTTTATGTACGACTTACACTTGACCTAAAAATTTGCTATGCCAAAATTGTTTTCCCAAAAAAACTTGATAGTTCCTAACACAATTTCCCCTGTAACTCTAATGGTTTTTGACTTCCCATACTGTTACAGTTAAAAAAAAAGCTGTATATTGCAATATAATAAAAATAGAAGTTGGTTATTGTTATTGTTCTGTATCGTTTTTAGTTTTCTGGTAACGGGCAATACTTCTTCAATATGGAGGCGGCGGATGACGAACAAGGAAAGAGGAAAAAGAAAGGTGACCATCCTGAAAAGAAAAGAAAAGAAATGGATCCAGGTCAGCATATTTTGTAGTGTAGATAGTTTTAAGACCACTCTATGGCACATAGTAGTGACGTCAAAGCTCGCTGTTCCCATATTTTTACTAAGTAAAATATAGTAGTACTAGTGGCCCGATCGCGACTTCGTTCGCTTAAGAACACCCGTATCCCATGATGGACCACTATTGCAGCGCCGCCTACCGGGTCCAAATCTAAACCATTCTCTAATCCACTTGAACACATAAAAAATTTCATCAAAATCGGTCCAGCCGTTTAGCCCTTTTACTGGTTGGTGGCAATATAGATGCCATGATAATTTAAACCTTACGTAGTTGCAATAGAAACGAAAACCAACGCTATACCAGTCAAAGATATTTAAAGATATATCACACTAATATTATAAATACGAAAGCTTGTGTGTACTTACTTGTGTATATTTGTTGCTTCTTCACGCTGCAACTTGAGTTGGATAAAATTCGGCACACAGATAGTTTATAACCTGGATTAAAACATAGGATACTTTTTATCCCGATTTTCCTACGGGAACGGGAACTATGCGGGTGAAACCGCGAGCGGCCGCTAGTAATATATAAGAATATAGTTTGGCAGGTGTTAAAAAGTTTCTCTATGGTTTTACCAGAACAATTTTATTTATGTACACACGCCTGCACACCAGACTACTACCTACTGTCAAATTTCCTCAATAGACTTTGAACTTTATGTATATGGCATACGGTTGAAAATTTATTAAAGAAATTTGACAGTTTTGTGTAGGTTGATGTGCTAACGTCTGTACTCAGATAATGATGAACATAGAAATACTTATAAAAAAACAAGACATAATAAATGTTGATTTTGTCTACCACTTAAACCGATTTAACGTGTGTGTGTGGTTGTAAATGAAACTTTAAAAGTATCACATTAGGGTACATCTATTACTTTTAGAGGTGTTCCTTAAAACAAACGATAGTAACATCTGGGTATTTTTACAATTTATGGAAATTGAAAATTATAATTTTTTTTGTTTCAGACACTTGTTGGTTTTGCCTGTCTTCGCCAACTGTTGAGAAGCACTTGGTGATCAGTGTGGGCACCCATTGCTACTTGGCGCTTGCCAAGGGCCCACTCACTCCCTACCATGTGTTAATATTACCCATTGCACACCATCAGTCCATCACAAGAGTAAGATACTTTTATAAAATTGTAACTTATAAATCAGCTATAATAAAAAAAACAATATTGATAAAATTCAACCAAATTCAAAATTCAAATTTTTATTCAAAATGAATTTTTAGAATTATTTTTGAATGTCAATTCGATTTAACTCTTTTTATGTTGCTATTTTTTTTTAGCAGGGCAGGGTTAGTTTATTATTATGCAATAGCAAAACGAAACAAAATAATAACATACTTAGTCCCTTAACCCAATAATAGTAAGCACAAAAATGTAATGTAAAATTGTTTATATCCAATTTGCACATATTTTGAGTTTAATTTAATTATTATTAATAGCTCAAGTCATAACATAGTTGTAAAGAAATAGTCAATATAATGTCTTACTACTGTGCAAAGGCTTTCACCATTGAAATCAAGTTATCGCTACGATTGATGGGTATTGGCTTAATCACCACTCTTCCCAAATGCGGGTTGGTGATCACAAACCCTGGCAGAACTGTTTGCAAGTAGCAAGAAAACAGTATGTGACTATACCTAACCAAACTTTTTAACTTTTTAGCATTTGCTAGTTGCCGGTAAACTACTTCTCATTGTATCATTATTTGTCCTATGCCACAAAGGTTGTCTGGAAGAGATCGCTTTAAGCGACATGACCGCCTTTGCCTACTTTTATATTTAAATTTTCTTTTATTTGTTTTCTGTATAAAACTTATAGAGAATATATGGGGACCAGTAGTGCTGCGACAGCACTGCTGCGTGCAGCGGAGTTCGGAATCATACCTTTAGATGAATTAAAATTGCTGAACTTCATTTTCATTACAAAGTCTTTTATTTATTTTCTAAATATATTTATCTACACTAATGTTGTAACATTCTACTTATGTTTCCAATACTTGACTTATAATTACTACTGTTATAGCGCAGACAACAAAACACTCAATTTAAGCAATTTCACATGATGGTATAATATCCACATCGATATCGTAAAATCTCATTATAACATCAATAAAACGCGACCAATTAACCTGGCGAGCCTTATGTCAAAATCCTCATACAAGTTGTATAAAATTTTGATATTAGGCTGGCTTTTAAAAACAGTTGGGTTATACGTGAAAACTTCGTCGAAACTACTAAACTTACATACACAAAACTCTTTGGTAAGATCTTGATTGGCCCTGCGCGCGCAGCTGCGCTCTCATTGGTTATATTTTAATGGCGGCAAGTTCACTGTGACAATACACGTACGCGTGAATTTAATGTTTCGCAATGTGTTTTGTTTTTAAAATACAAATTAAAAGTTAAAAATGGACAGCGACGATGATATTTGTACGCCTCCGGATATTCTAGAATTGGCAACAAAAGTAACTCACAATCTTTTGCCAGAAAAATCTAGAAAATTATATGAAAAAGAATATAATAACTTTTTGGCATGGAAGATCGAAAAGAAAACTACATCATTTTCTGAAAATGTCATTCTTGTGTATCTCAAGACCTCTCCGACAAATTCAAGCCATCTTCTATGTGGGCTAAATATTCTATGCTCAAGTCCACACTGAGTATCTACAACAATATTGATATCACGAAGTATTCAAAAGTCATAGCGTTCCTGAAACGCAGTTCAGAAGGACACAAGGAAAAAAAGTCCTTGACGTTTACATCAGGTCAAATAAAGATGTTCCTGAAAGATTCACCAGATATTTTGTATCTTTTTGAAAAGGTAAGTGTATTTTAGTTCTGTTATTTAATCTACCTAGTACTTACGTACTACACACGCAAGTTATCTAGACACTCCGTTTAAGCGATTAGGTAGTAGGTACCTACACTTTACTACTTCATAAATCATAGTTTTTGCCTTGGCTATGTACCTCAAGCTCATTATATCGTTTATTGTTACAGGTTGCACTAATCTTCGGCATAATGGGGGCATGCCGAAGGCAAGAGCTATACAACATCCAGTTCGATGAAGTCTCTAACATAGACGACAGCACAATCATGGTGAAAGTTTGGAAAACAAAAACGAAAATAGATCGTTCTTTCGTTGTGACGGGCAACTGCTATGCCGTATGTAAAAAATACATGGAACTTCGACCCACCCCCTGTCGTAACCCTGCCTTTTTCTTGAGCTATAGATCGGGGAAGTGCGTCGATCAAAGAACTGGTATTAATAAATTTGGTGCTCTGGGAAAAACTATCGCAAGTTTTTTGAATCTGCCTAACCCAGCGTTGTACACGGGGCATTGCTTCCGGCGCACCTCGGCGACCCTTCTCATAGATAGCGGTGGTGATTTGACCGCACTGAAACGACACGGGGGGTGGAAGTCTTCTACTGTGGCTGAAAGCTACATTGATGAGTCTTTAATGAATAAAATTCAAGTCTCAAATACGATCTTGAACAGTATAGAAAACAAGACGAATGAAGTAATTATAAATATTCCAACTCCGTCTACGAGCTCTACTGCTTGCCCCGCGACCGCTACAGCTGCTGGATCAATAATTAACATTAACTTTCAAAATTGTACCATCCAAAATTTGAACAATTATTATAAATAAACTATTGTCAGCTTTTACTGTTGTTGTTTGACTAATTGCATTAGTGAAGATAAAGTAGTGTATGCAACTGCATATAACACGGGTATTAAAACACTCGTTACTATTATGAAACTCGCTGCGCTCGTTTCATAAACTCACACTCGTGTTTTAATACCCTTCATTATATGACAGTTGCATAAACTACTATTCTCTATGAATAGTGTAAGCAATAGTGTTTATCTATCTATTTTACGATACTAGATGATGCCACTGCTTAAATTTCATAGTCACTATAAATTTCATACTTACCATGTAATTTACATACTCACTGTGCAATATCCCCAGGCACCAGACGAAGTGGTGAAGGAAATCAAAGAGTACAAGACGGCTTTAAAGAACTTCTACTCCACCATGGGGTGGGAGGCGGTGTTCTTCGAGCGCAATTACCGCACGTCGCACATGCAGATACAGGCCGTGCCCGTGCCGAAGGCTAGCTCCGACCAGATACTGGAGGTTTTCCAGGTACCCTCAGTTTTTGTGTTTTTGTGTTACAAATTTTATTTATTATTTATTTAGATCTACTTCGGAGAATCTCGATGGGGCAGTGGTTAACGCACCTGGTCTGCGAGTGCTGAGGTTAAGCGACTTTCGAAGAGGCCGGTCATCGACCAATAATTTATTATCTCGAGCTCCTCTGTGCTTCGGAAGGCACGTAAAGCCGTTGGTCCCGGCTGCATTAGCAGTCGTTAACAACCACCAATTCGCACTGGGCCCGCGCGGCGGTTTATGGCCCGTTCTCCATATCCATCCATAGGGAAGGCTCGTGCCAGCAGCGGGAAAATAAAATGAGCTGATGCTGATGATGATGAGATCTACTTATATTTTATGCCGCACTGCCTGTTCGAATCAGAAATGAGATCTGTAAAAGAACAAAGGTTACCGACATAGCCTGTAAAATTGCTAAGCTCAAGTGGCAGTAGGCAGGGCACATCGCTCGCAGGACTAAGGGTTGCTGGGGCAGAACAGTTCTTGAGTGGCTACCTCACATCGGAAGACGCAGTGTATGCAGGCCTCCAACAAAGTGGACCGACGATCTGGTGAAGGTTGCGGGTAGCCGCTGGATGCAAGCAGCATAAAACCGGTCGTTGTGCAGATCTTTGGGGGACGCCTTTGTCCAACAGTGGACGTCTTTTGGTTGAGATGATGAACTATCATCATCATCACTATCATCACTAGATGCTGATTGTAATAACTACATCAATGTCAAAGGTATCTGGGCGTTCAAAGCTACTAAAATATCTGGACATTTGATAAAAATAAAACTTACTATCAAGTACTGTTACTTTTTTAATTCGTCATTCATTATTGTCTTGTAATAAGGTTGATTTTTGTAAAATGTTAAGATATTTTGTACTTATCTTTTGTTTGCCCCTCTGTGCGGGCAGTGTAAAAAATTTTTTACGGTAATAATGTAAAATATTCTGTGTTTGAGACCGGTAATTAAAGCACTAGATGCCGGACTATCAATCATTATTCATTATCATTCTCCAACACAGGACGAAGCTGGCATCAACAGTATACAAATGGAGGTGTTACCGCCGTTCACTGAAATCAGTCAGGTGACTTTGCCCGGCGCGCCGTACTTCCACGCCGAGCTGCCCTCCGGCGATCAGATATACGCGAAGACGAAACAGCACTTCCCATTGCAGTTCGGAAGGTTAGTATTATTGAGAGCTGAACGTTTTATTAAGTTTTGACTATGTTTTGAAACACTTAACTCACTAATATGCCTGATCTGTGTATGAATATTTGTCATTGAGGATTTTTTTTATTTTGTTGTAAAATCCTCTATTATATAATTAAGGTTCGCTAAGCCGTTGGTCTCGGCTGATAAATCTTGTTTACACCACCAACATATCTGACTGCACACTTGTGAGAAAACCAGAGTGGCCTTTACAATAGAATAATTTAAAGCTATCAATGAACTTTTAATACCAGAAAATGAAAGTAAATTATACAAATTTAGTCATAGTCATAGTCATAATATTTATTGCAACATGTTGGTTATTACAGATGGTAAATACATAAAAAATGACCCATAAACATGACCCTGTAAGGGTATGGCAATTTTTAAATTTTATAAGTATAAGATCTAAAAACATAAAACAAAAACAAAAACATTTTAAGTAACATCAAAAAATTCTTTCATGGTATAATAACATTTTTGTATCAGATATTCCTTCAGTTTTGAGCAAAAGATTTTTTCTGTTTGGATTTCCTGGAACTCTTTCGGTATTTTATTAAATATTTTAATTGACATATGGTAAGTCCCTGAGCTCACCATATGTAGTTTTGTAAGGGGTAAAGCCAGTCTATTTTTGTACCTTAAGTTACGTGGTTGTCGATAAAAATCTTTTGCTTGTGAATACAAATGAATGTTTTGTTTGACAAATTTACATATTTCAAATATATATAATGAGACAAGTGTGAGTACTCTAAGTCTAACAAAATGAGGTCTACATGTTTCCATATTGTCTATATTTGCCAGTAACCTTATACATCGTTTTTGGAGGATAAAAAGCTGATTTACGTGTGCGCTATTTCCCCAAAGGACGATCCCATAGCTCAGCCATGCATTGGCGTAAGCATAATAAGCAGTCATAGCGGCACTTAAGTCGGTACATTTTTTTAATTCATATAAAGCGTATGTAAATTTAGAGAGTTTAGCGGCAATTTTTTCTACATGTGTTTTCCAATCAATATTCGTATCTAATTCTAATCCTAATAAGGTGCATGAGTTTTCAAAGTGTATATTATAATTATTATGTGAAATATAAGTATCTATTGGTTGTTTTTGTCTGGGTTTAAACTGCATTAATTTTGTTTTTGATATATTAATTTTTAAATTATGGTCTTTAGTCTTTTTTATTAGTTTTTAAATGATTCTGCACAGTTGGTCCTTCGAGCCTTTCATGTTTAACTACCAAATATGCGAATAACCGTGCCTTTTTTTCCTCGCAGGGACGTTTTGTCCAGCCCTCCGATATTGAACTGCGAAGACAAAGCAGATTGGCGGCAATGCCAGCTAAGCAGAGAGGAGGAGGATTCACACGTCAAAAACTTCAGAGAAATGTTCCATCCGTATGACTTCGCAGCTGACGCTGACAGCGACAGCGAATGACATTCAGCCGAATAACTGAATACAGTCAGAGGCTGTAAACTCCATGGAACAATGCTGATATCGATCCAGGCTGTTACTACCCAGCAAGATATAATAGCAAGTGGGTATAGTGAGATCAGGTTACGATTTTGACTAGATAGTTTTTCCGTACTTCAATCGCTCAATATTAAGCCTAAGCGAAGGCCCCAGATCATTTTTTACTAAATCATGTCAAAATAGTTAATGTTGTATTAAATCTACGATTTTAGAAAAAATAACCTTAAATAAAATGGTGATTAAGATCCAATTTTAACGAGACGAATAACAGCTTAAAAATAAAGGTAGGTATAAGACAATAAAGCAAACATATGTGTCAAGTAAATGATTTTTTTTATTTCGTTCACATCATACTGTCCTAATATACTCATTAACTCATTTGTTGCTTTATAAAAAACATATCTGTAACAACATGATTAACTAACCCTTACATTTATTCATGTGTATCCAATGTATAGTAACAAAATTCTTAAAAATGATATGGTATGTTGACTAGACTCGTCAAAATTACTATAATCGATAAATGATAATAATACATTTTGCAGACATTAAAACCATCAACTCGCAACAGTTCCAAACGCAAGTACAACTCAATCGATCGCAAGTTGTTTCATTAAAATCATTATTCACAAACTCTACTAAAACTACGTAATGATTTCGATTGACTAGCATTAAGTATTTGTGTCTAGATTATATATAAAATAGATCTCAATTAAATATAGGGCAGTCTTCGTTGGAATTACTAAAGAGAGTCAACATAAACGATTGTAAATCATTATAAATCCACACAACTCACATAAACATGTGTTTATTGAATACAAAACATCGTGTTAAGTGTTCAACACCCATAAACTATGCCTACAACATACTTGATACAGTTCAAATGTACATACAAAGTTAACTTTCTGCCGTATTCACCAAAAAGCTATATAGGTAAGTGTATTGTCTTGTGTTACTGTTCACTGAGGATCTTTTATTACTAATATCCATTGTTACATTATGTATATTGTTATAGCCCACTTAAACACGAATCGTATTATAAAGAAGTGCTTCTTTTCTATTACTTTAGTTTTAGCGTAAAATATTAGAACATAAATGATATTTTACATAAAAACCTGGCCTAAAAGTAATGTCAGTTCTTATAAAATTATTAGTCTACTGAAAATAAACTGTGTACATTAACATATTCGCATACAGATAAATTTGATGTATCTCGACAGTTGGCACTTTACAAACGTTTTATTCCTACGATATATAAACATTATATTATTACTTGGAAGTATCTATTTACAATTTAAACTTTTACTGGTATAAACAATGATAAGGGAGCCTACTTCATAAATCGAATGTTCGATCATTGATAGCCGTTCTATATCTAATTTTATGTTGTAGACAGAACTGTTACTATTTTTATAAAGATGTATTGCTTGCCTTGTCATTAGAGTGAGGTCTGATATTTTTTACTTTTCGCTCGAGTTGCAGTTAACTAGGTACAATTTGTATGAGTTAAAAGCAGCTCCACCTGGATGCCTAGCACGAACAGTTATCGAATTTGTGTCGAAGAATTCGCAAGCGTAACATAAGAATATTGTATAGAATTTGATACAGCGCCACAGCGTCCGTTAATAGAACTAACAATTGACAGACGTCATTTCAGACTAAATTTTTTTATCATGGCTCCTAAGTGTACGATATGATTACGTCAGAAGTTTGTGCTAAGCATACTGGTGACAATTTCATTTCACAAGTTCGCCGCTAGAAGGCGCTACTTCGATTCAATATTTTTTTTAGTTCGAATGAATAGTGAAAATAAAACTGGCGCTTAGTTAAAAAACATCACTCTGTTGTTTAATAGTGACAGCTGTCGATAATCGAGAGTTCTATTTACGTAGTAGAGTCCATGATTTCCAATGAAAACCAGCTGATCTCATAAACTTTACAACAATCAAAACAATATTTTTTTCATTTAATTATCGGATATAATTTCTCAATTATAGCCGCAACTAGTTTTAAGACTTTGGTCAATAAGGCATGAAGTTTAAAATATATTTTTTTACTTTAATTATTGTTCTCCTTAAGTTTTACACTCGATTGTAGTAAATACACATTTAATTTTACAGTTTATATTTACATAACGACCGGTTCGGTGCGATTGGTCGAAACGAATGACTGTTTAAAGCTAAATTTGAAATGGCAATGGCAGCAAAACGAAAATTAATTGTAGTTACAAAATATGTAACGGATAACTTCGACCGTTTTCCATTTGCTGAAAGTCTTATCAAGTTATGTTAAGCTAAAATAATAATTTTTTACCATTGGAAAATATTACTTTACGCTTGCATAAGCAAACGCATCGTCAATATAAATAATAATTATACATAAATACCATCTTTCGATGTTTATTCCTTAAAGCAGCTACACACTGTTTTAATCGCAAAAAATATAGCTGAGTAGTCGCCTATATATATAATATATCTACTCCCTTCGCTTATAATCATCACACGTCGTTTATTCAATATTTCGTTAAAATACTCAACTTTAGAGTACAAAAATGATGATTATTGTAATAACTAAGAGTAACATTTGTATTGGCTAAGTTCACCTATCTACGAACGAACTAGACTATGTACAAAATTATACGCAGTAGGTACGAAAGTTTTACATGAATTTGGCAAGGTAAAGAAGTCTATCAGATTTCGTCATCATCAACGTTATACTGTAACTGATGTAAGAAATATTTTGTAAGTATCGTAAATTCACAAATATTGCATTGAGCGTCAGTTAGGATAGCACACAATGTTACCATTATAAATTATCTTCGTTACATTATGAAGGTCACTACTCTTGATCAGTACCAACCAGTCAATACAAATTGGCATAATTATCTAAAAACTTAACACCTCGCTTAATAGCAGTGAAGTTGACTTTAGATATACATACAATTTTATAAACCTGATATTAATGCTATCATTTATAAACTTGCCCCCATATACATTAGTGCAAATAATGCAAATCTTAAGCTCATACATAAGATATGAGGTGCTTAATAGTTTAATATCTAGTTCTAACAATCTTATCAGAAGAAATATCGCCATACTGCGGTAAAAATATGAACTAAAATCCCCTGGAATGATGCTATTGAGTAGCAATTTAAAGCTTGTTATAATAAGATACTGATAATAATAACAGTAATTGTAATTTTTTCGTTCACTGATACACATATTAAGCAATAGGTACCCCTCACAAAATTTACCACACTCTCTAGAAAGAGACGACGCGAGAGTGCGGCCAACACTGTGCAAATTTCTTGTGACGCGAGTCAATTAAAATTTTAAAAAGCACGGTCGCATCGCCTCTATTATTCCGCCGGCATACTTACTACCGACAAAAGCTACCAGTTAATTGTCTCTAGTTGCGGTTGATAAATTGGTATTACGGGATACAAATCGCTCAATAATGTAAACTATTACATACATTTTAATCGCAAATGCATTAAGCGAGCGATCATTGAGCGACTTGTGTCCCTAATAGCAATTTATCTACCGCAACCAGAGCAGTCGTGTTGCAATTGTACACACGGCGGCAGATCAACCTACCCAAACATGTCAAATTTCTCCATTGAATATTGATTCTTATGAAAAAAGCAATAAAGTTCAAAATTGATTGTAGAAGTTTGCCAGTTTTGGGTAGGTTGATCTGCCGCCGTGTGTATAATTAACAACTGGTGGCTTTTTGCGGTAATAAGCCTGCCGTTATTACTCTTTCTATATCTATGCAAATAGAAAACCAAAATAGAAAGTATGTAGGCATTTCTCAGACTCTAGCTCTGTGAGTGACTAGGCGATTCATGTCAAGACTTCATAAGGTTAGTGCCAAAAGCGAGTTATTCTAGAAAGATTTACTTCCTAATACTCGCTTTAAAGAACTGCAAGCTACGTGTAGCCGTACTACTTCACTCGCCATTCGATCACGTTAACGAAAACGAAAATTTGTATGACATTGAAACAGTGTCTTGGTGACAAATGAGGATAGTTAACATTTTCCCATACTAATTGTCGTTTTCGTTAGGTTATCAAATGGCGAATAAAACTCGCACTAGCCTCCCTGCGTGCTACGTGTGCAGCCGGTTTGTAAACCGCTCAGCTTAAAACAACAGTTCAGCAAAAGGTAAGTTCTTACGTTTATCATCGTATGATTGCATCGATATAAACAAGTGGTAGCGACCGTATTTCGTTAACACAGTACAGTTAGCACAGTAGGCTGCTACCTCAAAATAATCAGGTACAGAATGGCGGCTCTGGCGAATAACGAATTTAATTACCTACGCTCGGTCGTAGCGTTAAGATTGACAACTACATTAAGAGTTTTAGACAAGTTTCCGAGTTCAGCGTCGAGTTCGACGCTGTTTTGCTTAGAGAATAGCGCTGCTGGTATATGCCATAGTTGAACATTTATTGAAGAAATTTGACAGTTTTGAATAGGTAGATGTGCGTCTGTACCGGCACCCTTCTGCACCTATTTAATATGTGCCGCTAGTTCTTTCGCAAGTCGCAACAAGTCAACTCATACGTTGATCTGGTATATGCCATATAGTTGAACATTTATATAAGAAATTTGACAGTTTTGGATAGGTACCTAGATGTGCGTCTGTACCGGCACCCTTCTGTACCTATTTATTATATGCCGCTAGTGCTTTCGCAAGTCGGAACAATTGAACTCAGACGTTGATCTGGAAGGCCTCGCGCGAGACCTTTCCGTCGGGGGCGTGGTGCCGCTTGCGTCGCTGGTGGCCCTCGCAGTCGGTGTCGTCCGAGAACCGGGACGGCGGGTGGATGTGCTCGTTGAACGAGGGGTAGTTCGATATACTGGAACGTTTGAACGTGTGTGAGGTATTGTCCCTTACCTAAACGTGTAAAGAGAGATGTTCTCACGTCAAAGGTATTGATACATGCACGTTTATGGGACGGTCTAAATCGGTGGTCAAGAAGTTTTGTTGAATTAAGGATATTGCAGGCAATTAAAAATATATGTACACACGCCTGCACTTCAGACTACCACAATCTGTCAAAGTTCTTCAATAGACTTTGACCTTTAATCCTATGGCATACGGTTGAATATTTATTGAAGAAATTTGACAGTTTTGGATAGGTCGATGTGCAGGCGTCTGTTAATAGAGGCCAAATAATTTGACCGAATAAAAACTTTAAGAAAAATTAATTAGCCCAAATTATTCTGCTCCATTGCTAGCGTAAAATGTAGCGGTAAATGGATTTTAATGAGGGATCATTAAAATCCATTTACCGCTACATTTGATGGCAATACCCATATCAATAAAAAAATTAAAGGTTGAATCATATTTACCTAATTTCAAAAACTAAACTAGTACTGGCTGATATAATCCAGTACATCTCGCATGATTTCACCCATAAAACTCATCAATTCACGTTGGCCCATCATGATTGGGGATGGCCTAATCTTCCTATGTTATTGTTCATGTGCAAAGGCCTGAGCTGAGCCCAGGTGCAATTCTGAAAATGTTGACGAATGGGCTGCGGTAGCCGCATTCCATCAGTCGAGCTGTACGCTTGTTTGATATCTAATGCAATTGTGAACGCCCTAATGCATAGAAGCGTAAGAACAGAAGCTTCAGGGTCGGCTAGGTACACTTGATATCCTTAGTGTATCATCCTTTAAAAGGAAGGGAATTCTAAACAAATATTCTCTTTATCCTTTCAATAGAAAGGATTTTTAAATATTTCTGTATAATAATTTGATTTCGTTTTTTTTTATTTACTCTTCACGCGAAGAAACGGATGACATCACTTCACCTATCTACGCGTTTTCGTGCCTAAAATATTGTATAAACATACCAATTCTTCTCTTTCTCTCAATAGTTACATTTCTGTATTTATCTATGTATTTATCTGTATTTATCGTTTGATTTCGCAATTAATTAGAACTTTTTACACTTTTCATGAAAAGATACTTTCTCTCCGTCTATTTCCTTTTTCGGATCTAAAAGATGGTAAAACATAGTAAGTTGGCATAACTTTTACCTTACCTGAAGGTGGTCTCGTCGTTGTGGCTGCTGTAGCCGCTGGAGGAGCGCACGTGCCGCTTGCCGACGCCGGCCTTGCCCTTGCGCGAGGGGAACGCCTTGCGAACCACCCCGCCTACCGAGTTCTCGGATGAGGACGAGGACTCTTCACGCTCCACGGTTGGATCTAAAGATGCAAAAGTTGAGGTGTAAATCAAAGCAGTCGGTTGCGCGAGGGGAACGCCTTGCAAACCACCCCGCCTACCGAGTTCTCGGACGAGGACGAGGACTTCACGCTCTACGGTTGGATCTAATGAAGCAAGAGTAGTGGTGTAAATCAAAGCAGTCGATTGCTTAAGAGGAACGAGTTAAAACCGAGTTCTCGGATGAGACGAGAACTCTTCACGTTCCACGGTTGGATCTAAAGACGCAAAAGTTGAGGTGTAAATCAAAGCAGTCGGTTGCGCGAGGGGAACGACAAGCGAACCACCCCGCCTAGCGAGTTCTCGGATGAGGACGAGGACTCCTCACGCTCCACGGTTGGATCTAAAGATGCAAAAGTTAAGGACGTAAATCAAAGCAGTCGGTTGCGCGAGAGGAACGTCTAACGAACCATCCCGCCTACCGAGTTCTCGGATGAAGACGAGGACTCCTCACGCTCCACGGTTGGATCTAAAGAAGCAAGAGTAGAGGTGTAAATCAAAGCAGTTGATTGCATAAGAGGAACGAGTTAAAACCGAGTTCTCGGATAAGACGACGACTCTTCACGTTCCACGGTTGGATCTAAAGATGCAAAAGTTGAGGTATAAATCAAAGCAATCGGTTGCGCGAGGGGAACGACAAGCGAACCACCCCGCCTACCGAGTTCTCGGATGAAGACGAGGACTCCTCACGCTCCACGGTTGGATCTAAAGAAGCAAGAGTAGAGGTGTAAATCAAAGCAGTCGATTGCATAAGAGGAACGAGTTAAAACCGAGTTCTCGGATAAGACGAGGACTCTTCACGTTCCACGGTTAGATCTAAAGATGCAAAAGTTAAGGTATAAATCAAAGCAATCGGTTGCGCGAGGGGGGAACGACAAGCGAACCACCCCGCCTAGCGAGTTTTTGATGAGGACGAGGACTCCTCACGCTCCACGGTTGGATCTAAAGATGCAAAAGTTAAGGACGTAAATCAAAGCAGTCGGTTGCGCGAGGGGAAAGTCTAGCGAACCACCCCGCCTACAGAGTTCTCGGATGACGACGAGGACTCCTCACGCTCCACGGATGGATCTAAAGATGCAAAAGTTGATATGTAAATCAAAGCAGTCGGTTGCGCGAGGGGAATGACTAGCGAACCAACCCGCCTAGCGAGTTCTCGGATGAGGACGAGGACTCCTCACGCTCCACCGTTGGATCTAAAACAGCAAGAGTAGAGGTGTAAATCAAAGCAGTCGATTGCGTAAGAGGAACGAGTTAAAACCGAGTTGTCGGATGAGACGAGGACTCTTCACGTTCCACGGTTGGATCTAAAGACGCAAAAGTTGAGGTGTAAATCAAAGCAGTCGGTTGTGCGAGGGGAACGACAAGCGAACCACCCCGCCGAGCGAGTTCTCGGATGAGGACGAGGACTCCTCACGCTCCACGGTTGGATCTAAAGATGCAAAAGTTAAGGACGTAAATCAAAGCAGTCGGTTGCGCGAGAGGAACGTCTAACGAACCACCCCGCCTACCGAGTTCTCGGATGAAGACGAGGACTCCTCACGCTCCACGGTTGGATCTAAAGAAGCAAGAGTAGTGGTGAAAATCAAAGCAGTCGATTGCGTAAGAGGAACAAGTTAAAAGCGAGTTCTCGGATGAGGCGAGAACTCTTCACGTTCCACGGTTGGATCTAAAGATGCAAAAGTTGAGGTGTAAATCAAAGCAGTCGGTTGCGCAAGGGGAACGCCTTGCGACCCACCCCGCCTACCGAGTTCTTGGATGAGGACGAGGACTCTTCACGCTCAACGGTTGGATCTAAAGATGCAAAAGTTAAGGTGTAAATCAAAGCAGTCGGTTGCGCGAGGGGAACGCCTTGCGACCCACCCCGCCTACCGAGTTCTCGGATGAGGACGAGGACTCTTCACGCTCAACGGTTGGATCTAAAGATGCAAAAGTTGAGGTGTAAATCAAAGCAGTCGGTTGCGTGAGGGGAATGACTAGCGAACCACCCCGCCTAGCGAGTTCTCGGATGAGGACGAGGACTCCTCACGCTCCACGGTTGGATCTAAAGATGCAAAAGTTTAGGTGTAAATCAAAGCAGTCGGTTGCGCGAGGGGAATGACTAGCGAACCACCCCGCCTAGCGAGTTCTCGGATGAGGACGAGGACTCCTCACGCTCCACCGTTGGATCTAAAACAGCAAGAGTAGAGGTGTACATCAAAGCAGTCGATTGCGTAAGAGGAACGAGTAAAAACCGAGTTGTCGGATGAGACGAGGACTCTTCACGTTCCACGGTTGGATCTAAAGATGCAAAAGTTGAGGTGTAAATCAAAGCAGTCTGTTGCGCGAGGGGAACGCCTTGCGAACCACCTGCCCGCCGAGTTCTCGGATGAGGACAAGGACTCTTCACGTTCCACGGGTGGATCTAAAGATGTAACAGTTGAGGTGTAAATCAAAACAGTCGACAAATACAGTGGGGGAAGGGAAAGGAATATTTGTCTTAAATGAAAACCGAGTTTATAAGGAACTACTTATAAAACTATTTATAAGGGATTACGTCTTTATCGATATTTGAATACTTGAAAACGTGTTCTTTCGAGTGTAAGAACTTCACAGTGTCGTAACACTGCTGGCTTGCAACGTAAAACACAAAGCGTCAGTGTTAATGTTGTTCAATAATTTATTTGCCTAGCCTGCACATCAACCTATCCAAAACTCTCAAATTTCTTCAATAAAAGTTGAACCATAATTATGTTCAACAAATAAACAGAGAATAAGCTACGAATTGTTATTAGTTTTGACGACCTCCTTGGTCAAGTGGTTTGTACACCGGTTTTCATGGTATATATGAGGTCCCGGGTTCGATCCCCGGTCGGGTCAATTTAGAAATTATTGTTTTTCTAAATTGTCTCGGGTCTGGGTGTTTTCTATGTATAATAAGTAGGTATGTATTTAAGTATTTTAAGTATGTTTATCCGTTGTCTAGTAACCATTTAACGAGTTTCATAACGAACCTTCTCTTGGGCTAGATAATTGGTGTCAGTGTAGGAAAATTTATTATTTGTTATTATTATTTTATTCCGTGTTTTGTCTCTTTTACTCTAATTTGAAATGACGTTTACATGACAGGAACAAAACAAGGAATAACTATTCGAAGCTTATTCTTTGTTTATTTGTAAGGCCCATAGAGTTCAAAGTCTATTGAGGAAATTTGACAGTTTGTGGTAGTCTGAGTGCTGGCGTGCGTTTTTTTTTGAAGATTGCTGATGCCTCAAACGGCATTTTCAGCTTCACCGGGCTTTTTTGGAGACGGCGAGGTACCTAAAGGGTACCTTAAGCCGTGTGAAGCGAATCGCCTTCGGAGATTTTCTAGAGGGCACGGCATCACACTTAAAAGTGCGTGTCCCCGTGCCCTACTAGATTCTCCGAAGCGATCGGATCGGGCTGGCGTGCGTACTAACATGCGGGCGGGTGCTTCGGCCGCAGCGCTGCGGGCTCGCTGTCGGAGCGCGGCGCACTGCCGTCGTCGCTGGCGTCGTCCTCGTACTCTGTAATGGGCAGGTGCAGCGTTAGTATCTTCTTCACCTCGGAGTCCGTCGAGCCCAGGTTGTCCGATTCTGTGGAACAATTATTACAACGTTGTAATGGCGGCTTGTGTGAGTTGTGCGCTTGCTATTGTGATGAAATAGAAACTATTTTTTTTTAATGCTGTGTAAGCTTTTTAATAGGTCTACATATTTATAATTGGCAACGATTCTGTAACTAGTTTTTATGTGTTTGGTTCTAGGCTTATCTGTATAATAAATAAATAAATAACCGATTTAAGTGCACCGATGTAAATTATAACTTGTACCTATAGCATCGTAGCAATTACAAATTATTTACACGACAATGTCACTAGGTGGCATTGTTTAGTAAAGAAAACTTGCACTTAGCACAAGAAAAGCGGACAATACCAAACTGTCATTATAATCGCGCTAGTTCACTTTTTAGGATAGGATTTGCTGTTAGCCTTTTCCAAAAAACGGCCAGAAAAATATTATTCCTCAAAAGACAACCAAACTATCCCCAAAGGTTGTCTATGAGCTGGCATCACCCAAACGTGTCCCTTTGCCTTATTAGATGCTCCGAGGTGTTCGATCGTTTACTAAAACGAGTTGACACGATCGCACTAAGTACCTCCGCATTCTAAGACCACATCACACGTGATACTTGTAGCATCGGCGTCCAGCGTATTTGCAAATGCATGGACTGCGTATCGCGTTTTGGTAACTTTTACACCATGAATGCTTCAAAGCGTTGTCGTCCTAAAAGTGTCGAAGGTAAGATTTTATAAAGTGTTTCCATAACATCACAATAGAAGCGATAAGCAATGATTATGTATGCAAGTAAAAATGATATGACGTGTAACTTTTTTAACGAATGCAATGCGGTAAGGATTCAGCCAATAAGATGCAAAAACACAGTGTAAGCATTTAGGTAATGGGTAAATATGCACTAACGATACAATATGACAACTAAAAACGAAAAATTATAAATTTCGATACAAATGAAAATACTGGAACTTAAAATAGGTATGTTACAATACATACTGTGTGCATGCTTACCTTTACAAATTATACACCATTTACGCTCCCATCAGGTTGCATAGAAGGTGATTAGTATGTCAAATTCGAATCTCAATACTTAACAGGACAAAGTAAACTTAATTTTCAAGTGCGAACTACGTAAACCAAAACTAATCCTAACTACTTATAGACAAGCTTCGTTCAGACGTGTCGCGGGGGTGTAAGAGGGGGGAGATAGTTACCTTGGCTCTCTGAGTGCGGATCGTGCAGTCTATTTCCTTTTCTTCTCACTTTTGTGTACTCTGGCTCTTTGCCCTGCGAAAATTCAATAAATATTTTAAGAGTCTGATTTTTTTGCTTCAGTGATGTTATTTAATATTCGAACTTTTTTCTGCCCTATACTTTTCCTGCACTTTTACTTTATGAATATGCAAAAAATATTTATGATTTATATTTGAACCCTATCAAATCTAATTGGTGAGTGCTTCCACTCGTATTCGGAATCAACAGCAAGTACCTAATTTTGACACTGAAAAAACGTGATCGGCTTTTACCAAAACAATCGTACAGTCCAAATAATATTAATTATTATAGGTACAATATATTAATCCTGCAATAAACATTATACACATATACAGACTGGTTATCTGGAAGAAATCGCTTGAAAGCGATAAGACCGCCAAATTGTAACTTTGATAATTATTTATTTTTTGTTCATGTTTATGATTTATAGTGTTGCAATAAAAGTATTATCTATCTATCTATATATTCTATTCTGTTTTTTATTCATTCAAGCATCTGTAAAACAATGTTCTGTATGTATTTAGTTAGTAAGGAAGGTAAGCAATCAATAAATACTTTTTGACAGCGACTTTTGGGACTTTTTTCATATTTAGTAAGTAAGTAAGTATACCTTGTACTTGTTGTTCTGCTTAAGGTCGTGGTACACGAAGGAGCCTCGCACCGAGTGGTAAGGGCCGCTGTACACGTTGCCGCTGTAGCTGCTCTCGCTGTAAGCGGTCGGCTTCGTCAGCTGGAACGTCGCGTACGGGCAGATGTCCTCGATGTATTCTGGAAGATATTGAGTCATTGTTGCATGTGGTATTGACGTGGTTTGTGTACTAAGAGATATAAAGACAGAGAGAAAAGAGAAAATAAATCAATGGCGTTTCCAAGGCTTGATACCGTTACCAAATTTCCACTGTAAGTACCGGTAAGTAATGTTATTTCTATAAAGGTAATTTGGTACCGGTAATGCAGGTAACGTTATTTAGAAAAGTATCGCATTTTTTTTTGACAAATATTGCGCTTTAGCCAATCTGCGTAGAGTGGTTAGTTAGTTTGCCATCATGCATACCAGTACCTTTTTTACCGGTATCTTCGTTTGACAGAAGTATCGATATCAATTTTTTTACGGTAGGTACTCAAAGCCCCTATTTTCTAGCCCTAGTTTCTATTACTGTCATCATAGAATATATAATTACTACGTGATCACAATTACCACTGTGTATGGCCATCGTAATATTATTCGATAAAACTGACATGATGAGTTAAATAAGAGCCGGCATGCATTTCGATATTCCATACAAACTTTATTTATTTATTTATTCTAAAATGTTTATTCAATCAATCTATTTAGCTAAGCAAGTTAAATTAAAATTGGCTTATTCTTTTGAAATAACTTTAATGGAACTTCACTTGGGTCACGAGCCCTCCCCATCCATCCCATAGGGTATATAGGATCGTGCCTGAGTTGTGGGGACATGAAATGAACTGGTCTCATCCACCAGGATAAGATAGCGGATTGAAAAGTTTTCCCCAATCCGATCCGAACCCCTTAGAGCATCTAGGGCACGGGGACCCAAGAAGAAGACATCAGGAAAACCTTTGACAGTGCTTTGTTTCACACGGCTTGAGGAAACCTTTAAGTTTCTCGCCACCCCCAAAAAAGCTCGGTGAAGCTGAAAATGCCAATTAAGACAATCGGTAAAGTCTCTCAAAAAAAAGGATTGAAAAAGATCGCAGTTTCAAAGAAGCTTGGATTAGGGGTGTACAGGATACTCACCGTTAGAAGCGTGTTTGTAGTGATGTTGCGGCGGCGGATGCTGCGCGCGCGCCGCTAGGTATTGCTGGTCTCTGTTCACTTTGTTCTGCAATTGGGCCACTGATGGAGACTCGCCCACGCCGCTCTCTGTCGCCGCTGTCTCAGTGCCGCCTGATTCTGAGATAAACATTATATTGAGTGATTTGTGCGTTCTTAAAAACCTTCTTAAAATCTTATTTTAGTGGGGCCTGTCCAAGTAATCCTAGCTTTCTCATAGCACTTTAACCCAACGGGATTTTGTGCAACTCGTGTATTTTTTAATCTTGTTCTTCAGTAAAGATAAGTTTGACGGTGTCTAAAGAGCCTAAGGTTTTCAGTCAGATAAGCCGATGTCAGGAGTTTAATTCAAATTTTTTGATACTTATTTCACGTAACGGCACCAATGATGGTCAGCTTAAGGACATGGTTGTCTTTGTTTGGTCATATCTTACAAGGTTTTGAATCAATAGGAGATCAGATTTAAATATAAAATGAAAAATTATTCCAGAATCGTTTCATATACTTTTAATTTGTATTCTTTGAACACTTATTTAATAAAAAAAAAAAAACTTAAAAACTTAAAATACACCAATGATGGTCAATCAAAATCCATTGATGGGCACCCAGTAATGGTCATGTTGTGAATACAAACATGAGTTATAAAGAAATGTTCTTACATTATACATCTCGTATGTGCGACATGTGGTAAGAATTATGTAGATATGTATGGATTTTACCTCAGCCTGTGACCCAGAAGTGTGACACAAAAGGCTGATGATGATGCCAAATCTTCAGGCACGCTAGCAGCAACATGTGCCATTAAAACACGATCATTGGTGGAGCAAGCAAAAATCCTGCAAAAGCGAGCTTACATTAGAGCGGATGCCCAGCGCGTTGCACGGGTCGGCAAAGAACTACTGACGCATCCTACGGGCAGCCGTAACTACTGGTGTCTAGCCAAAGCCGTGCAATCGAACTTCTGCCAACCCTCGCTGCCACCGTTGAGATGTCCTGACAGAACTTTAGCTCACAAGCCGCAGGAGAAGGTCAATCTCCTGGCCAAACTCTTTGCGGCTAACTCCCGAATCGATGATTTCAATGCACAGCTACCTACAATTTCTCACTGTGGCCACACAATGCCCGATTTTAAAATTAGACAGTGTGATGTCCGTGCGGAGCTGCAGTCAATCGATGTCTGGAAAGCTAATGGCCCTGATGGCATCCCTCCAATAGTTCTAAAAATGTATGCAGTGGAGTTGTTCCCCTGGTTAAAGCGCCTTTACCGTCTCTCGCTCTCTTCAGGTGGTGTGCCGGAATCTTGGAGAGAGGCTATCGTGCAACCGGTCCCCAAAAAAGGAAATCGGTCAGATCCATCGAATTACCGCCCCATAGCCGTAACTTCAATTTTGTGCAAAGTAATGGAGCGTATTTTAAATAAACAACTTGTCCCACTACCTAGAAGAACACGCCATAAGTCACGATCGCCAATACGGGTTTCCGCCGAAACGGTCAACGGGTGATCTTCTAGCGTATCTACGTTGCATATCGAAGTGAATCGAGTGAATCTTGTCATTGAGCTCAATCGGGTATTGGACCTCATATCTAATTGGGGCTCCAATAATCTGGTTAAGTTCAGTGCCAAGAAAACTCAGGTGTGTGCGTTCACGCAAAAAAGTCACCATTCCTTCCCCTTCCAACTCTTCAGGGTTCATCTCTAAGCCTGCAGAGCAGTATCAACATGCTCGGTATGACGATTCGCTGTGATCTAAACCAAAGGGACTACATCGAAGCCGTGATCAAAACAGCCTCACGAAAACTCGGTATTCTGAACAGAGTGCGGCGATTCTTTACGCCGGACTAGTTGTGCCTTTTGTACAAGACACAGGTACGGTCTTACGTGGAGTATTGCTCGCACATCTGGGACGGTTCTGCAAAGTACCTTCTCGATGCCTTGGACAGATTGCAGCGTCGTCGCGCTGAACGCATTATCGGCAATGCAGAAGTCGCAAATACTCTCGAATCTCTGCAATTGCGTAGAGATGTTGCGTAACTCAGCGTGTTTTATCGCTTATACCATGGCGAGTGCTCTGAAGAGTTCTTTGACCTCATCCCACCTTCTCCCTTTCTTCATAGGAGTACGTGTGCTGCTCTTCGGAGTCACCGCTTCACTGTCTCAAATACCCTATCGCGTACAAAGAAATTTGGTGACTCGTTACTTTGTCGCACCTCCAAAAGATGGAATAGTCTACCAGCACACGCTTTCCCTCCTTCATGATATGGGGTCCTTCAAAAGATGCGTGAAGAAGCACCTTGTGGGCCAGCAGAGTGAGGTTAACTGATGCTACGTTTGTTTCCACGCTGCACCGGTTATCTTCGCGTCTGGACTCCATTTCCACTTAACATCAAGTGGGAATGACTCCACATTTGCCAAGCTATCTATAAAATAAAATAAAATATGTCTTCTTCGACCTTGGATAGAACGGTGCTGGGTCCCATAGGGCAATCATTTTATTGTTGAGAGTCATACGGGGAACACCTTACTGCTTTGCAGCTGCAGATACTTTTTCACATCTTTGTACTGCTGATATAGCCTTCAGCATTTAGTCGCTCGAATATCTCTTTGTAGGTACCATCTAAAAAAATAATGAAAACAGGATCAAGGAGATTAGAAGAACAGCTAAAGTCATAAGTTTAACTCGAAGAATGAGTAAACTCTTTGAGACATGTTTAATGACAGAAATTTTGCCCCCGCCGCTGGGAATCAAACCCGAGACCCCTGGATCTGAGACAAGCAGTCATAGCACTAGACCACAGGCAGTTAAAAATCATTATCATTAGTCGATAACAGTTCTGAGAAAGTTTCATTAGAAAACTCGAACAATATATTAAGATAAGTATTAAAACCAGTAATGGTCATCCAATAATGGGCGTTAGAATAACGTTTAAATATGAAAGCCAGTGATGATCATCCAATAATGGGCATTCGGCCTAAAATCCACACTTAATTAATTTCACATAATCTAATACTCAAAACGCATTCTATGTTTCATTAGGAAACATGGAAATAATCGCAATTCCACATACATGCCATCAAAGCAAAATTGCAAGCCAAATTAATCACTTACCTCCTTAGTGATTTCCTTAAGAAAAACAGATTTTTTACGTTTCTTCACTCGCGACGTTACGTTTTAGTTCGCCATTTTTTTCTCAGTGGCCGACACAGATCATTTCTTGTCAAATGACAGCTGACAGTCTAAGCTATATGATTAAATGTTGCAAGTATTGAAAAACGAAGATTTACCTCAGATAAAAATAATTTAAATTAAAACTGACCATAACCGGTGCCATGACCAACATTGGCGCCACTACGTTAATTTTATATTATTTTTCTTTTTATTTTTCATGTTTGCCATTTTAATAATTTACGTGAAAAGTGCCAAAACGACTATGAAAAAGATGTCAAGATGTTTGATGTCAGACTCTTCTCTCGACCCCCCGCCGCAGTCCCAGGTAAGCTAACATTTCTACCTCTACAGCTAATCACATAGCCACTACGAGTCCAACCCATGTCTGGGTCCTGCCGGAGACACCCGCGAAGGCCCAACCGGCTTAGGACCGAACTGCCGTGGTACCCTTGAAAAGACAGCTGGATCCATAGTTCCAGCTGCCATACCCTACATATCAGGGTTAGTAAATAGAGTCTGCGTCAGACAAACCATCAGAAATCGCACTCACTGTTCCTCCGCACTAGGAACACGATGGCCACCAGCGCGCCGAGCACCAGCAGCGACAGCGCCGCGGGAAGGATCACGCGCGCGCCGCTCAGCGAACGCGCGCCCGCCGCCGGCACCGGCGGGGACAGCTCGCCGTCCAGCACTGGGGGTAAACGAATACATTTATACAATAAGTTACATGAAAATAGAAAACTGTGACGAACTCTATAATCCTAATTAATAAGTATTTAATTTAGCTTCAGTGCAGCAATTAGCACTTGAAAATAAAAAGTAAAATCCTAATTCATATTTAAATTATTCATTAAACATCTCGTTTCATAAAGGTTACTGAAAATAGAAATGTAATAATCATGTTGTATGCATGCACCTTTAAGTAAGGAGTTTTTTTTTGTAAACTGCTATTTATGTTATTAGCATGTTTTTGTTCTGTTATATAATTATGTTATTTTAATACCCAAAAAATAATTAAATATATTAACGCACACCCTGAAAGTAGTTTGTGAAATATCGGTTATTTTATCCTAAGAAAATTAAAATTTTGTAAATTATCTAAATTTTTTCCTTTGTTGAACAGCCGTAACAAACGTCACGACAGGGAGTCGTAGATGGTCATGTGGTACCCTCGACTCCATACCCAGTCCCGAAAAGCTCGACAGAGGCGGATAGAAAGTGTGATATGCTTAAGGAGGTATACCTAAGAAGGCATTTCCACTCAAGCACTTCCCCTCCTTTGCCACCAGGGCATACGGAAGAGCCTGAGCATGTGTCAATACTCAAGAATATATAAGGAGACGTAGATGATCGTGTGGTACCTACTCTCCCCCTGACCCCTTACACCAGTCACGAAGAGCTTGGCTGGGCGCAGCAGGAAGTGTGATATGCCCAGGAAAGAATACCTCCTAAAAACACACCACTAGAGTATATGGGAAAGCCTAATAGAAATTATGTAAGTAGCGTATATTTTTTAAAATCAACTATTTAGAAACTATAAGGAGCTCTATCGCAGAGCAGATGTAATCATGTTGTGCTTGCATCTACTTAGTAGGTTACAGTACATAAGTTTTATAGAAGTAAAATGCATTGTAGCCAGTTTTGTGAGCCAAATAAAAAAAGACCCAAGCATGAGCATTCAAGAATGCGTGGTCATCATCTCAGCCAAAAGACGTCCACTGCTGGACAAAGGCCTCCCCCAAGGATCTCCACAACGATCAGTTTTGTGCTGCTCGCATCCAGCGGCTTCCCGTGATCTTCACCAGATCGTCGGTCCACCTTGTTAGAAGCCTGCCCACACTGCGCTTTCCGGTACGTGGTCGCCACTCCAGGCCTATCCCGCTCCAGCGGCCATCAATCCTGCGAGCAATGTGCCTATGTGCCAATGTGCAATTCAAGAATGCGTGGTAGCCATTATTTAATATGTGGCAGTAGGTAGTACTCACCTCCTTGCACCGAGTGCGTGGTGAAGTTGTATAGCGCGGTGGCGTGGCCCGCGTTGTTGTGCGCGGTGATACGCAATTGGTAGTGCGCGGCGGGCGTGAGGCCGGCCACGCTGAACACGCGCTCCGTCGCCTGGACGCTGTTCGATACTAGACGCCACTGGAATTACCGACAACGTTTTAGCTTAAAGATCAAGTCGAATAGGTACAGACGGCTGCACATCAACCTATCCAAAACTGTCAAATTTCTTCAATAAATATTCAACCGTATGCCATAGGAATAAAGTTCAAAGTCTATTGAGGAACTTTGACAGATTGTGGTAGTCTGATGTGCAGGCGTGTGTACATATATTTTTAATGGCCTGCAATATCCTTAATTTAACAAAACTTCTTGACCACCGATTTAGACCGTCCCATAAACGTGCATGTATCAATACCTTTGACGTGAGAACATCTCTCTTTACACGTTTAGGAAAGAGACAATATCTCACACGTTCAAACGTTCCAGTATATCGAACTACCCCTCGTTCAACGAGCACATCCACCCGCCGTCCCGGTTCTCGGACGACACCGACTGCGAGGGCCACCAGCGACGCAAGCGACACCACGCCCCCGACGTAAAGGTCTCGCGCGAGGCCTTCCAGATCAACGTCTGAGTTCATTTGTTCCGACTTGCGAAAGCACTAGCGGCATATAATAAATAGGTACAGAAGGGTGCCGGTACAGACGCACATCTACCTATCCAAAACTGTCCAATTTCTTCAATAAATGTTCAACTATATGGCATATCAATAAAGTTCAGTCTATTGAGGAAATTTGACAGCTTGTGGTAGTCTGATGTGCAGGCGTGTCATCACCGTCATCATTACCAGCTAATTTTATGTCCCCATTGCTGATAGGTTTACCGCCTCTGTGGTCTAGTGGTTAAGACCACCGGCTTAGACCCAGAGGTCCCGGGTTCGATTCCCAGCGGGGGGTACATGTTTGTGTACTCGGTTTGATTGGTGGCAGGACTTGTTTGTCCGCCTGGCTAGCTACCACCATCTTATCTAAATATGTCGCCATAACATCAATGTTTGTAGCATTGTTGTGTTCCGGCAGCTAGAGATAAGATAGCCAGTGCCTTACTAGTGGAGGATCCCGGGTGAAGTGCGCTTCCACCAATTGACCTTATCATCACTTAACATCAGGTGCGATCAAGGCTTACCCGTAAATATAAAAAAAAGGTGGGACACGAGCATACCCCATGGATGGATAGGGAGAACGGGCCATAAACCACCACGAGGGCCCAGTGCGGATTGGTAGTTGTTAACGACTGCTAATGCAGCCGGGACCAACGGCTTTATGAGCCTTCCGAAACACGGAAAAGCTCGTGATGATACATTTTTAACCCGTCCGATGACCGGCCTTTGCGAAAGTTGCTTGTTCTCAGCACTCGCAGACCGAGCGCGTTGACCACTCCGCTATCGAGCTCCTCAGAAAACGTCACCGCTGGACGAGGTCCTCCCCCAAGGATCTCGACAACGACCGGTTTTGTGCTGCTCGCATCCAGCGGCTACCTGCGACCTTCACCAGATCGTCGATCCACTTTTTGGCGCGGTCACCACCCGAGAACTGTTTCGCCCCAGCAGTCAATAGTCCTATGAGCTATTTGCTCAAATACAATGGATAGATCAAGTTAAACAGGAACATTGTTGAGGTTATAAACCACTTATATGAAGATAACTTCCATTTATGTGCCGGTTCACGATATTAGAAAAGCTTGTGGATAGTGACTGCTCGGTACAACATGGGCATTTTCGAATTAAAAACGTCTGAAAACCCCGACTTTTTAGAGCATCGCTGGATGCCCCAAAGACTGTGACACAAACCAGAAAGTTATTGGAAATGAGAATCTGTCCTTTGAATATGTGTATCTGGGACATAAGATTTCGCTGGGGTACGAGAACCAGACCGTGGAACTCGCCAGTTCTATTAACTTAATTAATTAATTAATCCTTTATTGTACAAATAAATTACATTTAAACACACGTTACACCGGACATATACAAAGGTGAGCTTATCTCTAGAAGAGATCTCTTCCAGCCAACCCTAGCTGTGGTGCAATAAACAAGTATGCGGGACTAATCTATACTAATATATAAAGCTGAAGCGTTTGTTTGTTTGTTTGTTTGTTTGTTTGAACGCGCTAATCTCAGGAACTACTGGTTCGAATTGAATAATTCTTTTTGTGTTGGATAGTCCATTTATCGAGGAAGGCTTTAGGCTATATAACATCACGCTGCGACCAATAGGAGCGAAGCATCAGTGAAAAATGTTGCAAAAACGGGAAAAGAGCCTAAAAAATTAAAAATGCTGCCGAAAGTCACTATTCCACGCGGACGAAGTCGCGAGCACAGCTAGTAAATTATAAATAATACTATACTAACAAACATATATACACTAATTACCAAGGATTTATATAATTGAAAATAAAATATTATATTATAAATATAAACATACATACATATTAAAATAAAAAAAAAAACTAATTATGTTACTACAACGGTATGTAACCGATTAGCCGTTAGACAGATAATGCTCTTTGAGCTTGTGTTTGAAAGATTCTACCGATGAACTCTCACGAATGCTGGCAGGCAGTCTATTCCACATTCGAGCGGCATATACTGTGAATGATTTATGGTAAAAATTGGAATTACATTGGGGACATAGAAGGGTTCGTGTGTCGCAGGATCGTTTGGGACGGGAAATGACGGGTATGAGCGTAAAACGGGAACGCAGATAATGAGGGAGCTGGGGGTAGTTAAGTATTTTGAAAAGGAGGGAAAGGATGTGCATATCTCGACGCAGTCGAACTGGGAGCCACTTTAACCTCGACCGAAATTCAGAAACGTGGTCAAATTTACGCAAACCGAATATAAACCGGATTGCCAGATTTTGCAGTCGTTCCAGTTTGTTAAGCAGCTCTTCAGTCGCGTCCAGATAACAAACGTCAGCATAGTCGAGAAGGGGAAGTAGAAGCGACTGAGCGAGCATAATTTTGGTATTGTACGGTAAGAAAAACTGGAGTCGCTTGAGAGAATGGTAGGAATAGTGCATGCGCCGACTAACTTTATTTACCTGCGCCTTCCAGGACAGTGAACGGTCAAAAACGAGGCCAAGATTTTTAGTTTTTTCAGTATATTCAATATTTACTTCGTTATATGAAATACAGGGGAGACCGCTAACATCCAGTCTGCTGTACAGTCTGCTGCTACCAATGATTATTGCTTGCGACTTAGTTGGGTTCACAAGTAAACCGAATGCATCAGCCCAAGACTTCACCAAGAGGAGATCCTTATTGATGTCTTCAATAACCGCGCGTGTGTTGGCTGCATCAAAATGTCGATAAAGTTGCATATCGTCTGCATATAGGTGGTACGGGGAAGGTATTACTTTGGTAAGTTCATTTATAAACAATGAAAAAAGGAGAGGTGAGAGTAACCCCCCTGTGGCACACCCGCAGTTAGAAAAGCCCAATCAGAAAAGCAGTCATCACTCTTAATTCCCTGGCAGCGATTGCAAAGGTAGTCTGCAAACCAAGCGATCACAGAAGGGGTAATGTTAAGAGAGCGGAGAGTGGCAAGGAGGATGTCATGGTCAACAGAGTTGAAGGCGCTGCTAAAGTCAAGTAGAATTACAATTGTAAGCAAGCGATTATCCATAGCATGTCGAATATCGTCTGTGACTTTTAGCAAGGCGGTTACCGTGCTATGGCCAGGACGAAATCCAGATTGAAACTGACTGATAAGATTATTATGAGAAATGTATGCGGACAATTGTTTTTGAACAGCGCCTTCAAGGACCTTGGAGAGGAATGGAAGGATTGAGATGGGACGATACTGGGACAAATTGGTAGGAGAAGTGGTCTTTGGAATGGGAATTACGTCAGCCAATTTCCACTCATTAGGGAAGACGTTGGTTGCCAGCGATGAGTTAAAAATGTGAGTAATGACAGGCACAACGTCATCAAGAATAGGTACAAGCATGTCACGGCAAATGCCATCATTGCCCACCGCCTTGGATGTTATGGAGATAATACCCTTCTTAACCTCCTCTTCAGTGACCTCCCGAAATGAAAAAGGCTCACAGTCAGGGCGGGTAACAGTGCCTAGAAAGGCAAGCGTGGATGCCTTGGTAGAATCAGCAACAGAGACTGGTGAGTTTGCAAAATGCTCGTTAAGCAGCTGAAGATCAGGTAAGTCACAAGTAACGTTGAGGTCTCCACCCACACCAATAGTTCTAAGAAACTTCCAGACCTGACCTGAAGGTAAGTCGTGAATCGAGGAATGAATGTATCGTCTCTTAGCGTCCCGACAGAGTCTGTTACAAAGATTCCGCAGCTTCTTGTAGGAGTGCAGACTGTCGTCACTAGGACATCTCTTAAGCACGGATTTGGCTTTATCCCTACGTCGCATAACCTTCTTAATCATTGGCGTAAGCCAAGGCGCAGGAAGGTGTTTTACTCGCACTGCTCTGAGAGGAGCATGATAATTAAACAGCTGTATTATTTGTTTGTTAAAAACTCTGACCTTCTCATTTACAGCGCAAGCTGCAAACAAGGAAGACCAGTCAATCGCAACAAAATCTTCCCTCAAGCGATCCATACAAATGCTACCAAAACTACGCCGAAGAATGACTTTAGTTTTTGATTTGGGTTTGCGTACACGATAGGACAGATATATGAGGTCATGATATAAGCATGGAGCAGTAGTTTGCCCATGTAAAAGGACTGAATCTGGTCTAGAAACTATCTGTACGTCTAAGAGAGATGGCTGACAATTAGGAGAGTGATGGGTGGCAGTGAGAGGGAGCAAAACAAAGTTGACAGAAGTTACAATTGAATTTAGGCGGGAAGACCGAACGTTATTTTTTAGTAAGCAAGTATTAAGATCACCCATCAATATAACATGGTTGTAAGTAGAACTCAGGGATTCAAGTGTAGTCTCAAAGGTTTCAAAATAATTTACGTGATTATTAGGACTGTAAACTGCCCCCACTAAGATTTTGGAGTGGTGTAAAATAAGCTCCAGGAACAAGTATTCTAACGATCCAGTATAGGCACTAGGTGACTGGCTGACAACAGAGCACGAGATGTGATCTTTGATGTATATACAAACACCACCACCACCAATCCCAACCCTGTCGTTGCGATAAAGTTTATATCCATTAAGAGTAAAAAGAGGGGACAGAAGGGACGGTTTAAGCCAGGATTCGGAAATTAATATTCCATCGACAAGCCCGTTGTTAAAAGACACATTAAGATCGGAGATGAGCGCAGGGACACTCGGAGCGTTGATATGCACCAGGTTAAGGAAATTGGATTTTCTGTGAAAAATAGACCGCAGCTTTACATCCAGCGAGAGAGCATCGGCATCGGTGTCAGAAGGCGTGGATATGTCGCTACAGGCACTTTCAAATTCATCTGAGCTATCGTTAAAGTAATCAGAATTTACTGACATACAAATAATACACTACCAGACTATCTAAAAAAAAAAAAACTTAAACTTGTTTATATAATTTTTAACGCAAATTTTGTTGCGAAACAAATTACAAAAACACTTTCTTAACTGATCTTTAGTATTTGTAAAAATATTATGATCGGATGTTAATGACGGTAGTTGTTAACATTGAATGGGCGCCTTTGGCTTTCAAAGTAAAAAGTAAATAGTGTTGAATAATTTCGGCGGGCTGGTTAGAACCACGATAGCTTAATTGGAAGAGCACCTGACCCGGTATGTCAGAAGGGTGCAGGTTCAAACCCTGCTCGTGGGAATTTTTTCAACATTTGTGTTTTTGTAACTTAAACTTGGCTAAAGAGGGTCAAAAGTCTGTACATGGAAGATATTCGAAAAAAAGTTGGCTGGGGATACTTAGAATCGATAACAGAACACGTTCATAAAAGATAGGACATAGGTACTCTAATCTTTGCCACCTGCAGACTTATTCCTTCTTTCCGTTTCGGTCTATCTATAGATCACTATGCACGCTGCGTGTGTGTGCGCACTCAAATCATTCTTCATAAAACTGACAGCAAGAATCATCAAACGCGACACGAATGCACGCAGCGTACGCGCAGTGGTTTCAAGTGCGTTCGCGAACACATAAAAATGTTGTGCGGCAAATAACCTATACCAGGCTTAAAGTATGTACCGAAGTGGCTTACCTGCGACTGACTGATCTCCCTATACTCGATGACGAAGTAGAGGATGCCGCAGCCGCCGTCGCCCCACGAGTCCAGCCACACCGTCACCGTGGTCGTGTTCAAGGTAATCATCTGCGAGTGCTTCGGCTTTACGGGAACTGTACACAAACGATAACGTTAAAAGAGATCAATAAAAAAAAACATCAGTTGATTGCTTGCACATCAAACTATGCAAAACTGTTAATTTTTTTGCGATAAATTCAAAATTCAAAATTCAAAATCATTTATTCAGTTTAGGCTACAAGTAGCTCTTGTGAATGTCACTATGCCATCGGTTCGTAAGTCTACTCTGGGCGGGAGATCTTGTACTGAGAAGAACCGGCAAGAAACTCAGCAAGTGTCCAGCTCTTTTCTCCCTTACAGCGTCAAAAATATTGGAAAATGCCCTATCATAGCAGGACACTTTCCAAATCTTCAACCACATGCCATAGACATAAAGTCTAAAGTCTTCAAAGTCTATTGAAGAAATTTGACAGTTTGTGTAAGTCTGCTGTGCTTGATTAATTTGATATTGGCTAATCAATAATTCTATATTCTATTTTCTATATATTTCTAAGATATTTAGATATGCGAATACTTATAAAAAAAATATGTAATCTGTAGATAATGGTGTTGGTGGTACAGTTACCTCTAATTATAGGGTTACATTATGCTAAACAATTGTTTACTGTGTTCACGGTTTATTGATCAAAAAAGAGAAAAAAAAGTAGGTAGGTACTGTAACGAACTGAAGTTTGATAGCCTTTCTATTATTTATACTAAATTGTATGAAAACACATTATTAATTTGATTCGTATTCTCTAATAAATTATATTTACTTAATTATTAATATAGAAAAGAGTTTAATACTGCTTGGTAAAAATCTCATTATATTTTGGAATTCTATTAGTTAAACCTCTTTACATTAAAAGAGAAAATGAATTTTGAAAGTCTGTCAGAAAAATATGATTTTGACTTAGTCAGAGGAAAATGGTGAAGGAAAAAAGTTGTAAAAAATTACGTGAAAATTAGAAGGAAGCGATAGGGATTCTTAAAGCAATAAGTGAATAGAAAAGGAGCATGTTTGCTGGATGGAGGATTGTAGGCCTTCTTATGGCTCCTTAAGTGTCTTTTATGGTCTAATGGATCACTGAAGGGTTCCTAAAGCCTTTATATTTATGAATGATTAATTTAATAGTTAATTTTAGAACTTATTAAGTATTTCAAGTTGAGTTTAATAACCCTTTGCTAATGTCAAGGATAGATAAATGGTGGAGAACAAACTAATACAAATTCTGAATGTTTGGGAATATCTTTCTATTTTATAATACAATTTTATTAGTAGATTCTATTTATATAATATTTTAAGTGGAAGGAAGAAGCTTTGACATGGACAGTTATAATAAATGAAGGAGAATCAGAATTTCATATCCCAGGATCTGGTATTATATTTAGTAGTTTTGTTGTGTGTCTTTGTTTCTGTTTGTCTCTTTAGGTTCAATTAACTAAATGAAATGATTGGAGACCAATTTAAATAAAATCTAATACCAAGGAACAATAAATAATAAAAGTTTACATGGTAAGGACAATAATATTCATTTGGTTTAACCCTTCAAGTCCAATGCCAAAAAAATGACAGCACGGGCGCCGATGACGTAATTCGCAAAATGGCGAATACCTATCGTCGATGTTCACAAAAATAATGATTACGTTGCAACCAGATCATATTTTATCATTCTGTAAACGGCAATTTACTAATTGATAAATTTCCTTTCCGGCAGGTATCAAGATATATGTGATTATAGAAATAGTTTATTGGTCATACATGATCAAACTTTACGAACCATATTATGGCCTCAATCACAAGAAATAAACGCGCAGTAGTACATAAAACAAAGAACAAGCACCCATGCTGTCTAATTGTGTAAACAATGTAACAAAAAACCCCGAGATGTTTACAAAAACAACACTTGAAATACGACCTACGAAAGCAAAAAATGAACTAGGGGTGTTACTTCACTTTTTGTAATGTCATCGATAGTTGTTTTTTATGTTATTTTTGTAAGCTACTAGTTTATATGAATAAATGAAATGTACAATGTCAGTCTCAATTTTATTTTGTTTCATCATCATCATCATCATCATAGGTATAAAATCAAAGTCAAAGTCAAAGTGAAAGTAAAAATTGTATATTGTAAAAATAGTAAATTGTAAAAATAATGAAATAATATTGAAAATCGTCCAATGTTTTTTACCTAGTACCCATTCAGGACGTCTATTTTTTAACTCCACAGTTTTTATTATAGAAGTAACGACATTTACAATACTTATGTCGTTACCAAATGATACAATACAAATAAAAATACAATAAAAAAATGTTTAATAAAATCTTCTTCTCCTCCACCACGGCAGCAGCCACGCTGAGAAGTCGAAGTGCTCGGAGAACGGAGCGGTTGTATATATGTATATGTAACTGACCTCCATCCAGTCAACCTCCTCATGGCGTAGTGGAGATGTGAGCGGAGAGTAGGCAGGAGCCAATGGCGAAGGTTCGCCCTAAAACATACAAAAAAGTGAAACAGTTATTACTACAATCATACCAGTAGAAACCAAACACAATAAACAAATTATTTGATGATGATGATGATGATGGTAGTGGTGATGGTGAAATAAATTACCAGCGCCATACATATCCTAGCGCATAATCCTAGCACAATAAATAAACACATCACCAGTACAAACCAAACACAATAAACAGATTATTTGATGATGATGATGATGATGGTAGTGGTGATGGTGAAATAAATAACCGGCGCCATACGATCGCATAATCCTAGCACAATAAACACATCACCAGTACAAACCAAACACAATAAACAGATTATTTGATGATGATGATGATGATGGTAGTGGTGATGGTGAAATAAATAACCGGCGCCATACGATCGCATAATCCTAGCACAATAAAACACATCACCAGTACAAACCAAACACAATAAACAGATTATTTGATGATGATGATGATGATGGTAGTGGTGATGGTGAAATAAATAACCGGCGCCATACGATCGCATAATCCTAGCACAATAAACACATCACCAGTACAAACCAAACACAATAAACAGATTACTTGATGATGATGATGATGATGATGGTGGTGATGATGGTGGTGATGGTGAAATAAATAACCGGCGCCATACGATCGCATAATCCTAGCACAATCCTTGTAACACAATAAACACAATAAACAGATTATTTGATGATGATGATGATGAAATAAATTCTACTAACCTCGTCATCACTGACTACTTCCTCGCGCTCCTCCTCCGCGTCGGCCTCGTCGTATAAAATATCAAAAGTCGCTTGGAGCCTCCTCATCTCTCCCAATTCTCCAATTAGCCATTCTATAATCAAAATCAAACAAACAACATAAAATAATATGCTATACAACATACTTATACACAATAACACAATATAGCATACTTATATAACTGTCTCAATACAAAAGTAAATTTAGAAACATTACAAGAATATCACCATTACTATCGAAAATAACAAAATATTATCGTAAAAGCTATCGACACTATCCTCCTACTACTAAGAAAGAAATTTCACACTGTCTGCCGGCAAGTATGGCCGTAAGCTCTATACAAATATAGCCCAAAATGGTATGGCAAAAAATTTCGGCCATTTCGAATGTCAGTACATGAAACGGTCGTAATTTTATTTCAATAAAAATGATAATAAATGTCGTTATTTCTTTGTGTAAACTAGTTTCCATTACTCATACACTGTTTTTATTCATTTTACTGTATTTCTAACAAACTGTACATGCATTTACGCACTAAAATCACTCTGGGATCACTCCGAAATCGAAAATTTAAAAATCACTATTAGATACGATATTCGTTGAAAACTTATAGCTAAAAACGTTCACTATAAACTCAGCAAGATGATTTACAACAGTTTCTAATATAAAACACTACTTACATGAGTATTTCCAGTTTTTTCCTCAATGCACTAAGTGACCTTGATGCACAAATGACAAATGTTCGAACTGTCATCCAACACGAAAAACGACAGTAGAATAACCTTGTCTTGTGTTTTTAATATAGCAAATTTACTCTAGTTTGTCTATAGCCAAACATCTTCATACAAAAGTATACTCTAACCTATCGATATTAATTATTATAGTCGCGTGGTCGGGTGCGGTTACATGTAACCGTCCGGGTGTTGACCGAATATTGCAGCGGTTACATGTAACCGATCCGCATATGGAGAGGTTAATAAATACTTTCTATTCGGGTTCCCTAATGACCTTTTCCTTTATCAACTTTAATACCCGAACCTTGAACAAATCTTAATTAATTTATTCTGTACGGGACACACTCTTCGAGTCTACATGGAACTTTATGTGTGCTACGGGTTTGCTGAGTGACAAGGTCTGCTATTCATCAACGACTCTACGAGCAGGAGACTTCGGGGTTGCAGACATCTGGAGACTGGTGTAAACATGAGTCAGGATTTGCCGGTACAATTTTATTATTTATAACCAAGGTGACTTTGGAGTTACATTTATTGGGAGGATTTCTCAATATTTGTTAACTTTCAAACATCAATCTAGGTAAGTGTAATGATTATCGCTCTATTTAAAGGACGGTCATTTCTCATTTATCTCAATTATTAATAATAAAGATATAGACATTTTATTATAAAAATTATGACATTTCTTGAATATAAAAAAAGGGGAGATTTGAAGTTTAATGTCAAATTTCAACTATTTTAAAATAAAGTCATAATGTTCCTTTTGAATATTATTTGACATTGAAATAAAAAATAAATAAACAAAACAAAATTGATAGGTTTTGATCACTCAAGATAGCTGAAGAGTAAGGAGCTCTGGAATTTTGGAATTGAACATCTGTGAGTTAAACAATTATAATTGATATTATAACTATTTCTAATAATACCTTTACAAATAATAAATAAATTATTTTAATTATGTAAATTCAAACAGTAGTTTAAATTCTTTTCTTGCTAAACAAAATTAATACTTTTAATTTGAAATCTTTCTTTAATATTATTCTAAGATTTATTCTTTTCTTTTAATCTTTTCAAATTCAAATAACGTAGTTTAGAAACCTAACCAATCAGTCATGTTGAACCTTTTACCTTTACTCTGATTAGTCTTTTAATTTAAACTCTAACTAGATTAATACATTATATTATACTTTCCTTAAAGAAATCTTTTAATTACATAATTAGTCAGTCGAATTCATTTCATAAATCTGACGCTATTTTCCTCACTTCCGTTTACCATTTAATGATGAAATAATGCTTTTGGTGATTAGGTTACAATCTACAAACCCAAATCTATCTAATAAACGTAATCACCAAACAGCTCGCGTAAATCCAACAGAAATTAGAAATCTTATTAATACAAATTTAGGGATTTATCTTGATTGAGAATATTTACAATTTAATAATTCAAAGAGTAATTATTTTCGAAAGGAAGTATGTAAACAGTATAAGTTTTCATAATCACAATTCCATTTAACAATTTATACTGACAACTTCCGAGGCTTAGAGACCTATGGGCACTGGTATGGTTGTGTCCGTGTCAGTGAGGTCTACTAGGTGATACTCGGAGACAGGGGTTCAATTCCTCTTTGGTTTGTAAAGACATCAAGAAGGAATGACCCGACGGTGCACAAGCCTGTAGAAACGCCCACTGTTCGAGACAGCCAAACAGTGTTCATTTCATTCCTCAAAAGCTCTCGCGTTCTTTCATAGGATTAGAAATAGGAAAAGTATGAAAAGATGAATGTTTGTAATGTCCCCTTTATATTATTTTATTTGTTTATCTTTTGCTTTGTTAGTTCATCTCCAGGAGAGCTCCAGAATTATATATGTGGACCCTTCATTGCATCAGCCACTATATTTCTGGATGCTGTGTTGTCGTCTTTCGGGGCAGACGGGGCGGGACTCTACAGGGTCACGCTGGCACCACTCTGTATAAATGAGGTTACTAAGTAAAAGATATTCAAAGTCTTTTGTTATCGTTCTTTCCTTTCGCGTTAAATGTCTAACTTCATGATGATGGTTTAAGAGATAGAATTAGAATAGGGCCAGGTTTGTTTGGGTCCTGTGGGCCTGGTCGGGTGTTTGACCTAGAGGCAACAGGATAGGTGCGTCCAAGGGAGGTCAGGAGGGGGCGCTTAGTTTAAATTCATTACTCCCCTATTAGAAACTGAGTTGTGCTCACACCCGAGGACTCAAATAAATTGCCAAATTCCGGCATTACCCCTTTAATTAATTATTTAGTAAATGAACAATATAAACTAGAGTTTGTCTGCCTAATAAAGATCTTGAGTTACTTATTTATAAAAAATTACACAACGTAGAATGGTCCTACCCTAGACTTCACATGCCAATAACAAAGACTATCTTTGTTTTCCTAAATACAAATATCCTTATTTGGTCACATTTGAGATCGTCACAATGGTGCCGTGATCAGGATGCTTAATATACATTATTATTATCCTTTAATTGATCAAGAGATGAGAACGTTACAATGGTGCCGTGACCAGGATGAGTTAATTATTATTCTTATCCTTATTTTATGGTCCCGACATGAGATCGTTACAGTACCTACATTATATTCCATCAAATAAAAAAGTATTTCAGAGAATTTTGCCTCTACAGTTATTATGGAACTCTTAATATTTGTAAATTGGTTGATACTACAGAGACTTTTTTGAATTAATTATCGGGAATACTGACCAGTGCCCTTAGTATACGCGTGCACTATATCACACGGTAACCCGGTTCCGATGCGGTTGAAGGCGGTGATGTAGAGCTGGTAGCGCGTGCCGCACCAAAGGTTGGGCAGCACGTGTTCTGAGGTTCCTGCTTCCACTTGTAACTCCTCCCAGTCTCCATGCTCGCGCTTGTAGTTTATCACGTAACCTGGACAGTAAATTATGGTTAACGAAATCTCGGAAACAAACAAACAAACAAGCGTGAGGAGACGCTTTTAGTTGTAGTAGGAGATATTGGATTCACTTCCTTCTTGCGTCGTATTCCTAATTGATGAGGGTCGCACCTACTGGACATATATTTTTGCCCTCACAATGTTCCGCCATTTGTTACAGTCTGAGGCAATATGGAGAGCATCAAAAAACTTGGTGTCTAGGGTGGTGCGGATCTGATCAGACCAACGCATTGGGCCGCGCCCTCTTAAGTTTCAAGATTGGGACAATATTTCGGCCATATATAATAGTGGAATGGAAGCTATTAACGCGCAATTCGCTGCGTCATCGAGCCAGCACAGTCGGCTGAGGAGGCACCCTCACTATACATGACAACTTCTCGGCTGTTATTGAGTCTATAATAATATAATAAAGCTTAAGAATTTGTTTTTTTGTTTGAACGCGCTAATTTCTAGAACTACCAGTCAGATTTGTTTTTTTTTTGCATTTAATAGCCTTATTTTTGTGGAACGCTATAGGCTATTTAACATCACGCTATGAGCCTTAAAATAAGTTAAAAAAAACGCTAAGCGAATACGAAGTACTAGCTCGTCAGGCGACGTGATGCGACGCGGTGGGTCGGGGAACCGCTAGTAACTTGTAATAGGTACCAACTATAAGGCTTCCGCCGTCACCCTGAGTGCTCCACTGCGAGTCAGCGTACGAGTCAATGACAGCGAGCACCAGTGGCTGCGGCGGCACCTTCACCTCCATGCTGTACGTAACCTAATCGCGCCCGTGGATGTTCTTTACACTACACTTGCTTCTTCAGGAGTATGTGAGTAAAAAGTTTTTTACCAAGTAGGTATAGGGCTGCTGCCGTCTTCCTGATCGCTCCATGAAAATGCATCGAGTCCAAGATCCTTCGTCAAGAATATGTGAGTAAAAAGTTTAATATCTAGTATAAGGCTGCCGATGTCACCCAGGTCGTTTCACTGCAGATGCAGCGAGACGACATAGTCAATGCCAGCTAGCACTAACTGATAGCTAAGGAAGTACCCTGACAATACTTGACTACCTCTCGGCCATGCCAAGTAAACAAAGACGCTAAACGCATCTTCAGAAATATATGAGTAAAAAGTTTCATACCAAGTATAGGGCTTCCACCGTCGCCCTGGTCGCTCCACTGCAGATGCAGCGAGTCGGCGTACGAGTCGATGACGGCGAGCACCGGCGGCTGCGGCGGCACCTTCACCTCCACGCTGTACGTGACCTCGTCGCGACCGTGGATGTTCTCCACGGTGCAAGTGTAGTTGCCGCTGTCTGCGTATTGCGTCATGCTGGGTGGAGGAGTTCAAAAATTTGAATCAAATCCGTTGCAAGCTATTTTTAATATTATCTTACGACGTCAAGCTTGGCCTTCATCTTTTAACTGACGGTAAGACTACCTATGACAGAAGGGAACGAGAAAACAGCGATATGCATTATATATTATTATTATTATTATTTTCATTTCATTTTTTTTTCATTTCATTTCATTTTATTTTTTTCATTTTCATTTCATATGCCGCACTACCGTATCATCGATATCAGACACGCACGTGTAACGCAAGTTGGCCCAAATTACTGGACAATGCTCTGTAAGAGGTAGTTTTAAAAAAGATTCCCTGGACCCCCTTTTGCCTCATTCTAGCTAGATTTGATCCACCCTGAATTTTAGAGGGTAAAGCCCCCTCGAACCATAATAATATTGGGGAAGTGTGAGTCACACATAATCACCGTGTTTCCCCGAACGCAGTAGTATGCGAAATGAATTTGTCAGGGTCAAAAAAAGTAAAGATATGATGATGACGCATTTCAGCTGGAATCCTCGAAGAACTACTGAGGAACTGCCAATCTTATAATCTAATTTAACTAATGAATAAGTGTGATATACAATTTACCTGATAACAAGAGTTCCGTCAAAGCTCACATTCTTTCTTAGAGTGGACTCCAATGCTGCCCCGTTCATGCTCCAAGTAGTGGACGGAGTAGGGATACCGACTTTGTTGCAAGAGAGCGATATGTTTTCCTTCCATGGCGTTACTATACTCCTGCTGAATGATGTGATTCTGGCGGGGACTGGAATGAATACAGTAATGGTCCTTAAGAATTGGCGATATGACTTTTACTTTGTTCTTCTGATAATGAGCATACCAACAGTTTACAAAACTTGCAGGAAATTAGGATGCCACTTGCAAAATGCCAATCAGAACAAAACTTGCAAAATACGGGTTATAATGGTTTTAAACCCAGCGATGCATCGAAAACTCCGCAACACGCAATGTTTGGCCTGGTAATTGACATCAAGGACCTCCGGATATCGGTTTCAATGCACTCGGTCACGGAGGTGAAAAGTTATATAAATGATAGATAACAGGTTTTTATGTGAAACTTATCTCAGGCACCAGTCTCTCACAAATACACAAATATGGACCTTGTCAGCTACCTAAACATGGCTTTTCACAAGAAATGCGCGCAAGAAATAATTGACCAATAATATTGCTTCCTTCTCCTTGTGGTTTAAAATGGAGTAATCCTATGGTGGAGTTATACCTCGGGCGCTGCTAAGCTAAGGCAGCTTGGCACAGTTCTGGTAAAATAAGCCACCCTTAGAGTTAAGTCATGATTCTGAAGACACATTAATAATAAATAGCAATGTTTACTTACCAGAATCCGAAGGCAGTACAGTAACGACTCTCGTGGCTTCTCCCTCGCCGAGCCTGGTAGAGGCAGACACCCAGAACTGGTGCGTGGCGCGCGGCGGCGAGCGCGCCGTCTCGTGCGACAGTGTGCTCGGCGACAGCATGCGCTTGTGGGTGCCCTCCTTGGGACAAAGCGAAGAGCCTTATGCAATCCTTTGGATAACACTATTGATTCGAGGAGGTAATGACCATTTGGGAATACTTTGTTTTAAGAAGGTTATCATACTAGTAAGGTACAGGGTCAGGCTTGCGTGACTCCAGGTTTGGTCCTTAGAAAACCTCTAGGGTTTGCTTAGTCACTACGGCTTGAGGAACCACAAGTTTTTCGTTGTCTATAGGTCGCTGTAAAGGTTACGATACCTTTTTTTTTGGAGAGAGATTGCTGATTGCCTCCAACGGCATTTTAAGCTTCACCTAGCATTTTTGGGGGCGGCGAGATACTTAAAGGGTACCTCAAGCTGTGTGAAACGAATCACCTTCGGAGGTTTTCTGGCATCACACACATGAAAGTGCATGTCCCCGTGCCCTACTAGATTCTCCGAAGGGTTCGGATCGGATCGGGGAGGTTACGATACCCTGGATTAATAAATTGCCAGGTTATTTTCTTTAAAAAAAAGATTGTGTTACTCTTTGCAGTGTCACTGTAAGTTTGAGGAAGCAGGAAATAATGGGTCCTTAAGCTTAGTTATCAAATGTCACCCAGAACTGATGCGTGGCGCACTATCTCGTGCGCCAGCGTGCTCGGCGACAGGATGCGCTTGGGGGTGTGCCCTCCTTGAGACAAAGCGAGGTGCCATAAGCAATCCTTTGGATAAAACTATTGGTTCGACTTAATGTTTCTATCCTCAGTGACGCTGAATGTTTAAGGAAGGCAAGACAAATGTGGCCAATGACAATAAAACTAAGTTATCAAATGACACCCAGAATTGGTGCGTGGCCCACGGCGGCGAGCGTGCCCAGTTGATTTAAGAAGAATATCATATTACAAAGATCCCGTGTCCTTAATCAGAGGATGTTATCATACTAGCATAGTTTAAATAAACTATTTTTTACGCTGTGGTAAGTACTAGTAAGGTCAGGCGTCTAATGCCCTAAGAGAACCTCTGGGGATTGATTAGTCACTATGGCTTGAGGAACCTAAGTTTCTCGGCTGTAAAGGCCGTATGCGATCAACAGTAAAGTCTTCATACATTCCTCAAAAAAGCTTGTGATACTCTTTGCTGTGCCGCTGAAAGTTAACGGAAAGAAGAGGAGTAAAACATGTCACAAAGATGGCAAAATCTTCAAATCTTTATCAGGTTCCCCGTCAATAAAATATAATAATGGTTTAAATAAATTATTATGCACCGTATGTGGGCTGCAGGACATTACACCGCTTAAAATAACGCAATGAACTCACCTCTCTGCCATCTTCAATGACGCCCATGTACAGGGTGTAGCCGACGAGGACGCCGTTGGGTGCGGTGGGGGGAAGCCATGAGACCAGGATCTTGTTGCGAGATGACACCACTGCCTTGATGTCCGCCGGTGCTGATGGGACTGTGAATAATGATAAGTCTTTTGTGAGTTGCCACCACACAGTTTTACCAATAGGTACTTAGCTTTATGTAAAGTAAATCGCCTATAACTGTCACACTGCTAGACAAATGCCTTCATCATTGAAATCAAGTCTTCACAACAATTAAGGGATAAAGGCTTAATCACCACGCTTAACGCTGTTAATGATTCTTTCTTTATTTGAAAGCTGGTGTTTCCCGTGTGGTCCCATTTTAATTTGGTCCAGTTCTGATGATGGAATCCTCAAGGAATTGAGGAAACTCCTCAAATATTGTAGGCTTACCTATAGCGATTTTGGTATTATTAGAAATACGACAAGCATTTGCATTCAGAAAGTATCATTCGATGAAGTGTAACTGATGAAAAAGACCACAGATTGCCAATCGGTACTCCTCAATGATAAGTATTTCACGGGGGGCGATAAAATATCTCGGTTAAGATTGTTGAGCGACTACGACTAAGCAAAAGAAAGCAGGCACCGGAAGTCAGTTTTTGATTTCCTACTTTGAGATAGGCGTTTCTTGTTTTCTTCGTTTGTCTCATTTAAACGGCGCTGTTTCATACGAGCAGTGCGTTTAGTAGGTCTACCCATATTCGCTTTTGATAAATAGATCGCAACGAATGACTAAAAAACTAGAAATAAACAAAAAAATCAACAAAAAAAAAACTGCCCGGCAACGTCACCGGCTCCAAAAATAACAATAATTGTACCTATATATTTTTCTAATGAAATTATTGTCTTTAGGTATAAGTCTAACGCTTTTTTTTTAACTTTTTAGTGCAATTTTATCAGTCAAATTTTTTCGAGGCGGTTTTTTTCTCTCTTTAGTTGTCAGTTTCACTTATATATAGATAATACTCATAAACGCTACAGTAAAAAATATCGAAAAAAAATTTACACATTTGTATAATAGAAGTAATAAAATGTTGAATGTTTCAAAGGATTTACCATCTTCCTCCGTATGGCAGTACACCGGCGCAGCCCTAACTCCGTCCCCCGCCGCGGTGAACGCGCACACGGTGACCGAGTAGTTGGTGTACCTACGGAGTCCCGACAATGTCGTGTGCAGACCAGATATCTGCTTCGTTACTGCATCTTCGTTGCCTGCAAGAGCACAACTTTTAAATACTTACATTTGGAAAGTGAAAAAAAAGGAAGAAAGAAAAACCATTTATTAAAAGTGATCACAATCGTTTTCGAGGACTATTTCTAAGGTCTTCAGTGTTAAATACAGACAGTTCTCAGCTGAGGTAACAATTATGAGGCTTGGTTTAGTTGATGATGAGACTTAAGTGTCAATAGGCTTGATACGATCATCTAAAATCTAAAGCAAAAATAGATTCAAAACACAATATTTTTCTTTATTTTTTTGCCTGTAGCAATTTCTGATCAGTTCTTCGGTAGAAGCTCTTCTTCTTTCCATTTTATTAATTACCTATTTTATCATTGATAAGATAATTCTTCTTATTCCATTTCGAATTCTTTGCAGGGTAAGTGGTCCTCCTGTGAAAGCTCTGTGACCCTACTGGGAGGCTAAATTGTTGGGAGTCTCATAACAATTTAAATAAAAATATTCCCTTACCGAACCATTCAGTAACCGGGGCGTAAGTGACCCGGTACCCTTGCAGCAGCCCGTTCCGCCCACGCGTGGGCGGCGGTTCCCAAGATACGCGCACCGACTGGGAGCTCACCGCGGAGCACTGCAGCGAGCCGGGGGGCAGGCTTGGCACTGGAATTAAAAAATGGTTATTTTTCAAGTTAACATCAATCAACCACGACATTAACGAAGCTCTCGCAAAAGTCACTGTGTCATAGTCATCAATTAACTTTGTCGTCGAACTGCTATCGAAATTGTCGTAAATGTTAAGTCTTAAGTTTGTAAGTTCAATTTAAGGACGTTGTTGTGGCGCTGTACCTTTTGCATGATTTCGTTATTTGTTTATTCTGTTTCTGCAGCCCCCACAACAGCGTGGTCCTAGCATGATCTGAGACAGCGCCCTCTACAAGTATAGCTGTTTCGTTCAAACCACTCTGGTAGGTACTTATCATCTTCCAAGGCAGTGGCGATGGAGGGAATAGAGGCGGCTCCAGAGTTCCTGTTGCTGTAAGTCTGGGCCGCTAAAACCAGCCGAGCTGAGAGTCACAGTACTGCTGTTTTGTACACACTCTGGTCCGTAAGAACCAGAGTGTGAACAAGATAGTAATATCTTCCATGTGATGGGGAGCGAGGCTGGTCTCGCGCCTCTGTTATTGTAAGCATGCACTACTATGGCGTAGGCTACGTTTTTCTGCAGCTCCGACATCGTGGTTCTAGAACAAGCAGTATCGCATGGCGTTATCTACTGTTTCTTGTAAATCATGCTGTATCTTACTTACCTACTTCCATAGGGATCGCTGTGATACGAGGAGTAGCGGGCCCCAATCCCCTGCTGTTGTAAGCTTGCATCACAATAGAATATGCAGCATGTTTCTGCAGCCCCGATAGCGTGGTCCTAGGAAGGGCTGAACCAGCGCTTTCAACAGCTGTTTCACTCAAATTCTTTCGTACTTACCATCTTCCATGGCAGTAGCGTTGATGGGATTACAAGCGTGCTCCACCTGGATCACTAAAGCTCAGCTAGTCTCTCTATAATAATTGGTACTTACCATCTTCCATAGTGGTGGCAGTGATAGGGGGAGAAGCGGGTCCCGCTCCCCTGCTGTTGTACGCTTGCACCACTATAGCGTATGCAGCATGTTTCTGCAGCCCCGATAGCGTGGTCCTAGCGCGGGCTGATCCAGCACCTTCAACAGTGCGGACGGTGTATGAAGCACCACCAGGGCCGCTGGCGCTGAGAACCGTGCTGTTGCTGTTGAGCTGGAGGTAATTTGTTTTTAAAATAAGCAGGTGATGTGACAGTTGTAAAAGTTAAGGGGTGTTCTCAGTGACCAGTATTTGGGTGGGTGAAAAAGATTACAGTGGAAAATCGTTACTGCGGTTATGCGTTTTTTGCGGCGTTTGCAAAAGTTGTACAATGTACTCTCGCAATAGGCAAAGTCAAATCTTCAAATTCTAAGAGAAGCAATGAAACACAGTTATCAGATGGGACTCAAACCTACGCAATGTCGAGAGCCCAGTTAGAAAATTTCTAATCACGATTGAGAAATATCGTTTGCTTGAGTCCCTCCCCTCAGAAAGAGAGGCACGTAATGCTTTTAAGTTCTATGTGCAGTTTTTAAATAAAAAAATATCTAAGTACAAACTTAAATATTTTTTTTATTTAAAAACTAAAAAGGAGAAAACTCTTTTTACAGAAATATTACTTTAAAAAAATATCGTCGTTGCAAATTTAAAATCTTATAAGTGTCTTTTGGGTCAAAAGAGGCTTTAATTATACCTCTAATTTATTTGTTGTAACACATGATACGTTTTTCTATATATAATTATGTCATTGTTTATCTCTCTAAAAAAAACAAAAATATTCTCTAGAAAATTTTACAGAAGAAAGTTTTTTTAGTTTTTCTATAAATATACTTTTGTTACATAGGAGATATTAAATTTGCTACGATGACGATATATAATGAGCATATACCTTTAAAGATGTTAGCAATTAAGAAGTAAACTAAACCACAAAAAATCTTACCTCTTGAAAACCCACATAATAACCGAGAATGTTCCCGTTCCAAAGGTCTTTTTGCGGTGGTTCCCAGCTCACTATCAATTCAGTTGAACTCTTAGCCTCCACCCTGACGTCCAACGGTGGCCCGCTAGGAACTGCAAGAATATGCACTGCGTCAATATAGGTACATAACGAAGTAGAATTATAACCCTTAATTGTATTTATTGTTTTGTTTGACACAGGCTTCGCTGGTTCAGCCACGTATTTCGGGCATATTTTGGGCGGCCAGTAGGTTAGACCAGTTAAAAGAAAAGTTATAAAGGACCAGGAACAGCTTCATTTAGACAACTGGCAAGAAGCAGTTCAGAAGCAGGAACAGTAGTACCTACCTACTTGTATCAGAGGCCAAAGCTCACTTGGGGCGCACAGCGCCAAGATAGTAGTAAGTAAGTAAGTAACTGTGTTTATTAAGTAGAATTATCTTCCTGGCGTCATGGATTTATGGTTACTAGTGGTCGCGCAGTGGTCGAAATACGACCGTAATTTTATTAAGGCTGCACGGATTGTATTGTAGCAATGAAAAATTTAAAAAGATAGAATGTGAGTTTGGATCTCAGAATAATAACTAAAGTTAATGTTCTGAGGTTTGGATTGGCATTGACAGATTTCGGCCGCTCCTCTTTCATTTTTGAAACTTTTGAAAATAGTATAATATGCGCGTGTGTCAAATACATATGCGTGTGTGTCAAATACATGGTAGTGTGTGTAATGTTTGTTTTATTGATTTAATGTATTTTTATACATAAATTAAAAAAAAATTACATTCGGATAACCTTCTCTATATAAACTATAGGTGTGCGAAATTTCATACTCCTCCGTCCGCACAATTTTCGTAAAAAAGGGGTCCAAAGTTTTTGCTTCACGTATTAATATACACATACATAGCGTGCGATATTTATTAGTCCGACTGTGACAGGGTTACATGATAATGTGTATCCATATACTAAGTATCTATCATTCAACCATACTAGCGCTACTAGATTTTTCACGGGCTTTCGAAACCATCAACCATGATTTGCTCCTGTCCAAACTTGCTTTTTATGGTGTACATGGTACCTCTTTAAGATGGTTCTCTAGCTACCTCAGTGGGCGATCCCAGCGGGTTGAGACCCGCAGTGGCGACGGTATGGTTAATCGGTCTGATCCTGCCTTTATCGGTCGCGGAGTTCCACAAGGGTCCATACTGGGACCAGTTCTGTTTATGCTGTACTGTGCAGACATTGTTGGCTGCATACGTAACTGTAACTTTCATATTTATGCAGATGATCTCCAAATTTACACGTCTTGTCAGCCGAAAAATACTCCTGAAGCTGTTTGTAAACTAAATGAAGATTTGAAGCGCGTATCTAAATGGTCATATGTTAATAATCTGGTTCTCAATCCGTTAAAGTCAAAGTATTTAATTCTAGGTTCTAAATGTCAAATAGATGGAATAAATAGTTTTTGTCCTAATATAAAAATTGAAGATAAATTTATTAATAAAGTAGATGAAGCTCGAAATTTGAGTGTCCTGATGGATGGTAGGCTTAGGTTTCACAGTCATGTTGTTGAAGTTGTTAGGGGTTGTTTTTACAGGCTGTACAAGAGTACAGGATTCGTGAATTTTTGAATGTTGATGTTAGAGTTTATTTGTGCGAGTCATTGATTCTTTTTAGGCTAAATTATGCTGACACTGTAATAGGTGAGTGCTTGCTGGGTAATACTAAGCGACTTAACCAGCGAGTTCAGAATGCTTGCGTTCGTTACTGCTTTCCTATACCGCGTAGGGCTCACGTCACTCCATACCTAAATCAAAATGATTTGATGAAAATGAAAACAAGGCGCTCACTTCACTTTGCATGTCTTTTGTTTGGCGTTATAAAACATAAGTCCCCGTCATATCTCTACAAAAAACTTAAGTTTTCATGTCGACCATTTAGAAAAGCTACTCGTCTAGTGTGTCCCAAAACTGGCACAGCCGCATTTCGTGGCAGCTTTCGCTACGCGGCCACGAAGTGTTGGAATAACATTCCTCCACCGATTAGAAGTTCGTGTAGCGTTCCAGTTTTCAAACGTAAATTTAAGGAATATCTTTTACATATCCAAAAGTTAACCCCATAGGTAGTATTGATGCCTTCTAATGATAAGTAATATATTTTCAAGGTTTCGCATTTCCGATTTTATTTAAACTAGAGCTTTAACAATGTATCTGATTTGATGTGATTGATGGCGCTGGCGTGCAGTGATGTCACCTTCCTTTTATTTATTTATTTATTTATCTTATTGTTTTTCTGGTTTCCACGGAAGATCAGCGTCGGGGTGCCAACCAGGTATCTCGACACTATGCTGAGTGGAGACCGTTTCAACACCACTAGTCCTAAGTATTTTGTCTATGTATTTACATTATTTTAAGTGGTTTTGAATAAAAAAATTCTATTCTATTCTATTCTATTCACTGCATAATAAAAATATCAGTCCAATTCTAAGAAAACTTTGTAAATAATATATTTTTAAAGTCCCTGAACCCTGAATTACAGGAAAAAAACAGTCCTTAATGTACCAGCACTACCAGCTGATTTCGCTACAACTGTTTGAGCCTTTTCCATTTATTTGGTACACTGCACACAGAGATAGGTATTAGATCGCCATTCAGGCAGAGTATGAGCAGCAAGTGTTAAACAAATACGTGCAAAGGTCAAATAAAAACGTTTTAGTTTTGGAGTGCTCTCAAAGGATGGTGGAAGTAATTAGTAAATAGCCTAAAACTTTCCTACACTCACACGAATTATCTAGCCCAAGAGAAGCTTCATTATGAAACTCGTTAAATGGTTACTAGACAACGGATAAACATACTTAAAATACTTAAATACATACTTATTATACATAGAAAACACCCAGACCCGAGACTATTTAGAAAAACAATAATTTCTAAATTGACGCGACCGGGGATCGAACCCGGCACCTCAGAGATGGCGACACCATGAAAACCGGTGTACAAACCACTCGACCAAGGAGGTCGTCAAACTGTCCCACTACTGGGCAAAAGCCTCCATCATATAAATCATGTCATCACTAAAATTGATGGGAAATGGCTTAATCACCACGCTTGCCAAACGCGGGCTATGGCATCGAAAAATCCGAACACACTTTGCCAGACCTGGGAATTGAACCCGGGACCTTTGGGTATCGGGCCGAGTGCTTTGCCACTCAACCAGCGAGGCGTTCAGGTGGTGTCATGTCGAAATTGATTGGTGTGCTGAACATCCTTAGGTACCTTCTTCGGTAGTGGTCACTTGTACCAGTTGGCTGGGCTCGCTCTGCCCCAGCCTGTTCTCAGCGATTATCCGCAGGTGGTAGGACGTAGCAGGCTGTAGGTTCTGAACACTGGCCGAGGTCACGCTACCCGGCACTATCACCTTCTGTGGTGTAGTAGGCCAAGGCTCTGGAATTGGAGCGACTTAATAGGGATGACAGAATAAAAATATAGTAGATTAGAATATACTAGAACAAATTATAATAGAATACTTAGAGAATAACAGATTAGACCAAACACACACAAATTACAGACGTTATATTGCAAACAATTTTATAAGTCGTTAGAGACCTTTTTAAAGTTTAAAACTTCAAAGTTCGTTTAAATATGTTGGTAGTTGACTGGTTAATTTTTTTTTCCTTTAGTTGATGGCTTCGTGCGATTAGCACATTTAGCCAGTGTCAAAGTAACTTTCCTTACAAGTAATACATAAATAAACAATATTTCCTTCTTGTATAGATAATGATGATTGATAGAAATGAGAAGTGAGATGTGATATACCCTCCAACCCTTCGAGTATCTCAGTAAAGATGTGGGGCTTTACTAAGTCCTCGGGTAGACTTCTTGAGAGAATTTGAAAAGTGAAGTTGCACTGTTTTGTTTCATTTGCCAACACTCATGCGCACTTATGAACACTTAACGGTTAATAATCCACCATTATTCCACATTCATATTCGACATAACACAAATTTTAGAAAATAAAATAAAACCGCAGACATGACTCTTCACTTTCCCGCCAAGAAGTCCCGACTGGTTAGTTATTAGAGAAACTTTTTAGCAACTTACTGTAAAAAAAACTATGACGTCACTATAATGTTCCGTCAATTGAGTATTTATTTTAAAGTATAGTCGACAATAAAATTGCTTTACCACCTTAGAAATTATTTATGTTTGCATATAATAAAACAACAAGTTCTATTTTTGTTTAAAAGACCAAGTGACAGATACGTTGTCATTATTGACAATGAGCCTTAGCGAAATTTTATGGTACCTAGTGGAAGTTTTTGTCAAAAGTGATAAAGCAATTTCATGTTCGACTATACATACTTAGGTCAAATAAAAAATGGTTAATGTTCTAAAGAACTGTTACGTGATTTCATTTTTATATGTTTAATGTTCTGGAAAGAATTACATTGTTATTAGTTTACTTCCCTATTCTAGAAGATAATTTAGGGCTTTTCTGATGGTCACTGCTTTTTTTTAATTTCAGGTTCTTTATATATTTATAAAATACAGTAAAAAAAGCCTTCCCGGTAGCATAGCGGTCAGTGCAGCCGCCCGGATTGCGGAAGATCCACGTTCGATTCCTGGCTGGGTCGGGTAGGCGTTTAATTTTTTTCACTGTATTTTATAAATTTTATAAATATTAAATTTAGCTTCAGTGCAGCAATTAGCACTTAAAAATAAAAAGTAAAATTCAGATTATTTTCTGTAATGCCAAAGTTTTGCGAGGCATAATAGAAATAAAGGTGTTTTTTTAGTCTTTTTGAAATATATTATAATTCAAGGTTACTTACCAGGTGCTTCTTTGTACTGAACAATGAAGTTGATAATGGGACTATTGCCAGCGTAAGGTTGGGTCCAAGATATTTGGATGACTCGTGATTGCTGATCTATAATCCTTATGTTCTTAGGCATTTCGGGAACCTGCGAAGACAGACAATCTAGTTTATTAGGAAGCCATGGGGACGCTCAATAAACTTAATTAAAATATACAGGTATACTTTAAATTAACATAAGTCATCTAGGAACCCAGAGCTAGCAGCTACTTGGGACAGCGAATAAGCCTCGCTATCGACGTTAATTAAAGTTTTCGCAAAACTTTAAGTGCCTCCCTGTCATGTAAACGTTATTTCAAATTAGAGTGAAAGAGACAAAACACGGAATAACTATTCGGACCTTATTCTTTGTTTATTTGTAAGACCCTAACGGTTTCGCTAGAAATGTTTTAATACCATTAGGTGATTTGTAACTCGGCGCACTTGAGTTTTGTTTGCCAATTTGCTTGTTGGCAGGTGTAATTAATGACTTAGGCCCGGTATCCATTAAAGCGGATCTGGATGGAGAGGAGAGGATTAACACCTCTCTTGGTTTGCAGCATAAAGATTGCATGACAGTTTATATATGTATAATAAGTTTAGTATATAATCCTACTATAATATTATAAATGCGAAAGTTTGTGTGTATGTTCGTATATTTGTTGCTTCTTCACGCTGCAACGGATGGATGGATTTGGATGCAATTCAGCATACAGATAGTTTATAACCTGGAATAACACATAGGATACTTTTATCCAGATATTCCCACGGGAACGGGAACTACGTGGGTGAAACCGCGAGCGGCCGCTAGTATTATTATATTACGTAGATGGACACAATAATCTGGATTGGCATTATTTTTACAAAATTGTGTGGAGTTTCATAATGTCTAGAATAAAGGAGTCCCATGCTAACAGACAGAAACCTACTTCCCTTTTTCTTAATCGCAGTCCAACATATATTAGTAAAAATATTATAAACCTCCAAAAAGCTATTACGCTTTTTATTGTCTTCCATCCTCTCATCAGTTAATAAGCTATGACATTAACATCAATACTGATGTTAGCCACTACAGTGGCGAACTTGTATCGTTACAATGTAAAGTAAAAGTAAGTAAATAGTCTATGACTGTTCCACAGCTGGGCAAAGGCTTCCATCATTTAAATTAAGTCATTACTAAAATTGACGGGAAATGGCTAATCACTTGGTGATCACAAACCCGGGCTTTGCTTCGAAAAATCCGAACACACACATAGCCCGACTTGGGAATTGAACCCGGGACCTTTGGGTATGGGGCCGAGCTCTTTGCCACACGGCCACGGAGGCGTTACAATATGATTAAAAGAAATCAAATATGACATATACCTAGAAGCTGCTATAGTATATGTACATAATAACTGCTTGGACTTCTTACCTCCTGCACTAATAGGTGTATCAGCATCTCGTCCTGCCCATACGCGTTGGACGCCCGGCAGGTAAGCGCGCCCGTGTCCTGACGGTACGTCTGGAGTATGCTTAACTCCGAGACTAGTCCGTCATCGAGAACTTGTTCCCGGATTGTGTATCTAAAGGAGGCAAAATTGTCATCGTCAAACGCCTCATTGTCAGGGGATCTATTTTTGAATCGCTCGTATGACAATGTTTTGTCACATGCGGCTTAAGTCACACTCGTCTTCCAAGTCGCATGACGCCGATTTTCCTAATTTTTGAATCGTTCGTTTCCGATGCTGCCAACATAATACGAAATGTTGGATGTTATCTGATCAACGTAGAATTTAGAAAAAACTGATAACAACCGCAATTAAATAACACTGTGCACTGTGCACGGTGCACTAAATATTCCCTTAGATTAATTTTCCCGACGTACCGTATGCACCATTGACCTGCACCATCAATGGTGCAGGTGAAACTAATTAGTTTCGTTTGCACCATTAATATTAATACAACTACTTCACCCTACTTTCATAGCCATGGGAAAATAAAAAACCAATATAAGTTGAAGTTGTTGAAGTTGTTTAGTTAAGTATTAGTAATTATTTTCCTAAGAACGAAAAGCTGTTTTGCTTGTATTTACTTATTTTGGCAGTTTCAAATTTTCAATGACACAAATAAACTAGTGACATGACATTGACACAACACATTGATTTTGACGGTTATTTATCAATCGCTTTGTGTCGTTCGACTGCAACGAGTGGGTGAGGGCACTCGTTGCGGTCGAGCGATTCAAAAATATGGAAAGTCAAATGTTGACCGAAAATCAGTAGGAACCAAGCGCTCGACTCGAGGCGAAGGAATCAAAAAAAGAGCCCCAGGTCTTAACACATGAACATAAAAGACGTCGTAAATTAGTGGCAGGAAAAATATTTTTATAAGATTGAGACGATCAGATCAGTCTTTTAATTTCATGGGGAGATCGAAAAACCGTCAGTATCATAGAGCATATTATAAGTGACTCATTAGGTACTGAGCTCAGGTCATAAGTACCACATGAGCATGGGGAGATTCGGCAATAGCTCACCACGCTAGCCCAATGCGGATTGGTAGGTATTAACGACTGCTATCTTACGACAAAACCAACAAAGGCTTAACGTGTGGTTCGAAGTACGGAGGAGCTCGTGACACTTTCAATTTCTGATCCATTCGGATTGCAACCTGTACGCGTATGCCGCTGCGCTAGGCGCGATTTAGGTTATGCCAGCTAAATAAAAAAAAATAAGACATCGTTAAGTTACACTGTTCAAGGTGACGTGACGTAGGCACGTGACACGTCCAGAAGTTTATAGGGGGCATTCCTTCCTTCCCCCATGATGAGAGGGTCGGGGGAGAGTTCCACGTAATCCTTTGTGTCTCCTCGGGTGCGGTAGTATGCCTAATGCATTTTCTCCTGTATAAAAAAGATGTTCTAGCATTTATCTGTTACCTCTGATCTAGATGGTGCGCGATGGTGTGGTGATGAGGGCTTCTCCAGGAGACCTCCAGTGGCGCGTCTCCTGAAGCGGCGCATTGCAAGTGGGCGGCCTCTCCCGCGGTCACTTGCACCGTTTTGCTCTTCATCGGGAACCTGGCTGGAGCTGTAAGAGATAAATATAATATTTAAAAAAAATATTTATATAACCGTCGTGGCACCAGTGTTTGGCACACTAACCACGTTGTTCTTTGATTCTTTCTGAATCTAAAACAGCTAAATTTTACGAGTAAGTATGCTGAAACATTTTAATAATTATTAAAAATTAATAAATAAAATAAAAAAATAAATATTAAAATGTTGTGAGTCAGTTCGCATCGGTTTGAAATAAAATGAAAACTGAATTAGTTTAGCCACCTAGAATAGGCATCAATATTTTAAATTCTGCGAGAGTTTTACTCAATACTTTACTCTTCAAACAAAAGCTGCTCTTCCCTTTTCCACCTCTTTGCGTTACTATTATACTTCCCGAGCTTCAGCGAAATTGATTTACGTAATAAAACCTTATTAGCATCAAAAAAGGAAGATATTATAAACAATAAATAAACGATACGAAAGAAAAAAAAATTTTTTTTGAAAGAGCTAAAGAGATTGTTACCGAAATGGGGGTGCGACAACGGAAGATTTAGTGGCGTTACGTCGGGTCGTGGCGCTTCGCGGTTGCCCATAATTTATTGGCCGGCACTTTGTTTACGGGCCTCGCTTTTTTATGATTTACGACTCATAATAAAACAGGCTCATTTAAAATGATAATAGGTTTACTTAGTTCCCGTTGTTTGATAATAGATGGCGTTGTGCTATGATTTCTTCTAAAGATCTTTTTCATTCGTCGGCTAAAAAGCTTTATTTGTAGATACAAAAGCATTCCTCGTAGACCTAAAATAAAAATAATGGAAGCCAAAACCAAATAGCTTCCGGAACCTAAACTAGACATATATAATTTCAGTCCATATTACAAATACTAAGGTCGACTGAATTGAAAAATACGAGTATGTATGAAAAGTAGACAAAATCAACATTTCGTAGTCTCCTGATTCCTCCTCCCAAACTGGACCGATTTAATTACTTTTTTCATTAAAAAATAAGGAAAGGCTTTGGCTGTGTCCCTATGTTTTGCTTTTTTTTAATAAAATCTCGTCAAATTTCTAAAAAAACAGCGGAAAATCTGGCCAAATTTTAAGGTTTTTAAAGGGTAATATCTTTTTTAATAATAAATTTATGAAAAAAAAGAAACATAGGGACACAGCCAAAGCCTTTCTTTAATTTTTATGGTATAAAGTAATTAAATCGATCCAGTTTTGGAGGAGTAATCAGGGGACTACGAAACTTTCAATTCAGTCGACCTTAGTATTTCCTTATAAGCATTATCTAATCGCCTCGTATGAAGAGCCATTTTGTCACACACATCAAACCATTCTTATAAAATTTGGAATTTTAAAGCTGCATAAAAACTAAACTAATTAGAAAAACCAATTTAAATAATAATTTGATTTGTTGTATACTGTTTTGATTTAGATTAAGCACTAGCCCTACCCGTTTCCATATTTATGATACGCGCCAGACGGTTCGAAAGGAAGATTTGTGTTTTCCCGTAGCCGAGTTGATAGAAGTAAATGGCCGTGAAAGGGAATTTTCTAAGTTCGATCCCGGCGGAGCCGTCACGTCCGCGGCCGGTTTGTAAACAGTTCCGCTGGCGGCGCGTCGTAATCGCATTTCCCGCTTGTTTATTTCGGTTTGACACGAGCGTCGTCGAGCGGGCGAACCTCCGCAATCCGTTTAGTCGCAATTTTCAAATAGGTTAATGTGAAACGTGACGTTGGAAGTTAGATATTAGTGGCGACTGTACTATTACTATACGATTCTATAGTTACGTTCAAAAATATCGATCCACATTACATCTTTGTAGGTAATACAAAGTAGCTAACCGTAAGCTTGTCAAATCAGCATTGAGGGTGCTTAGATCACCGATCTCAGGCCTAGTGAAATCCTGGGTTAGTTTCCCGGCGTGGTAGGTACTTACATATTATTGTACTCGGTTTGGTTGGTGGTACAGCTAGTTGTAAACCCGTCACGTCCGAGGTTGGTTTGTAAACAGTTCCGCTGGCGGCGAAGTGTAATTGCATTTCCTGCTTGTTTATTTCAGTTAGACACATGCGCCGGGCGTCGAGCGGGCGAACCTTCCCAATCCATTTAATCGCAATTTCCAAAACGGTTAATGTGAAACGTGACGTTAGAATATAGATGTCACTACAACTGTTATACTATTAATCCCGTGCAAAAACATCGCTAAATCTTTGCAAACATACAAGCTAGCCGCCTCAGCCTCACTGGCTGACTGTGTGGTTAAGTATAGTGGTTTTGATCGTAGTGAAGTCCTCGGTTCAATTCCCAGCAGGAGTATATATTACTAGCGGCCGCTCGCGGTTTCACCCGCGTGGTTCCCGTTCCCGTGGGAATATCGGGATAAAAAGTATTCTATGTGTTAATCCAGGTTATAAACTATCTGTATGCCGAATTTCATCCAAATCCATTCAGTAGTTTTTACGTGAAAGAGTAACAAACATCCATCCATACTTACTAACTTCCGCGTTTATAATATTAGTAGGATTCTACTGGGTCACAAACACGTATACGGCGAACTTATTCTTGTGGAAAGCAACTGTCTCGTTTTCCAATAAAGAGGAGACGTATTGCGACGTACGGCCATTGAGTTTTCTGCTCAGACGCGCCGGCACGCGCCGTCGCTCGTCGCCACCGTAACACAATGGAATAAACCTACAAGAATGTATTGTTGCAGTCCTTTGTTTTCATAATCGACTTTAACTGTCAGTTTCCTGGCCGGCTGTCAGGAAGTAAGTATTATAGACATTTGATTTTAGTATTACTTACGTTTAATTCGGGCGCGTTTCTTATTTTTCGATGAATAGCCCGGGTTTGTGATCACCAACTCGCATTTGCCAAGCGTGGTGATTAAGCCATTACCCATCAATTGTAGTGATGACTCGATTTCAATGATGGAGGCCTTTGCCCAGCCGTGGGACAGTCATAGGCTCTACTTACTTAATTTGGTTTATTTTTTACAAATTATTTTATTCTTGAGTTTTACCCTTTACAGAGTCCTTGGTCACAAAGACAGGTGTTATTGGTGGTCGTCTCATAATTAATTTTGTAACATATCCTCAATTATTTTTATCGAGTGAGTATAAAAAAAGTATCTTCTGGTTTGCAATGTGATGATGATGTGGTGCTTGGATTTAAAAACCTGTTTGTTAGCAAATTACAATATGAATCGTGAAGTGTTTAATTTAAGTTTGCAGTCACGTAAACTTTTGGAAACCACAATATAATACATACCAAACCCCAAAAAGGGTTTATTTGTCCCAAATTACCTAAGATATTCGATCCGTTATTTACATATATAGGTATTATTTAATGGGTCCGGCGGTCAATACCTACAAAGTAAAAAGCCTATGTCGGTCAAAGCCCACGTCTTATATTTCCTACGTAGTATATGGACATCATCGGTAAAATACATCGTAGCAAAATGCCTACTTTTTCACAGTGGAAACCATTACTTATTATAACTTTGCTGTTCAATTCGTTAGTTCATTTAAGTACCTATTGATAAATTGCCAAATTACCTAAAATAAAGAATAAAACCTAAGTTATTGTTGAATGAACTAATGACGTATTTCCTTTAAAGCTGCACGACATCATTTGTATAACCTAAGTAGGTATCTACTATAAGTGGACAAGATTAATGTAGCGTCCGCCCCACTAATTAAAAGTTTAAATTAATATTTCATGCCTTTGTCGGGGAGCGCGGCGCGAAACGACCTAAATTCAGTCGGGGGTATAGATGCTCGATCATAAGATCGATAAGATATTCGATCCGTTATTTACATATATAGGTATTATTTAATGGGTCCGGCGGTCAATACCTACAAAGTAAAAAGCCTATGTCGGTCAAAGCCCACGTCTTATATTTCCTACGTAGTATATGGACATCATCGGTAAAATACATCGTAGCAAAATGCCTACTTTTTCACAGTGGAAACCATTACTTATTATAACTTTGCTGTTCAATTCGTTAGTTCATTTAAGTACCTATTGATAAATTGCCAAATTACCTAAAATAAAGAATAAAACCTAAGTTATTGTTGAATGAACTAATGACGTATTTCCTTTAAAGCTGCACGACATCATTTGTATAACCTAAGTAGGTATCTACTATAAGTGGACAAGATTAATGTAGCGTCCGCCCCACTAATTAAAAGTTTAAATTAATATTTCATGCCTTTGTCGGGGAGCGCGGCGCGAAACGACCTAAATTCAGTCGGGGGTATAGAAAACTGTGATGCTGAACTTACTTTGATTGCACAGGTGCATAGCTAACTTACATATACCTACTATTTGACATAACATATTTTTAACATATTTTAATTGCATTGAATTAAACGAATGTTTATTATTTATGAAGGGTTATCATCAGCCCACAAGCGTTATTGCTGGGGTCAGTCAAGCCTTTTCACATGAAGGGGTGGTCGTTCTGGCGAAATGCGGGATGGGGGTTTTAGCGGGTTACCATTCGAAAGTTTGACAGTTATTTAACAAAATTTCGAACAAACTTTTTAAGATAGAACCGTTATAACGACTTCAACGACTATCATTATAGGACAACAACGGGGCATCAACCCACGGCACGGCTTAACGTGTTTTGCGAAGCAAGGAGAAGATTTTAGCGAAAGTAACTTAACCATATTCTGTCGGTGTTAAAGAAACTGTGAAACTTAACTTTGGTATTGTATAGATGTATAGCTAACTTAAACTTACTTATATACACTTTGACATAATATAAATTGTTTTATTTTTTTAGTAATAAACAGTGAGACCGTTTTTTTTATTTTTTTTCAGACGCAAGAACAACTGGTGAAGCGTGAAAACAACGCAGCATCAGTCAACCTCACCCTGCCGGCTCACAAGGTGCCTCTTCACGCCTTGTTTGAAGGACCCCATGTCATAGGAGGGAGGAAAAACGTGTGCTGGTAGACTATTCCATCTTTTGGAAGCGTGACAAAGAAACGAGTCACCAAATTTCTTTGTGCGCCATGGAATGTTCGAGACAGTACAGCGTTGACTCCGAAGAGCAGCACGTGTACTCCTATGGAGGAAGGGAGAAGGTGGGATAAGGTCAAAGAATTCTTCAGAGCACTCGCCGTGGTATAAGCGGTAGAAGACGCTGAGTGACGCTATATCTCTACGCAATTGCAGGGGCTCGAGAGCATTAGTGACCTCTGCATTGCCGATAATGCGTATAGCGCGCCGCTGCAATATGTCCAAGGCATCGAGAAGGTACTTTGCGGAACCGTCCCAAAGGTGCGAGCAATACTCCACGCAAGATCACACCTGTGTCTTGTACGAAAGGCACAACTGATCCGGCGTGAAGAATCGCCGCACCATGTTCAGGACACCGAGTTTACGTGACGCTGTTTTTATCACGGCTTCGATATAGTCTCTCTGGTTCAAATCGCAGCGAATCTCCATACCGAGCATGTTAATACTGCTCTGCAGGCCGAGTGATGTGCCTTGAAGAGAGGGAAGGGGTAGGAATGGCGACTTTTTTGCCATGAACGCGCATACCTGTTTTCTTGGCATTGAACTCAACAAGGTTATTGGAGCCCCATTTAGATATGAGGTCCAATACCGTTTTTTTAATATGAAGCGTTGTCATCAGCATATAAGCATAAAATCAGGAGATTGCAGAAGGTAAGCTTATATTTATTATATATGTATATATATATAAATCTACTGTGCGTGTGTATGTCACTGAACTTCTTCTAAACGGCTGGACCGATTTGGATGAAATTTTCTGTGTGTGTTCAAGTGGATTCGAGAATGGTTTAGATTTATAATTGGATCCGGTAAGTGGCGCTGCTATGGGGGTCCATCATGGGATACAAGTGTTTTTAAGCGGACGAATGATTTGTTTGTTTTGTTGACATGGAAACTGTCAAAGTGGTACGAAGTCCGCAGGTCAGCTAGTTAATCATAAAATATTAAAAAATATATATTAGGTTTAGTTATTAAAAACATGCAGTTAATAAATTACGAATATCGATGTTATGTATTTAATTGTTATGTATTTTAAGTTATGTATTTAAGTGATTGCCAATCATATAAATTAAGTAATTTCGTTGTAATTTCAACAATAGTGAATTTTTTGAGATTCGGCCCTTCTGGTCAAATGCATATTGGTGGGTTTTAACGACTGTCACATTACGACAACAACCGGTATTTATTTACTTATTTATTTATTCAAGGTACAGCCTCAGAATACAAACCACACTTCAAACATAAACACATTAAAAAAACAACAAAACAGAGTGCTTATACGGAGGCGCATGCTTATTTTATAATGCATACAGATCTCTGCCAAGTTTGAACCAGTAAAAACAAAAAGAGGTGTAAGCAACATGTCATATCTTACTCTTGCATATCTTAAGTTAGGGTGAACGGGAAAGTGAAAAAATATCTTAAGGCTTCGGTAATATTATTGTAGGCTAGTAGTAGGTAGTACATTCGCAAAAGAGGTACATAGGTAAATTGGTCGCCAAAACATCAATGTTTGTAGCATTGTTTTGTTCCGGCAGCTAGAGATAAGATAGCCAGTGCCTCAGTTGTTGAAGAATCCGAGTAAAGTGCGCTTCCACCTTCGCCTTTATAATCACTCACCCCCTCAACCCCTCTACCGGACAACGGAACCCCTGGTCTCGCGCTAACCGCCGGCATCTCCGGAATCAGCTCTCTACACGCGCCTACCCGCCTGCACCTCCGGAGGCAGCTACTGCGGCGATCCAGCTTCGGTTCCCGAGTCCACCGGCCGGCGGCGCAGTCTACTGCCCGGGTCTAGGTTAAGGTTGCCAGATGTCCGGGATTTCCGGGATTGTCCCGGAATTTTACGTATTGTCCCGTGTCCAGTAATTCAATCTATTGTCCCGGATTCCGAAAAAAATAAATAAATAAAAAAAAATAACAATAGTTCTCAATTTAATATCTTTTGTCTGGACAAATAAAAGTACTTTACATTTGAAAAATAAAATGTATTTTCCTAATAAAAAATAAAATTAAATATTCCGTAATTTTCATTTTTTTTTACATATTCATAACCATAGCCACGGCCCGACATGGAATTGTCCCGGACTCGGTATGTTCCGATCTGGCAACCTTAGTCTAGGTTGACCTAGGAGCCGAACTGCGCACACGAAACTAGAACCCCTAGAAGCTAAGTCCTCTTCTAAATCTGCGCGACAGTACTGAGTTGTATAGCGTCCGACGTAACCCATCCCTGGGAAATAAATTGATTGTAACGTTTACATCTCTTATTATTTATCTTTTTTCTGAACCTGGTGGTGTCTAAACACACCCTAGCGTTTCAGTGGCACCCCGGGAAACATCAGGTGAGATGAAAGCAAAAAAACATCGTAAGTAATATTGGTTCTGCATGTTGGTAAAGAAAACATTTCTTGAGTTCTAATTCAAAGTAGGTAGGTAGCTAATATATTTGTGTCGTACTCGTTACTGTTCATAAAGGTCAAACTCCATAACCACGATTGAATAATCCAAGAAAATAAAGATGTCTGACCAACCTAATACCAAAACAGAGATAAGACAACAGCAACACAGTTTATTTGAAAACTTTTGATGAGGAACTGGAAAGATAGTGGGTAACTGGGTAGTGAGTTCGGGGACAACGAAATTCCCGATGTTGCTAAACAAATGTATCTCTACTGGTTTATGTCGAAAGTTCTCAGATTTCGCCATTCTTGAGGACATAATCTCCCGTAATGGTCGCGATAGTGATGCTTCGGAATACCTACACAAAGACCGGTGATTTGTGAACACGCCCTGCTGAATACTTATTTACTTACATAGATATGAGTTCACTTTATAGCTGAGCTTTGTTCGCGAGGTATCTCGATAAATTGTGCAAAGTTTACCCTTATCGAATAACATAGGAATCGTATTGAAATATACCTATTGTTACTTCGCGAACTTTAACACATAAACCTTTGATATCTCAGGTCTTTTCTAAATATTATTTTGCTGAGCTCTATGGCGTTGTGGCAATTGTGGCTACTTGTGACTAGTTTGGATATTGCAAGTTAACTAACTTTTGCAATGTCAGGATACTTGACTTAATGAAAATAGCCTGTATAGTGTCCTTCTGCTGGGCAAACTCCATAATTGAAATCAAGTTTTCGCTACAATTGATTAATTATGACTTAATCACCACGCTTGCCAAGCCACTTGGTGATCACGAACCCGGGCTTTGCATCGAAGGGATGAAACACACTTTGCATGGAACCTGGGAATTGATTCCCGGTCTCTCGGACTTCCGAATAAGTAGTCGAGTGCTATAGCTCATATATATACTCAGTTATTTGAAACGTCAAATTTAAAATTCGAGAACATGGATACCGACAACGCCCTTGGTAGCTTAAACCGCAAGAAACACATAACCTCATCGTTCCTCCACAGAGTTGTTTATACCAATTTACGTATATAGAGTAGTTCAATTACTTCCGAAAATTCCCAAGCTGACACTTTGTTTACACGCTCTACGCACTTAAATTAATAGATAAAATAAGCAAAGTGGGCACATAAAAGCACTCGGGGCGAAATGTCGAATATATACGTCTGTTAATGTCCTTTTTACAGCTATAAGGCCAGAACCAGCGCTCTGGCTACAATGCAATAATGACACAAAAGAATTTTCATTTGAGTACGGTCTCGTGTCCCGGAGAAACTCATCGGCGGGCCTCCCATCAAGACATTCCTGGAGTTTCCGAGGATCGACAAAAGATCCCGGCCGCTCCTTGGTTATTTCGGTGGAGACGGATTGTTTGATGATAAATTAAAAGTTCCTATCCACAGAGGTTTATTAAGAATGTGTGTATAAGACATCTTCCTCATTCGCTTTTTCACTTCCCTTGTTTTGTTTCGTTTTTGTAGGAAAAGTCGTCCCGAGCTATTGCATCGATGTCTCACTTTTATTTCTATGGTCAAAAATGTAAATTCGTGAACAGAATGAATAAATAACCAGAGCAAATGAATAAATATAAATACCAAAGACAAAACATTCGCATATCGACCTACCTATGTCAATATCAATAAGACGCGTAAGTATAGAACAAAATACTTACTGACCAACGTAGGGAAGTTTTGTATGACTACAAAGTACCTATGTACTCCCAGTGAATACAGAAGCTCGATAACGCAGCAGTATGAGCGTTTGGTTAACGATCTTGCAAATTAAGCAATATAAACAATGTCGGTATATTCTATGTTTTACCAAATTGAAATATCTCGAACTCCTTCGTGCTTCAAAAGGCTTAAAGCACTTTAAGGTGACGCACTGGAAATTTACGTGGCGGGGATCTTGATTTTTCCGAACAATTACAGACCATATGAAAGTGATATTTGATGACATGATTTTTCATTTAATTGACTTCATTTTGCTAGTTGCAGAAACACGATTTGCCAACTTTTATAACAGAGAAAAATATATCAAAGTAACCTCTTTTAAAACATAGATTTGCATTTAACAGGCAAACCAGACCGATTTAAGCATCTTAATTTTCTAAGTGGATTAGTCTTAACACACACTTCAATAGGCTAGTTCTTTTTTTTAAAAATAATTTGTAGTTTTAATTTGAAGGAAAAAAAACAGTTTTTCTTATGGTACGGGGCGCAAACGCTCCGTATTAGATTAATTGTTTTGCGGTGCGTCGCCGCTAATGGTCTCGATCATTTTCGTGAGTTAGCAGTCGTTTAAACCTATCAACGCATTGGATCAGCGTGGTAGGTTATGGCTCGTCCTCCCAATGTGCTATTGTTTATGTAGTGGGACGGTTATAGGCTGATGATAATCTTTTATTTTTTGAGAGAGTATGCTGATTGCCTCAGACGGCATTTTTAGCTTCACCGGGCTTATTTGGGGGCGGCGAGAAAATTAAAGGGTTCCTCAAGCCATGTGAAACGAATCACCGTCTGAGGTTTTTTAGAGGGAACGGCATCACGCACTACTGAGTGTCCTCGTGCTCTATTAGGCTCTCCGAGCGAGATAAAAACAATTACATGACAGCGGCTACTTTCGATAGATATCATAATTTAAAGACTACTCTTCATTGAAACGAATACTTTTCTCTCACATAACATAATAGTATTAACTCCCTTTTGAAAGTTACATAACAAAATGGAAGCGTGCGTGTTTATTTAACAAGTCCCCCGCCGTTTCATTTTGTGTAATGTTTACGTCCCGTAAAAAACGTATAACATGTGGAGTTAACTTTGTGCTACCTACTTTTTATTAAGTTATGAAAGGATATTTTATTACATGCAAGGGGTTTATAAAGATCTGGAAATTACGTTAACAAAAGAATGTCGTATACCTACGGTGTAACCCATTTCATTATTAACGGAAGGACCTTTAATAATTTGCTTTTAAGACGTTGTTGCCTACAGTTTTCATTGTATACCTACTTATATTTTATAGGTTTTGGAGGCTATTTAGTCGGCACGTAAGTACTATTTCATTAAGATGTTAATTTTGTTCATTGCTGGTACGTCCAACCTCTCCAATCTTCTGTCATTCAGGCCTATGGATAGCATATCTGGTCCAGGGGCTGTACCATGAGTTCTTCAATTCAAACAGTTTGTTCATTTAAACGTAATTTTAAAAAGTATTTTCTCCATCAACAAATAAATCTACAAAAGACGACTGACTGTGTTCTAGTTTAAGATAAAAAATATTATTACCAACCAATTTTGTTTGTTACTTCTTGCGTCATTAAATTTAATAATATAAGTAAAATATTAATAATATAAGTTTATTTTAAATAATGTTACCAACTATTTAAAAGAGTAAAAACGAGGCGCTTCTAGCCCCTTCTGCTTATACTGGTCCGCACACACACACACAAACAATAGGGCTCCGCAGAATATCAGCGTTGCAGGTGATGTTCGTGCTGCAACATGTGCTGAGTGGGGTCCTTTTCGGTTTCGCTTGTTTATTTTATATTTTATTTTTGTCTATTACTTTTAATTTGAAACTGAATAAAATATTTTGATTTGATTTGATTTTAAAGCAGTATTATTGCAGTTGTGTATGAGATATCCGATCCGATCCGAACCGCCCCTCCGCTTCTCCAGAATACCAGCGTTGCAGCGGCTCTATGTCGCTGTATCACGTGATGAGGCTGGAGCCTAGTTGGCCACACTTTGTTTTTGTCTTTGTTTTGTATTGTTATTGTGAATATCGTGTAATATTGTAGTGTGTGCCAATAAATGTATTTCATTTCATTTCATTTCAACCCCTCGGAGAATCTAGTAGGGCACTGGGACGCACGATGCCATTTCCCTAAAAAACCTTTGACGGTGCTTCCTTTCACGCGGCTTGAGGAAACCTTTAAGTTTCTCACCGTCTGGTGACCCTGAAAATGCCCAGGGGCAATCAGCAAACTCTCCAAAAAATGAGTATGAGACGCTTAAATAGATGTCGTAGCCATATCGTAGATTTACTCACTTCACGAAATGCTCGAGAATTTGATGAAATGGTCGCATTTCATGAAATGTTTCACTGTCTATTGGCCACATCATGATGTGGTTTGGGCACATCCATGATAAGAAATCGTTTCTCGATATGGGAACAAACGAGCGGCTACTTCATGAAATGGTCAAACTTTAGTGATCATATCGTAAAATATTTACATTACCCACCGTTAGAGGCGCTGATATCGTTTACTTTTTGTGTCGATACAATCGATTTATACCATATTATGCAGTTATAATCTGCCCCCTTTTTAAGCTGTTAAGCTGCTTAAGTTTAAGCTGGGCATATCATGGAATACAACCATTTTATGAAATGGTCGATTAAATCATAAAGTGATCAATTTTAAGATCCGGCCATGACATAGACACTGCTACTCGAATCTGTGGCGGTAGCCAAAGTAACATTAAAAAAACGATAGCGAAGTTCGAAAATAATAAAATGTATGGGATTGACATAAGATTGACCACGTGATTTAGCGCGGCTGATGTCAATCCCATATATTTTATTATGCCATCTGGACTTAAAAATGCAATAATACTGCTATAAAAACACATGGTTAGGGCCCCAGATCGGCCCTGCGACTGCTTTAATGTCGATGAAGCAACGGGATGGTGGTTATTATAGTAAGTAGGTACTTACCATTAACTTTGAGGAATATCAGCTTGCTAAGGCCGGCCCCGATGTCGTTCCGGGCCTCGCATAAGTAGTGGCCTTCGCTGTCCTTGGCGACCCGCTCGAAGATAAGCGAGCCGTTGTCCAGCACGCGCGAGCCGCCCTCAAACATGAAGTCCTTGTATTCCCCGGGAGTGTTGCCTGATGGAAAAAATAAACTTTTGTTTGCTAACTTTATTTATTTCTTTTACAAGAATAATGGTTGACCCTTTTCAATGTAGGTATTGTAATACCATTTGCTTATTGGCTCATACCTATTTTTGATGTCAAGCAGATACGGCCATTGGGCCTAGACAAGTGGCATAAAGCTACTAGAATAGATAGTGGGTATAGCTAGTAGAATACAATGATAAACGTAATCCCATACGACTAAAGTTAAGTCAATCAAACACTATCTATACGTATCGTTGACTTATGTCAAGTCCCATACGATTTCATTTTTATTATATAAATTACTAGCTGACCCAGCGGTTTCGTATCGCTTTGACAGTTTCTATGACAACAAAACAAACAAATCGTTGATCATTTAGTATAGGAAAATTAAATAAAAAAAAAAAAAATGGGGTGGACCGGACCACCCTTAACATTTAGGGAGATGAAAAATAGAAGTTGGCCGATTCGCAGACCTAACCGATATGCACACAAAATTTCACGAAAATCGGTCGAGCCATTTCGGAGGAGTTTAATTACGAAACCGTGACACGAGAATTTTATATATTGAAGATATAATTAGGCCACTTGCCTATGCCCTCTATATTGCCTGTATTCAGGCTTACACGCTACAATAGAATTATAGCAATGGACCCCTTGCTATTTTGACTCAGTCGAAATAAAAACAAAAGTTTGCTCACCGACGGCTTTCTTCCACATGATGGAAGGCTTCGGGTAGCCGTCAGCTTGGCACTGCAGGGTGACATCTTGTCCCGCAGCCACCGCCACGTCATTTGGCTCCAAGCGCCAACGAGGAGGAACTAGAGAAAATGCAATATTTCGTTTTTAATTTTGTTTGCGTTACAATGCGATATTTAGAACAAATTTAGATTTCTAGATTTAAACTTACAGCTATCAAGAATGCCAAAGAGCACTATACATAATGAATATTCCAAATGGGTCCGTATTAACAGCTAGAGAAAATTCTAACCATATTATCGTTGATTTTAAACAAATATTTATGAAAATGCGTTGAACAATTAATTTGTAATTACTGTACCCACTATATAAAGTAAATTTCAAATATTCTCATATGCTTTCGCTAATTTTGAGCTATGAAACCGTTGGTAAACCACGAGACCACAGAAACGATAGTTTAACAACGTTTACTGTTTACCGTTTCTACGTTTAAGTGTAAAAACACACTATGCCGAAGGTACGCGACCGAAGTTCCGCGGCAAAATTTTACGTTCCGACGTATTCGGCTGATATGACACACCATAAGTGCCGAACTTACGCGGCAGAAATTCAGTTGTGCAACTTTGTGTGTGTGTTCACAGGGTTCCGTTATTACTTTTAAGTTACGCCCGAACGAAGTTAGGCTGTACGCTATCATCATCATCATCATCATCATCTCAGCCAAAAGACATCCACTGCTGGACAAAGGCCTTCCCCAAGGATATGAGGGGTATTTGCCGTAATCGCCACTGTACGCTATAACGCAACGTAATTTCGGTATTATGTGTCGTCAGTAATTCAAATAGCATTGCAGGCGTAATCATGCCGAACTTCAGTCGCGTATCTTCGGCATAGTGTGTTCCTACACTAAGGCCTTGATATTTGTAGAGACGTTATAATTTACGAGAGACGTTATAGATTACGTTTAGTAAGAAATCTTGTTGAGATTACAAGTTATTTGATACATTAACGGCAACAGTTTGACGGCGTACGCCAATCATAATAATATGGCGTCTTAATATTTACCATTCACAGTGAGCGGTACGGTGAATCGTTCCGATCCTGCAACATTGGACGCTATGCAGGTGTAGTTGCCGCTATGCAGCGAAGTGATATGCTCAATGACCAAGGAGGCGCTATACTCGTCCATCCTCCTCGTGATGATGCCACTCGGCGCGTACGGCGATGACGTCACGGCTTGCCCGTTCTTCTCCCATCGAAAAGCTATTGGCAAGTCTCCCTCTAGAATTTGACACGTTATTGCCGCTCTCATTCCTTCCCTTAGAAAATTGGTGAGTGGTTGTATGGGTAAAATCTTCGGTTGAACTGAAAACATAAAAAATATACACTGTTTTCTAAATGTATAAACTTATCAAATCAAAATTAAACACTCTTTATATATCTACTCGCGGTTATTTAACTCAACAGACATTTTCAAGAGACCGTCTTTCTATGAACGAACCACGATCCCTACAAAGGGTTTGTGACACCATGATAATGTAATATGTAAAAATTTCTTAGTTTATCAAGTTTCCAAGTATATAAACGTCCCAGTGCTACATAAGCATAACACATATAAAGAACACAAATAAGGAAATAATTCGGGCCACAACCCTTGTTGGCCCAATACAGGTTGGTGAGTCAGTTTTGTATTCAAACATGAAATAATGACGCTTACTGTTAATTCTAGATTAAGCCTCCTTGATAATATAAAATCATTTTATTGCGCGAAGCTTCAAATATCGCTATAGCCAATTTGTAATATTCTCCAGTGCTATAAAAGCTTGTAGTTTTTGATGACTTTCCGAGTATCTCAATTCAGATAGGCAATTGTTACGCGCAGATTTCTGTGGAGGTTTTTTATATTTCCATTTTATTGCTCTATTAACTGGGAAGAGCTAGAATTTTAACGTTCAGTAGATGCCGCGGGAACGGTAAACGCGCTAACTTTAATGAATTACGGATGAGTAACTCCACCCCTCTTGAATTCGTGATTTTATGGTGCTTTAAATCTTACTAAAGAAAATGAGAAAGTTTATTACCGATTTCAATTGGAGCTTGACGGATATAGATAGATAACCACAACAATCCAGGGGCTTTTGTGATACTTGTGAAACTTTCAAATATACTTTTTCAAATCTTTAGGCTGTTATTGTTAGTGTAAAACATCTGATTTACGTGAAAATGTTTTAGGAAGAGAAGTGCTCTGAGTTTTGTTAGGAAAGGAAACACTTGACCTTTAAATAAGGAGTTGAAAGATCACCCTTCACCTTTCAAATATTTGTATTGTGGAGGCATTTATTTTTCATATTATAAGGGATGAGTCATATTTATCTGAGCCTGTACAGTGTTTGTAAGGTCAAGTAATATTTACATAAAAAAGGTACTAGAATACTTAGATCTGAGCATTGCATCAATCATGCTGTCGTGCCATTACTGCGCGGTTTCTTATCATCATCAGTCAAAGTAGTGTTGTTGAAAACAGATATCACCACATGAACAAACCCTCCTCATTTCATACCAGATTGTACTGGTACTTATTACTTACTACCTACTAGTTGGTTATTAAACTAAATAATCATAATTTCACATAATGCTGGCTGAATACGCTATAATACCTGCATTTTTTCTTCCAGCTACCAAATGCACATTCTTCTCCATTTTCTAAATCTACCGTATCAGTATCATTGTCAATATATTTACACCTTCCATACCTAGTATCTGTACTTCCACGTCTCTCCTGGCAGCATGTCGCTGTCTGTTAGCGGCTTGGCAGGTGTAGGTTCCAGCATCTTCTCCCCGCTGCGTCTGCTCTACGATCAGCGTTCCGTTAGGAAACACTTTCTGTCGACGATTTAGTGGTAGTGTTTGACCATCTGCATAAGAGATAGAGAATAAGGGCAACCGAAGCAGAGAAAGGAGAATTTAATGAATGAATGAATGAATTCGTTTATTTTCAGGCAACAATTTAAAGTTACAAAAATAACAGGCCCATAGATAAATACCTTATAAAATAACATATACATACCAATATACAATTTTTATTAGTAATATAATGAAATGTAGTCTTTTCTAAATGTCACGAAGAAGAATAACAACAACGCGGAAGACCAGCGTCGTGGTTAACACGAATTCGGTATAGTTATGCATAAACGGTATAGTTATGCATAAATTATGTTCATGTGTTTTGAATTTATATTGTACTATATACATTTTTCTTTATTTCTATTTCAATGCAACGTAAAGTAAAGCTAATTTTTGATTTGTAATTATATACTTTTGGGATAACAAAAAAAAATGGTTTGTCCGCCCAACCCGTTAAAAGTCGTGCCGTTAAAAATGTTCACGCCTCAAATACTCAAAACTTGAAAACTAAACGTCGAACGAATAAATTCTAATTTGAAATTGTTCGCATACAACAGAGCTCGGTGACGCGAAACTCGACGGAGAGTTGGGAGGAAAAATAAAATAAATTTGGCCTGCGCCGAACGGCGAAGTTGGCTGGCGTGGCGCGGCTTCGTAGCCCAATTTCCAAATTAAATAGCGGCCATAGGTTAAACAGACCGGCGGATTGCTGGGAAATATTAACAGTCTCCTTCTCTAAATTGGCGCATTTAATATTTTCTCGCCCGTTCTGCTTTTCTAGCGCGTTGCGTTGCCCAGATGTTTATGAAGGAAATTACTTTTTTCTGAACATCGTGTAAACATCGTATTGTTAAAGTCGTGATATTGTAATTGTAAACTAGGGAAGAGTTAACAGCAGTCATACAAATTTTGTAACAAACAGGTAGGTAGCTTTACTATAGTTGCTTTCGTAGTAGCTTAAGCTTAATTTTCCACGAAGCATGGCATGCGAAGAACATGTGATAAGACCACATTATTTTCGCATAGCTTACAAAATAGTTTACATAATACAAAGCTTTAAACATAAAAGCAGCATAAAAACATCCCTGTTACTTATTCATATCTATTTTCCTACGAGTATTTAGAACCGTTAATGCACTTACATATTTATTCTTAGAGTCATAAGTAATACATACTCCGCCGCCGTACAAAAATGATTCACATTCATATTTTGCAAACAAAACAATATTAAAAATTAGCTTACTATAATGTCTTGAGATTATGCATATTTAAATTTTACTTACACTCGTAGTAGGTTTGATTTCTGTCGCTATTGAAAACATAATTAATGCGGTTGCTATCTTTTCAAAATAGGCCAGAATAATATTGTTAGAGCACATCAGCAAATGGTCAAAAAACTTCTACTAGCAAAAAATTCTCATAAACACTCTTATTTTCGAATGCAGGTACAGAATGCTTAGGTCAGCTTAATGAGGTCGTTCCATTAAATAGATAAGGTTCGTTGTTGACAAGGGTCCACCGCTACAAAGGGGAATATTGCAACAGAGTAATCGCTCTGAATTTTATCTCTCTCCAAAGTAAAGGATAAATTTATGGCGACATTTTTGCTTCATTAGCATTCGTGGGGTTCAATCTAATCTAATTAAATATATCTTTTACTATTTCAACAAGTATTTAGCTGAAATTAATTATTTGGTAATAGTTAGTTACTAAGTCGTCACATCCAGATATCGAGAGATGCTAGTTGATAATGTCGACCATCGTCCGACCCCGTTCTTTAAGCTTAAAGTATTTGCAATTGAGTAAGAAACGTGAGTAAAGCATTATTTGATATAGTTTCTAGTAGTTTTATGATATTGACCTAGTAACGTTGTCGAAGTAAATATTTAACTTGTTATTGGAACTGAATGATAACATCAATAAGATTATGATGGGTAATTGTATTCTAAGAATCCACTACTAAATTGACAACCCAGAAAAAAAATAAAAAAAATTTAATATACAGTGTGTCCAGTCACCGGTGTCCGACCCGTTAAGGTGCAGCAACATGATCAATTTTATCGTTAAATCCACTGCAATAATATTTTTTTTCTTCTTGTTAAAGAATGGCGGCCATTTTAATTTGAGTTCGGGTAGGTTCATTTATTTAGCAATATCTACCGATGTAGAGGACCTATATGTATAAAAATGGATTCGTTCAACAACTAAAAAAGTAGACAACAAGTTGGCATTAAAAAAATTATCAAAGACACCATTAAAATCTTTAAAAACACTTAAATCAAAAAAAAAAAATGTTGTTTCTTTTTAATTTTTTCAATGTTAAAAAAAACTAGATGTTAAAACCTAAGCTTAAAGTCAAATAGTCTAGGAGTTGTCACTATTTGAATATGACTCTAATGATCCTGACCAATAGAATAAACATATTTTTTATTTTTACAGTAGTAAAAAAATGTGTTAACACAGTGGATTTGTCGATAAAATTGAACATGTTGCTGCGCCTTAATGGGTCGGACACCGGTGACCAAACACACTGTATACCACTACAAGGCTTCTTGCTGCGTCGAAAAAAGAGTTTGAATCATTAATATATTAAAGAGGTGATAAACGACTGGCGAAATTCTTCGATCATTTAATTCGTGTTTCTTGAAGTATTGACCTTAAAAAGACATTTTTAAAGCTATAAAAGGTACTTTCGACTACTTTATTTGTTAAGTGATTTGCTACAACTGCGTTGCTCCTAAAAGTATGAAGCTTCCCTTTTAAATGAGAGTCACGCAATTCTTTGAATGAAAGATTTAATTTTATAAGTTCGTTAGCAGTTGGCATTGTGGACGTAGTGAAGGAAAAACAGGGTTAGAACAAGGTTAGAATAACTTAGATTTGCCCCTAATTGGATCGTGCGAAGGTGTCTGCTTTATTAGATTGCGAGGCGCAATTTTCTCTGCGGTTGGGATATTATACGGACGGTGGAATATAACATCAACATTCGTTTCTGTGCGGAAAAAGCAAAAATCCCCTGCGAGATAACTGACTCTTTTTTTTTGGTTTGACATTATTTAGAAAGGGAAATTGGCTAGCGTATATAAAATTTTAAAAATGGTGATCACACAATTACAATTGTAAATGTGAATATGCTTGTGCATTGCTTTTGTTTTATTTAAGATGATTTAAGAAGAAGGAAAGTTATTTCAAAATTTAAGTTAGTACTTCGGTGATGCTGATGATAATTAAGATTGGTCGATAAGATTGGTTTGACGTCTCGCCAGCCTTCCGAAAGTGCCTATTAACTGCAAACCATTAATTTCTTGGGCCCGGTCCAAGAATATATCCCACGCGACGTTAGGTTAATTGAGAACCCGATTTAACTTTATCAGCCTGTAGACGTCTCACCGCAAGCCGTACAAGCATAATATGGATTGGGTTTTATAGCGTTCATCTGATTCTTACGATTTGTGAAGCCATGAGTGGATATCCTGTATAAAAAGGGATCTCTGCGGTCGTGTATGTGCTCTCTTTCTTTTATTATTAGATTTCCTTCCTATTTTGTTTTTGTACGATACTCACGTACGTATATGTTCTTTAGGCGTATCTAGGAACCTTTATGTATTCAATTTTCATAATGATGAATGAATACTGACAGGTTAGCTTAGTGATCGTGTGGTGATCGTTTAAACCAAAATTTGTAATCTTCATCACCATCATCAGTTCATTTTATGTCCCCACTGCTGGGGCACGAGCCTTCACTATGGATAGATAGAGAGAAGGAACGGAAACGGAAACCACTACGCGAAATTATAATATCAAGCATTACAATATTTGAAAGAGTTTCATTAAATCTTTTGACGAAATCCACAATAATAATTTAACTCATTCCCATTTCGTCACAGTTTCACAGCTAACTTATCTGATCCTTGTTCTCTTTGTATTCCCCCTCCGAAAAACTGAACAACTTCATAAACTGCAAATACATCAACGAAAAGAAAAAGAATATCAAATCTTCCTGATGTGTCGTCGATTCCTTATCCCTAGTTTCCTTAACGACCTGTTGCTAGGCTCGTCTCCGACCCGGCGTGCCCTAATTTGATACTGTTTTACCGAAGTGTCGTCTCATAGTTTATCCAGACGTCTTATTGCGTATTGAAGACGTCGAACGTTAGCGAAACCGTTTAGATCATGATGTATTGATCCTTTTTATCGATACGAATCTAACGCAATGGATTTTGTAATTCTCTTATCTCACTTCTAATAAACAGAGTATTCGCTTGGAATACGTGTAGATATACAGTGTTATATAAACCCGTCATATAAACATCATTTGTAATTACAGTAAAAGAGACAATACGGAATAACTATTCGAAGCTTCTTTTGTTTATTACTATGACGGTTACTGTTTAGAATTACTCAGTCTGGTTATTGTTTATAAAAAGTTTTTAGTGTAATAATATTGAATATATGAGTAATACCACTCATAAACTTTTAAATGAATATTATTGATAAAATATGTAATTTTTCTATGGTGTAAAATATCGTTATAGACTGGTAGTAAATTATCTTCATGAAACTTTGGTCTAATTTTTAATTATCATGAGTAGTTTTATGCTGTTTAACTGTAAATTGCATATTATTATCCAAAAAGAAAAGCAAATTCTTCTAAATCTAATCTAAATAAAACGAAATAAAATCAAATTCAACAAGAAACATAAAATATTTTTGATTAATTTATTCATGCCGTACGAATTTCTCAGAATATTTTAACAACATTAATATAATAATTTGTAGTCTCTCAAACGTATTAATATTATATTAATTAAAATGAAATGTTAATGAGCATTTGAAGTGACTACCACGCAATCCTATTTTCATTCAAAAGGCTGTACGTACTTCAAAGTCCTGACCTTTTCTCACCTTTAAGAGGCATAAAAACCCAGAAAGTGCAAATAGAAATACCGAACAGGTAATTCACTTTTGTACTGCCATCTATGTCGCTATGAATGATAATTCAAAGGATATAGGATATAATTAACGAGTACGGGCTGTATGATGTGAGTTGGTTGTATTAACACCATAATTATTTAACACGTCTTGAATAGCTTATTCTATTACCAACATAATCAAAAACCTACTTCAATAATGTGTGGAACTTACTGTGGAAAATTGAAAGAAAATTATGATTTAAAAAAAAAATTTAGTTCTAGTTACATCCTATGTAGTGTTGTGTCGAAGGCACCTTTTCCGAACTGTAATTGGTTCGCTATTAAATTTTGGAAAAATATTATTTAGATCCTCTTATAAACCCCATATTTTACACCACAACACGTGTTGCTGTGGTAAAATTACTGTCATCATCAAATGCCCACATTTGATAAAATCTGATCAGTTCAAACAGGTTTGATTTAATTATTGCCTAAATATTTTTTTAAAATTGTTTTATACAAAAACATACTCAATTCTGAATTCAAAAAGTAATAATAACTGCTTGTTCTGAAATAGGTAGGGTAGTGTAACTAGTTTTGAACAGTAACCAGTGACGGCCATTTTTTCCTATAATCATTATTTTAAATAAAATAGAGGTCAGCCACTGATTAAACCCGGGAGGGGTTTCCCCCCCTCCCTTATTCATAAAAAACTATTTAAGCATTATTTAGTTAATCATTGTTTTGTCTCTTTTTCTCAAATACAAAATGACGTTTGTGTGACGTCGACAAAACAATATTTAGCTAAATAATGCATATAGTTTTAAGAATAAGGGGGTTGGTTTTTAGCAAAAGTTGAATACAGACCAGCTGCGTAGTAGCTATCATCCCGTTAAATTTAAATGAAAATCTATGATTATTAACATATAATTTTACGTAAATATTGTTGCGAACAAATTGCAATTTGAAAAAAGACAAAGTGTTAAATTATAGTAACGTAAATTAAATAAAGTAATAAATTCTACGAGCGGGATTCGAACCCGCACCCCATGACATGCCGGGTCAGGTGCACTACCTACCAACAATGCTATCGTTATTTCAACACTTTGTCTTTTTTCAAATTGTAATTTGTTCGCAACAATATTTGCGTAAAATTATATGTAAATAATCATAAATATAGCTTGCCCTATTCTTAACTGATCTTTCAATATTTGTATAAAAAATATTAAGATCGGATGTTGATGACGTAGTTGTCGACATTGAATAGGGCTCCTTTGGCTTACAGAGTATAGGTGCGGCAACGCACTATCCGGTAGCCGCAATACGGTGCGCCGTTGCGGCAGGCCGCATGTCTGTTTTCATATGAAACCGTAATATTCAAACGCACTACTTGCGGCCAACCGTCTAACATTTACTATTGCAACTGCGTGCCGGATTGCGGCTGGCTGGATAGTGCGTTGTAGGCCTTGCGGCCAACCGTCTAACATTTATATACTATTGCAACTGAGTGCCGGATCGGATTGCGGCTGGCCGGATAGTGCGTTGTAGGCCTAAGAGTAGATAGTGTTAAATTTCGGCGAGTTGAAAATCTATGTTATTTTTTGTCGACAAAAACCAAAGAGGATTTAATCACTACGTTTAACAAAAACTGTGACGAACACTGGGCATAAAATGTCAATCACTGGTGTTAGTATGATGCCAATATTTGTTTGACCATAATAATAATAATATATGTTGCAGCGATCAATTTGGTGATGACTGTACTTACTGGTTTCGTACCACGTTCACGGGAACCTTGCCAGATTACCGAGTAAATAGTGCCTGGGCAAATTTGGCAAAGAATGGAGCAACATGCGCTCCGACGACGGAAATTACCTAATCTGCTGTGTTCCCTGATGCACGTGATTATTTCATTGTATTTGGGCATTATTCCTATGTATCTATTACTGTCAGTAGTCTAGAACATTATTAGACTGAATACTTTTTTTAACTACCTTATTTATAGTTTTTTAAACCAGGTTTTTTAGTCATGTCCGTTTGCCACTACGTCTGTATGTCACGTCACAGACATTTTAAACACACAATTTAAAATCAGAGATAGAAAACGAAAACTTGCCATGATTATTGCTTATTCTAGGTATTACGTCCACAAATGCTGTGAAAGTAACTGAAGTAAATCAATAAATAGTAAACAAATGAATAAAATAACAAAATCTTCTAAAAACCGTTAGGCACTTACCCCTTTCCCAGGTGATGGATTCAATAGGATAGCCTGCAACCGGGCACTTGATGTTTAAATCACTGCCGGCAACTGCAGTTACTTTAGGCATCTCCCTAATGTACGGCAACCCGTACACATTCACCCGAGCAGCGTGGAGTGCCTTCCCGGCGGTGTTACTGGCAACACAGGCATACTCGCCGCCATCTTGTTCTGTCACTCTGCTGATGTTAAGATGGCTGACAACGTCGTCTTGTAGAGTGACGTGCTGGCCTACTACGAATCTGGTGACAAATGTTTTTTGTATTAATGACAATACAGTTGCTTTAACGCCACTCTTATGATGCTCTACAAAGAGGCTAACAGCAGTTGGTCTTTCAAGAATAGTCGAGGATCGGGCTCAGTGGCCTGCATTACGAAAGGCCTATGTCCAGCAGTGGACAGAATTAGGCTAATTATGAAAATGATAATTGGTGGCGTTAACACTTGCCTTGATTTTAACATCTTTATTGTACGTACGCTAACATACACTAATGTATTCACTGTGAGACATCCCTGAGGCTAAGCAGCCTCAAGGGTAAATTTTGGGATCGACAGATTTGATTATCTCACTATAACTTTGTAGACACTAAGCTAAGTGAAAAAAAAGTTCCGAAAGAAAAAGTTGCCTACAAGATAAACGTATATTCCTTACCGTACCTACACATAGACTTCAATGTATATTATGTTAAGCACGAGTCTGGTACAACATTTGTTTTTGTTTGAAGTATTGCTTCTTATGTTATGATTATCAGTTGATTTGTTACGAAGATAATCAGCGCTAAGGTGATAAACTGGTGTTGGTCGGGGTAACGATTAAAGTAATTCTTAGGAGATTGCCACTTAAATATATCTATATAAATAAAAATGAATCGCTAAATGTGTTGCTAATCGCAAAACTCGAGAACGGCTGAACCGATTTGGCTGATTTCTTTTTGTTGTGTTTGATGAAGTCTCAGGAAGGTTCCTGTGGAGAGAAAAAAAATAAAAAATACGAGGAAAATAGCAAAAACAACAATTATCTTTTCCCATACAAACCACTCTGTCCCCAGCTGTCAAACATTTGACGTCAATCAAAACAAAACAAAGGCGCGTTAGGATTATCTTTGGTATGCCTTCAAGTTGATTATAGGTCAGATTTATTTATTTACGCGCCAAGTAAACAAACAAAAAATATCGTGTACCATACATAGGGCATTACAATAAAAATATCATCACATTAGATATTACTAAAGTCTTTCAATGTTATTTTATTTCTATTAGACTGCGACAGGCTAATAACTTTTGACAGAACGAAATCTGTCGGGGCAGCTATTAACATAAAAAAATCAATGTAACTTTGTTTTAGAGAAATAGGGCAGAACAAGGTCTACTGGGACAGCTAGTATTAGAATACTACTGAGTGGTTTAGTAGGATAAAAATCATAAATGTATTTAGGTCGTAACTTCAGCAATATATAAAACTGTTCCGTCTAGGTAAACTTTTTTATGGTTTCGCCAAGGGAATGCGTTTGGTCTTTATATCACCTTTATATTACCCGGAATCTTTAACTATTGACGAATTGACTATTTTATCTTTAACTGTCAAAATGCAACAATGCTTCTAACATAATTGTTATGGCAGCAGACTCAGTTAAGATTGTTACTCGTTGTAGAAAGGAATAAAATAAAAAGATGTGGAACAGAATCTCCGTTACAAGTTCCCTTCTTTTTTCCCCTGTATTCATTTGCAAGTATTCATAAAGTAATTTCCATCGCAATAAGTTTCGAAAGACTTGCTACCGACCAAGCAAATAAAAAAGATTCCGCCTAAGACTTTCAAATAGTAAATGTGTAACAGGGTTTAACGCTAACGTTTAGCGTAGGTACCCTAGGCCTTACCTTTGCAGTACCCGACATTTCCGTGGAGTTGTACAGTCATCAGCGAAAGAAAATGATGTTTAAAAAAACTTAATTTAAAAATTTTGTTTCGATAGTGTAAATCGGTATTTTCTATAAAACTACAGTCAGTCTATAGGCACTTGTAGGTAATCGAAGGTTTCTCGATTTGCGTTTAAAAAGTTTTGACATTCTCATACTTATTTCATATTTTGAAACTTGATCAATCATCAATTACTTTTGCTGTTGACTGCGCTGCTGCGCTCGGGTCCTTACCGGGTGGAACACAGCGGAGCAAATTCCGTCAACCCCTAACAGGGCGAATCCGATCGGACTTGACCACGCGACTTAAAACTTAAGCGTCGTCTATTTAGATCCTACTTTTGTATGAAGAAGTTGATCCATAAACAAACTAGGATAAATTTGCTACACTAAAAACCCCCAACAACTTTATTCTCTGTAAGTACGTTTTCCATTTTCATTTATTTTTAATTTTTTTTTGTCATTAGTTTTGTTCTGCGGCGTGAGAGGATAAGGAGACTGCAGAAGGTGAGCTTCGTACAAACGCTTTTTTATTAGAGAGATTGCTGATTGCCTCAAATGGCATTTTCAGCGTCACCGGGCTTTTTTGGGGCGGCAAGGTACGTAAAGGGTACCTCAAGAACGAATCCACCTTTGGAGGTTTTCTAGAGGGAACGGCATCACACACTTAAAAGTGCGTGTCCCCGTGCCCTACTCGATTCTCCGAAGGGTTCAAATCGGATCGGCCTTACAAACGCGCTCGAGCAATGCACACATAGACAACCTTCCACGGACACAGAGTGTCGCAACAGCTGTGCGCTCGGGTTATTCCGAGCTGCAGTGCTATTCTCTAAGCAAAGCAGCGTCGACCTCGACATTGAACTCGTTCACAACTTGCAAACGAATGTAGACTTTATTACAATTCAAAAGTAGGTTGAAATTCGTTTGCAAGTTATGAGCGAGTTCAACGTCGAGTTCGACGCTGTTTTGCTTAGAGAATAGCGCTGCTGTTCCGAGATCCGTGTCCGTGCAAGGGGTCTATGTGTGCGTTGAAGTCAAAGTTAAAGCCCAATATTTTTATTCAAATAAACTTTAGAAAAGTGGTTTTGAATCGTCCAAATTTTTTTTACCTACTACCTATTCAGGACGTTTATTTTTTAGCTGTGGAGAAGAATGGGCGCAAGAAACAACACAGCTTTAGTATCATATGTAACGACACTTACAAAATTATATGCCGTTACCAAGTTATACAAGTTTAAAAAACCTTAACAATATTTAAAATTAGATTATACTTGTTGGAGTGATTGGAACATTTTAAACCCATGCTGTTTTGTCTTCAATGTAATCAGACACTTTTAAGCTTTTTTTAATGGCGATTTTAAATTTATTAATATCAAGTTTTTGGATAAGTATTACTTGGAAATTTATTGTAAAAACATACACACAGGCCTCTAAATGAGTTATTTAATGTGTGGAGCCTAGTTTAAGGTACTGCTAGTTTGTTTTTATTTCTAATGTTTACATTGTGAATTTTTACCGTTTTTAGAAAAAGTTTTAATATTTTTATAAACCTACATTAGGTCCTCGTATATTGCGATGCAACTGTCGCTCGAGCTGTTACTCGAGCGCGGTATGTATTAATATCTCGTTATCCATAAAACCAGACACAATAGAAATTCAATCGTTCTATGGCTCCATATGGAATCACTGGGAAATAAAAGATTAAGTTTACCTTCTAAGTCCTTTTTATTTTGCCGTTACACCGTCTGCGGCTGAGGAGCTCGATGGCGCAGTGGTTAACGCGCCCGGTCTGAGGTTGCTGAGGTTAAGCAACTTTAGCAAAGGCTAGTCATCGGATGGGTGGCTAAAAATGTATCATCTTGAGCTCCTCCGTGCTTCGGAAGGCATGTTAAGCCGTTGGTCCCGGCTGCATTAGCAGTCGTTAACAACCACCAACCCGCACTGGGCCCACGTGGAGGTTTATGGCCCGTTCTCCCTATCCATCCATAAGGAAGGCTCGTGCCCCAGCAGTGGGGATATGAAATGAGCCGGTGAAGTGTCTGTGGTTACGGGTTAGGGTTGCAAACTATTTTTCAGGAAAATAAAGTAAATCTATCACTAACTAGTATAAAACAAAAGGACTTGAAGAAAAAATAAAGTATTTTCCAAATTTATTTATTTAAGCGTTGCGTTTCTTTTCACTGAGTATCATTCAGTAGTTCAGAAATTAAGTTAACAGGAATATTCCGTTCAACCCCCGCATTAGTCAGAAATAAAGTATTTTCCATACTTAATTTTTATTAAAAAGAATAAAGTATGGGGATGGAAAATAACGTAGGACACGGTATTTTAAAGTATGGTTGGCAACCATATTACGGGTTGACTTGATACTAAGGATCGCATGTAACGCATGAGTGAAGCGTCCGTATCCGTTCGGAAGGCTCGGGTACATTATGAGAAAACGTTTGATCTCCAAGTTCCGTTTCACTACTGACGTGAACCTATTCCTAACACAATGTTTCAGCTTTGTCTGTAGGTTTACAGAACTATTTTTAAATAATAAAATATATGAAAGACAAGTATTTTTAGGCTAATAAGCTCTTATGCCGCGTCCACACGCTTGGCAAACCTTAACAAGCCGTCACAAGTTCAAACGTGTGGATAGAGCGTTTGGCTTGGTCTGCGTAGGTTTGCAAGCGCTTGTAGCCGATCCGTCAAGTGTCGGTTTTTTGTCACATATCAAAGAGAATTTGCCGCAAGCCCTTGCGAAGCCTCCACACGTTTGTGCGGTTTGTGCGCACTCAGTCTCGTTTGTGCACTGGTGGCGAACAGATGTACGTTGTGCTAATTTCAACCTGGGTTGAAACTTTAAACAAATAGTGTAGACTTTTGAAACTGTCACCAGTTGCCAAATATCTTATTTTTTTAAAAATATTTTACGGGTAAGCGCAGTGCCTTGATCTCACCTGATGTTAAGTAATTATAAGGCCAATGAAGAAAGCGTACTTCACTCGGGATCCACAACTAGTAAGGTACTGGCTATCTTATCTCTAGCTGCCGGTACACAAAACCAAACCGATTACACAAACATTTACCCCCCGCTGGGAATCGAACCCGGGACCTCTTAGTCTAAGCCGGTGGTCATAGCCACTAGACCACAGAGGCGGTTGAATATGTTAATGTTATTGCCAGACGATATTTTTCTAGCTTATTCAAAATCAAGCTCATCCGGCAGAAGTTAGCAAATTGTCCAGATGGTTCGTAAAGAAGTTCATTAATTTTTTCTTCCATAAATTCTCAGCAGTGCAATAAAAAATATATATGGCCGACACAACAACCTCCATGTCCGTCATGCTTGTCTCTTCAGAACAATCTAACGCACTCGCAAGCGTGTGGATGGCGACGTTTAATTCCCTAAATCAGTCCAAACGTTTGTAGAGGCTTGGAGTTTGCGGCAAGTGCCAATGCCAAGCGTGCGGACGCAGCATACATTTCGATATTTCATACAAATCTAAAGACACAATTTTCATGAAAGTTTCTATGGGAGATCTAAATAGTTAGAAAAAAACATATAATAGTTTTTTCAACTGAATTAAAACAAATAAAGGGAATAGTAATAATAATATATATATTTCAGACACTATATACTATAATAATGTAGATATATATTTTAAAAATTTCCAATAGTAATTTTTTACTTTTTATTTTCAAGTGCTAATTGCTGCACTGAAGCTAAATTAAATATTTATAAAATTTACAAAATACAGTGAAATTCAGCGTCTACGTCAGCCTTCCCGGTAGCATAGCGGTCAGTGCAGCCGCCCGGATTGCGGAAGACCCAGGTTCGATTCCTGGCTGGGTCGGGCAGGCGTTTAATTTTTTCACTGTATTTTGTAAATATTTAATTTAGCTTCAGTGCAGCAATTAGCACTTGAAAATAAAAAGTAAAAAATTACTATAGCGTTGTGTTATCAAATTTGTAGTATTTCATCTGCAAAGATGAATCTGCATAGCCAACGGTTGCAATGACCGTTGGATAGATGGCGCGCTGTGCCGCTATTAGCACTCTAAAAATTATTACAAAAGCAGTGACAAAATTCAGCGTCTACGTCAGCCTTCCCGGTAGCATAGCGGTCATGCAGCGCCCGGATTGCGGAAGACCCAGGTTCGATTCCTGGCTGGGTCGGGCAGGCGTTTAATTTTTTCACTGTATTTTGTAAATATTTAATTTAGCTTCAGTGCAGCAATTAGCACTTGAAAATAAAAAGTAAAAAATTACTATAGCGTTGTGTTATCAAATTTGTAGTATTTCATCTGCAAAGATGAATCTGCATAGCCAACGGTTGCAATGACCGTTGGATAGATGGCGCGCTGTGCCGCTATTAGCACTCTAAAAATTATTACAAAAGCAGTGACAAAATTCAGCGTCTACGTCAGCCTTCCCGGTAGCATAGCGGTCAGTGCAGCCGCCCGGATTGCGGAAGACCCAGGTTCGATTCCTGGCTGGGTCGGGTAGGCGTTTAATTTTTTTTCACTGTATTTTGTAAATTTTATAAATATTTATTTCCAATAGTATTCATTAAATTTACTCGAAAATGGAACTTTGAAGTTTGCATGGTATGTCAAAATATATAAATGTTCATACATGTTGACTCACCTCGAATTAGTCGGGATCGGGAATCCGTCCAGCAACCACGAAAACTGAGGTGGCGGGTGTCCCATAGCCACGCACTTCAGGGACACACTCGGCCCCGGCTGCAATGTTTGCTCGGAGAACCAATACACCAACTCGGGTTTCGATTCTACAAAACAACAAGGAAAATTGAGAAACGATGTTTGTGCAGTGCAACCTTTTTAGGTAGGTATGTTTTTCGATAAATATCGGGTTACTAGTGAATTTGTGTTTGTGAATACTTTGGAAAAGAATATAAAGGAAAGTGTATATTTATTACAGTACAAAAAGTAAGACGACACTAAAAGCTGCAATTGCTGTCACAAAAAGTTCCTTATGACAGACAGGCACAGCGCTGGTCTTCCTTAGTACTTATGACGTGTTTTGACTCCAACGCACACAGAACAGTTAGCCAACGCACGAGCAATATACAAGGAATATAATAATGATTTTAATGATAATAATTATGATAAGATAATGATGATACGTGGACTGACGATCTGGTGAAGGTCGCGGGTAGCCACTGGATGCGAGCAGCACAAAACCGGTCGTTGTGGAGATCCTTGGCGGAGGCCTTTGTCCAGCAGTGGACGTCTTTTGGCTGAGATGATGATGATGATGATGAATGATGATATGAAGAGCTCGATGGCGCAGTGGTTAACGCGCCCGGTCTGCAATTGCTGAGGTAAAGCAACTTTCACATCAAAGGTCGGTCATCGGATGGGTGACAAAAATGTATAATCTCGAGCTCCTCTGTGCTTCGGAAGGCACGTAATAAAGCCGTTGGTCCCAGCTGCATTAGCAGTCGTTAACGACCACCAACCCGCACTGGCTCGCGTGGTGGTTTATGGCCCGTTCTCCCTATCCATCCATAGGGAAGGCTCGTGTCCCAGCAGTGGGGACATAAAATGAGCTGGTGATGATGATATTGATGAATGTTTGAATGAAGTGGCGGTGCAAGTGGTGGTGCACGCCCGAAAAATTCAAAGTAATTATATATAAAGGCGTGATAAGTTTACTGGAGAGATTTTTTTTGGAGAGTTTGTTGATTGCCTCAAACGGCATTTTCAGCTTCACCGGGCTTGTTTGGGGGCGGCGAGAAACTTATAGGGTTCCTCAAGCCGTGTGAAACGAATCACCTTCGGAGGTTTTCTAGAGGGAACGGCATCGCGCACTAGTGCGTGTCCCCGTGCCCTACTAGATCCTCCGAAGGGTTCGGGTCGGATCGGGGAGCGGAACAACCCGAGGGCGCCTCTAAAGGCTCGGACCTCGGCTCGGGTTGACCGGGCCGTGGTGGGGGAGAAAAGCGGCCAGGTACATGTCTGTACCTGATATAGAGCGCGTGTGAACCGGTTCGTCGTACCCTTGTTCTACGAGTACGATGTCTTGGGCCAAAACTAGTGTGCATGTTTAGTGTATTCTGTAAACGTGTAGCGGCATTTGGAGGATCGGGCGGGTACTGGAGAGTTGAATAATAAATTGCAATTCCAAGACATGTTATATATTTAATGTCATACTTTAACTTTTTTCTGACATTAGACATTATACATTTTTGTACTGAAATAATCTAGTGTTGCACCCGAACTTTATAAAGTCAATACACCGACATTTGTGTAACAGAAAACAATTGAAAATCGAAAGACAGATGCCGCAGTGAGATTCCAATTTCGAATTCTGAATTTCGCAATAGCTCCGAAACCAACGAAACAAACAGAATACCATTGAATGGTCAAGCGGGCTCCGTTACGAAGTAAGTGCCGTTATTTTTAGTGAATTCTAGTTCAAGATAAAATAGGTTCTTACCTATTAAATTGGAGTTTTTTTCTCACTTATTAATTAGGTGTATTACTTCTAAAAGTCAACACCGGTTGTTAATATTATTATACACCTTTAATTAGGACTATGTTACTTAGGCTCAGTAATAACAATGATTATTAATTTTGTGTCTTTATCGCCCAGTTTTTTTTTTAAATTGACTTCTTTTTTTTGTTCGCGGAATTGACCTTTTGTTTCGTTGTAGCGTTGAAGGGTCTTGATATATTTTTTTAGTGTCTGCTATATTTAGCTAGTGAAACAAACACACTACTCTACAATTTTTATAGTGTTAGTAAACAGATGCTAAGAAAATTAAAAAAACGTTAGTATGAAAAATAAAATTTTATAAAAAATCGTCATACAAAACTCCAATTTCATAGGTAAAGACCTATTATTTTTACAGAATAGCTCTGCAGGTTATTTTTATTTCTTTCAGGTTAGCGCTTCGCCTTCATCTCACATATTGTTAAGTGATGATCAAATCAAATCAAATTTAACTCTTAATAGGGCTCTGTCCGATATATTGGTCACCATCATTTTTACTTTATAACCTTAACATAAGGTCGAAAACCAATAAAAAATTTCATCATGCGGTGGTGGAAGCGCACTTCACCCAGAATCCTTAACTACTGAGGCTATATTTTATCTATAGCTGCCGGAACACAACAATACTACACACATTGATGTTATAGCGACATATTTAGATGAGATGGTGGAAGCTAGCCAGGCAGACTAACACGCTTTAACACCAACCAAACCGAGTACACAAACATGTACCCCCTGGGAATCGAACCCGGGACCTCTGGGTCTAAAACTGGTGGTCTTAACCACTAGACCACAGAGGCGGTTTCGTAGATGCACGCGATCTAAATTAATAACATGAAATAAAAACTTCTTCATCCTGCACGTCCTGCAGACAAACTAAAACTGCTTTTGAAGGACTTTGTAATTTTATACCGTTTAAAATAATATATAACTAAATAAAGTATGTAAAAGAATTAACTACTTTAAGATCTAAGTTTTCCATTATTCCTTTCTTTATTCAATAAAGGTAAGTAGGAGGAACGACTTCTATAACAAATCTTGTTAGCTGTAAAGTATTGCTTCAAAGCTTTTTATAACATGTGACAAGAAGATTATTTGTTGTTAAGTTATTTAAGTTTATTTAAATATTTCAAGTATACTTGTAAATATCTCACTGTGATGCAATAAGTGTAAGTCACTTATTTCTTTCCAACCAAATTAAGTTCAGACTAGTATAATTTATTATAGTAATATATTATTTTGTAACGTAGCACATTATCAATTGTTAATTTAGTATAGGACATATTTTGTAACGTAGCACTAAATTGTCTTCCTAGCATTATTAAATTTGTCTTTCAATATGTGGTAAACAGTGTTGGTGACAATTCTACCAATTCATTTGTCATTATCTTAACGATTATGTATTGTCATTGTTTGTTTACCCAAACAAATAGAAAAAAAATATTCATTATTTAAATTTTCAACTATTAAAATATTTACTAACTTAATAGTTGTTACTAACTTATTACTAATACTGATAAGTTAACGTTTTTTTTTAATACGTTAGCTACGTGCTAAAGGGAAGACCCAACAGTGGGTGCTTACGGGCTGAAATGATGATGATGATGATGATGAAGATACAATTTATAAACGTACACACCCTGAATGAGTGAAGAGTGACTGAGGCGATTAAAGATATTATATACTTTCCTGTCCAGGCTTAGGCATGGCAGGATCCGTTTAATTTGCCCATCAACTGAGCTCTGTAAAGCGGCAAGGATCCCGCGATCCCGCGCAAATCCGCGACCCAGCCCCGGAGGCACGAGGGCGCACCGACATTATCTGAACCTTCCTTTTTCCGTAAACAATGCATTTCTTATGCCGATAATACTGTATGCTGACGCTAGCCGGGATTTACTAAATGTACCCATTTGTAATAGGAATTCCAGTAACTGCCGTGGCAGAGGTTTTAAACCTTATTTATTTTATCCGACAGAAAACAATAAGACAGTACAATAGTTTGGATATTGCAGATAAATACTTTTGTTTTTTTACCCGACTGCAAAGGAAGGGTATTGTTTTATATTACCTAATGTCAATCTATGTGGTAAATGCTTAGAGGTAAATGTTGTGCACAATTCTAAATAAGCATTGACACGGCATGCTCTTTTTTATTTCTATTTTTAAGATTGTTTTAGTGTGAGATTTATCCCAGGTCACCTGTATCATCATCATCTCAGCCAAAAGACGTCCACTGCTGGACAAAGGCCTCCCCCAAGGGTATGAGGGGTATTTGCCGTAATCGCCACGCTTGGCAGGCGGGTTGGCGATCGCAGTAGGTTGAGGGTATATAACCTCAGAGAGATGCTGCTGCCCATCCTCTGGAATAGTCCCTTGGTCGGCTTTTACGACACCTACGGGAAGAGATGGGGTGGTGCAATTCTTTATCCCCGGCACCACACAGGGACACCTGTATGTGTGCCTGTATAAATAAATAAATGCCTGAATAAAATATTTCACATACATTTTAAACCACGACACTTACAAACTTTAGTAAACAATTGTAATACTCGTATCAAACAATTTTTCTTATTTCGCATACCTAACACTTTGCAAATAAATTTCGTAGCAACACCTGACCCTCGTATTCATTGTGGGCCCCGAAACTAACTATAAGCTAAACACCTGTACCATTTTTTGCCGGCAAGGAACCCATTATAAATGGCTGCAATAAAGAGTAGATCAAATTTATGTGTACTTCTCCCCAGGGCCGGAGGTATCTGGGCCACGGGATAATGTGGTGGTAAATTTAGAGATGTGGCACTACATTGAACGACTAATCCACTGAGCTTTTAAATGTCTTTAGCTTTCCTTTTACCTTGAGATTAGTTGAAAAGTACAAATATTGTATTCATTCTCATTTTTGAATTAATAAGAAATAGAAGTACCTTATTATTTTTTAAAACTCTTGTATTCCGCTTTCTTACAAAGCTATGCTGTGCTCGGCAGGTTCTTTAATAGATCGCACAGTCTTAAGCCTCGCCTTCTAATACACAAACGTTAAAGAATAATTCAAATAAACGGCTCCAATGATTTTCATGAAATTTAATATGCAGAGGGGTTTCGGAAGCGATAAATCGATCTCTCTAGATTTCATTTTTAGAAAATTACCAAAAAAAAAACAAGCAAAGCTCGGTCATCCAGGTACCTACTCATCATTATGTGAGTCTATGCGTCAAGTGAAAGAACTGGGCCTCAAATCCACAATCACGTCTCAATCATTGATTGAGATTTTGATATTCGTAGTATAGGCAAAATGTTAGAATCAGACTAGTGAGATAGCCTTTATTGAAACCCAGAAACACCATTTTTCAGTATTAGTGTTAGCTAGCTAAGCTGACTTCAAACAAGCGCTTACACTTCAACACACTAAACCGAACAAAACATGTATGATGCTGGGAATCAATCCCAGAATTACAGGGTCTAATCGGAATCCAGTGGTCACGCCACTAGACCATAGAGAAGTTTAATATAAATTATAAGTTAATACCTTAGGTGAGTCCCAGAGAACTCTTTTAAAATTTTACTTTTAAAGCTACTTCTTAAAACTTCTTTATAAAATAGCTTTTCAGTTGAGTTACTAATGTAATGTATAGCTATTCTTTCCTATTCATTGCCTCCTCTTGCGCCCGGCACGGTCATTAAAGTTACCTCTGTGTAATATTGTAAAGTTTTCGGTGCTTTAGTTTCCTTCTGGAGCTATAAAACTTTACGATAGTGAAAGTGCCATTTCAGTTCTGAATAACATTTCATTTGAAGTGCGGTCTACATTTGAATGGGAGAAAATTTGTTGGCTATGAACATAATTATGTAGCTGACATTAATTTTGATAATTAAACCGTCTTTTGTTTCTTGTAGTAGCTACTATATTTTAGAAACCAATAAATCTGGCAGAGTTTAAAACAAAATAAGCAAACATTTAATTTCTGGTAATATATCTGTTCATTTATATCCATTACGTGTAATTAATCTGTGATAGTCATGTTAGTTTTTCAATATTAATTTGTAAGGCACTATGGTTTATGAAAGTATTAAGTAGTTTCTCCCCGCTTATAGGTTGCGATATAAAAGCCAGAGGCGAGCAACACAATTTTTTTCCGTAAAAAAGCAATCAAAATAACTTTTATTTGTAGTGGTGAAAATGTTGATGTTCGATACCTACATATAATACTTTTGTGGAATAAATCTTTATGCTAAAAACTATACCTACTCGTAGCACTTTTCTTGTAGCTGATGAGTTTCTAACTGTTGCTGTACAATCCGCTTTTGTAATGCGTTGTTTGTTTAAATAAGGTCCATAGTAGCTAATGGCTAATTCTTTCCTAAAAGCGGAAATTTGTAATAATATACTGATGATAGAATTCTTCTTAGCATCAGGGTGGCCCCCGATCCTCTAAACGCCACTAGACATTTACAGAATACACTAAACATGCACATTAGTTTAGGCCCAAGACACCGTACTCGTAGAACTAGGGCACGATGAGCCGGGTCACACGCGCTCTATACCAGGTACAGACCTAAGCGCTTCTCCCCACCACCACGGCCCGGTCAACCCGAGCCGAGGTTCGGACCTCGGCTCGGGTAAAGACTCGGGTCTTTAGAGGCACTCTCGGGTTGTTCCACTCGATCTGATACGAAACCCTCGGACAATCTTAAGGTTACCTAGGTGCCCTACTGGGCACGGGGACACGCAATAATGCGTGATGCCGTTCCCTCAAGAAAACCTCCGAAGGTGATTCGTTTCACACGGCTTGAGGAACCCTTTTAGTTTCCTATTATCCTAACATCAAATTCTGCTAGAAATCAGCATTGATTCGCACGGCTGTGTTCTGCTTTGAAGAATATTGAATTCAAATTACATGGTATAGAGTCATAAGAACTGAATCTTTAGTGTTGGTTACGAACGCATGATACCATTCATTGGTGTTGCAGTGGCTGATTCCCATCAGACCGCGAGAATGCTCGTTTGTCAGATAAGTAACATAAAAAAAAATGAGCGAGCCTTACAGTAGTCGCTTATGATGTGTAACATTTGACATCTTACCTTCATCATCAGCCTACACACGTCCACTGCTGGACATAGGCCTCTCCAAGTGCACGCCACTGAGCACGATCCGCGGCTACTCTCATCCAGCTCTTGCCAGCCACCTTGCGAAGATCGTCATTCCACCTAGTCTGAGGGCGTCCCACACTACGTTTGCCGATACGCGGTCTCCACTCAAGAACACGTTTACCCCATCGGTTATCGGTTCTGCGGCTAATATGGCCGGCCCACTGCCACTTCAGCTTGCTAATCCTGTGGGCTATGTCGACGACTTTGGTTCTCTGTCGGATCACCTCGTTTCGGATCCGGTCCCTCAGAGAAACTCCAAGCATAGCCCTCTCCATAGCTCGCTGAGCGACTTTAAATTTGTGGACCAGGCCTACCGTGAGTGTCCACGTTTCGGCTCCATATGTCATGACGGGTAGGACGCACTGATTGAAGACTTTCGTCTTTAGACTCTGTGGAATAGGCGACGTAAAGACCCGACGTAATTTCCCATATGCTGCCCAGCCTAGCTGTATCCTTCTGCTGGCCTCTTTCTCGAAGTTGTTTCTACCCAACTGCAGAGTTTGCCCGAGGTAGACATACTCCTTAACAACTTCGAGAGTACTGCCTTGAACTGCAATCGGTCCCGGAATGGCATGTTCATTTAACACAATCTTGGTTTTGTCCAAGTTCATCCGGAGACCGATGCATAGAGAAGAATCAGCTAGGCCGTTCAGCATGTACTGTAAATACTGCAACGTTTCGGCCACGATGACGATGTCGTCCGCAAACCGCAAGTGTGAGATGCATTCACCGTTGATGTTAATCCCACGTCCTTTCCAGTCCAGCGTCTTAAACATATCTTCCAAAGCATTTGTGAACAATTTAGGGGATATAACATCCCCTTGTCTCACACCACGATGCAAGGGGATATGCTTAGTCTGCTGGTTCTGTACTTGGACGGCCATGGAGGCGGCATTATAAAGAGACCTCAACACTTGGATATATCGCCAGTCGACTTGGCATCGTTGCAGAGATTTTAGAACAGCCCAGGTTTCGATAGAGTCAAATGCCTTCTCATAGTCCACAAATGCTAAGCACAGGGGCCGATTATACTCCTCGGTCTTCTGTATAATCTGCCTCACTGTGAAGATGTGGTCTATGGTGCCATATCCTCCTCGAAACCCGGCCTGCTCCGGGGGTTGAAATTCGTCGTCGTTGATCACTGAGACATCTCTGAATATATGCTTTTTGTCCGTCATTATGAAGTCGATCTCATTTTTAGTCACAGTATCGGGGCTTCGCCATGTCCACTTCCTTTGGGGTTTTTTCTTAAAGAACGAATTCATCAAGAATAGCCCCTCCCTCTCGAGGAAGTTGACGAGCATTTGCCCCCTATGATTTCTGCTACCAAAACCATGGGATCCTACTACCGATTCGTGGCGATTCTGTACTCCCACTTTAGCGTTGAAGTCCCCCATGACAACGTTGTAGTGGGCCTTGGTGGTGAAGTGTAAGGCCTTGGATATGTCCCCGAACATATCTTCTACTTCATCGTCCGAGTGTGTTGAGGTCGGTGCGTAAACCTGCACAACCTTGAGGCTATACCTCTCGGTTAGCTTGATCACAAGGTACGCAACCCTGTTCGACACACTCGACACTTCTACAATGTTGTCACAAAGGGCTTTATTTACCAGGAACCCTACGCCACCCTGGGATAGCTGGTCTCCCTCTCGATAGTACATAAGGTGGCCTGATTCAAGGGTTACGGTGTCCTCCCCCTCTCTTCGGACTTCACTTAACCCAAGAATATGCCACCTTATCTTCACGAGTTCCTCTTCGAGCTGCGCCAGGTGCTCGTCAAGCCGTAGCGTGCGTCCGTTGTAAGTTGCCAGGGTCAGTTGTTTGTGGCGGCCTTCCGTAACCCGGGGATTCTTCGCACCCCTTGCCCTGCCGTTACCGTGACCGCCGCCGTGATCAGGAATAGCAGGGCGGCCGGGAACTGGGGGCCACGGTCCTTTCTGTGTCGCCATGGAGGGTTTGCCCATAATTGCCACGCTGGGCATGCGGGTTGGCAATCGCAGTGCGTAGCTAATCGCACCGGATGTCGTTGCTGCCCGACACCGGTCTGTGCACTTGTAGCTACGTTCGTTTGTGATGGTTATCCCGCCATCGGTCGGTCGCCAGAGCCTCGTCTGTTGGCCAGCAGGGTGTGCCACGCGCAGGAGAGGTTGGCTAAGGCCTCGAATGGTGTTAGTTGAGACCCCTTACACCCCATCTTACCTTAGTAATAAGCAATTTTAACATTATATTCTGAAAAGTATCTATGATCTGCACTTTATTGAGACATATCATCAGTAAATATTTATTAATATAGTTTAAAAGTAAAAAAGTTTAAAAGAAAGTTAAAAGTTAAAAAGTTAAAGTCTACACAGATGAAATGGTTGAAATCTATAAAATATACAATATTAAATAGAATATAGAATTAACAATGACGTATATTTTTTTACAAATCTTTGAATGCAGTAAATACTCATTAGAAGACATGTCACACATGTCATCCTATCCTGCCGCGCTAGTTTCGAAAAAATAGATCGTAATGTCAGCACCACAAATATCACAATTACAAACACATTAAGTTGTACCTACTGCGTTCATAAATTGTGCGGCAGTATCACACTGTTACGATCACATTTTTACGAAATAACTCCCACAAGTTATTGTATAGGTATAAAGAAGGCGAGCCGATCTCACTGTTACGGATCACACTGTTACGACCCACCTTCCGTCCCTTTTCTACGAAATCACTCCCACAAATTGTATATAGAAGGCGAGCGGAAAGATGTTACACATCAAAAAGTTCGTATACTTAAATAACTTAGCACTAAGTACCTAGACAACTGTCTTTTGTTTTTGTTCGCGATCATTTCCCCCGGCCCGCAGGCGTATTACCGAAAAAAGCAACCAGTTGTTAATTGTACAATTGCAACGCGACTGCTCCTAGTTGCGGTTGATAAATTGGTACTACGGACACAAATCGCTCAATGATCGCTCGCTTAGTGCATTTGCGATTAAAATATATGTAATAATTTACATGCATTAATCGATTTGTGTCCGTAATACCAATTCATCAACCGCAAATAGAGCAGTCGCGTTGCAATTGTATAGTCGTAATTGTACTTTTGACAAAAACTTCCATTACAATAAAATTTCGCTAAGGCTCCTTTTAATATGATAACGTATCTGTCACTTGGTCTTTTAAACAAAAATAGAACTTCTTGTTTTATTATATGCAAACAAAATTCACTTCTAAGGTGGTAATGCAATTTCATTGTCGACTATACAAATTAACAACTGGTTGCTTATTTCGGTAGTAAACTTGCCGCACTGTTCGGTTACCAGGCGAGCATGTTCATTCATTAGGAGGCATCGATCCCGGTCGCACTCATGGTAATGGGCTATAGCCGCTTGCGTAAACTTCTCAGTCGTCACTCGGATATCAATGGATCCCCCCTACTATTGGACAATTTTGCAACTATGAATTGTTGTGTATGACCAAGTGTGTCTCATTTTGGACTGAATATGAGATATATACAGAATCAACAAAGAAGGAGGATTACCAAAAACGTAAAGTACCCTAAATTTGAATTGAGAAGCAAAAGAAATGTTATAAAGTACCTACTTAGGTTTGATAATTTTCTTAGGTCGTTTAATTATTTATTTACTTATTATATTGTCATGATAATTTATTGAAATACAACAAGAGAAGAGAAAAGGGGACGCGTTCTGACTTAGCAAAGTATAGTCATGTAAGAATAGCAAGAATAGAACGCTTCAAGCAGAATTTAACCAAGTGTAATCAGCTATTTGTATAACTAAGAGATATATACAGGTCAATTACAATTGTTGAAGAAAAAGAGACATAATTTAAATTCAGAAAAAAAAACATGTTACGATTTAAAACCTATTAATAAAAGATATGTCCGAAGAAGAAGAAGAAGAAGAGAAGTCCTATAATTATAAAAATGTATGAACATAACACCAAAAATTTTGCAAGGAAATAAAACTTGGGTAATAGCCTTGGTAATGGCATTTAATTACTGCTAATTCAAGTCATAGACAATGTGTAAACAATATTTTTGTTTTTCAAAAATATTGTAACATAATTACTTCACATTACATCAGCTCATTTATGTCCCTACTGCTGGGGCAAGAGCCTTCCCTGTGAATGAATAAACAGAACGGGCTATAACCCGCCACGCGGCCCCATTGCGGATTGGTGGTTGTTAACGACAGCAACCGAGACCAACGGCTTTACCTGCCCTTTCGAGGCAATGGGGAGCTCGAGATGATAAACTTTTGGTCACCCATCCGATGACCGGCCTTTGCAAAAGTTGCTTAACCTCAGCATTCGCAGATCGCGCGCGTTAACCACTGCGCTATCTCCTCTACATAATTACATATACTTTCTTTAAACTTTCTAAAGTAGTTTGTCTACATTCATGTTTATATACGCGGTAGAGGTTGGTAAGCCATTCGCCTCCGCTTCTCGCCAGGTCTGCTCTCTGGCGGGGACAAATGAAGCTTGTTAACGTGGGGTCAGCCGGCCGTGTAATTTATCGAATCAGCCCTAACGCGCCTTGTTTTTAACATCAGGTGTATATCCGTCACTTCGTAAAAGCTACGTAGGGAACGCTATATTGTAAAAAGAGGTCTGCTTATTTCATTACACCTTCGAGTCCTTTCTAAATGGATATAAATACTATTTCGTGGAGTTTTATTGTTCCAGCCAGTGGTAGTTAGTTAAATTTTATTGCTGCGTTTGACTCAGTATTTCTCGATCGGTTGTCACATGAAGCTGGGTTGTCAGCCGGGTGTGTAATTTATCGAGTCATCCCTAACGCGCCTTGTTTTTTATCAGGTGAAGATACATTACTACGTAAAAGCTATGTAGGGAACGCTATATTGTGAAAAGAGGTCTGCTTATTTTATTACATTTCCGAGTCCTTTCTAAATAGATATAAATACTTTTTCGTGGAATTTTATTGTTCCAGCCAGTGGTACTAAGTTATATTTTAAGAAACATGCTGCGTTTGACTCAGGTAGTTTACGAGTTATTTATAACGCGCCTTGTTTTTAACATCTGGTGTAGATACAGCACTACGTAAAAGCTACGTAAGGAACGTTATATTGTGAAATGAGGTCTGCTTATCATTTCATTACACTTCCGTGTCCTTTCTAAATGGATAGGTATAAATCAATTTTCGTGAAATTTTCTTGTTCCAGTCAGCGAGTTATATTTTAAGAAACTTGCTTCAGTGGACTTGGGCTCTGCGTAATACCACCTTATCGAAGAGTTTCTAGTGCGAATTTAAAAAGAGAATTTGTAAGGTATGGAAGCGGCGTCTCCTAGCGACAATCGAAGAGAGTAAAATTTTTCCATGCAAATTCTCTTTTTTTTGCACTAGGCACCCAATTGTCGATCCGTTGCATACAATAACGTAGAAAACGCAATAGGTATATTGTAAAAAGAGGTCTTCTTATTTCATTATACTTCCAAATCCTTTCTAAAAGGATGTAAATACTTTTTTGTGGAATTGTATTATTTCAGCCAGTGGAAGTGAGTTTTTTTTAAGGCGACGGCAACGCCAAACTATAATAAATAAAAAAATAAAAAAATAAAATAATATAATAATAATAATAATAATATAATAATATACTATAAATCTCATACGTTTTGATACGAGCTTTTGCGCCCCGTACCATAAAAAAACTGTTTTTTTTCCTTCAAATTAAAACTACAAATTATTTAAAAAAAATGAACTACAATATTGAAGTGTGTGTTAATAATCTACTAAGAAGATTTAGATGCTTAAATCGGACTGGTTAGCCTGTATAATGCAAATCTATGTTTTAAAAGAGGTTACTTTGATAGTTTTTTCTCTGTTATAAAAGTTGACACATCGTGTTTCTGCAACTAGCAAAATGAAGTCAATTAAATAAAAATCATGTCATCAAATATCACTTTCATATGTTTTGTAATTGTTGGGAAAAATCAAGATCCCCGCCACGTAAATTTCCAACGCGTCGCCTTAAGAAACATGCTCTATTTGAATCAGTATTTCTCGGGCTTTGCGTAATACCGCCTCTTTTTCCGTACATAAGTGTCGTATGAAATACATATCATCTCTGCGTTACTCGTATGCAGCCCCAACGTTACAGTCTTCCTAAAGGTAAAATACTGGCATATCCCTACACAGGCTGTTTTAGAGACTCCGTTGATACAGATTTTTAGTGCATTATTTGTAGAAAACTAAACAACTGCTCTAGCCAGGGACCTAAGAACCAAACCAGCTTACAAAGCGTCAGGTTTATGGCATAAAATCTTAAAGAAATAGAGCGATATAAAATCTTTAATTTAACAGTTCATACAGGTAACCATATTGATAACAGAATTGATAACGTAGATTTAGTCAGATTTCGTAGAATGTGCATGAAATTCTCGTAATCTAGTTCAGGAGAAATGGAAACTTTAGTTTCGCAGAACTTTCTTTTCAAAGAATGGATTTACGCCAGGCACCGGTTATTAAACTGGCAGATACATAATATTAAATCGGCAAAGCTATTGGAAAAAATCTCAATACACCATAGTCGGAACATGCCCGGGCCCTACTTACTGAACTCCGAAGAGCAGTGACACCAAATAGCGTAGGAATTAATAATGAAACAAAGCGGCTTATATTTCATCGGGTCCGCGTCTAAAGTAGACCTTATGTGGAAGTGATAAGATCTTAATTGGGGGGCGTGGGGTTAGTATTTAGTGCGGGGTGGATGCGCCCGCGGCACACTGCGTCACTGAAGCTCTTTGTTTGAACTGAAGAGCTGACTCTAATAGCTTGCAGCGGATCCGCGCTTAAAAATGGACTTTTAAATATTTTACGAAGGAGCCGAGCGGGCGCGATAAAAATGGTGGATGTAGACACGTGTGTGTATATCTTGCATGTTTAAAATATTTTATATGGTTTAAAAAATTACGATGGGGTATTGGTCGATCGATTCCTTAACTTTGCCATGGTATGTAGAGTAAATTTGTTCGATAAATGTTGTTTTCGCACTTATTATTATGTTGAGTTTATGCTTTACTATATTTTTTAATATCTCAGCGGACTTGTGGTGAAGCTCTATAAAGCCGTAAATATGTATACAACATGTAACACGATTAATGCACAACCTGAAATTAGTTTGCTTAGAATCGTCTTCTGAATTGATTTCAGTCATTATTATATGATTTTTAATAAAATAAAAATGAAGTAAATGACAGTAACTCTTTTACATAGACAGATAGATAATATTTTTTTTGCAACAAAACATAAATGAAATTAAAATCTACGTAAATTCGATTTTGCATGTTACCGCGGTATTTTTCATACTTGAGTGCGTGGCTGTGTTTCGGGACTATACACCTATTACCAAACATCCTGCACATACCTCTAGTGCCAGTGAAATTCCAGTCCGCGTCGTGTGAATGGGTGCTGCGGGCGTATGGCGTTCGTCTCGAGCGGTTCCCTGCCGCTCGCATGCGGCCCTCTGTCGCTGTAAAAAATACCTTTGTAGTAGACATATAAATAAACAAATCGGAGACACAGTCATCAGTTATTTACAGTTATCGTATATACGGTATTATGTGATCATCGCGACAATACCTCCTACAAACTAACGAATTACTATAGATCATGGCGTTTTAAAGATTGTCACTTTAATGACGATCAATTAGTCAGATCACAAGCTAAGTACAAGCTTAACCTTTTTTTATAGCTTAGGTTGATAAATTATTTTTAGACTACAGAAAATCGTGATTAGGTCTGGTTGTGTGTAACTGTTACGTTATTATTTTATTCTTTACGTCAAACAGCTCAAGCTTCTTACGATTTCTAGTCATGTGCCATGAACTGCTCACGCGAGATGCACACTGCACAGTGGCACACCTCTCAACGACTTCAAACACGAATCTCTCACCGGCAAATGTAGTAAATATCGGGAATAGTGGATCGGGAAACTCAATATTTACACAACGTACCCCAGACCCTTATCTGGGTAGTATCTTTAATGTGGCTGTAGTAAAGTAGTTGATTAGCACCTAGGTACTGGGAGCCTAGTGCTAGTTTCATTGGCCATTCGATCACGTTAACGAAAACGAAAATTAGGTAGAATGGCATTGAAGCCATACAAATTCTCGTTTTCGACGTCGAATGTTTACGGATAGTTAACAAAACTCACATTAGGCACTCTGTAGGTACATTACAGAATAATAGAGAGGTTAGATAGACTGTCATAATAGCATAATATACGTATATATTATATTACAGTAAAGGAGGTCACTTTCTTTGGCCATGTTTGTACCTTGGGGTACATAGATACCAAAATGTAAAGAAAAATTCGAGGATTCTGAAAAACGTATCATTTTGCTTTTATATTTAGATAAAACTAGTTGATAAATTAATAAAGCTGTTAATTACTTGTAACACATTTTTATCATGTGGTAACTTTGGATGTCCAATTGCATTTAGTATCAGACTTCTCCAAAGCCTGTAGTGTTAAAAAAATATTTTATTTGCTGTTAAATATTGTTGATATTGTATTTACTTGTCGCCCATTTTTATCAATACATTTAATGGGCGTAAAACAATAAAAAAATGAAAATAATAATATTGAAATCAGCAAATAATTGTCTCTCTGCAAGTAACAAAACGCTACAAAATGTCAAAATACAACAAATGTCATAAAATTAAATGTCGTTTCGTTCGTTTCGGCGTTTCGGGGTGCTTCGTTGTTTTCCTTTGCGATTCGTATTTTTATTTAATAACTTGGCTATTTATTCCCTGTGGTATTCCGTTTTTCCTCGTGATTTGGTTCCTGTTGATAATCATTTCACAGATTATTTAACATAGACAGGGTCTAAAATGGAGTATTTTATCAAACCTAAATTATTATTTTTTGTCTTTTTCAAATAACTAACAAAATAAGTAGGCCTGCTATATTATTCAGCGTTTCATAGAGTATTTTTTCCATAAAGTGTACACGGTACATTAACTGGTCAGATTTTAGTGACATCTTTTATTAAAAATATATATTATTGTTCATGTTAGCATTTTTTGCGCATGCATTCATCATCACCGGCCAATTTTTTGTCCGGATTGCTGGGGCATGAGCCTTCTTTATGGATAGAAACACTTCAGGGAGAACGGGCCATAAGACACCACTCGGGCCCAGTGCGAACCTCAAATGAATACTTGACCAATTAAATACCTACATTATACTTCAAACTTCAAAAATAAATATTGGTAATATTTATTATAGTGAAAGAAGTATCTACCAAATTACACAAATTCTTAACAGTGACTAGACTGTGAAATCCTATTAATTTTAGTTGGTACTTAGCAGTTATTATTTTTATTTGAGTTTGATTACGTGACAGATTTCGCCGAACATCTTAAGAAAACTAATTTCATTATAATGGAACGGGCTTGTTTCGAATTTAAAACAAAATACATGAGGAGTTTATATTTTATTTATTGATATTTAATACTGTCAAAGAGCAGACATTTATATTTGCGCGAAACATTTTAAAGTCGCAGTTGTAGAGTTGGTGAATAGACATCAATGCTGAGTTAACGAGATCGCCTCGGGCGAGCCGGGCCCCTGCGGTCACTTCAAACAATCCTTTCTGAAGGCTAAGTCAGTGCAACATTCTTTAAAGAAAAACTCGACGGGGGTCGAGACGCAGAGTTTTTGTTAGACGTTGTTTTCTGCGATATTTTTTTGATGACGATAAAGTAAAAGTATATAATAAGTAAATCCTACTAATATTATAAACGCGAAAGTTTGTAAGTATGGATGGATGTTTGTTACTCTTTCACGTAAAAACTACCGAATGGATTTGGATGAAATTTGACATACAGATAGTTTATTGTTTTCTAAAGTTTACGCGAACACTACACATTGAAATGAAACAACTTTTACGGATCTACTCGCGTTTATTTTACACATTACTTATTTAATGTTTATCCTGACGTTTCGAACCCAACGTCAGGATAAACATTAAATAAGTAATGTGTAAAATAAATGCGAGTAGATCCGTAAAAGTTGTTTCATTTCAATATACAGATAGTTTATAACCGGGAATAACACATAGAATTTTTTTTATCCCGATATTCTCACGGGAACGGGAACCGGGAACCGGGAACCACGCGGGTAAAACCGCGAGCGGCAACTAGTAGTCTATAACTGTACCACTCTGGGTAAAGGCCTCCATTATTGAAATCACCACACAAACCCGGGCTATAAATCGTAAAATTAGAAACACACATTCGACACTCGACCTGCGGGACCTTCGGGTCATATTGATGATTGGGAATTAAATTGTTGACGCTGCGTTGTCTGATAAACGATAACAACTGACAACTGTAGTGATGTGATAAATAACACCAGAAACAAGACTTTATTTTAATGTGTTTAGTCTCTTTTTCTGTTCTTACAATCTAAATTAGTTAGTCTTTTGTTTAATGTTACGTTTTGGGCAATGAGTAAAAATATTATTTTACAATGCAAAACGTCAATGCATATTAATAAGAGGAAATAAATATAGTACTAAAACGTCTCTAATAATAAAAAAGAAACTGATGTAAAATAGTAAAAGCATGTAAAAGTATTTAAACAAAGTTTTTAACGGGCTTCAACATAAACTGCTTAGTTCCTATAGTCTTTTTAGGTGTACCTACCCTTTTTACCACCTTTCTTTTAAAAACTTTGTTTTATATGGAAGGCAAAAGTTTAAAAGCGTCGGGACAAAGTATTTTATGTTTTTCAGTAAGCTTAGCTGTTATTTATAACAGCGTAATGTGTATTACTACTAGGTACTGTTATATAAAAAAGTTAACACGAAAGCGATCGTATTCAAAGATGACGTAGAACATTCGACACATTTGTCGAGCTGTTCGGTTCGTTCTCGTCGAATCCCTGCGGTCATTGCAAACTCTTTGCACAGTAGCTAAGAAAACAGGGGTTTTTTTAAAAGAAATAGCTATTGCGCTCTTTTGTTTTTTTGCACAAACAATAAAATGTCCTACGAGAGCTTTGTATAACTGAGGCAATTTCGTTTACTATTTACATTAATCAAATAGTTGTTTCGGTAGAATGTTGATATATCACGAATTCGTGAATAGAATAGACTACTTTATGCAATGAACCGAAATAATATTACGAATTCATATTAGTTAGTTTCTGTAAAGTCTTATTACTATAGAGATCCTCTGTACCTTTTGTTTTTCAATGGTTCAGAACAGTTTAACAGGGTACATAAGAAAATATTAAAAACTTACTATTAAAGACATATTCCGCTATCCCGTAGGCTTGATCCCTGCTATTGCTGACGAAACACTGGTACACGCCTTGGTCGCCCTTCTGCGTGTTTTTGATATGTAACCTTAGACCATCTTCCGACACCTGGATCCTATCATTGGCCTGCACGATCCTAGCGTCGTGCACCCAGTGAACAGTCTCAATTGGGTGGCCGGACACCTTGCACTCAAAGTTGATGTCCGAATTTAGCTTTGATCTAATTTCTTCTGGTTTTATTCGGACGGAGATTGGTTCTGAAACAAATGTGGAACTCGTGAATCGTAATTAAGTTTAGACCAGTATTTGTATGGGTATTCTATTAACAAGAGCGGAAATCCAAAATGTAAATAAGACCTTTTCGTGTTTGTTATCTTACTTCTTCGTTACTTCTTTTATTTGTAGATCTGCTGTTGGAACATAATTAAATAGAGTTGAATTCGAAAACGGGGTGTTCAGTGCAAGTTTTATCCATCATTCGAATCAGATTAAGGAAAACGAGAATTTGTATAGCATGGCATTGAAGTAGCGCGTCCTGGTGAAAAAAAAGGTGAGTTAAAATTTTGCCGTACAAACTTTTGTGGGGATTTGTTCTCTTTACTCTAAAAAGCACTTAGCTTTTTGCCTTGTTATGGCAAGAGACTTAAGTAAAATGATGGTTTCTAGCCAGATGGCATAGAACAAGCTAGAGCTTGTTCTATGCCATCATGGTGGTAGACCACCGACCAAACCGATCTTAATAATACAGCATCATTTAGTCATGAGAAACTTTGTCTATAGCACACTATAATGTTTCTTCCATTTGCTGCGATAAGCCGTGTTCACAGTTGTGTCTAAAAATGTACCATCTTCTTTGCATCGAAACTGTCTTGTATAATCAACAGAAAAACCGCCTGGTGCGTCGTCTCAGATCACTGATCAAAAAGAGCTCAAAGAGCTGTTCTAAAGGTGATGTTACGAAGGCCTTTTTATTTCCCCACTGATTCGCTGTACAATGAGGCGCAGGTACTCAGCGTTCGCAAACTGTTATCAGACTATGCACAAAACTGTTATCAGTTCTCCAGAATATCAGACGATGCTTGACAGACGACTATTTAGGGTACGATCGTTGACAGACGATGCGATGCATGACAGACGAGTATTTAGGGTACGTATTTGTATTTGATGGACTTAGGAATTCAACCGTCACTTACCCGTGACAATGAGAGTAAAGTACTAACTCCCCACCGACGACGTTATTAAACCAACAGACGGCCGGCGGTGTCTTCCCACTGCAGACATTAATGTTAAGCAAACACAAAGAAATTTCAATCAACACCTTAGAATTACTATCTATCCTATCTATCCTTAGAATTACTACCTGTGACAGTGAGAGTGAAGTGCACCGACTCCCAACCCACGGTGTTGTTGAGTGAGCAAATGAACCGGCTGGTTTCTTCTCGCTGCAGATCGTAGAACCTAAGTAGACATTCCCTTCATCTCCTTAGAATTTCTATCTTCACTCACCTGTGACAATAAGCGTTAAGTGCAACGACTCCCAACCCACGGTGTTGTTGAGCCAGCAGACGAAGCGACCGGCGTCTTTCCGCAGCAGATCACTGATACTGAGCTGACATGACAGAAACCTTTTATAACGTGAGAATTTCCATCTTTACTCACTTGTGACAGTAAGAATGAAGTGCACCGACTTCCACCCACGGTGTTGTTAAGCCAACAGACAAACCAGCAACCAGTCTTCCTGAAGCTTTGGTCTCTTGATCGGCACGCATGAAGATGCAGTATGTGGTGTTGGACACGTTATCGTTTGAAAAACGTCTAGAATAGTCTCTTGTTCCATTGCAGTATGCGTCAGCGACGAGGGACAAGTCACGAGACGCTGCGTTGGAGGCACTTACCGCAAAGTTGTGCGTTTTGAAGCTTGATGCAGATTACTGATGGTCAGTATAAAAAAATACCCTTCAAAATCACTATAGAAATACCATCTTCGTTTACTTAGAGTGCACCAACTGCCTAGGTGTTGTTAAGCCAGCAGACGAACCACCGGCCGACAGCCGGCGTCTTCACGCTGCACATTACTGATGCTAAGCAGACATAAAAAAGTCCCTTCATCGCCTTAGGATTACCATTTTCATTTACCTGTGACAATGAGAGTGAAGTGCACCGACTCTCCACCGACAGTGTTGTTGAGCCAGCAGACGAAGCGACCGGCGTCTTCCCGCCGCAGATCGCTGATGCTCAGCAGACCACCGCCGAGCAATCGCGCGCGTGGCCATATTGAGCTCTTCTCTATTGGTACTAACTGCTCGTGGTGATCACGAAACCACCTGAGGAAAATACATAATAATTTTTTTTGGTTTAGGTAAAGCTTGTGGACGCTTAATAGCGCATAGAAGCGTCCGGTTGCAATGGGTGACCAAAAAAAAAATTGCGTTGTACATATTAAATAAAAGTGTTCCTCTTTGGTTAGTTAAATAAAAGAAATACAATTTGTTATGTATGTCTTGTTTATAGTTTATGCCTAGCTTTGGGTGGTTACGGGTTGAAAATGATGATGATGATGATGATGTTTTGTTCTATCATTAAAAGTAATCTCATAAGTTTTAACAAAACCGGTCGTTGTAGATATTTCTGGGGGAGGCCTTGGTCTACCAGTGGAAGACTTGGCTGAGAGGATGATGATAACAATGATATCTCAGTTTTATTAAATTTGCACATGAGTTATTTCACCATGTATTCCAAGCTCCTCCGTGCTTCGGAAGGCACGTTATGCAGTGCTCTTAAAAAGCTTTGTTAAAATTCTGAATGGCGGTAGCATTAAATAACGTTGATTATAAATTCTCTGGCTGTTACAAATTCCTAAAACATGTAACAATTAGGTAGGTACGCTGTCAAAAACTGTTTCTAGGCAAAATGGTTCTATCAAAAGGATAATAGGTAATTATAACTGCTTTGTACATCATAAATTCAAGTTAATTGAATTACATTCAACTTAAATATGTAAGTGTGATAGCAATCCCGCAGTGAATTAAGTTAGCGTTAGATTAGTTACTGGCGTTTGTGTCCACGTTTTAAGTCTAAAATAATAATTAATTTTATAATTCATATCTTAAAATGCAGCCTTAGGTAATAAATTATAGGAATGAATTAATTCTCCATCCCCTTTAAAAATTCAGTTGGTTTCTAAACTTGCAGTAGCATTTCTTTACGGAGAGAATGAATTCCTCCCAGTTGCTCTTCGCTAGAACTACCGTTACTAGGCACTCACCTACGAGTAGCTACGTAAAAACAGAGTTTGCAAAGGCTATCCAGGGGTTGTGAATTGTCAGACCTAACCAATTGTATGCATTTAGTCAGCTCCGACATCGATTAAAGTTGGGTCAACATTAGTACGCTTTTAATTAACAATATTATCTAGATAAAACTAGATAAGACTCAAACGTGTTTTGACAGTAACAGAAACTATAGTCCTTAAATATAACTTGATTGAAATGACAGCTGTCAAACTAGCCGTACCTACCAGGATAGTACTAGTACTTTGTGCAGATCTCTATGATAATGTATCCATTTACTAAAAGTCAGCTTTGATGTTTTGAATTTATAATGCAACGTGTAAAATTACGAGTAAGATTTATTCTTCTTCTTCTTCCTGCCCTGGTCCCATGTTGCTTGGGGCCGGCGCAAAACAGCCATTTTTTCCACTCTCCTCTATCAGTCGTCACCTGTACATTCACTCCCTCTACATTCATATCATCCATCGGTCACACAATCCATCCATCTTTTTTTTGGTCTCCCTCTCCCACTTCATCCATCAACACTTCTAATCATCACTCCCTTAGTTACATGTGTTTCTTCCCTTCTCGGTAAATTACCTTTAACTATTTATTGTAAAATTAATACCATTTAGAAAAAACCTACGTTTCGTCATAGGTTAAAAAAAAGAAGTATGAAATCGTTTTCCTAGGTTTTTGTGTGGGTTTGCCGGTATCTCAAAACTTAATAGGTACCACTTAGAACTAGCATTGTAGTCGACAGACTCTCGCCGATAAAATCCCAAGAGTAACCTCTTACATAAGTAGGAGCTACAAAGAATTTCTCCCTGTTGCTCTTCGCTAGAACTACCGTTACCAGGCACTCACCTACGAGTAGCTACGTAAAAACAGGGTTTGCAAAGGCGACCCAGGGGTTGTGAATGTCAGACGTAACCAATTGTGTGCATTAAGTCAGCTCCGACACCGATTAAAAGTTGGATCAACATTAGTACTCTTTTAATTATCAGTATTATCTAGACAAAACTAGATAAGACTTAAACGTGTTTTGACAGAAACAGAAACTATAGTCCTTAAAATATAGCTTGATTGAAATGACAGCTGTCAAACTGATGTGACTAGTGCTGAGACAGTATCAATATTTTTGTACTTCGTACGTTAAATTGTTAATAAATAAATCAACAGCAAAATAACAGTTTACAACCAAAAAGAGTACATATTGTAGCGTTAAAATTTGGATTTATTATTTTTTAAAACCCTTTTTTATAAAAAATAATAAATCCAAATTTTAATGTGAGAAAGTGTGATTCAGTGTTTTATTTATTTAGTTTCACTACAATATACAATATTAACTGGCTTAAAACTAGATTGTACTTAAGACTTAGACAGTTCAAAATCGAATAAAATTGATTATGTTAATATTATTGAAAACAAAAGACCGCAAAAAAAACTACGATTGCCGTTCACAACATCCAAATATTCATGTTTTGTCGCAAGATCTTTGTACAAATAAAAGCAACATACGGATAATTGGGTTAAAGTAATGAAGTAAGATCCCGTGATCGCCAGACCTACGTCATTTTATAAAGGCTAATTTTGTTTTCGATGTAAGTACACTACATCAGGTAACAACATTTGGCTACTACGAACATTGGATCATGGTGGTACTGGTGGTTTTGACAGAGAACAGGGACGAAAGGTGTCCATAATTGCTGTACCCGTCTACCGGTTGCCACGTTTATTACAACCCTAGAGCTACTACGGTCGATCGGAGCATATTTTTGCAATCTATAAAAATCGAAGAACGAATATAATATAATATAATATAATATAATCGACGTATGGCTATTATGTTTTTTAAGGGTTCATTTATCGTTAACAATAACAAAATATGTGATTGTAATTAATATTACTTAATATTTTTTTATTATATCGATTCACTTATTATATCAATTGTTCCATCTCTAAGATTTTTACAACATGATATTATACCTAATCTTGTAAGGACGTCGTAGTTAATTGGGTTTATTTTTATGACTTTGAATCAGTATGAATTGTTGTAGTTTTAAAGCTGATTTGAAATAGTATGTTGGTTTATTTGATAAGGTCTGCATTTGAAAACCTTAACTTGAGAAATACGAATGATAATACGTTTTTCAAAATAAGTCACTCGTTGGATCTCGGTAAAAAGTTGTCGTCACTTTTGCTCACACCTGTCATTTTAATCAAGCTATATTTTACGGACTATAATTTATTATTAGTACTTTACTGTTTCTGCACATCACTGAAGATGACATTTGAAGCATCCATTAACATTCCGGCAAGAATGTAATTATGCCAGTTCCCAGTAGCATTCCTGTTATCCTAAGCGGAATTCCGCGGAAATGAAACGGTTATACGTTGCAAATTCTTCAACCTTCTTATATAGAGTTAAGTTCCTTTAAGAAATAGTTTTCTAAAGGGTTGAAATGCAGCAACGAATTTGCATTCTAAAAGGCTCACTGTGACCGGGCGGCGAACGTATAGTACTATGTTGCTCTTTTTAATGGTAACCTATTTGCGTAAGGTTGAACTTTGTTCTTATATTAAGCTACCAACTTATATACTTATATTTATGAATGGCTCTTTAAAAAGTTTCTGTACAAACTGAATCAAGTTCTCAATTATATGAAAACGTTGACTTTGTAGTAAACTTAAGTAAACTGCCGTTATAACTTCACTAATTCACAGTAGCAGTTACCGCAAAATTAATATCTATTAGAAAGTCGTTTCCAGATTTGAATAGGTAAACTCCTAGTTTGTGTTTATGGCAGATTCGAACACAAATACAGTTTGAGAAAGTTGCTTTTGTGGGCCTGGCAACTAAGTTTGTGTGGTTTCTCGACTACATAATGCACGCAAGTTTAAAGGTGTTGTCTTGATCTTTCGCAGGAAGGTTTCGATTGACCTAATTTCTATTTGTGGGTTTCAGCAGGGTTTATAGCACTGCTTCTACGTTACATTGTTAGTTTTATTAATTGTTTCTGTACGCATCCGTCACAGAATAACCCAACTTCGGAAAATCATCGCCTTAGTCAAAAATCGGGAAGCATCATCATAATTTTTGTTTTTATTCAGAAGAAGGTTTCATAACTGAAGAGGTTCATAGTGTAAGCCCTGAACTGCACATGACTGTCTGTTAAAATTATAAAAAAACACATTCCGAATATTAATGAAAAGCTCATTAATAAAACGATTTTCATATATTTAAAGAGACAAACCTACATCTAACTGTGGATGTAAACGATAATTCGAAAGAAAATTTAATCAATACAATTGTGTACAATGAAAAAATAACATATATATTTATTTGTTAACGGCAAAAAGCAATAAAACAACTGAATTCAATACTATATTGGATCAGTCACACAGGGAGATCAGCTACGCAGATCACTCACGGGATTATTGAAAATATTTTAAAATTTCTAATTATATAAGACTTATACCGCAACTCGATCCTACGTAAAATTATACTCAACTTGACTGTAAACTATGCGTGTAAAGTTGTACGCTCTACTTAAATTTAAACTTCCAGATACTTTTAGGTGGCTTAATCCACAAATGAGCGGTAATACAATTTGGCGGTGAAACCGAATTGCTCCTTGGCAATAAAAGGATCACGTCGCTAGGGATTACAAAATGGCCGCCAAATCGAGACACGCGTCAAATGGCGGCGCGACATTATTAAACGGGCACGTCACGTGCGTCGGCGGATTAAAATTAAATTGGAGTTTTAACGCCATTGCTTTGATAAATTAATATCATGTGGTTGAAACGAGAAACGTTTTCCGAGCTATTACATAACGGAATAGGCTTAAATATTTTGAATATATATTAAATTGAGCTGACTTTTTAAAAGCTTCCGCAATTTGTAATTTTTTAATGCGTTTTATCTTGGTACACACGCCTGCACATCAACCTATCCAAAACTGTCAAATTTCTCTAATCGTTTTTGATCTTTATACCCAAACGATAAGGTTGAAAATTTATTAAAGAAATTTGACATTTTGTGGTAGGTTGATCTGCTGCCGTCTTCTGTACATACGCTTGCACATTAGACTATTCGAAACTAACGAATTTCTTCAACAAACGAATATTTGACCATATGACTAAGATATAAAGTTCAAAGTCTATTGAAGAAATTTGTCAGTTTGTGCTATGTGCAGGCGTGTGTACATACTTCAACATTAAGTAAAATACAAAATTATGTTACTGTTTCGTTTTAATTTAACATTGAACTTGGGCCAGTAAACAAAGCGGTCACTGCAGCCTAGAGACGCTTGCAGCGATTTTATCACGCGCGTCTTGCTAACCTTAAAGTTTAAGTTTTTGTGCTTCTATGCTTCAGATATATGCTGAATCTAAGTGCCCTTCAAATCATAAAATTATTTTAAAATAATTCTTGCGGGTAAGCAATATTAAGATCCTACTAATATTATAAACGCGAAAGTTTGTAAGTATGGATGGATGTTTGTTGCTCTTTCACGTAAAAACCACTGAATGGATTTAGATGAAATACGGCATACAGATACTTTATAACCTGGATTAACACATAGGATACTTTTTATCCCGATATTCCCACGGGAACGGGAACCACGCGGGTGAAACCGCGAGCGGCCGCTAGTATATAATATATATATGCAATATCACCTGATATTAAGTGATGATAAAAACGAAGGTGGAAGCTCACTTTACCAGGAATCCTGAACTACTAGGGCACTGGCTATCTTATCTCTAGCTACCGGAACACAACAATGCTACAAACATTGATGTTATTGGGACATATTAAATCTGTAATGCGAATCTGCTGCTTGGCGACAGAAATTGATATTATTGTGGTAGTCATCCTCTCGGATTCTGAGTAAAATTATACCACATGTAAAAACAGAAAATCGTTTACAATATGAGGTATATATGTGAAAAGAGTGACATCTATTTATCAATAAGCAAACGTGTTAGATACACAATATAATGGTACCTCACCTCACTTGTACATATGAGAATTACATGCGATTTCTCCTAGGAAACGTAATCTGCCAACCCTACATAATTTATGTTTGTGTATTACGGGTATGGCAACCCTGTACTAATTACTTCCCCGAGCCTACGAGACTCCATATTGTACGGTCGCAATTTATGACACTCCGTTTAATATCATTGTTTTGTTGTGTGGTTCATTAATGAAGCCAAGTAAAAGTGTATGTCGCCCTTTTATTTTATTACACAACAAGATGCTAACATTTTTTTCTTGCTTAGTACTTTTTTATCATACTCAATTACAGTATGTTATATGCCCTCATACAGTTTGTGACGACTAAAATATGTATTTTAATATAAGCCCTTAAGTTAGTAACAAATGACTTAACGGAAATAAAGATCCTTGAACCGAATTTATCATTAGCCTCTAGCCATCCCACAGGTGGGCTCAAGCCTTCCTACATGAATAATAATACATTCAGCGATCGTGCCATAACCCACCACGCTGACCCAAGGCGTTTTGGTGTGTTTAGCAACTGGATCTATATAGTAGATTTATATAGTAGATTTATATAGTACCATTCAAATCAAAACATTACATCACATATCACATCACCAGCGCATTTTATGTCCCAACTGCTGGGGCGCGAGCATTCCCTATGGATGTATAGGGAGGACGGGCCATGAACCGTCACGCGGGCCCAGCGGATTGGTGCTTTACGTGCCTTCCGAAGCACGGAGGAGCTCGAGATGATAAATTTTTGGTCACCCATCCGATGACCGGCCTTTGCCTTTGCCTTTTTATTTTTTTAAATTTTTAAATTTTTATTTTATTTTAAATTTAATTTGAATTATTTAATACTGTACTATGATCCTAAGTTAGTTGAAGTAAACGCATTTCATTTCATTTGCGAAAGTTGCTTAACCTTAGCAATCGCAGATCGGACGCGTAAACCATTGCGCCATCGAGCTTCTCCAAGAAACAAAACACAACAGTGCAAAGCAATGCTGTTTGCTAGTAGAAATATGTGTTATGCAATCCAGGCGTATAATGGAACAAAATCTAAAAACAGTTAAAGTTAAAGTCTATCTCACCTAGAAATATTACAATAGAAAAGCTTGAACGGCGAAGGTCGAGAAGCTTTTGTAAGCTAAACCTATTTCGATGGCTATTACTTGTACACGTAGTTTACCTAATACGGGCTTCCGGAGTAAACACTCGGAAAGCTTGCCTTGCTTCTTTCTGACTGGAGCCTGCTTGTTCAGGCAAGCCTTTTACGGGCGCGTATGGAGCACGATTGTGCTATTTTCTTGTTGCAGTTTACGGGAACAAGCGCCCGTAACTCGACGTCACATTCTATGAATTCTAAAGGAGTTCTAATAAGTCCTCATGATGTTATCGTTGAATTTAAAAGCTTTGTATAGTTTATTCATTTTAGCATCAGCTAGCGCGTTCAGTTATGCAACTACCATACCACTTTCGCAATTCCAAGTTGACTATTTAAAAATAAACAACATATTATAACAATTTTTGTAAAATTTCGCAACTATAGCATCTAACTACCTAGAAATAAAATGTGTATAGGTAAGTTTTCGTATGTAGCACGTTAGAAAATGTTACATGCAATTATTTTAAAGAAAAATGACATTTGCATTACGTTAGGTACACAATGTAAAAAATATAGGCATAATATATTATCTATCGCAACCACGTACTTACGTGTATGCCGTAGGGTTGGCAACGCGACGTTAATTACCTACAACTAATTGTGGTTTCAATTAGTTGCAATTAACCTAGAAATCTTAATGACTGAGAAGAAGCCCAAATACACACTGCCACATAAACTTATTAAGTACTCAATTGGCATAGTTTCAAATAACATTAGTATCGGTTAACTAGAAATTAGTTAATTTTTGTTTACTGTAGTATTGGCGGCAGTGTCGGGATTGTAACTAAATTGTAATATCTTGAAATCTGTGCATACCAAAGCGCTCTTAGACGTTTTGACCGCGGTTGTTGTCGTAAGGTGGCAGATGTTGTAGTAGGTACGTTATGGGTCAATTTTCTCATGTGCTATTGTTCGCTTCACGCATGGAAAAATTCAAGTGAACGTTTGCTTGGCATTTTTTTGCCTGGAGGAAAATCGGAGCTAAATCCTAGGGTAAGTTGCAACCCGCGGGCTATGTAGGGTTGACTGACTTTGCAACCGACCCACTAAAACCTCCAGGACACCCGCTTCCGCTGGGGCGGATCCACGAGTACTGTTCGTCTGTTCGCGGTCGGCTGCGGAAGTCCCTGCGGACACTTCACTGTGCCGAAACGCTTAATCCCTCGGGTACAGGTGGGTTGTCTCTTCACCTTACAGATGGTCAGCGGGGAGTGTGGGAGTATGTTGGTAACCGAATATGACGGGTGCAACTGTTTCACTGGTCCACTAGTTAGCGCAAATTTTTCATAATAAACTGCACTTTATGGACGCCACTGCATTATAATTTATTGTTCTATTACATAAAGGCAACACACAAGACACATGCCTCCATTCTCGCTGCAATGTAGCTAAACAATGGATGTGAATTATAAACGTCGTTCAGCGGACAATGCCGACATTATCACGCCTGCGGTTGGGTTGCGGCCAACTGTGGGTGGAGATAGGGAGGTTACCTCCTATAAACGTTATGAAATCACACTATAACCACACTAATACAAATTATAAATACACATATTATAAATGCGAAAGTTTGTGTGTAGGTATATGTGTATATTTGTTGCTTCTTCACGCTGCAACGGATGGATGGATTTGGATGGAATTCGGCATACAGATAGTTTATAACCTGAATTAAAACATAGGATACTTTTTATCCCGATATTCCCACGGGAATGAAACTCATACCTTTTCTCTATATTTGGTTCAGACAGGACAACGTCTGTCGGGTCAGCTAGTATATTATAAATAGATGAAGTTGGAAAGATTCGGAATACTTAAACGTTGATGAATAAGGAAGTGAAAGACCGAGGAAAAGTTGGAAGGATTGTGCAATAGGACCAAATGCGAGTGTGACCAACCGCGAATGGGACCAAATGCGAGTGTAACCACTGCGACTGCAGCCGTCTGTGTACTGTGTGTACATGACTTTATAACAACAAATAAGACGATCTGCGTCAAATCCATAGCTGAGATGGGATTTTGATGTAATAGCGACTGACGAGCTGGTATTGAGTAGGAAAACATGTTATGTCCACTCCAAAAGTTATTAAATTAAGCTTGTTTAAAAAAAATGCTTGTTTGCTGTCACTTGGATTGCTACTGGTCACGGGTTTGTGTTCCTCTTTAGTCCGATCAAGAGATAATGTTATGTCAATAAATAAATAAATTTTGGTCAGGGAGAAGGTAACAAAAAAATATGTCTAAAGAACCGAACAGGAATGACATCAATTATTTCTATAATGAGACACCTTCGTGTAATCTTCTGTGTGTCATGTCATGTCAACATATAAAAAAAAGTTATGTAAGATTAATATTGTTACTTATATATACGTACATATAGATTTCTTTATGTTATAAAAGACACTTATCCTATTTCGGTGTCAAATAAGGTAAACTCACCTATAACTGGGCACCGGCCAGGCGTGCGCCGCACACGGCAGCCGGACGTCTTGTCCGGCTTGGATCCGGCGGGAGCGCGGCTCAACGGCCACCCGGGGCCGGACGCCGCCCTTAGGCTCCGTCACTATCACGTGACCTAGGGAAAATGGTGCTTTGATAATGATGTAAGGATTTAAGCAGTTAGTATGAGAATATTGGCATATAAAACGAAAAGGCAATACAAATACAAAGTACGCAATTTAGGTATGTAACTTTTTATCTTTATTGTGATAGTTAAATACTGTTTTAATACTATGATAATGAAAGGACTGTCTATTGGTTCTGTTTAACAATACTTCAACAAATAAAGAAATATGAGGGAATTCAAATATAATTTAAATAAACTTTGTAGCTGAACTTCGTAGAAGGGTTGAATGCTAGTAATCGAAGTTTATTCAACATTCACCACCTTAGATAACATTTTCCTAGAACAAGCGTATTGGATTTCTGTCGAGGTTTGCATAAATATTATAATTAACGTTTTATCAGCACTTTAAACGATGAACCTAAAACAACAGCAATGATAACATAGCTTTTGTTATAGATAGCCGTTTTAGGATGGTGGATCAAGAGATTAAAAAGAAGTAGGACAGTATTGACCAGTTTGCAAATGTCTACGTTGACAAAAAAGTAGAAATAAATCAATGAATACAACTCACCATAATATTGACTAGAGTGAAACTGCTTACTGATCCGGTCCCGGACACGGCACCGGAACGTGTTGTACCGGTCCGCTGGACTGACGGCGTTTATGTACAGGGAGCCGTCGTCCAGCTGTTGGTATTTTGGGCCTGTCAAAAAAAATAAGAATAAATTATACCGTCAAAGTAATGTTAGAAGTCGATGAAAAAAAGTATATTCAAATAAACTTAATGATAGAGTACTTTTGAATGGTCCAAAAAATTGTACACATCTGAAAAGTCTACAGATGGCAACAATAATAATGTAAAGAGCAGAGGTGCTTGATAGCGCGTGGATTGTCTGCAGATTTCTGACCTCGGGCTACTTTGCCTTTGCCGGACTTAACCGCCTTATAAGTGAGCGGTTTTTAATAAAAAATATAATAATAATAAGGTAAATTTTTACTTTTTATTTTCGAGTGCTAATTGCTGCACTGAAGCTAAATTAAATATTTATAAAATTTATAAATTATTATATTATATTTATATATTTATAAATTACCCGACCCAGCCAGGAATCAAACCTGGGTCTTCCGCAATCCGGGCGGCTGCACTGACCACTATGCTACCGGGAAGGCTAATATATAAGCGTTGAATTTTGTCACTGCTTTATAATGCTTTTTGAGTGCTGATAGCGGCACAGCGCGCCATCTATCCAAAGGTAATTCCAACCAATGGCTATGCAGATTCATATTTGCAGATGAAATACCACAAATTCGATAACACAACGTAAATTTTTACTTTTTATTTTCAAGTGCTAATTGCTGCACTGAAGCTAAATTAAAATAAAAAATAAAAAAATATTTAATAATAAGGTAGTTTTTACAACAATCAAAGCTTAAAACAAATGCCTCAAGACGAAGCCTTTATAATAAATCTTGCCGCAACATTCGAGGCACACATTCTGCGGATGAACATTTCAAAATAGCTATTAAGTTACATCCCAGGCGTAAAAACGTCGTAACTCCAAAAAGCCTCTTTCGACTTTCGTTTAAGCGCTCCTTATTTTCCTTTGGTGCAAATGAGATTTCGGACGAAAATGTAATTGCGTGTGTCGTGTCCTGACAAGAGTTTTGATGAGGAAATTTCGTGACAAATATTTGCCTCCATCCTGAAAATTTTACGGGATATGTTTAACTTTGAGATGTTGCCTTTTCCACACGATACTTTGTGAAATATCGTTTCCGCGGAATATCGGAGCTGTTGGAATTCGGGGACGTAAATACTAACAAAATTTTAATGTTACCTATATCGAGATATTATGAAGATATCAAAGGTGATTTACTTACCTCACGGTTAACCCTTGCGTTAGGCGGCGTTCTTGAATTCTCTGCTATCGGCCCGGGTACCGAACCAAACCAAATCAAACCCCTTGAAGAATCTAGAGTCTTCTAGGGATCTGACTAGTCAGATAGGACACTCCTTCAGAGTGATACGAGTCCCTAGAACCCTACGAACGCAAACACCGCACCGCACGCGCAGTTCATAGTCATCATAATAATCTGTTCTCAGGCCTTCCTACATTGACAAAACCTTCATGAGGAGATTTATTCAGACATTATATACAAATGCGGATCAGTGGGTGTAACCAGTTGCAATCTTACGACGACAACCGAGACCAAGGGCTTAGCGTGCCTTTTGAAGTACAATTAACTTTAGTCGGAAGTTGCTACACCTTGGATCGTAAGCCGAACGCGCGAGCCGCTTCGCCAACGAGCCCTTTAAGTTTATTGTTAGTCGAACAATCTCAGTCATCGGAATATACCTATCTATAGACATTTATACTATACCAAGTATATATTTAGTAGTAAAAAAACTCATAGAAAAAATATATCGTCGGGGATAGTTCAAAACCGCGCAAGTAGCATTGGTGGATTCGCACAATTATTTTTAAATAAGGATAAAGCAAAACAGCGTAAGTGCTTTCATCTTCTCTTAAAAAAATCAGGTGTTTGACGCTTACGCGGTATTCACCAAATACTACTTACGCGCTTTTAATCGCCAGCGCCATCCCCGGCGATATACAACCGTTTGTTAAAGTCTATTATAGCATTGGACTCATCTACTTACTCTGGTTACTAGTGCTACATAGGTAATAACACTTTTTTTACTATTTAATATGTGTCTTATGTATGAGGCGACCATGCCTTGTCTCTCCTTCTATTTCACCTCTCCCCTCGTCCTCCTCGAAAAGCTCAATAGGGAGAGAGAGGCTTACTCACCATACCAAACCAGTACCATATCCCTTCTTTGGCTCTGGATGCCTAACGGCAAGCATGCACCGATTTCCCTACCTGAATGTTCTACTGAACAAATCGCAAACCACTTTGTTATCCTATAAACTCCAATTAGAATCCGGGAATTGATTATAACCAATACTATTAATCACGTTCAGCGGCCACGAACTAATACAATTAAAACAGGTTCGCATAGGTATAAATAGAAGTGCCGATCAAGCTCGATTTATTGAATAAAATATGGAAATTGGTAGATATCTAGTAGATAGAACTTTCGTTATCTAATAATGCGAGGTAGATAAGTTACTAGAGACTATTAGACTATTAGGTTTTACTGAACTTGACGCACTACCAATACAATACTGGTGCAAGTCAAAATATACTGATATTTGAAATTGAACTGTACTGTTCTTCAATACGACAAAATTTCCAATGTCAGTATGTTTTGACTTACACCAGTATTGTATTGGTAGTGCGGTGTCTAATCGTATTGTAAGTAACATACTAACTGTCTTAATATATTTTTGGAACGAAACTAAACATATTTATTGTTAGGTAAATAAGGTGGAACGCACAATTACAACTTGATGCTAATGTAAGACTATGGGTCACACAATTGTAGAGTAACACATGGCAAGATGTTTAAAAACAGCACAAAGTGTCAACCAGTTTAAGAATAGACTAGACCTATACTACAACAAAATGAAATAAGAAACAAATAATTTTAGTTTGCCTGCCTGAATTACCTATAATAATAATAATATAGAGAGCCGGTAGCTTGGCTCACGAGGTTACCGCCATGTGGGATGTGGATTCAACCATTATTGTACCGATAGTCGTTTCGGCAAACGGTATTTTAGCCAAGAGCCTCGATCAACACCTAGAGAGGCTCTCGCTGAAAGGTTGGGTCAAGGGTCAGATGCAAAAGGCAGTACTCCTTGACACGGCACGTGTTGTCAAGAGGTTCCTCACTCTGCAGCTCTGACCACCGGTAGCTTGGGCCCTGCCCCGCTGCTGGCGGTACTTTAGGATTAGGTTTTTATAATGTTTTATTGTTTTTATATGAAAATATTGTAAAAATCTAGTTTTAAGAAAGAAAATAAATAAAGAGAATAATAATAATAAGATGTCGACTATAAAGGCTTTATAAAGTCGTTCATCAACATCGTTTAGTTCTGATACTTAGATCAAAGCCAATGTGGCCTCCAAGGCTCACCTAAATATCGTTGACCCTGACGACGACCTCGCCGGTGAGCCAGTCAGTGCTGTCAACCCTGTCGACGTAGTGAGTTAGCATCACGCAACGCAGATCCGCCGCCGCGTTGCCCGCCATCACATACTCAACCCACCTAACTTAAAACGCTCACCTAAGTACCGCAGCACGTCGACGTCCAGTCAGTGCGGTCGACTCTGTTGACGCAGTGAGTTGGCACCACGCAACGCAGCACCGCCGCGTTACCCGCCATCACGTAGTCGTCTAGCTCGTTAATACCCACCTAACATCAAACGCTTACCTAAGTACCGCAGCACGTCGACGTCCTCGTCGGTGAGCCAGTCAGTGCCGTCGACCCTGTCGACGCAGTGAGTTGGCACCATGCAACGCAGCACCGCTGCATTACCCGCCATCACGTACTCGTCTAGCACGTGAACTACCCACGCGGTGTTTAGCGCTGGAACAAAGAAACTTACTGTCTATTGTTTTCTAAAGTTTACGTGAACTTGATGTATTGAACCCTTTGTAGTGTCACTTGGGCAGTCTCTCTGTGACTCGGTCGCTATGCGAAGGGTATGAAATATCAGAGCTACTTAACTGTATTCTTTATTTTAATGTAAATATTAAAATATTGATGTTAAAATAAACAATAAAAATATATAAAAATAGAGTACGAAAAATTTTGTAAACTTTCCATAGTCATTTTATCATAGACGAAAACAAAAAAAGGCGTTTTAATACATTATTAAGGGCAGAATATTTAACTACATAAGAAGCAATCTTGGCGTAAAGCCTTCTGTGTATTACATTTACTTTTATAAAATATTCGCAATTGATATTTAACGAAACCGTATCCAAACATCAAAGCCCATACCTACCTAAATAAATTTTCGATTTTGACGGATGTTGTAATATTAGGATTATGTTGCCTACCAATCGTTGACTGGCCCTTAATATTTTGTATGGCAAAGAAATCCCGTGTCTGCTCGTTACTGTTTGATCCCGCATACGGGCTCAACCGCAGCAAACATTTAACTTTCGCCTACAGTTCTCAAACGCATACGTTATAGTACAGATTTGACACAACCATGTCCTTACAAAATACTTTCTACGTTTTTACGTTTACGTTTTACAATGCTCAGGCATATAAGGCAGATAACTTTTATATAGAAACCTTCAAAAGGTATAAGGTATTTATCATCGCCAAAAATAATATAGGTACATTTTAATTCATACTTTCAGAATGTTTATATAATTTTTAACGCAAATTTTGTTGCAAACAAATTACAAAAACACAAATGTTGAAAAAATTTCCACGAGCAGGATTTGAACCTGCACCCTAATGTTAATGACGGTAGTTGTTGACATTGAATGGGCGCCTTTGGCTTTCAAAGTAAAAAGTAAATAGTGTTGAATAATTTCGGCTCAATTGGGAGAGCACCTACTAATTTTGTATGGGGAATTTAAGGTGCTTAATAAAAAATAATTATTTAAATAACCACTTGATGAATCGAAAATGTAGTCTAGCAATTTGTAGTTTATCCATTGATGATTGTTTAGACAAAATCAGAGGTACAATAATTTAGATAAACTATAAGAAATCTACTAAACGCCGCCACTCGTTTTCATGATTTTTGCCCAACTTTAAATGATATTGTAGAAAAAACTATAGCGTGTTATGAATTTATGGTTCTGACAAATTGTAAACACGTTCCCTATGATACTAAATATATATTTTGTTCATTTAATACGATAGTATTTTCAATTATATCTACTTAACCGTAACTGCATTTTTGGCATTTTTTTGTCGGCGCACCCTTAAGAAATAAAGAGTTTATGTGCACAGCGCTCTTCAATATTTAAAGTATCTTTTACTGCCAGTGTGTTATGACACACTAACTTTGAACTATGTAATAAAATAGGTTTTACATAGAAGTGCAACGTCAAAATTTCAAAGTGTTCAAATGTGTGAAATGTGTGACTGAACAGGAAACAAAGTTATTTAGAACATCATAAATCTAACTCTCTAATATACTTATAATAACAAACCTTAACCTTGGCAGAGTACCCAGCATGAACTCTGTTTGAAATTAATAGCTATTGGGTCCCGATTGAAACGAGCTCTCTCTTTCCTCTGTAGTTGGTTAAGCTAAGTATGTACTCAACAATGGTTTTAGAGGCACCCTGCTACACATTACTTTAAAGTTTATACTGACACCCCCTACCAACCTTCCGGTTACAAAGTAGGTGTCAGACATCCTTACGCAAGCGCAAGGGACCATCTACGTCAGGTCATAACGCCAGATCAGAACACGCCGGTACGCATCCTTCATCCAGTACTTTTTTAGAGGCAGTTAGGAATTTTCTGGGTAAAACGAGTATCATTGCTCTAATGCCTTTACAGCGTGTTTCTGCCGACCTAATTGTTCAAAGGTTTGGCCCTAATCCTGACTTTCGTTTACTTAATTAGAACAAGAGTGGATTATCTTGAATCCAGCTACTTTGTGGAAGTTAGCGAGGAAATGTAGATACTTAGCATTTGACGAGTTTTTGGAGTGAACGTTGAGATTAATTGTTTCGTCATAAATAAAAAAAATATTTTCATGAATTTGTCTCACTAATCTTACAATAAGGGTTTAGTTAATGTTTGATAAATTGTTTTAGAATACTGAATTCACTATACCGCAATGTTACAATTGCACCTACCAATGTTATCTTTGCACCACCCTATGGTTGACTGGTAGTGAATGCCTCAGGCATTAAATCCGCCATGTAATATATGTTGCAAAAGTTTAAAATAAATAAATTCATAAATTAACTATTGTAGTTTTTAGAACTTTACTACGGTTTGCAGCCAATTTTAGGTGCAGCGCAGACGACACATTATATGTGCGATCGAGTCTGCTGCGGCGCACAGCGTGACTGCATATAATTGCATAGGTGGTACGTTCTATTTTCGCAGACTAAAAAGTGCGTCACATATAGTCTGTCGTTGGGGCTGGAAAAATACTTATTTTTCGCAAGGTAATCTTGTTCATCGTTATCAGCTCATTTTATGTTCCCACTGCTGGGGTACGAGCCTTTCTCTATGAATGGATAGGGAGAACAGGCCATAAACCACCACGCGGGCCCAGTGCGGATTGGTGGTGGTTAACGACTGCTAATGCAGCCGGGACCAACGGCTTGACGTGCCTTCCGAAGCACGGAGGAGCTCGAGATGATAAATATTGGTCATCCATCCGATGACCGGCCTATGCGAAAGTTACATAACCTTAGCAATTGTAGACCGGGCGCGTTAACCACTGCGCCATCGAGCTCCTCGTTCTAATCTTGTTATAAAAATGTATTTTGTAATAAATGAAAGTGACTGATCATTATGAATGATAATAATCATTCATAATGATCAGTCACTTTCAGTGATATTCCCCTGTTTCCCGGGGTTTTAGTGAACACATTTGTTATAAAAGAGATTTCAAAAACTGATCTTGCACTTTTGCTTCATTTGCTATATGTAATAGTAATGGTCCTTGATTATTTCACATTAAAATACTTAAATTTATGAGACAATACAAAACTGAAAACATGACCTTTATTTTCCGAATTCCCGCACATAAAAAAAATGATATTTTTTTCCCGTTGGTAGGGATAAGACAAAGGGGTCAAGCCCATACAACCTGGAGGACTCTTTACTTTTTCTCCAACAAAAAATCACAGTCTTGCCTATTATTTTTTTCTCAAGTAGGCAATGCAAAGGGTTCTAACCAATACAAGGCTGTCTTTAAATATTTTCTTTTCAACTTGTTGGTGATTGATGAACGATAAATATTAATAATAATAAATAAATCCTCCTTGAGCCTCAGTAAAGATGTTGAACAACTTTATTTTATTTTTTCTCCCATTAATGTTCACAGAAACTTAACGGTTAATCCATCATAACCAGATATTAAAATCCGACAAAATACCTACAAAGATTAAATTTTGAACATAAATTCAATCATAGTATTCTTCTAATCTTGATATTTTAAGTTATGACAAACTGCTTAGAAAACAACACAGGTATATTTATATTTCAAAAATATTAAGATACTCATTAGTAGCTTTGATCCTTAGAATGTTGCTCATGTTTCTATCTTGTTTTGTCTTTATCGCGAGTGCTCCTGAGGCTTGTCTGAAGTTTCTCGTTTCGCGGAAGAGGCTTTAACAAACTTTCCTAAAAGTTGCTTTTGCACTGTCACCTGCTAGAAATCCGACTACATCCCTAATTTGATTACATGGCCTTGTCAACAACATTTTTAGGAAGGTTTTTTACTAAGAATAATAATAATACATTCCAAAGGTTCTGCCTTCAGCGACGTAACATTAAGTTTCTCACCAGCATGGATATGGATGTTCTTGGAGAGCACCGCGTATCCGCTGCTCAGGTTCAGCCTGCAGCGGTAGCTGGTGGAATGGACGTCACGTCTGTAACGTTCGCCCGGGAACGGTGGCAGCTCCAACGACCCGTTGGCGAGGACCCGCCGAAGACCAGGTACCGACGTCACTTCTGTGCCATCCACTAGTAGCCAGTCCAGCTGCAACAATACATAACTTTATCTAACATCAATAAAACGCGACCAATTAACCTGGCGAGCCTTATGTCAAAATCCTCATACAAGTTGTATAAAATTTTGATATTAGGCTGGCTTTTGAAAACAGTTGGGTTATACGTGAAAACTTCGTCGAAACTACTAAACTTACATACACAAAACTCTTTGAATTAAATAAAAAAAGAACAGCGCGCGCTCGCTCCTGATTGGCCCTGCGCGCGCAGCTGCGCTCTCATTGGTTAGATTTTAATGGCGGCAAGTTCACTGTGACAATACACGTACGCGTGAATTTAATGTTTCGCAATGTGTTTTGTTTTTAAAATACTAATTAAAAGTTAAAAATGGTCAGCGACGATGATATTTGTACGCCTCCGGATATTCTAGAATTGGCAACAAAAGTAACTCACAATCTTTTGGCAGAAAAATCTAGAAAATTATATGAAAAAGAATATAATAACTTTTTGGCATGGAAGATCGAAAAGAAAATTACATCATTTTCTGAAAATGTCATTCTTGTGTATCTCAAAGACCTCTCCGACAAATTCAAGCCATCTTCTATGTGGGCTAAATATTCTATGCTCAAGTCCACACTGAGTATCTACAACAATATTGATATCACGAAGTATTCAAAAGTCATAGCGTTCCTGAATCGCAGTTCAGAAGGACACAAGGAAAAAAAGTCCTTGACGTTTACATCAGGTCAAATAAAGATGTTCCTGAAAGATTCACCAGATATTTTGTATCTTTTTGAAAAGGTAAGTGTATTTTAGTTCTGTTATTTAATCTACCTAGTACTTACGTACTACACACGCAAGTTATCTAGACATTCCGTTTAAGCGCTTTGTGTATAAATTAGGTAGTAGGTACCTACACTTTACTACTTCATAAATCATAGTTTTTGCCTTGGCTATGTACCTCAAGCTTATTATATCGTTTATTGTTACAGGTTGCACTAATCTTCGGCATAATGGGGGCATGCCGAAGGCAAGAGCTATACAACATCCAGTTCGATGAAGTCTCTAACATAGACGACAGTACAATCATGGTGAAAGTTTCGAAAACAAAAACGAAAATAGATCGTTCTTTCGTTGTGACGGGCAACTGCTATGCCGTATGTAAAAAATACATGGAACTTCGACCCACCCCCTGTCGAAACCCTGCCTTTTTCTTGAGCTATAGATCGGGGAAGTGCGTCGATCAAAGAACTGGTATTAATAAATTTGGTGCTCTGGGAAAAACTATCGCAAGTTTTTTGAATCTGCCTAAACCAGTGTTGTACACGGGGCATTGCTTCCGGCGCACCTCGGCGACCCTTCTCATAAATAGCGGTGGTGATTTGACCGTACTGAAACGACACGGGGGGTGGAAGTCTTCTACTGTAGCTGAAAGCTACATTGATGAGTCTTTAATGAATAAAATTCAAGTCTCAAATACGATCTTGAACAGTATAGAAAACAAGACGAATGAAGTAATTATAAATATTCCAACTCTGTCTACGAGCTCTACTGCTTGCCCCGCGACCGCTACAGCTGCTGGATCAATAATTAACATTAACTTTCAAAATTGTACCATCCAAAATTTTAACAATTAATAAACTATTGTCAGCTTTTACTCTTGTTGTTTGACTAATTGCATTAGTGAAGATAAAGTAGTGTATGCAACTGCATATAACACGGGTATTAAAACACTCGTTACTATTATGAAACTCGCTGCGCTCGTTTCATAAACTCACACTCGTGTTTTAATACCCTTCATTATATGACAGTTGCATAAACTACTATAGTGTTACCATGTGTATGCGAATAGGATTCAATAACAATTCTTTAAGAAATACAAAAGTAACCTGCCTTCTTTGCAGTTGCATCAAATATCTATAAGTTAGAACTATTTAGCTGAGCTTTGGCTTGCGAGTTCATCTCGCAATACCGTGATTCCAAGTGGGTGAGCAAATTGAAATATCTGGATCTGTTCTCTGAGTCAGAAAGCACGTTTGTGCCGGTAAATGTCAGCACTAGATAAGCCCATGTTTATTCGCTGATGGCGAGGATGATGATAATGATGATGAAAACTATTAACTATTCTACGCGAATAACTTAAATTTAACGAAACATAATGTATAGTTTTATGTTTATTATTAATTATATACAACTTATAAAATACCGCATTAAAACAGAAGAAATAGATGAATCAGTCTGTAATATTATTAGTTAACTGATATATTTAGTTCACATTCTATCCAGTCTTTTGTTTCGAGTTAACAGTAATTTGCCGAACTGTATCAAACACAAAATAAGTACATCACGAATCAACAATGGAAGAACAATGGCAAGTTGAGCTTATGGCGAAAACAATGATGAAAGAAAACTCTGGCTTCATTTAGAAAAATAAGACATAAGACACATCCGAGATCCCGAGTGCGGAAGCAAAATATTTTTATTAGGGAGGAGTGCCAAGAAAAATATGGCACACCGTGTATAACAGGCGCGGTCCTGCAGATTAAGGAAACAACTACCCTACCAGCAATATAGGGGGCGGCACGCAACGCCGCGAATTTTAATTTTATTAAGTTTTTCTTTTTTTTGTTTCAAAACTTTTTGGCTTTTATGTTGGAATCGTTGAGTTGTTGCGGCTAAACAAGGTACAGCGTGATATTTATTACGCTCCAGAGGATGCTTGGGACGTAATAAGCCCCCAATTTCACTCCCTCGCGAGTATTTCGTCGGTTTTTGTGACGTCTGTTCAGAAGTAAATATTTGACCGCCCCTTGAAACAGACGGATGGGATCGCATTAACTTGTTTGTTGTTTTATGTGTTTTAGTTAGATAAGTGGAAATAATTAAGGTTATCATTGAAATTGTATTACATTATTTTTATATTAAAGAATGGATTCACACTGTAGGTATCTTTTTAAAAACAAATATAGGATAGAAAAAAAAAGTGTGAATATCATTTGTTCTAATATTTTTAAACATAGTTTGTCATATATATTAATGTTTATATCTTACGGGTAAGCACTTGGACTTCATCTCACCTGAGATGTTAATTGATGATAAGGCCAAAGGTGGAAGCGCACTTCACCCAGAATCCTCAACTGCTGAGGCACTGGATATCATATCTTATTTATGACGTTGTAAGGGAGAAAAGAGCTGTACACTTGCTGAGTTTCTTGCCGGTTCTTCTCAGTACAAGATCTCCCGCCCAGAGTAGATAGACTTACGAACCGATGGCATAATGACGTTCATAAGAGCTATTTGTAGCCTAAACTGAATAAATGATTTTGAATTTTGAATTTTAAATCTTATCTCTGGCTGCCGGAACACAACCATGCTACAAACATTGATGTTATTTCGACATATTTATACTGTTTTCTAAAGTTTGCGCGAACACTATACGTTAATTAATTAAACGTAATGTGTAAAATAAACGCGAGGAGATCCGTATAAGTTGTTTTATTTCAATGCGACATATTTAGATAAGATGATGATATAATAATACATAGAGCACCATAGGAATATGAATGATAATTTAAAATTAGTCATGGTACAGACGCAGGCGGTACTACTACACTGGATGATGAAAAAGTTTGACAACCAAATTAGTGGGGTATACGTATTACGGTTGAACGTTGAACACTCAATAAAAATAATAACTCAGTGTTCGCAGAATAACAAAAAGCGATCACACATACAAGCTGCGATATGATCGTCTATTGTTTCTCTAAAACGCATCAAAAATGTCCTCATAGTAAAATAGCAATAAATTTTAAAAGCATTTTCACTATCGTATCCACAAAGTGCTGAAGCATGCCGGCGTAACGGACGCGCGCGGGATAGTTTGCGGAGCGCGATCAGCAAATTTGCATTTTTCTGCACCATTTACCTTCGCCGGCCGGCGCGGGGCGTATCAGACGTGTTTCATCTAGGCTCGCAAATGTTTAGATACTTGCAGTAGAGAGGGCTCTGCTCTATATATTTGTTTAGATGCTAGCAATGGAGGCTTTGTTCTTTAAAGTATAAGTATTTACTTAGAATTTTAAAAGAAAAGACACGTATCAGACGTGTTTCATCTAGCTTCGTAAATTTGTAGATGCTAGCAACGGAGGCTTTGTTCTTTTAAGTGTATTTACACCGAATTCATAGGAATAGTCACGTATCTGACGTGTTTTATCTAGGCTCGCAAATGTTTCATCTCATCATCATCTCAGCCAAAAGACGTCCACTGCTGGACAAAGGCCTCCCCCAAGGATATGAGGGGTATTTGCCGTAATCGCCACTTTTGGCAGGCGGGTTGGCGATCGCAGTAGGTTGAGGGTAACCTCAGAGAGATGCTGCTGCCCATCCTGTGGAAATGTTTAGCTACTTGCAATATTGGTTTATTTTGTTCTGATATAGCATTAAAAGTATTAATTGGGAAAGACGTGTTACACGTATCAGACGTGTTACACATATCAGACGTGTTTCATTTGGACTCTCAAAAGTTTAGATGTTTTATTTTTTGATTACATCTGGTACAGCGTGAAAACAGCGCAGAATAAGTCACCCTCACCATGCCAGCCCACAAGGTGCCTCTTCCCGCTTCGTTTAAAGGACCCCGTGTCATAGAAAGGAGGAAAAAAGTGTGATGGTAGACTATTCCGTCTTTTTTTTATTGGTTTAAGGGAAACAAACAGCTTAATATAACACTAGTAGGTATAAAGTAATAACTTTGTACATAAGCTAACAAAGTTTCCACTGCAAAAGAAATACAAACAGTTGAGTAGACATTGAACCAAAACTCTTGGAAGTGCGGCAAAGAAACGAGTCATCATTTTTTTTTGTGCGCGATGGAATGTTCGAGACAGTACAGCGTTGACCCCAGAGACCAGCACGCGTACTTCTATGGAGGAAGTGAGAAGATAGGATGAGGCCAAATAATTCAGAGCAATCGCCGTGGTATAAGCGGTAAAAGACGCTAAGTGACGCTATATCTCTACGCAATTTCAGGGTTTCGAGAGTATAACTGACCTCTGTATTGCCGATAATAATGCTTGCAATAGAGCCTTATGCAACATATAATAGAATAAGCGCACACCCTGAAAATATTTTGTTAAGGATCGGCTACTGAATTCAGAATACAATTTTGGGAACTGTCCCTTCATAGCCTCTTATTCTGCAAATAATTATAAACTCTCAAGTTCATCTTACGAGTGTGGTTATCTAGTACAAGGACAATTTCTCATTAGACATACTTACTTGGTAGACATACAAAGTCAACCTCTTGAATGTTGACGTCTATTAATAGGTTAAGTTACTTCGTCTGAAATAAAACGATAAGGATATGTTCGTGTTTGCCTTCAATATTATTTAATTACAGCGGGACGAGACAAAGAAATTCTTCTTAATTAATTTAATTATTTCACTGACGTAGCTCATTTTTGCCCTTCCACCCTAATGATATTTTGTTTGTCCTTAGCTGCCACCCTGCCTCCCCACAGCCCAGTTCACTCCGTTGAATATTTTATGTGGCTCAGGTTTAGCACAAGTGACACATAAAAATCTTGGAACTAATGCTTATTGTGTTTATAATGGATACAATTCTTGAAACAATTGCGAAAATTTTATTTTTAAAACGGGTTATTCATTTGTTTATGCATCTTTATCATGGTCAACATGTAAATGTCCCAGTGCTGGGCTCTGTTTCCCTCATAAACGCACATGGGGAGTTTGGGCTAGAGTTTACAACCCACAATGTTGGCCCAATGCGGGTTGGTGGATTTTAACGACTGCTATCTTACGATAAAAACGGGACCAAACGGCTCAACGTATCTTTTGAAGCACAGAAGAGCTAGAGACTTATTTAGTATGGTCACCCCTCCTCTGAACCGGTTTATTGCAAAAAATACTTTTCTTACAAGATCGCAATCCGGAGCACGCTAACTGCTACGCTACTCGAACGCGCAAACCACTACGCCATCAAGATGCCATGCTTCTTTTGATCTCTAAAAAAATGTTTTTTGACAAAATGTATCAATAAAGACTGATTACCTCGCTAAGGAGTCTATTGATTTTATAGTCACGTTAAACCATTAAGCAATTCAGAGGAGTTGGTTCTCAAAGCAAAATGTCCTCGTTGAAAATACGCCGACCGTAAAGTAGTAAGTCATGGGAGCAAAACATCCGCAATTTAAAAGGGTATCTTCATATCTCTTCTTTAAAATACAGGTATCATCTAACTGTCTACCTACACAGTTCTAACAGCGGAGTCTAAATAAATTTTAAGCTTACATTAAAGTTTAATGTAAGCTTAAAATTTCTTTAAGATCAGCTGAACATCATCATCATTTATCAGTTCATTTGAAACTGATAAATAATATCCGTTTTAATTTGAATGCTCATTGTTAATTCTTTTGGTGTTACAAAAAAACTTTTTGTTATAGCCATTCTAGGAAAAGCAAGTAATGTAAGTAGCAACTTGATTCTTAGCAAAATGCTTACGTAAGCTTATTGTATCTTCCTTTTACGCAAAAATATCGAAGCGGACCTCTTATATCCTTAAAACCCTTTCTGTGTAAAAATTTGTTTCTTTTTAACACCCACAACACAATTCATCATAGGCATTCCATTTCGACAAAACAAAAAGGGAAAATAAAAGGATCATCCCTTTGAAACTTGCAAGTTTTCTATTTTTCTTCTTTGTATTCACGTCTTTGATGGAAGTTCCCTTTGTTTGGGATGGCCGACCGTTAAGAGGGCGTAGCACCCAAATCTTACAACTCTATTTTGTGTACCATTAAACCTATATAAGTTGCCAAAGTTCACATGAAAAGATTTTAAGCTAATACTAAGTCTCTGTATAAAATGAAGGCGAAAGTTAACATACCTACTGATTGATTGGCTAATGAGTAATAATAATGAGAGAGATGAGAACTAAGAATGAGTTCGTTAGATAAGATACGTGATCTCACGAACTGTATAAATCTAAATTTTTATTTTTTACTAGAAATATTCTGGGAGGTTATTTATAGAGTAGACATTCACTGACATTTTTTTTTTCAAATTTCCTTCATCATCAGGATATTAGTGTTAACGAGAACGAAGTATAGGGCAGCCTGTTACATTATATTATAAATCTATTTACAAGGACAAAAAATAGGGAAGGCAAAATATATCGTGATAATAAATTCATGGAGCTTTTAGAGTAGTATTTTATATAGGTACTAGGTGACCCGGCGGACTTCGTTTCGTACCGCTTTGACAGTTTCTATGACAACAAAACAAACAAATCGTATTCCTATTTATTTATCATTAAGCTAATTTTTTTTTATACTATTAAATATAGCCTATGTTACTCAGCGCTAATGTAGCCTTCTAGTGGTGAAAGAATTTTTTAAATCGGTCCTGTAGTTTTTGAGTTTATTCGTTTCAAACATACATACTAAAATATAAAGCTTTCCTCTTTATAATATTAGTATGACTAGGGTAGTGGCACCAGTGTTCGTCACTTTAAGTCTAGTGTTCGACACAATTTACGTCGTCAAAAAATAACATACACCTATATATAATATATGTAAAAATCAATTGCTGTTAGTTTGTATCGCTAAAACTCGAGAAACCGATTTGGCCCCGCCCGATCCTCTAAATGCCACTACTCATTCACAGAATTACACTAAACATGCACACTAGTTTAGGCCCAAGACACCGTACTCGTAGAACAAGGTTACGAAGAACCGGTTCACACGCGCTCTATACCAGGTACAGACATGTACCTGGGCCCTTCTCTCCTTCTCCACGGCCCGGTCTACCCGAGCTGAGGCCCGTGCCTTTAGAGGCGCCCTCGGGTGGTTCCGAACCCTTCGGATCATCTAGTAGGGCAAGGGGACACGCACTTTTAAGTCTGCGATGCCGTTCCCTCTAGAAAACCTCCGAAGCTCCTCCGTGATTCGTTTCAAACGGCTTGACGTACCCTTTACGTACCTCGCCACTCCCAAAAAAGCCCGGTGACGCTGAAAATGCCGTTTGAGGCAATTAGCAATCTCTCTCAAAAAAAAGGACCAATTTTGCTAATTTTGATTTTGAAATATTTGTGGAAGTTTAGGGAAGGTTTGAACATAAATAATAATTAACGGAAAATAAAAAAAAACGACAATTTAAGTCTCCAATACAATTTTTTTTTTGTTTTGTTGTCATGGAAACTGTCAAAGCGGTGCGAAGTCCGACGGGTCAACTAGTTTTCAATAAAATTTTACGGGATGATAGCTAGGAAGCAGGCGATTTAAGACTTAAATCAGCTTTCCCCTTTTTTAATAAATAAAGGAAAAAAAATGTCGGTTCCTGTCAAAAAGTGCCATTACCCTATGTATATACTTGTTTATGTTTTTTATTCTACTACTAAGAAGTCATTGGCATAAGAAATGCGCTTCACCCAACTAGAGAATTGTTGTAACAGATTTAGATAAAATGATGTAGAACGTTTAGCGAAGGCAGTGTGTGTTTTTGTTTGGCGATTTATATGTATTTAATTTTTACCAGCCTTTGTAAAATCTGTTTCATTTTTCCGATTATGGGGGAATATTTTTCTAGAATGGTGCGGCCTCTTAAGTGTTATACCTGCCGCATATTAGATGCCTCAAAAAGGATCGCAGGCTGACTTGGATTCCTACCTTCCGATTATCAATAAAGGGACAATGTTCCGCCCCTTTGTCCCATATTCAAATTACGGAGATAATGTCCCAGCAAACTTGTGAATGCTATTTGACAGATTGTCTGTTTGTCTTATGTAAGAGTTGGTGCCATTTACTGTCACAATGTTATTAATCAGTTATTGCTTTACTAATAAACAGAGTATAAGCTTGGAATAGATGTTTTATATTATAGGTTTTGTTGCCATCATGTAAACTTAATTTCACATTAGAGTTATGGAGACAGAACACGGAATAACTATTCGAAGCTTATATCTGTTTATTAGTACGGGGGTAAGAATTTACTTAGTTCGAGGTCGTACTGGCAACTAAGGAGCACAAATATCGTAGGAACTTTCAAATTGCGCGTTCTTCGGTCGCGTCTTTTAAAGGAAACTGAATGAAGTCATTCTGCAAAAAATCCTATAAAAAAATAATAATATAAAATTGTATTGTCCTTCCATCACTCTTCCCTCTTAACATATTATCCCTATATCCTCTTGCGTTTCCGTTCCTCAATGATGATGTAGTAAAAGTACATGAAACTGTTGTGGTTGAGACCTTCCAAGCATCAGCTATGACCACACCGGTTTCACCCAGTGGTTCCGTATGCGATTCCAAGAGATGGTTATTATATTGCGACACGGTTTGAATGGTGGTAGGGCTAGTACTAAGTCAACGTGACTAGCTTCCACCATCTCATTAAGTTTGTTGCCATAACATAGCCATGTGGGCCAGCAGAGTGAGGTTTACTGATGCTACGTTTGTTTTCACGCTGCACCAGTTATCTTCGCGTCTGGACTCCATTTCCACTTAACATCAGGTGGGATGGAGTCATTTGCCGAGCTATCTATAAAAAATAATAATAACAGCAATGCTAGCATTGTTGTGTTCCGACAATCAGCTGTAATACTCGTATAGCCAGTTCTTCTTACACTAGGCTCAGAACAGACGGCGCAACGCGACTGCAACGAAACTGCAACCTCTAGTTACTTTAGAGTTTCATTTGAGTTTCTGCCATAGACTGCTAAGAGAGGCCGCACATGGCGCAACCATTTTGAAACCGGTTTGAAACACATTGCAAATCAGTTGAGTTGAAACCGGGCGTGCAGAAAACTTGTGATTGCGTTTCATTGATTTTGGCGCGTTCGAAAGAACAAAATGGCCAACGACGAAAATAAAAATATTCGAGAGATTCAGAGGTTGCGGCGTGTGTGGAAAACGATTGAAACTGGTTTCAAACCAATCATTTCAAAAGGGTTTCGTTGCAGTTGCTTTTCACCATGTGTTCTGGGCCTTACTCCTACGCACTTGTCACAAACGCCTGCACGTCAACTTATTCAAAACTGTCACATTTCTTCAATCAATGTTCAACCGTATGCTATATACATAAAGTTCAAAGTGTATTGAGGAAATGTGACAGTTTGTGGTAGTCTGACCGGCAGGCGCTCAGAACAATAACTAAAGCTATAGAAGGATAGCTAAAATAAAAATCGTGCAACTATGTTTAGTTCCGTTCTATCTTATGGCTAGAAAAGGAGGTTGGAGTGCGACAAATGGTTGACACTTAGTTTTTATTTTTGTATTGTTATGTCAAACGGTCATCAGATAATCGGTGATCAAAAAAAATCTTTGAGTCCTTTATAAAGTCACTCACTACATTACCTCAAATATGACGTCACAAATCTGGTGACACCTTCGAAATAACGAAAGAAAAGGGACAATCGATCTCTTTCCAATACATCACTTAAGTTCATTAGTTAAAATAGTACGAACTGATGAATGAGTGTTGCTATTTTAGTCCGGTTTCTATAGCTTTAGTTATTATTCTGAGGGCATGCGTGAGTACATTATGTAGGTATGATTCAATGCCATGCAAATTCTCGTTTTCGTTAACGTCATCAGGGTGCCTAGTGTGAGTTTTGTTTACTATCCGTATTAATTCGATTACGTTACGAAAACGAAAATTAGTATGGCATTGAAGCAGCGCCTCCTGGCGACATACGAGAAGAGTTAAAACTTTGCCATAAAAATTCTCGTTTTCGTTAAAGTGATCGGATGGTGAAACTCGCACTAGGCACCCTGATAGTGAATAGATTGCTCACTAGGCACACTAGTTGCTTTTTTTTGATAAAAGATTAGCATTTACCATTACGACGATAAAGGGGGGAACATCTAATAATCAGCGAGTATCCAACCATTCAGAAGAATGGCGTTTATTAGGCTCACTCACCTATCAACAGTTTAATAGCTCGAAAGATATTACGATTCGTTTATTGACAAGAGTCTCTCAAACAAGTACGAAAGTACTTTTTTTATTAGTTTTCTGTTTTTTACGTTTGAAGAAGTTAGGAGGCTTACCAGACTTGTTTCAATGTAACATTTTGAAACTTTTACCAAATGCAAGCATTACATTGAACGAAAAATTTGAATAGGTAAAAAGCTTTCATTGTTACGTGGGACCTGACTAGCCCGGTAAGATTTCATAAAAAAATCAAATCTTCTTAAGTGGTCTGGGGAGCTTTCAAGCATGTACAAGATGGAGAGCGGGGTGAGACAAGGGGGGTGTAGCTCACCGACGCTCTTTAGCTTGTACGTCGACAAGCTGATTGTTGGGCTCAGCAGTGCCGGTGTTGGCTGTTCTGTCGACGGCACTTTTGTCAACAACATAAGTTACGCCGACGACATGGTACTGCTGTGCCCATCAGTCAGTGCACTAAACAGGCTGCTTTGCATCTGTGAGAGATATGCGCTGACCCACGGTCTCAGGTACAACTGCGCAAAAAGTGAGTTGCTGATTTTTAAAGTAAAAACTAAAACCTATAAAGTTTCCACTGTAAAGCTCAATAGCACTCCTCTTAGACAAGTAGAGAGCTTTAAGTACCTGGGACATTAGGTCACTGAGTCATTAAAGGATGACCTAGACTTAGAAAGGGAACGTAGGGCGCTGTGCGTTAGGCCTAACATGCTTTCCCGGAGGTTTGCGCGTTGCACGAAGAGTGTAAAAATTACGCTCTTCAAAGCATATTGCCATACCCTGTACACATGCAGCTTGTGGAGAAATTATACCCAAGGAGCGTACAGGGCCCTACGTACCCAATATAATAATGCGTTCAGGGGGCTGATGGGGCTGCCGCGACACTGCAGCGCGTCAGGAATGCTAGCTACAGCAGAGGTTGATAGCCTCTCTGTTATCATCAGAAAGCGCATTGCGTCCCTGATGCGGCGTGTGCGTGGCAGCACCGACAGCCTCCTGAAAACCGTCGCGGCGAGACTGGACGTAGACAGTGCTATAATGCAGCACTGGACTCGCGTCCAGCTCGTCAAAGACAGTAAAATTACATGTAAGATTATTGTTACTAACACTATATGGACCCTGTCCCAAATAAATGATTTTTATTTTTTTTATTTTTATTTTTTTATTGTCTTTATCCCCTTTAATTGTAAAGGGATTTTATTTTTACTGGTTAAATTTATTTTATTTTATATCATCATCATCATCATCATATAGATCCAAGATCTGAAGACTCTCCCAAAATCCGAACTGATGGTGGATTCAGTAGCCCAGACTAAATATTTTTTTTAGTTTTTTGATTTATAGTTTTGACGTCAATACTATAGGCCACTTCACAGGCCACTGCCTGTGAAGGCTTATATTGAATGAATGATTTGACTTTGACTTTGATCAACAACTCATTCTATGTCCTCACTGCTGGGGCTCGAGCCTTACCTATAGATGGATAGGGAGAACGGGCCTTAAACGACCACGCAGACCCAGTGCGGATTTTTGGTTGTTAACGACTGCTAATGCAACCGGGACAATCGCAGACCGGGCGCGTTAACCACTGCACCATCGAGCTCATCATCGAGTATTTTATATAATTCTAACTTAGTCTAACTTTACATGTTATGTTATACACAATTTTAATAAGAGTAGGTATACAATGCTTAAGTTCTCACTGTCGCTGTCGTGGCACGCACCTCATTGATCAAGCCTTGTTTGTTTATCCTAATAAATTTAAAAAAAACCTTAACTTTAATAGATTTGCTTAGTTAAAATTAGTTTCGCTTTTAAAGGTTTTTAGGGAGCATAAATAGTATAACATAAGCAGGACAGAACTTTTATTATGCAATCTAAAAGTTAACTTAGAACTAAGTTACAATGTAGCGATCTTATCGTTTTGTCAAAGTGATCCCAGACAAACAGGAAATATATTATCCATAATATGTATGCTTCGATGTATATTAGTTTTAATTATAATGCAACGCGAAAGTTTTAAATGTCTTATTAATTTTAACATCCTTGTATAACTGGAATTCCATCTCAACAACGAATAAATTAAAACATTCATTTGAATAAGAATGAACGCGCTAAGGAAGCACTTCTACGTATCTGTGTCTGCCCGCGCTCGTACCTACATAAAACTGAAAAGCAATAAATACTATCATTTTTATTACAAAGGAAATTGGCCAATATAAATGTGATAAGTTCATCTCATTCCAATTCAGTAGCAATATGACTTTAATAATACTGAAGTGCCCCAAAACTCAATATTCGCAAAGTTTCGTAATTATATTTCGATATTCAATCATCAATTTATAGCTTTTGTTCTAAAATTTGAGTTTAATACCAAATCATAAAACAAGAGGGTTTGATTATTATTGCTTCATTCCCAAGTTTGTTATTGAAAAACGACCTCTTTCCCCCAGAGTCTCTTAATGTATTTTTTTTTAATCTAATTAATGTAATTATTACGTTCTTCATTTTTCAATTGAGGGGACTCACTTCAACGGTGGCCCACACAAATTTTAATGTATTTTAAATAAACAATCCAATATTTTTGATCATAATAATTGATTGTGCCGAAGAATTTATTCGGGAAAATTACTTAATATTATCAAGCATATTACAGTACCCGCAAAAGTGGATAAATGTTTAGCGACAGATTCATGAAAGGCCTTATGCATACGTGTATATATTGTCTATAATTAACAACAGCCTTTTATCCTTTCGGGTTATGCCCAGTAAACTTTTATATGGTTTAAGTCTTCCTACATGAACAGTACGCTATTGAGTACGGACATTTTAATTCTTCCTACATTAACAATACTCAATAGCACATGGGGAGCATCTATATATAAAATTCTCGTGTCACATTATAGTGGCCACACTCCTCCAAAACGGCTCCACCGATTTTTATGAAATTTTATGTTACTGGGTAGGTCTGACAATCGGTCGTAATAAATTTTTTATACCCCTAAGTGATAAGGGTGAAACATTTTTTTAGTTTTTGGAATTTTTTCCAAAACAAAATGATTTGTTTGTTTTGTTGTTATGGAAACTGTCAAAGCGGTACGAAGTCCGCCGGGTCAGCTAGTTGTAATATACACTGGACAGCAAAAATAACGGGTCATTTAGAAAAACCGCGATATCTCCCAAAGTTATTTACATAGATCCCTCGTATAAATAATATGTTATAGGCAGATTTGTGACGCTTATTATACATATCAAAAGAGGTTGCATTTGAACAAGTTACAGCTTCAAAAAAAGAAATTCCGATTTTTAAAAAATATCAAAATTCAAATTTTTTAAATAGCAAATTTTCTCGCTTTTATTCAAACCGAGCTGCCATAAACAGGTTTTTTGGCTGGTCACAGTATTTTGTGCATCAACCATGCACCAACATGTCGTTATCTACTGAAGAATGTACACGAATTATCACCATGGTGCAAGAAGGAAGGAGTCAGCGGAGTACTGCTAGAACAGTAGGTGTATCTTTATCCATGTTTTGACATTACATCCTCATACATCTGATATAATGCAGCCTTTGGATGTAACCTCCCATGGGCCACTAAAAACGGCATACAACATAGAATGTGAAACCTTAATGGTCAACAATCCGGGAGCCAAAATTACATCATATGATATTGTAGGTCTTTATACAAAAGCTTTTAACCGAACAACAAATATAGATAAAGCTATAAATGGCTTCAAGAGTACTGGAATTTATCCAGTGGATTAGGATAAATTTAAAGACACTTTCGCAAGTTTTGGTGATATTATTACATCAAAAACTCCACTTGAACCGAACGAAACCAATTTTGATAATTCAAACCAAAGAGAGCCCCAAAATGAATCGCAACTCATCTGTGATGCTGCCTATGATAATTTTTCTAGGAAACATTTCAACTCTGTAGCAATGATGCTTGAAACCAAACAATACCTGCGGCTGAATTACGCGTGAGTGATATCGATAATGCTGACTTAAGCCAAACTACCCAGTCTACCTCAGTATCACTTGACATAGTAAAGGTCAAACTTAATCATAACAAACAATTACGTAAAAAAAATTCTGTTATTTTCATCAGCACACCGGAAAAAGTTAATCTAGAAGAAAAAGAACAAAAAATCAACCAAAAGGTGTGATAAATATAAATAAGGCTCATGAGAACTGCACTGCTGGGACTTCATCCAGAGGCTTTATTTGTGACTTCTGTAAATGATGTGAGACCACGTCCTTAAATACTCCATGCTGTCCGTAATTAACCCATCACCAGTCCGTATTTACCCCAATGGCTACGGGTAATTACGGACAGACAAGATACCGTTTTTGATTAAAATTTTATAGTTGTTGATTGATCTCGTATAATAATTAATGTTGATTTTGTAAGTGTATAACTAAAGCTTCCTAATTAATTAAAGTCAGACTGATTATTTCTAATAATATAATTTGTACGTTATTTCGCTTCAGCGTCTGCCATTCCCCTATCGCATATCGTCCCCTACATATATATTTTTAATTCTTTATTTTTGTTTTTTTTACGTGTCGTAGGTATGTTTTATATTATGTGTGTTTATTTGTAATGGAAAGTGTCCTTCTACGATAGGGAATTTTCCAATATTATAATGGTGTAAGGGAGAAATGAACTGCAGTACGAGGTGTCCCGCCCTGTGTAGACTTACGTACCGAGATGGCATAGCGACATCATCATCATCATCATCATCATCATCATCATCATCAACAACATCATCATCATCAGCCTACACACGTCCACTGCTGGACATAGCGATATCCATAAGAGCAAATTTGTAGCCTAAACTGAAGAAATGATTTTAAATTTTGAATATATGTGATAGTGTCCTTTCTACGAAGTGTAAAGACGCAAGTTGCAGGTCAGCAAGGGCCGGCTAGTGAGGCACAATCGTGCTTCGATAAACATCATGGCCTGAAGTCTGTTATATCAATAACATCTCGATAGTGTATCGGTAACCTGATTTTGACAGTCCTAAATCCTAAACGATGGAAAAATCAGGCTATTGACATACGATGATATAGCAGAATTGAGGCCCAGTTTAAATTAATAATGTTATTAAAAAAATAACAGGCTCAGCTTAATTCATTAGATTATAAGTTTAAAAAAAAATATGAGAAAACAAAATTCAGCACTTACGTCAGCCTTCCCGGTAACATAGCGGTCAGTGCAGCCACCCGGATTGCGAAAGACTCAGGCTCGTTTCCTGGCTTAGTCGGGTGGGCGTTAATTTTTTTTTCACTATATTTTATAAATTTTATAAATAATTATAGCTTCAGTGCAGCAATAAGCACTTAAAAAAAAGTAAAATATGAGAATAAATTGTAGTTTTTTCATATTTTTTTCTTGCTCTGCTTTAGAATGGCCAATAAATATTACTTAGATGCAATCTAAAAAAACGAATTATAGGGGCCGACGTGACGTACTTTTCATAGGAATTGCTTATGTAAATATGTAGGCGCTTGGCAAATAATTTAAAACACCAATTAAGTGAAATTGTATGTGTTACAGAATATAAACTTTGTGTGAACTGTATTGGACTTAACATAAGGTACAGATTGGAATGGTTGTATTCTGATCTCTTTCATTACAACTGTCTTCACAATCTAATTTGAATTTCTTATTTTTTTTATTTGCAAACAAGTCTCTCAGTTTTTATTTTTAAGTTGACTGGCTTCACTGACTGGCTTCAGTTCACATAGTTCAGGACATCTAAGGGATTAAAGTCTTTTTTGAAGTCGGTTAAAATTACCGATGCAACAAGTTGGCATTAAATGATAATACTCGTAAATGTGTTTATAATTAAAGTACAAATTACCAAATGAAAAAGTTTCGAAAAAAAACCACGAGCGGAATTCGACCCCACACCCCATGCCATACCAGGTCAGGTGCACTACCAACTACATATTTTATTCATGGCTGTGTCCAAACCGCCGAAATTGATCAACCTTATTCAATGTCGGCAAAGAACTACGTCATCAACATCCGATTTTGCAAATATTGAGTACAACACAGATAATAATTATGCAAAAATGAAAAAAAAAATGTGAGACAAAAAAGAAACTCAGCATACAAATAAAAAAAAACGAGCGAGCCTTTCAGTAATTAGTAGTTTTATTTGACATCTCAATAAAAAGCAATTTTTACATTATATTCTGAAAAAAATGGGTCAGGTGTTACATAATTTTATAACCATAAATTAAATAATGATAAAGTCTATTACACACGAAAGGGTTGAAATCAATATTACAATAGAAAATAGAATATAGAATTAACAATGACATATATTTTTTACAAATCATTTGACTTATCAAAATGATCTTTGATAGTCAAATGACACAATATGTCACATAATATAATAATAATAATATGTCATGTTCAAAATATCGATTACTGTATTTAAAAAAAGGCGCGCGCTTGCGCGCTTCCCCAACTTCTTGTTACACTGTTGGACACTTCCGTCCCATTTCACGAAATCACTCCCACAAATAGCTAGAAGATAGATAGCGAGCGGAAAGATATTACACATCAAAAATGAAGAATACTTATTTATATTAGGTAATTAAAAATGTGAAAACTACTTCTTTTACTCGCTGGTACCAAGAAATATACAGACTCAGTCAAGTTACCTTTTTCAATGGAAATGCAAAGACAACCCATTTGCGTCACAAAAAAAACAGAGAACGCAATATCTCATTTGTTAAAAGCTCCACGGTGCTTCATTAGTTTCTGCCATCTGCGACCTGCATACTGCGATTGTTTGCTCCTCGATTATTCTCCCTGCTACCCCCTTCCCCCCCTTCTTCACCCTACACTTTTTTGTACCCTTTTATCAATGAGACTGAACGTCTACGTGCCTATATAGGTTTTGTTTTCTTAGTCAATGTGTAAGAATACGTAATCTATATAGATTTATTGACTTGTCTGTCCTGACTGACTGACTCATCATCGCCGAGCCTAAACCGCTGAAACTAATTAGATAAAATTTGTACTGTAGATTAATTGAGTGACGTAACCAGCCACTAAGAAAGGATTTTACGGAAATCACACCCCCTTAGGGTGTGATTTCCGTAAAATCCTTTCTCAAATAGGTCGGTAGAATTGCTTCCCGGTAGCATAGCGGTCAGTGCAGCCGCCCGGATTGCGGAAGACCCAGGTTCGAATCCTGGCTTGGTCAGTTAGGCGTTTAATTTTTTCACTGTATTTTATAAAAAAATATAATAGATATTGGCTTAATCGCCACGCTTGCAATTGCGGGTAGGTGATCACCAACCCGGGTACCGGGCAATGCACCGAAATACATTTTGCCAAATACACTTCACCCAGGACTTCCGCATACCGCTTTGACGCTCGCCACGTAAGGCGTCACGAGAATATTTCGGGTAAAATTCTGTCAAACTCCGCCGAATAGCTCCCAAAACTTTTGCAACATCGCATTTGGGGCTTCGTACCTGTGTTTTGGATGCGTCTTTTCATCTATGTGGCTACACGACAGCTGTGAATAACAGGAGCTTTAAACTTCGTAAACTCACACAAGCATTAGTATACATACGAATAAATTCGGATGTTAATTATTATTGTTGTTAATTTCGGATGTTATTATGATAATTATATTATATTTAATTAGGTACTAAATTAATTACCACGAATACTGCCAAGTGTGATAATGCCTACAAAATTATATAAGTGAATCGGAAGTTGCTGGCAGAAGCTGGTTATCGATATAAATATCAAGTATTGTGTATGCAAACACAACTATATTAAAAAACGTTTAAGTTAAATTATTTTTCATCCATTTAAATCTATGTTCATTCACGAAAATAAATACAAAATTTTCTACGACCTGTTACGAACTACAATTGAGAACTGCTTCATTTACAACGTTCGGGGACTTGTATAGTTAAATTCTTAAGCAAAGCAGTAAATTTCTTTAATATTGATTGCTTAATCAAGTATAAGAAAAGTAACGTCATTTTGGAACTCAAGAGAGCAACAAATAACGTTTCCAATGTCAAGTTACAGGAATTAATTGCCGAATTTTGGCATCAACGTAGGTAGCGGACTTACTCTGGGGAGTCTTGGCAATAGAATTCCGTCACTCACTTAGATACAAGTCCCGTTCCACCAATTTTTGTTTTTATTGATGCAGAATATACATATTACTTACTGCAGTTAAGTTTATGTTACAATAATTTATTTCTTTTATCAATCAGTACGTAACATTAATAATATATTTTACAACTGCAAAATTTATTCCTCTGTAGTTGAGAATTTAGGGTGCAGTGAAATTCCAACTTCAGCCTTATCGTTATCATCAGGTGAGACAAGGACCGCTTCCCCGTTGCTATGCAAAAGTATATGCTTTGCTATATTGGGTCATTACTGCAGGGCAAAGGCCTCCATTCCCTCTGTCCATTTGTCTGATCTAGTAAGGGCCAATCTTTTGTGTTGGATTCCGGCCCATCCCGCCATTTCCGTCTGTTTTGTCGGGAACCATGAGATCTTCGCACACAATTAGTCCGCCATATGCGCAATGTGTCCGACCCAGTCCCAACTTAGTTGACAGGCTATATAGTCAGTGGCGTTTACCCTGGGGCGCTCTAGCGCTCATATATGAGCTGTGAAAATACTCCGTCAAAATCCTAGCGCTCATGAGTCCGCCTGCCAACCGACATTAGAACTTAAATTTTGCATATTTAGAGCCTACTTTTGTATGAAGAAGTTTGGCTGTAAACAAACTAGAGTAAATTTGATACACTAAAACCCCCCAACAACTTTATTCTCTATGCGTTTACTCTTTTAAAAATTTCAGTGTCAAATTTAGACAATTGAGCGATCGAATTCGATCGACTCTATGTCGTCTAGTTAGAGCCTACTTTTGTATGAAGAAGTTTAGCTAGAATAAATAGTTTGATCATGTAGAACTAATAAACTATTTCAGGAAATACTACTAGGAAATATATCAATTAGTAAATTGTCGTTTACAGAATGATAAAATATGATCTGGGGCCCGACCGCATAACCGATCGCTTTGACTTCGTGTGTGGTTTATGACGTCATCTTGTCGTTTCGTGCCGCCTATGAAAGCAATATCGAAAGCTATAAGCATTTAGCTTTTGATATTGCTTTCATAGGCGGTGCGAGGTGGCAAGATGACGTCATAAACTATACGCATAGTCAAAGCGATCGGTTAGGCGGTTGGGGGGCTGGTTGCAACATATTCATTATTTTTGTGAACATCGACGTTAGGTGTTCGCCATTTTGCGAATTACGTCATAATGCGGGTGCTGTCATTAGTTTTGTTCCGATGTTGAGAGGTTAAAGTCAAGTCATCACTTTCATTAATAGGCATTGTCTTAATCACCACGTTTCCCAAATGCGGGTTGGTGATCACAAAGGCTATGTATCGCATAATCCTAAACACGCTTGCTTCGACCTAAGAATTGCACCTTCCAGTTATCCACTCGCGAGACGTAAAGTAATCACATTCACTCTAAAAACGGACTTACAACAGCATCGCTCGGTTTTACTAAAACTACACGTAACCTTAATGAGCAACATGAGAACGAGATAGAACGGCACTCGCCGTACGTACGCTTGCATATCTTTATTTCCCAACAGGCTTGCGCGACCATAAACTTCTAAACTCGGCGAATGGAAAAACTTTATTTATATTTGAGTTGGGCGAGCTGGTTTGTGAATACCGAATCAGATTGGCGCGTCTGGGGCGGGGATGGGAGCAACATATTTCATCTTTACTACGCGCTACTGAGGTGGAAACGTAGAAAATAAACTTTTGAGAACTGCTTTATGTCGTTCTAAAACGCCCTCTTGGCGTTTCATACAATGTTCTGTGATGTTCCCTGTCTTGGGATATGCTGTTGTCTTACTTTGTAATGTTCGCATGGCGGTGTACAGTGGGCCAAACTCGAACTATCGTATTCGTATCGTAGCGTAGCTATAACAATCGACGGACGACATATTATCATAGATTTAATGACGTGACGTCTCAAACTTTACGTTACAACTTCGATAGAACTTTGTGTTGAAAGAGAGGAGGAACAAGAGTTTTTAGTGGATATGCTTCTCTTCCCCCTTAAGAAGGTCGGGTTAGTCCCACTAATGTATTTTCTCCTGCATGTAAAAGAGGAATAATGTAAATATGTCTAGAGATGGTGAGAAGATATAACATAGAGCTGTTAAAACTCAACTTAAAGCTGCCTATCGCAAGTAGCGTGACGTTAACGTACCACGTCAAACAAGGCTTCGTATTTCACAACGAAAAAAAAGGATCATTCTAAGCAATATAAGATATAATACACACCGAATCCGTACTCAGCGATGCGTACACTCAAGAAGACAACCGTCGAAGTTCGCTCTCTCAAAATATAACTTCGGAAAACAATTTGGAAATATTTCGCCTACTGTCTCGCATTTGTTAGGGCGACGCTCCATTGCCTCCACGCAAGTCAAATCCGAACGACTTGATCGAATGAAACGGGGAAGTTAAGTCGGCAATATTTTAAATTGAAATTTTAAGGGGAAGGAAATACCAATGAGCGGGAAATCAACGGCTTCGTGTCCCATTGATTCTGCATTATCATTTTTATTTGGTTCGGTGTCAGAGTGAATGATTTGTAAGGTAAGTACACTTTTAACTTTGTGTTTGCGTCACGGCGTTGTAAGTAAACTCTGTAGCATAGGTATCATAGATATACGTACTTTCCCGACGTTTCGGGTCCATGTCACTGCTTAGAGGCTATACTTGTCATCACTGTTATTACTCTCCTAGGTACCCTAGACATATCTTAGGCCATTTATAAATACCTGACCTGATAACTTAACCTTTTTGTTTTAATTAACTATTACTGGTTTTTACTGACACTGTGTTAGAATAAATAATAAATAAATAAATGAATTTTCCTACACTCACACCAACTATCTAGCCCAAGAGAAGCTTCGTTATGAAACTCGTTATATGGTTACTAGACAACGGATAAACATACTTAAAATACTTAAATACATACTTATTATACGCAGAAAACACCCAGACGACACAATTTAGAAAAACAATAATTTCTAAATTGACCCGACCGGGGATCGAACCCGGGACCTCAGAGATGGCGACACCATGAAAACCGGTGTACAAACCACTCGACCAAGGAGGTTAGAAATCTGATATCATGCCAAATCTGCATACTGACCTGGTACTCTCCACGTGTGGAACAGCTCAGTGTGACTCCCGTATCGTTGGAGTACTCCACGTGGTGAGGAGGCTCCGTGATTGCCAGCCTGCGTGGTTCTGGTGACGCCCCAACCGCTGCAACAAACGATATGAAAATGAGGATAAAAAAATAGGATAGGGTTTGAATCAGGACTCCTTGGTGGTCAATTGACGACGCATTAATGATACCTAAATCTGTATGTATAAAAAGTGTACTGAATAGTTGGACAGACCGGAATGACTTTCTTCGGAGAAGAGTTTTTAATAGTATTTTCGATGTTGGCTGTTCATAAATGGTTTTTACTGCCTAAAAATTCTACTACTTAGGTTAATCAAAGACCATTGATCGCCACATGTTGAGTTGAGTTCCTTAAGATGTAGATAATCTTCATGGTTTAGTCTTCTGACTCTTCTAGCCACATAGTTAGATTAGAATTAATTGAGAATATAATTTTATACTTTATTCCGCATCGGAGAAGTTCCTGGTATTTATTTTATGTGATAAAATAGGACGATAAGACCGAGAATGGAAGCGCACTTTACCCGGAATTCTTAACTACTGAAGAACTGGCAATATTGCAATGCTACCGACATTGTTAGTTGTCATGGCGACATCTATACTAATATTATAAAGAGGAAAGATTTGTATTTTTGTATGTTTGCAACGAATAAGCTGAAAACTACTGAACCGATTTTAATTTTGTTTCACTATTAGCATGCTACATTATCCCTGAGTAACATAGCCTGTATTAATTACAAGAAAAAAAAAATTGCTTAATTTTTATTTATGAATCCAAAGTTTTAATTTTATGTGTTTTTTTATTAATCTATTAATCCGTTTTTAATTTATTTTGATTTTTAATTTGTATTTTGTTTTTGATTTGTATTTTGTTTTTGATTTGTATTTTGTTTTTAATTTTGTTATTTTGATTTGGATTTTTATTTTAATTTTGATTGTAATACAATATTAATTATGGATTGTTTATAAAGCAATAAACTATTATTATTATTATTATTATAAATACATAGAAATACGATTTCTTTGTTTTGTTGTCATAGAAACTGTCCAAGCGATACGAGGTCCGCCGGGTGAGGTAGTACTTAGATAAACTTATCAATCGTTGTACAATCTGAAATGCTTCGCTCAAAACAACCTCAAAACATTCTTGGAATGAATCGTTGTTCTTCAGCGAGTATTTGGGGTTTGTCGAATGTTAATTTTTACTTAAATATTTTTAAATTACTTACTTATTTAATTTTTCTCCATAAAATTACTAAGTTGTATAAAAAGTTTCATTTTAAATTGACTTGCAACATTTCTACTTTTTATTTTCAAGTGCTAATTGCTGCACTGAAGCTAAATTAAATATTTATAAAATTTACAAAATACAGTGAAAAAATTAAACGCCTACCCGACCCAGCCAATGCAATGCAATGCAATGCAAGTTGCAATGACCGTTGGATAGATGGCGCGCTGTGCCGCTATTAGCACTCTAAAATTACAAAAGCAGTGACAAAATTCAGCGTCTACGTCAGCCTTCCCGGTAGCATAGCGGTCAGTGCAGCCGCCCGGATTGCGGAAGACCCAGGTTCGATTCATGGCTGGGTCGGGTAGGCGTTTAATTTTTTCACTGTATTTTGTAAATTTTATAAATATTTGCAACATTTCGTCTGGTCACGCTGCGCTGGTCAGCCTATTTGGCTATGTTATTTTTATAATTTAATTAAAGTAAGTAAACAAATCTATTTATATCTTAGTCATCTAGCTCCAATCCTTTTTATTTAAAATGTTTCATGTTCTAGATAAATGCATTTAACTAATAACGGTAACTAGCTAGTAATGCTAACTAGTACAGTGTAGATGAAATCAGTATGCACACCGCAGATGAGCCCGTTTAGCCGCGCCGCAGTTGCCTCTCGCTCAGCCGCAAGCTGCAGACTTCGATTTACGACTCTTTTCGTAACACAAACCGCATCTGTTAGATGCTTGTGAAGGGCTATTACCGGTTCAGTATTACTAGATACATTATACAATATAAACGCTTCATTCGACATTCATTTACAATATTATGACGCTGGTAACCTTAGAGCACTGGTAACGGTTGGCTAGGTTTTATTTTAATTTAATTGGGTAATCAATTAGTAGTAATAGTTATACTAACTAGCACAGTGTAAGTGATCTCAGTATGCACACCGCAGATGAGCCCGTTTAGCAGCGCTGCAGTTGCCTCTCGCTCAGCCGCAAGCCGCAAGCCGCAGACTTCGATTTCCGGCTCATTTCGCGCCACGAGACGCATCTGCTAGATGCTCGTGAAAGGATATTACCTACAGATATTCGTAGTAGGTATAATTACTACATAGGTACTTTATACATATTTTGAAAGTTTTATATGAAATTTAGTTACAACCTTTTTACATAATTCTATGTCACGCTGCCGTTGGTGTTATTTTTTTTATGTTTTCAGTTTTATTGTTAGCTAGTGGACCCGGCGGACTTCGTACCGCTTTGACAGTTTCCACCAAGTGATTAAATTCTCTTAGGTTTCCATGGCAACAAAACAAACAAATATTTTTTTATTGGAAAATGAAATTGTCGTTTTTAGTATATTTATAGTGTGATTCCCGTGGGAATATCGGGATAAAAAATATCCTAGGTGTTAATCCAGGTTATAAACTATCTGTACTCCGAATTTCATCCAAATCCATCCATCCGTTGCAGCGTGAAGAAAGAACAAATATACGAACATACATACACACAAACTTTCGCATTTATAATATTTGTGTGATTTACTTACAAACTTTTTACATCATTCTATGTCACGCTGCCGTTGGTGTTATTTTTTTTATGTTTTCAGTTTTTATTGTTAATAATGCCGTAACACTAATCTGTTTATTTCTTAGCTGAAGTTTATGGTAATATAAACATATTTTTTTGGACCCAGGCCCTTCATCGGGCCGAGCGCTTAGCTCCTCAGGCACCAAGGCATCCTAATAGTTCGTATTATTCTACCGTACCTGTTACCTATTTTTAGATGCAGTTATGCAGTGCCCGTCACTGCTTCTATCATAAAGCAATTAGCGAAACAAGCCAGACGCCTGCAGGGGCTGCGATAATGGAAACATCGAACTTCGATGATCGATATTATTGTTTGTCTGTAGGTACCAATTAATCATCATTATAATTTATCACCTAAAGAAGGTTAAAAATGTTTATATAATTTTTTTTAACGCAAATTTTGTTGCGAACAAATTACAAAAACACAAATGTTGAAAAACAATCCACGAGCAGGATTTGAACCCGCACCCTTCTGACATACCGGGTCAGGTGCTCTCCCAATTGAGCTATCGTGATCACATCTATATATATGACATCTGTTCATAATATTTAATCAATTATAATATAATTATATTTTTTTCTGTTAATGACGGTAGTTGTTGACATTGGATGGGCGCCTATGGCTTTCAAAGTAAAAAGTAGTAGTGTTGAATAATTTCGGCGGGCTGGTTAGAACCACGATAGCTCAATTGGGAGAGCACCTGACCCGGTATGTCAGAAGGGTGCGGGTTCAAATCCTGCTCGTGGAAATTTTTTCAACATTTGTGTTTTTTTTTTATAGAAGGTTAATCAAGTACCCATACTTTTAGGTTTAAATTAAATTAATTAAAGTAAGTTATTATTGATATAGAAATGAGTAGGCAAAAGAATTTGTTCATGCATTATACTGTAGATCCCTCTTAAAACTCACTCACATATTTATGATTGCGAAAGTGCCGCATTTGTATAGGAAAACACACAAACAGTATATATATAATAGTACCATGTTTTCCGTAGGTAGTTCCGTCTTTGACAAAATTGAAATCGTCAATATCTCGAGAAATATTTGAATTATATATAATACTAGCTGACCGGTGGACTTTGTACCGCTTTGATCTACAAAACAAACAAATCATTCGTCCGCTTAAGAACACCCGTATCCCATGATGGACCCCTATAGCAGCGCCACCTACTGGTTCCAATTGTAAATCTAAACCCACTCACACAGAAAATTTCATCCAAATCGGTCCAGTCGTTTAGAATTTTATATATATAACTAGCGACCCACCCCGGCTTCGCACGGGTGCAAAGCATATACTAAAATTAAATATACTACAGAATGCCTTTACATAAGTACAACGTTCACAGCTTTTTTGTCGTTAGACAATACAAACATGTTTTCTTTAGAGGTTACTTTTGAAAGAGCGACATATAATTGGCCATGTGAGAAACACACAACACTCAAATCTAAGCCTACAACGTTGAAAGTTGGACCCTGCGATTTATTAATGGTCATTGCAAAATATATCTTTACTGGAAAAGGTAGGCGTTTAAATTGGAACGGTAAATCCGATGGTATCAATTGTCCCTGCATTTTAAATCTGTAATATTTTCTAAATATTCATTTAAATTACCTACATGCTGTAAAGGGCCATATTGATCTATATTAAATGCACAATGTATTTAAGGTATGTACTTAATCGGATAAGGATTAATGCTGTATTGCTTAAAATCGCTTCGTAAATAATCCATTATTTCTCGTAAAAAGTAAAGGATAATTTTTTTTATTGTAGGTTATCCCTAAGAGATAGACATATACCATTGTGGACCTTTTTGTAGACCTTTTTAAGGTGTACTATACTGTAGTTCATTATTTTGGTCTATCTCGTAGGGTTCAACCAGCGTTAGCAATGTAAGCGCAAAAAAATGTGAAACCGCTAAAATTATCAGTGTTTCTCTACTATATTATGCATGTATTTATAATATAAACCTTCCTCTTGAATCACTCTATCTATTAAAAAAACCGCAACAAAACCGTTGCGTAGTTATAAAGATCCAAGCATTCATACATACATAGGGACAGACAGAGGGAAGCGACTTTGTTTTATACTATGTAGTGAAGATACTTTATTTTTTTATTTATTTATTTAATAATTCACCAACGTTTGTTTACACTAATACGTTAAAATAAGCATATACAATTGCAACATTATCTAAATGTAACAAACATTTATAGGTAAATACAACCTGCTAGAGAACTTACAAAATGTGGATAGCTATAATGAAAAACAATAAAAGTCTAAAAACAATAACAAAAAAATATTTTTGAGGTGTAATCATAAAAAAAACTTAACTAATGAATTTGAGGTTATTACAATAGAACGAATCCTGTTAGGTGAGTCAGCGTGAATTTCCAGTTGGTCACTATGTTCATTCACCAGCTTGCACAGTCTTGGGATGGAGGAATTTGAGCCAAATACAGTTTTTCGAAAGGGTGTAGAGAGAGGAGTTACTTTATTTCGGGGGTATCTCACTGGGACACGTATATTAAATGTATTTAATAGTTAGGTTATTTAAATGTTTTTATATTTGGTGTACTTATTCTACTAAACTTATTCTCGTATTCTATGAAGCTGTACTCAAAATATCCCCCCTTGATAAATTTCTCCATTGGCAACTATAGTGACTCCTTATAATGAGAAGGAGTAACTAAGGCACGGGAATGCACAACGTAGCCAATAATATTACTCTTTGGCAGTATGTATATACACCGGCGGCACACCACTACAATTACTTAGTATTATATCTCAAAGTCCTTGTTTTCGAATTTTCTTTTAAAGTAGGGCGAAATGAAATAGCACATGCAGCGAAGTAAACAAGGAAGTCTCCGAGACTCTATCAATACTTAATTTTACGCTTCGCTCTCCTTACAAAGCGAAATCCCGGCTAAGACGATAGGGAACTGTTTATTCTTTGTATAAATTTAACTATAGCCTGGCACTGCGGGCAGCGCAAATCTTTGGAGTACAAGAAACATCAAGCGCAATTATAAAATCTTGAATAAAATGATAAGTTTTGAAGAAGATTCAAATGAGTTAAAAATAAAAGTTACTTATCATTCCTCCATCATAATTATCATCATCAGCTTATATAAATCAAACTGTTGGATTTAGGTTCCCCTAAAAAGACATGCCTGAATGGTCGGAACTGGCACAAGACCGAACAAAATGGCGTAATTTAACGTCGGAGGCCAAGACTCACTACGGGTCGCTGATCCAGTGAAGTAAGTAAGTAATAGGACAAAAATGATTATTATTGATGAGCTATATAAAATAAAGCTTACACGCGCTTCACGCGCATGTGATTGGTATGAATTAACGTCAGTAATCTAAAGATTTTGAACCACGTCTTCTTGTTAATTTAAAATGTTAAATTAAGAAAATGAAAATATATATTTTTCATGAGATGGCTTCTTTTTTAGATAGAATATGGTCGATGGTGGTCGTGATATTCTATCTAAAAAAGCAGCCATCTCGTCATGCTGTTTATCAAAATAATTAGTAAAGTAAAAAGTAAATAGCCTATAATTATACTGTCTCTTTGCTGGGCAAAGGCCTCCATGATTGAAATCAAGACATCGCTACAATTGATGGGAATTGGATTAATCACCACGCTTGTCAAATGCGGGTTGGTAAACACAAAATCGTGCTTCCGGAAAGATCCAAAACCCACTTTACCCGACCTGGAAATTGACCCCGGGACCTTCGGGTTTAGGGCCGAGCGTTTTGCCACACCGAGGCGTTAGTTATTAAGTTTTTATTCGTGCAATTTTTAAACTTGTTCTAAGCATTGTGCAGTTGAATTCAAACCCTGTCCTTATCCTTGTACAAGTAAATATAAAATGCAGCGGCTCGAAGTAGGGATTACAGGCTAAACTAGTGGCTGCAGCGCTGAATGAGGGCAATCAGAGCTCGCGATTGAGTCCTCGGGCCTTGATGGCTGCTTTATGCCATTTCAATCTGCAAATCTCTGTTCGTATTGATGGCAGTACCTTATAATATACTTAGTCCATGCGAAACGTGCCTTACACCGATGCTATTCGATTTATAAAAAGAAGTTTGTCCGTCATACAAACAAACTCCTTCTTTTTGAAGTCATTGAAAAAGCTCAAAGAGATCGAAGAGCTCGATGGCGCACGCAGTAGTTAAAAACTAGTCTGCGATTGCTAAGGTTAAGCAACTTACGCAAAGGCCGGTCATCAGATAAATGACCAAATAATTTTCATCTCGAGCTCTTCCGTGATTCGAAGGTACGTTAAGCCGTTGATTCCGGCTGCATTGGCAGTCGTTAACAACACCCATGCCGCACTGGCACCGCTTCGTGTTTTGAGGCCCGTTCTCCCTATTCATCCATAGAGAAGGCTCGTGCCCTGGGGTGACATAATATAAGCTGGTGATAATTGGAATAGCACTTAAACGAGTTACCTGCCTCGGATGGAACTAGAACTGACGGCTTTTCGAAATACGGGTGACAGTTCCAACTAACCTTCCAACACAATACAATTAGGCTTGTCTCTTTACACTGGAATACATACCGTTACAAGCTCTGTCATTAAAAGTAACAAACTTACGATAGCAAGAAATTTTGATATGATCACCATTCTAATAACCAGTAGGCTTAGCCAAAGTAACATTAAGAAAACGATAGCGAAGTTCGAAAAGAATAAAATGTATGGGATTGACATAAGCCGCGCTAAATCACGTGGTCAATCTTATGTCAATCCCATACATTTTCTTCTTTTCGAACTTCGCTATCGTTTTCTTAATGTTACTTTGGCTACCGCCACTGGCATTGCAGAAGTTACAGATAGCATTCTGATCTCCTCAAATATTATTTTCTTAAATATTTTGTTCATAACTTGTTATTGTGTTTCTAAATAATAGTCCCTATATTTTTTATTATTTAATTCGTTTTCCTGAGACGTAACATAATACTGTTCCGTCCGTTTTCATTTCGCAGCCTTAATTATATCCATTTCAATGGATTCTGTAAAGATTTACGAATTAACATCAAATAGATAAATAAAACGAAGCCCATTTAAGCAATTACGCCTGGATTCTAAGAAATTTTATAGTAAATGATTCAAGCTCGAGCGGCTCCTTGTAAGTTTTATAAGAACTCGGTATTAGAAAAGCTTAAGATACGTTTTAGTAAACAAATATTACGATTAGCAAATATAAAGGCAAATAACAAACGATTAAATTACGCTGCAAATTTAATTAGGTAACTTCGGTAACTTAAATAACTTCAGAGAGAATTCATGTCATGTCATGTCACGTGAGAGTTTGTCTATGTTGCGTTTCTCGAGCACGGTGATGCCTATCATTATCAACCAACTGATTTACGCTTAAGAACACAGACATAAAACCTCATTTCCATTCATGGACACGGCAGTTGAAATTCCAAAGCACTTGTGAAAACATTTTTTTACAGTCAGCCATTGAATCCATTGAGCAGCGCGGTGCGTGAAGTCAGCTGCGATTGCTCATTAGCGCCACAATGGAAGGCCACACAATACCGCCTATATTCGGTGTACCTCTGCCAGCGTAAGTGCTATTAGGTTTGATCTCAGGCACGGAACTTCGGAAGAAAAGCTGCCCCCCTAGACAAGTGGCATAACGCTTATAGAATAGAAATAAAAAAAAATGATTATTTTATGGGATTGACATAACAACGATACATATAAATGACGTTTATGTCAATTCCATACAATACCTAATCATTCTATAAAATTTCTATTCTATTAGCGTTATGCCTCTTGTTTAGGGCTGGTTCTGTGGTATATGTGGTATATGTTGTCCTCGTTAATATATTTTTTAATGTTATTATCACTACTAATAGCACTATTACGCGAGCTCGCACCCGAATTCCTTGTTCCCGTCTGATCCTCAAAAATTCACATGATACTCGAACAGGCCCAAGGCACCGTACTCGTCGAACAAGAGTACGAAGACCCGGTTCACACGCGCTCTATATATACCAGGTACAGAGATAAACCTGGGTAATTCTCTCCACCCCCACGACCCGATGAACCAAATCCAAATCCTAGTCTTTGTAGGCGCCCTCGGGTTGTTCCGCTCCCGATCCGATCCGAACCCCTCGCAGAATCTAGTAGGGTAAGAAAACACACTTGCGTGACGTCGTTCCCTCTAGAAACCCTCTGACGGTGTTAGTCTTTAGAGGCGCCCTCGGGTTGTTCCGCTCCCGATTCGATCCGAACCCCTCGAAGAATCTAGTAGGGAAAGAGAACACACTTACATGACGTCGTTCCCTCTAGGAACCCTCTGACGGTGTTAGTCTTTAGAGGCGCCCTTGGGTTGTTCCGCTCCCGATCCGATCCGAACCTCTCGACGAATCTAGTAGGGTAAGAGAACACACTTGCGTGACGTCGTTCCCTTTAAGAACCCTCTGACGGTGTTAGTCTTTAGAGGCGCCCTCGGGTTGTTTCGCTCCCGATCCGATCCGAACCCCTTGAAGAATCTAGTAGGAAAAGAGAACACACTTGCATGACGTCGTTCCCTCTAGGAACCCTCTGATGGTGTTAGTCTTTAGAGGCGCCCTCGGGTTGTTCCGCTCCCGATCCGATCCGAACCCCTCGAAGAATCCAGTAGGGTAAGAGAACACACTTGCGTGACGTCGTTCCCTCTAGAAACCCTCTGACGGTGTTAGTCTTTAGAGGCGCCCTCGGGTTGTTCCGCTCCCGATCCGATCCGAACCTCTCGAAGAATCTAGTAGGGTAAGAGAACACACTTGCGTGACGTCGTTCCCTTTAAGAATCCTCTGACGGTGTTAGTCTTTAGAGGCGCCCTCGGGTTGTTTCGCTCCCGATCCGATCCGAACCCCTCGAAGAATCTAGTAGGGTAAGAGAACACACTTGCGTGACGTCGTTCCCTCTAGAAACCCTCTGGCGGTGTTTCGATCACATGGCTTGAGGAACCCTTTAAGTTCTTTACCGCCACCAAAAAAGTCCGGTGACGCTGAAGAAGCTGTCTGAGGCAAAAACTTCAGAAAAAAATCGATCTCTGTCCGAGCTGAATGCTTATTAGTAGGTATTGGTATTCTAATTATGGTCATCGATTTTTGTTGTTGTACTTTAGTGTTTAGCTACTTTCGGTTTCATTTCGTAACGCCTCGGTGGCCGAGTGGCAAAGCGCTCGGCCCGATACCCGAAGGTCCCGGGTTCAATTCCCAGGTCGGGCAAAGTGTGTTTCGGATATTCGTTGTATAGCCCGGGTTTGTGATTACCAACCCGCATTTGGCAAGTGTGGTGATTAAACCAATACCCATAAATTGTAGTGGTGGTGACTTCCTTTCAACGATGGAGGCCTTTGCCCAGCAGTGGGACTGTATATAAGCTAGACACACAGCAGCTGACCGTACTTCACACGCTTCGTTCACTCGCAAGAGCTCCTCCATGCACGCTTGTCTAAGCTTGGAATTCAGTCATTTAATTAGAGTCATAATAGTAAAATTTAAGCACCCCATTATAAACTCTTAGATATATTTATAAAGGAAATAAATGTTACTTTAATGTACTATTTTGTACATAGTAACATTTATTTCCTGTAATTAAGATTCATATTACGAAGCGTTGGTTGTAATGAAGAGATCTTCTGTAATTTGTGATAATAAGAGACGGCAATAAATCTACATTGCGCTTGTAAATATTTCTTACATGAGTTATTTATTGCTTGCTAACTTTGCATAGTCAGTTCAATTATTTGTAAAGTGACAAAAGCATGAAGGCAAAAAATAATAGGGTAGGTAAGTGTATGGGTAAATAAAGCTACAGCAGGCAGTGGAAGTTTATATATATTTATATATTTTACGGGTAAGCACAGTGCCTTGATCTCACCTGATGTTAAGTGATGATAAGGCCAATTAGTGGAAGCGCACTTCACCCGGAATCCTTAACTACTGAGGCACTGGCTATCTTATCTCTAGCTGCCGGAACAAAAATGCTACAAACATTGATGTTATGGCGACATATTTAGATAAGATGGTGGTAGCTAGCCAGGCGGACAAACAAGCCCTACCACCAACCAAACCGAGTATAAAGGTATTGTTGCAAATAAACAGGCATTTATTTTTGTTGGAAATAAAACTTTGATTTGTATTATGGACGGATCGATTTGGGAATCGATTATCGATCTTCAATTTATTTTGTGGCATAATGGCCCCATCACTAATTGTTCTTTTTTTTTGTTGGTACACTTGTCTCGGGAAGGCAACAATGGCTGGTTTATAGGTTATCGTGTGTTGATAATTAAATAGATTTTAAGCAGTAATAAGGGCATTTGGAGCCGTATTACTCTAATTAAGTGTATTGTGCAACCTGTGTTTTGTGTGTGTGTACGTCGTAAGCGAATCGCATCGGGAGTACAATTCGCCGCTGTCGACGTCTCCGCTGCTGGAGAAAGCAGGTATTTCCTCGGGGGAAAAGTGCACTTGGGGTAGTTTGGGTGTGATTAGGGAGCCCGAGAAGACCCGGACTCGGATTCCGGCCCCATCAGATCATATGGATCCCGTTCTGGACGGCGGGAGCGGCATGGAACTGTGAGTGGATTTTGTAGATTTTAAGGTGTAACCTAATTTTAAACAGTAGCATAGTGTGTGTTGTGGGTTTCCGCAACAGGTATACTAAAAACACATTTCCTCAACAACCTGTAGATATCTCAACAAACACTCACACACAGATGTTTTTTGCACACAGGCTGGAGCAGATGCGATCGCTCGCTGCAAGTCATTTGCTTGTTGCAGCTTATTCACTTATTTAATGTAGTACTGATGTCGTCATAGGAATATAATTTTTAATTTAATGTTAAGTGTTAGCATTCCGGACAAACCTCAGTGGTTTTTGGTCTTCTATGATGCAAAAAAATAATATGTCTTATAATTGCATGTCTTAGCGTAAATAAATTAAAAAAAAATGTAACCCCCACCGGGAATCGAACCCAGGACCTCTGGGTTTAAACCACTAGACCACAGAGGCGGTTGAAGTATACGTAAAATAAAACACAATTCCAATTATTTTTTTGATACAATATCATACGTGTAAGCCACTTGGCCTTCATCTCACCTGATGTTAGGTGGAAGCGCACTTCACCCGGAATCCTCAACTACTGAGGCTATATTTACTTTACACAATCCGTCCTTGGTTACAGGGAGACCGAACGGACCTCACGAAGGGTTCGAAACTTAAATAAATATTATCCTTGGACAGAATCTACAAAACAGATTTAACTGCATACCTACTATTTCTTTAAAAAAATATTTTTTTTTAAGAAAAAAAAATTATATTACAGAGGATCTTATACGATTTTTATTCCAATGCAAAGGTAAATCTCCCTTCAGAATGTTTTAATATAATTATTAAAGAGCTAAAAAGTTTGTTTTTTGTTTGAACGCGCTAATCTCTGAAACTACCAGACGGATTTGAAAAAAATATTTTTGCATTTGATAGCCTAATTTTTGTGGAAGGATATACGCTATAACCCTTGAAAAAAAAAAACAGAAAAACGCTAAGCAAATACGAAGTACTTAGCATTCGAGAGACGCGATGGGCCGAGGCACAGCTAGTGTTGAATAAGTCGCCGAACCGTTTAGAGATGTTGCAATGAGATAGTAAAATGGTTCGATGCGCCTACAACACAGCCAACTAAACACATTGTCATATTCTGCAGTCCAGCTGGAAGCGGACGTAGACCGGCGCCGTGTAATACAGTTGGCATCAAATTGATTGATTCAACATAAGTGGTCAAGTTAACTTGCTGTTTAAGAAAAACAAATCTTAACTACATGCAGTTAAAGTTTATTTTTGAGAAACACTGCAACACAATTACATGAAATGGAAATTTCATGACTGGATAAAAAATACCATTGCAGGATGTTTCATTCATTTTGTAGTAGAGAACGCACGACCGCGCAATGTCTTCCGTTTGTTATGATGTTGAAATCGGGCTAATTGAATTTGTTTAGTTCGAGGCCGTTTTTGCTATCGCACTCCACCCCTATGACAGCACATTATTTACTCTTGTAAAATTTGCGCTCGAATCATCCTGCGGGTTTCCAACTCTGGCAGGGTATGTGGTGTTAGCCTGATGTTATGGCCGACCCACTAAAAACCAAGGAATCTACGGCTTGGCCGGGTTCCCAAGAACTGTCGGAAGAGTCATCCACGACCCACCACGGTAACCACCTTTGGACACGTCTCTAACAATTCCCGCTCCCCGATTCCGACTTCCGTCTTCTCGACTGGCCCGGTTCTAATAGTAGATAATTAATAAAACTTATACTAACACAAAAGGCGATCACTCATAATAAAGACAAAATACTATTTGACGCACTAGGAGAGAATAATTAACATAGCTAATTATTGAACACATGTGATCATCTGAAAACAGTTTTAATACGTACAAATTTCATTGGTACGGCAGAGGCCTACACATCAAATTAAAAGCAAGCGATCATGACCTCCCAGAGAGGCTTGATTGCGTGTAAAACTGAAACAGGTTAGCTGTGTGCACAAACTAAATGAGTGCTGACTTTTCTAGATGGCAAACTACAATAAAGAGAGCAGCCCAGGTGCGCGAAGAATGCTATCAAGGGGATATTGCGTCGCGCTTGTGCCGCGAATACCGATGGCTCGCTCGCATTTTTCCGATACCTATCCAACGTTATGATGTGGATGCGCGTGATGAAGAATGATATATTACTTAATAGATTTCTGTCAAGGAATGGGTTGTTTCCTTTTTATTTGATTATATTTGAAGTATAGCAGTGATCGGAATAAGTAGAGCTGTGACGGGCTAATGACCTCAAACGTTATGCTTAATATGGACATGACTCCAGGATTACGGGATTTTTTATTATGGAGTGCTTACCTTACTATTTCAAATTCCAAAAATGTTACAGAGCCGTGTTATTAAACGAGTGGACTCGCTTCAATTCCACATTTTTTTAAATGACTTTTGTTACATTGTGACCATGTCAGTAGTTATTGGTTTCAACAAGTAATAATTACTATCAATCAGACGCTTGTAGGCTGAAAAGAATACATACATACTACATGAATACATGAGGAAAAAGCAACTTCTTCAGTCGCTTTCAGTTTCGTAATAAAACAAACATCCAGAACGACTGCCTGTCCTGTCCCCTTGTGTGTCACAACCAACTTACTTGTTGAACCGTTATAGCTTTTACAAATTATTACAAACTAGCTGTGGCCCCCAACTTCGTTCGCAAGGACTACACTATCCCACAGGAACTTGTTACCGGGATAAAGAATACTCTTTATCCCGGTAACAACCCCGTACCCGTGCCCTTGTCCAGGACAGCATTTAATTTTTATTCATAATAGAAAAGTATTTATGTAGATAAGTATTCATTAGACTATGGAACTCTTTACGGCGCGACTCCGTTTAGAAACTTGTTTCAAGTGTTATATAATTTTCAATAGAACCAATTAAACGAAAATGATTTAAAATTTGCTAAATTTAATTGGCGAGAAAATTGGCGGAAAACATGAAAGAAAATACGGGGCTGCCAAACAATTTGGTCAAATTGGAGTTAATTAGCGAATCCAAAATAAACAAAAGCAGAATTAAAAAACAAGGTTTCTGGTTATGATTCTGTGTAAGTAACATAAAAATCAACATTTAACTTTGTTCTTTCATTTGTAGAGGAATGTGTATTAATACTAATAAAATACGAATCTATTTGCGTAAATATTTTAACTACTCCCGTGATTTACCTTATCCTCACTTAACAACAGGTGAGATTAAAGCAAAGTGCCTAACCGAAATAAATAAAAAAAAACTTTTCGCTGTCAAAGGAGAATAAAGAATCTAACAAAGCACACAATAAATACGTCTGTGATTTGTTTCCGTCGTTGTGGAACCAACAATTGGCAGGTAACCGGCCGTGTCGCGACGAGGGCTTGCGCAATCGCCTGTGAACCTACCATTCTACAAAACTCCGCATTTCTGTTCGTCTACAATATGGATAAAAACATTTTTACATTTAAACATTTTGCTTAGGTACGCGATAACATATATTTAAAAAGCTTGCTGTTTAGTTTATTAGGTAGGTACTTATCATAGGCGTACTTTGTGAATCAGCACGTGACCACCGTGAGTGCAACTCAGTCCTTGCTATTAGTTAGCGTTGGATATAGATATTCGTAAAGAATTTCATTGGCAAAAAATCATGACAAAACATTATTATTAAACTCATCACTAGAAATTAATAATCAGGATCAGAATTCGAGAGTGATCTTTTAATGTTTGTATTTATCAGAGAATTAATATATATAATAATAGTAATTTATTTCGAATCATGAAAATTCATATTTTGTTAGTAACATTTTTGACTTAAGACCCTGTATTAGTTATGACAACAGTACCTAAAAACACAAAAAGAAAAAGAGGCAGAAGCAGAGGTATGTATGTCGATTTCCATTCCTAATCACTTATGAATAAAAATCAACACACGCACCCCGTCCACTGTCTCGTAATAAGACAATCGACAAATATCGCAACCGTATTTAATACATTGTTGGTGCTGTCCCGCGTTCGCTGCATCAGAGAGGCTGTACGTTTTCGCATAATACATATAAAAGTGTATCTAGAAGTCCCGTCGTTTTTAGTCACATTTTCCATTTATGGAACCATAACCCAGCCACTTATTGATCAACTAGACGCTGCGCTGCTACATTAAGCTAGGGCGGCCTTACACGGGCAACTACAAGCTGCGTCTACACAGTTTACATACAAACACACATTGAACGGCTTAAGCAACCCTGCTATACACTACTTTAAAGTTTATACTGACACCCTTTACCAACATTCCGGTTACAAAGTAGGTGTCAGACAACCTTACGCAAGCGCAAGGGACCATCTAAACAAACAAACAAACAAACAAACAAACACACATTTATTGGCACACACTACAAAATTACACGATATTCACAATAACAATACAAAACAAAGACAGACGAAGTGTGGCCAACTAGGCCCCAGTCTCAGCACATGCTACAGCGACATAGAGCCGCTGCAACGCTGGTATTCTGGAGGGGCCTAAATTGGTGACATGTCCACAAAACAAAGAGGAACCAACATAGACAATAAAATAGTAAAACGCTTAAACACACAAAAAAAAAACAAAAAACAATTAATAGGTCTCAGCACCATCCTGGCCGCCTGCCTGCCTTCCCGTGCTCTATCTACGTCAGGTTATAACGCCAGATCAGAACAGTTGCGACTGCTCCGGGCGGTCAGCAGCTCGATGCAATGGCAGCTTTACTACAACTGCTCAAGCGGTCCGTGTATTTGATCACTGGCTAACTGCTCGACCAGCCCGTGTATGTAAACCTTAAGGTACCGTAAGAAGAAGTTGCAATAACGTAATACCGTCCGAACGTAAACACGTGCCAACTTTATGAACTTTATGATTTATATGAACTTAACGATAAATATAATGAGAATTTGTATGGCATTGAAGCATCATCTCCTGGTTACATTGAGGAGAGTTAAAAATTTCTATGCAAAATCTCGTTTCCGTCAACGTGATAGAATGGCAAATAGAACTAACCATTGGCTGAATAGGCTTCCGCAGAAAATTACCTACCTTAATCGTCGCCGCCATTTCTATTGACAACTGCGAACGAGTCAGCGGGGGGCGAACGTTTCAAATTGATAAACCAATCATAAGCCTAGTCGTGACTTACCTACCTTAATAAATAAAATAATAAGTCCTGGAGTCCATAACCAATTCGGGCAAAGTGTGTTTAACATTTTTCGATGCATTACAAGTGTGGTGCTTACGCCAATACCAACCTATTGCAGCAATAACTTGATTTCAATGATGGTGGCTTTTGTCCAGCAGTGCGACAGTATGTAAGCTAATACGATGGTCACTAACTCCGTCACTACTTCTGCATTTACGAGACGACGACGGGACGTATACGAAAATATATGATGCTTCCGTTTATTACTAAACTAGCGGCCCGTTCCGGCTTCGCACGGGTGGACATTTCTTTTTAATATAGCCTGTGTTACTCAGCGCTAATGTAGCATTTTAATGGTGAAAGAATTTTTTAAATCGGTCCAGTAGTTTTTGAGTTTTTTCTTTGCAAACATACAAAAATACAAAGCTTTCCTCTTTATAATATTAGTATGAAGTATGACTAAACAACTAAACAACGAGCGAGCTGTGGCTTCCAGAGTTATTTAAAATAAAACTCCAAAAAAAGTCTCATTATAATTACATATTACTACTCAGCGTTATGCCTAAAGGACTCATCGTCTCTCATTAGCCATCCTCAGTTCAAGCCACAATGGAACTCGGGCTGATCGGCCAATTTACGGAAAGGCAAGGAAGACATAATGCCCGAAACTTAGCCAGCTAAATGGATGCCTAATTGCTGGATAAGAGCATAGTGCCACTGCTAAATTAAAGTAGAGTATGACTCTTAAGACAAATGGGGACAACTTAATTTTGTATACTTACCGAAAATATAGATTTTTCTCATATAAAAAAAACAGTTTTAAACTTGACATGACTTAGTTTTATAAGATTTACACGAACACTAAGTATTGAGTGCCAAGTGTGTTTATTTGCCAATCGATCACGTTAATAAAACCAAGAAAAATGGATTAAAATAAAAAAAAAAAAACCCCAAAAAAGTCGTAAGTCAGAAGGTCCCATACATTCTTAGACTCCTTGTTTTCTTTTTCCAACACCTATTTCCAATAATAATTAGATCGTTAATTAAATGAATTTATATGGCATTGTAGAATTGCCTCCTGGTGACAATCGAGGAGAGTTGATAAACGACGACGTCATCGAATGGTGAATAAAACTCGTTTTTGACACCCTGGAATGAATTACTTTCTACGGGTATACATCCGTTTACTACAAGTAATAAGTCTAATGGGTATTGGCTTAATCACCACGCTTGCCAAATGCGGTTGGTGATCACAAACCCGGGCTATGAACCCCGATCCGATCCGAACCCTTCGGAGAATCTGTAGGGCACGGGGACACGCACTTTTAAGTGTATGATGCCGTTCCCTCTAGAAAACCTCTGAAGGTGATTCGTTTCACACGGCCTGAGGTAACCTTTACGTACCTCGCTACCCCTAAAAAGCCTGGTGACGCTGAAAATGCTGTTTAAAACAATCAGCAATCTCTCTCAAAAAAAAAAAGCATCGGAATATCCAAAACAGACTGCTCGATCTGGTAATTGAACGTAGGACCTCTGGATATCAGGCCGAGCGATATGCCACTCGGCTACCAGGATGTTTCTTTTACATATTATTTTAAGCTGACGTTTCGAAAACTTTTCCAGAAAAGCTTCCAACGCTTGCAATAGATCGCATCCGGAATGCGCAAACCTTCTACCATCAAGCTCCTAATAATCAAGATAGATATGAAAATTCTGTGGTTTTAATAATAAATTGCTCCGGAGCGAGAAGACGTGCAAAATTATATTATCATATCCCACTTCCAAATAAATCTGAAAACTCTGGAGAGTCGAAATTACCTCGCCTCGCCTTATCACTAAGAATGTTATTGTAGTAACGAAGACGTGTCTCGGTCTCGGCGTCAGAATATTCTCCCAAAAAGGGAATTTTGGTGCGAATTATTTATTTACGACACCTGCTTTAGACATTTAAAAGACAGTAATTGGTCGCTTTGTTTTTCGTATTCCTTATTCTTGTAAATTACAATTGGGAGATTTTTTTACAGACCGACTAAAACTGAATTGTTTATTAGCAGTTTGTCATTTTTTTCGCCCGGATCCGATCCGAACCCCTCGAGAATCTACTAGGGAATGGGGACATGCACTAGTGCGTGATGTCATACCCTTTAGAAAACCTCTGATGGTGCTTCACTGCTTGAGGAACCGTTTTAGTTTCTCGCCGCCTTCAAAAAGTGGCAGTCAGCAAACTCATTCAAAAAAGTGGAACAATACATACAATACAATATATAGATAATTATTAACAGTGGAATGTATTGGATACCGTTATTGACTTAACTTTTCATTTAACCGCAAAACGTAATAGAAGTTTACCATTATTTTATTTGACTGTAGTCATATATTTCGCGATGACCTCAAACATTTTAAACACCCAAATTGTATTTGTTTGTTTATTCAACCATTTCACGGATGAAAATTAATTTCGCGTTTAATGGGACCCGGTGGATGTAAGGAAAGGCCAGATTTTATACGTCAAAAACGTAAAATCATTTGCTTTGTTCGCAACGGAACGGCTCAAAGTAATATTTGAATGTTGAAATAGCTTGAGTTATTTGAAGCCTTTGAATAATAACACTCTGTTGCGAGGATTTGTGGTACGATTTCATTTGAAACTAGCGACCGCCAGCGAATTCGTCTGAGTAAACACCCGTATCCTGTGATCCTGAGGGAATTTTAGAAAATTTCCTCTTATAAGACCAAGGTATATGCTTACTCAACTTATGTTATGAAAGAGTTGTTCAACATACTACTCGTATAAATGGGTCCATCGTTTTAGGTTGTTCGATATGGATCGTTCTAATGACGACAGATACGCACAGTCCGATTCCTCAGTGTTGGTATCCAACTTTGTGGAATCAGACAACCAGAAAGCGTCTAAAAGAAATCTTTCGATCAAAAACTGACAATAAAGATCAGCAAGTCTTATTCTGTACTCTTTTTTAAATAACACACTAGAGTACACTAGTTAGTTAGTTATACTGGGCACACACAGAGAGAGTACACTAATATTATAAAGAGAAAAGCTTTGTATGTATGTATGTATGTATGTTTGCAGCGAATAAACTTAAAAACTACTGGACCGATTTAAAAAATTCTTTCACGATTAGAATGCTACATTAGCGCTGAGTAACTTAGAATATATTAAAAAAATGTTCACCCGTGCGAAGCCGGGACAGACCGCTAGTTTCTAATAAATAGGTAGTAGGTACGTTAAAAACATTCGGACGATTAAAATCACTTTAAAAAAATATATATTTCGACTTTAACTATGAAATATTGCTTTACAACAGACTATCTACGCGTATTGTTTTCTAAAATTATCTATACACTTACTTTATTACTTCGTTTGTATGTTGCCCCATGTGGCCATAGACTCTGTAAAGGGTTCGAAACGTCACGTTTCATTTAATCTATCTACGCGTTATGAAACAAAGCGAACGCGCCAAGGGCCATCCATCTATTGCGCTAATTGGCGGTAATAAATCATCGGCGAAGATGTTCTCGAATATAATCACTCCTAATTACGTCTGCAGACGGTTTCGAATCTCGAAGGACATCTTTGTCCTCTCATAAATTTGTGTCGTTTGTTACTTTGCATTAATTTTTAACCTCCAACACAAAAAGTGGGTAGACATTTTGTGGTCTACGTATGTGTTACAAAATATGGCTCAAATGTTTGACATCAGTTTTAGTCGCCATTGCTGACCCCTATGCCTATACGATATGTAAAAAAAAACCCTAACCAATCCGTTAAGGTGTTATTAGGTATCGAGATTCAGTTCCATTTCCGTAATCATTAAAAAAAAAAATTGTACCCAAATTTTTTTTTTATTAAATGACAAAACTTACATGGCAATACTTTTGTCGGCACTTCGGTAGGTAGGACCTTTGGCGACGCCGCCATTGATGGAAAGTAAGGTCACATTTATAATATTAGCTAGATTTTGGGGTAATTTGAGCAATTTCGGTACAAAAAACATGAGTTTTACATTACGATAACTCTTTTATTTTCATGAAAAATATTTGTTTATATTTTTTTTGTTATTGATATTTGTATACCAATGTACCCCTTTGCGACCGGACAGGTTTTTTTTTCATATCCTACTAATTTTATAAACGCGAATGTTTGTTTGGATGTTTGTTACTCTTTCACGTAAAAACTACTGAATGGATTTGGATGGAATTCGGCATACAGATAGTTTATAACCGGGAATAACACATAGGATACTTTTTATCCAGATATTCCTAAAGGAACGGGAACCACGCGGATGAAACCGGGAACCACGCGGGTGAATGAATATGTGAACCGTATGTTCAGTAAAAACATAATTGGAGAGAAGATAGAAGGAAACAGAGGACGGCAGAGAACAAATTAAAGAGAAGGAAGAAAGAAAGAAAAGCATTTATTGACGCACACACACGCACACAAAAAACAATACAGTCAAAACAAAGCAAGAACTATTAAGAATAGAAAGAAAACAAAAAAAACAATTAAAAGAAAAAATAAACAAAAAGCAGTGTGTGAGGCCAACAAGGACCCTGTCTCAGCATATCTCAGAAGGCGAACATCGTGTCTAATGAAAAAATAAAAGAATTAGCTTGGGATATGCTTGGGATAGAGTTGAATGGAAAAGACTACACCAACAAGAGCGTGACTCTACAGATATGAAAAAGTAGGTAAGTACTTATGAGTTTATGACATAAATAAAACAGACGCAATTTTAACCTTCTTTCTTTTAAACTGACTTCAAAAAGAAGGAGGAGGTTCTCAATTCGTCTGTATCTGTTTTTTTCTTCTTTTTTATTGTAACATTTTATAGCACAGACCAAAATTTGTAGGTCTGTGGTTTATAGTCTATTTACCTCAGCTATTTACTGTTATATACTTTTTTCTTTAATATTTTTTGTTTGCATCAAAGACACTGACAGTGTTACTCAAAAACATACTTTGAACACATGGGTGTAGGGTATATCTAAAATGCGAATATATTTTTGTCCTACCTCCATCAATGCCAGCGTATCATAACCTCTGGGTTAGGACGCGCCCTCACTGACCCACTTATTTCATTTTGGCCAGTTATTGATCAGTTCGGATGTTTTTGTTGTGGTAGGACGGTACCTCGAGATGTTTACTATAAATTGACTGTAAATGGAATATTTACTTTGTAGTGAATTCAGTTTTTTGTGATACAAAGGAAAAGAAAGTGTATATTATAGGTACAGAAAGTAGCACAAGAAAACACATACGTAACAATAATTATTTAAAATATTTAATGATTTTGACTAGTTTGAACATGGCCTGATTAATAAATGTAGGCTATACTTATCTCTTAAATATTAGGTTATTTTTGTTTAGTTTTATAATCATCCTTATGATATTTCATATGTAATGTGTCTCTGTTTATAATCTACATAAGCGTATTAGCTCAATAGGCTATATGTTTATATTGTATGTCTACACAATTAAATGGGCAACTGAATAACGCACCTTTATTTTCGCAATCATTCACCAACCTACGTGCTCAAAGAGAATATGCCATCCTATTCTTAGTAAATACCTTCTCTCCATGTTTACAAGCTTACACGCGTAAAGACATTAACCACAAGAAAACAGATAAAAGTGATATAAACGCAGTTAAAGGTATCGTCGCGTAACCAACAAACTCTGGCGGTGTAAATAAATGAGAGGAACGCCTGTTGCCTCGTGTAGGGCTGTCGATCAAAAGCAACAAAACAAAAACACAAAATGATCTTATTTTGTTTTCTAAAGCGAACAGTTCACATTGAAATGAAACAACTATTACGGATCTACTCGCGTTTATTTTAAACATTAGTTTTAATTAATGTTTATCCTGACGTTTGAACCCTTTGCAGGGTTTATTGGTCACAGGAAGGCTGAGGTGTTGGTCGTCTCATAATTAGTTGGTAGCTTGTATAATAAAAGGAAAGGAGTAATAATAAACAAAATTAACAAAATCCTCGCTGGCCGAGTGGCAAAGCGTTCGGCCCGATACCCAAAGGTCCCGGGTTCAATTCCCAGGTCGGGCAAAATGCATTTCGGATTTTTCGATGCATAGCCCGGTTTAGCATTTGGCAAGCGTGGCGATTAAGCATTACCCATCAATTGTAGCGATGACTTGATTTCAATGATGGAGGCCTTTGCCCAGCAGTTGGACTGTTATAGGCTGTTTACTTGTATTACGCGAGTAGATCCGCAAAAGTAGTTTCATTTCAAAATTATCCTATCTGACATGCTTTATACTTTCACGAAATTTGCTTGTATAGTCGACAACGAAATTGCTTTACCACCTTAGAAGTGAATTTTGTTTGCATATAATAAAACAACAAGTTCTATTTTTGTTTAAAAGACCAAGTGACAGATACGTTGTCATCATTGACAATGAGCCTTAGCGAAATTTTATTGTAATGGAAGTTTTCATGGTCGACTATACTATATTATTTTGACGGACGTAACGAACTCTTTACAGGGAGGGTAGTCATATGGTGGTTCATGTGTTGGTCGTCCCATATTGTATATTAGGTAGCTTGCATAGTCTACATGTTATTTATTATTATTGTTATGCCTTTTTTATTTTTTCTTTATTGCAAAATTACCTTCAGACATTCTCTACCAGTCGACTTATGAGAGTTACAAACGAGAACTGACGATAGCTATGTAGAAGCTCTATCAAACAAAACATGAAAAACATTTCTTTTTCATCTTTGCTTAAATTTCACAACTTTGAAAGACATAATGTCAATAATTTACATAAGTCTAAGTTCTTTTTAACTTTACATGAAACCTGCCAAAACTTTCCTTCTTTAGACGTTGGGTGGCGTTGCTAAAGCTATCAAAAATATGATTGTTTCAGTTTAGGCTACAATAATTGAGCTTTTATAAAAGTCCCTACGCCATCTGAGTTTGAAACTTAACACTAGTTCGCTCAGTCCATTAGCTAGTCCACGACAAAAAAACTTTATGAAAATATCACCCCGCCCTATGGTAAACAATGCAACATTATACAGTCGTTGCCAACCCTGCCTAATGGGCGATAGCTCGAACTTGTTCCGCGAACGGTGCGACTTTATTAAAGGTGCGACACACCTGGGGCCGAGATGATTTGGGAATTGGGAAATTTTGGGAATTCGATACTTTGCCACTGCGAATTAGGGTCGCGAGATGACGCCACTAGGGGCGAATTGAAGCCTCCTTGTATTTGCTGTGAAATGGCATTTTCTTGAGATTGAGCCGTTTCTGAGGTGTCGGTAGATATGCATTTGACATTTCCATTTTGATTAAAAAAGTTTTAACTCTTGTTTGTGGGCGCCGCCGGCGCTGTTTGCGTAATTCCCACGAACAAAGAATCCAGGTTAAGTAGCTACTCGTTTTTTTCATTCAATGCGAACTATTGAAAACTTCGTTATTGAATGAATTACTTATTAAGGGTCTACTTGAGCTGGTTTTCACATAGATTTATTGCAGCAATTTTTTACTATTAACTTACGAAGGAGTGATCATGGATCACTCCTTTGCATCCGATAGGGAACGGGGACACGCACTAGTCCGTGATGCCGCTCCTTCTATAACCACTGACGGTGCTTCGTTTCGCACGGCTTGAGAAACCCTGAAGTTTCTCGGCGCCCCCAAAAAAGTGAAAATAGCGTCTAAATATATCGTGTCGCTGACTTTTTACTTTTTTTTTTCGCTGGCTTCTGATAATTGTGTAGTACATAATTATCATGTATATACAGGGTCTAACAAAATCAATAAGCGAACGTTTAAGGGCGGTATCTATACATCATTCTGAATACTTAAACTGTTATGTCCTAAATAAATTTATTTTCATTTCATTCATTTCAATACAATGACAAAAAATGGGCTCTAGTTTTATAGTGATTTTTCAAAGTTATGTTTTCTAACAAACTAAATCAATTAAAAAAATGCACATCATGGAACATGCTGTATCTTTACTAACACGCACGCAGGCGTCGATAAAAAGATAGCTGTGTACGGATACACGACACAACGGCTATCTTTGAGTGCGTGTAGTACCGCTCTGTACGGGTTGTAATGTTTCGTTGATTAACTCGGTGACGAACCTGTAGTTTAGAACCAAATTTGGTGAGCATGCTCAGTGTGATGTATAGATGCTCCCCTTAAACGTTCGCTTATTGATATTGTTAAACCCTATATACTCAACCGTTTAGTCAGCGCACACCAATTAAGAAGCCAAGCTACGCTTTTTTTCCCCCAACTTTAATTACAAATTTTATGATTTGGAAGTGTAAACTAATGTTTATCAAAAAAAAATTATAGCCGATATGAATGAAACCGAAAAGAAATCATGAATCTTCATTCATCATGTTCGAGGGCAACAGAACCTGATAACAAATCAAAGCCTATCAAATAATGGAGACTCATTTGTTATTATGTAATTTGGCATCTTCGCATTTATAACCACGGAGTTCCTTTAAAGCGAAGCCTCCTACGTCAAATTAGAATTTAATCCCCGAATCGGATTAGCCGAAGTTAAGTCGGGCGCCCGTTACAAATTGCTGTGTATTTGATTTAACTTCTAACCTCATCTAACTTTTCATGCGGCATGAGTGTTTACAATTCGATCAACTGATGCAAGCATTAGATTAGCCTATTTGCGAAGTCTGCATGGCTGTCTACCATCATTATCTATATGTGTCGCCTTAACAACAATGTTAGTAGAGAGAGAAACCTTTATCAACCACACATAATGAGAAGCTCGATGGCGCAATGTCTAACGCTACCGGTCTGTGATTGCTAAGGTTATGCAACACGCAAAGGCCGGTCATCAGATGGGTGACCAAAATTTATCATCTCGTATGAAAAATAAAAAGTTTACGAAACGCTACTTTTGTTTAGATATTTTATTAGGGTTACGAAACGGGAAGTTGTTCAAACGGGAAGTACCCTCGAGCTATTTAGTGCTTCGGAGGGCAGGTAAAGCCGTTGGTCCCGGGCCCTGGTTGCATTAGCAGATGTTAACAACCACCAATCCGCTGGGCCCGCGTAGTGGTTAATGTCACGTTTTCCCTATAAACCTTTAGCTACCTATGTAAGTTGTTCTGGTTCTCTGGTGAAAGAATCAAATTTAAAATTTTGCAATACAATGCGTCGTTTTCACACTTAAATCTAATGGTGAATAGAATGCGCACTAGGCACTCAGATTCTCTGTATTTTAACTGACGAGACAATAAGCCTGTGACAGGATTCTGCCGTGCTGATGTTATGTCAATTAACCACAGTACGGTGATCTACGGTGATTTTGACCGCACAATCATGAGAATTCAAATTTAATTCAAATTCAAAATTATTTCTTCTGTTTAGGCTACAAGTAGCTCTTGTGAATTTCACTATGCCATCGGTTCGAAAGTCTACTCTGGGCGGGAGATCTTATACTGATAAGAACCGGAAAGAAACTCAGCAAGTGACCAGGGGCCCGACCGCCTAACCGATCGCTTTGACTTCGTGTGTGGTTTATGACGTCATCTTGTCGTTTAGTGCCGCCTATGAAAGCAATATCGAAAGCCATAGCCTTTAGCTTTTGATATTGCTTTCATAGGCGGTGCGAGGTGGCAAGATGACGTCATAAACTATACGCGTATTTAAAGCGATCGGTTAGGCGGTCGGGGGGCAGCTCTTTTCTCCCTTACAGCGTCAAAAATATTGGAAAATGATGCCGTATCCTGTGGACACTTTCCATTACCAATAAATACAAAAAAATAGAAGACAACCACAACATGTAAAAAAACAAAATAGAAAATCTATTTACATCAGGTAAAAGTTTCAAATAAAATGAAAGTCAAAAATTGCTTAAGAAAAACTAAGTCAAATTTTAGTGAATAATACTAAAAATAAGATAAGTATGCAAGAGCAGACCAGCCTCCACAGGCGGCACACGTTCACGAGTATGACATACTAGTGGCCGCCCGCGGTTTCACCTGCGTGGTTCCCGTTCCCGTGGGAATATCGGGATAAAAAGTATCCTATGTGCTATTCCCGGTTATAAACTATCTGTATGCCGAATTTCATCCAAATCCATTCAGTAGTTTTTACGTGAAAGAGTAACAAACATCCAAACAAACTTTCGCGTTTATAATATTAATAGGATGAATTAGCCATCGCTTTGCTCAACCATACTTTAGGGAACGTCAGTCACGTTGCCGGACGCCCCGACTCGGAGCCGATCGGTTAGGCATAGAGCCTAAGAACCTACCGCTATTAGGGTCACGTGATAACATTGTTTTCGCAAACGTATTGAACCAGTCCATTGGGACTGCGGTGACGACTTTTCATCAGGTGCTCTATATAGGTACTCGTTCGTCGGCTTAGTAACAAGAAAAATAAGGTCTTCACTAACTTGCTGAATTCTTTAAGGCTCGAACTAATTGAAATGGCGTTCGATTCAATATAAAATCCACTTGAATGAGAAACGGCATTAAGGGGCAATCTGAATTCTAATATCCGTAAAAGTTGGTTGGTTCGTGTCATCTTCTTGAATAAAATCTGTTAAGACTGGTGGAGATCGAAATGACTGAGACGATATGAATTGGGTCAACAGACTTCTTCAGAGTCTTTCAGTTATTGTTCGATGGCGGCGGATCAGGGTACGATCGCGAATTGAATGCTAAACCGCCAGTTTAAAATGGGTTTTCTTTAATTTATTAAAGTACCTAATAGACACCTACAGTCAGTAAAATATTACATAGTAGAGGAGCTTGATGAGGCAGGTTAACGCGGCCGGGCCGACTGCTAAGCTTAAGCAATTTTTGCACAGGTCGTTCATTGGATGGGTGACCAAAAATTTATCATCTCAAGCTCCTCCGTGCTTTGAAAGGCACGTTACCGTTGGTCCCGGCTGCATTAGCAGTCGATAACAACCACCAATCCCCACTAGGCCCGCGTTGTGGTTTATGGCCCGTTCTTCTTATCCATCCATAGGGAAGGCTCGTTGCCTAGCAGTAAGTAAAGTAAACAGCCTATAACTGTCCCACTGCTGGGCAAAGGCCTCCATCATTGAAATCAAGTCATCACCACAAATTATGGGTATTGGCTTAAGCCAATACCCATAATTAATGATTAATCACCACCACGCCAAATGCGGGTTGGTGATCACAAACCAGGGCTATGCATCGAAAAATCCGAAATACATTTTGCCCGACCTGGGAATTGAACCCGGGACCTTCGGGTATCGGGCCGAGCCGAGTCGGGCTAATGCGAAGACAGACTGAGAAGCAGAATTGTGTATCCTATTCGTCTTCACCTAGCCGATCCAATCAAGCAACTAATTAACTACGTTCAAATAAACAATCAGGTAGACATAACAACAAAACAATATCTGCAATAACTTACATTGCCTCTCACTATAAGTATCTGTAAGTAACGTTATTTCTGGAATCGTTAATCGGTATCGATAATGCAGGTAACGTTATCTCGAAAAGTATCGTTACTTTTTTGTTACCTAATGCGCTTCAAAGTGTGCCTCCAGACTATATGACAAAACATGCGATAAGTTTCAGTAAAACAACCTCATACTTAGAGTTTCGTAACATGTCATATAACATAAGTATATAACATGTTTCTTAATGTGTATGTAGGGCAGTTAGTTGACTTATCGGTTTAAATGCTACCCAGGTAGCGATACCAAGCATACCGTTACTTTTTATAACGGTATTTTCATTCGACAGAAGTGTCTTAACCAAATGTTTAACGGTATTCAAAGGCCTAGCTAAAAATAAATCTGTGTTCATTAAATTAAGTCTTAGTCCATTTAGAAGCAAAGGGGCACCCCGCTGATTTGAATTTCACGTTTGCATCGCGGGTTAAAAGACTAATGGTAATTTATTTAAGGGCTAAATACACAGTAAGCGTTTTCAGCAAAACCCTGTTATCCTTTTTGCGTATATCATTCGACGCGCGTTAAAGTCACGTAGAGAAATAAATGAACGTTACATAATTTATTTGCATTATGGGCTACAAACATTTGGGTCATGACTGTATTTGGCTACCTATATTTTTTTATTACATTTCTGTATTTAAATGTTATGTAGAAGAGCTGATTCGATTTATATGTAACGAGTGAAATAGGTGTAGTACGTGGAGTCTGTTTATGTAGAGTGTAGCGAGTGTATATATTCTATATTCTTTTTTTATTATATTTGTGTATTTAAATGTAAGTTAAAGTTTAAAATTTTATTATTTTCTTTTCCAGCGTCAATAAAAAATGACTTTCATAGAGGAACGTTTTCCATTACAAACTATATCTTCTATATCTATACTACTATATAAATCTGTAGGCTCTGTACAGACATAATTAATAATACAGACATGCAATTTTTTTTGACAAAATTTGGGATAAATATTCGTTTTATGACACACTGACATTAATTCTACGATTTTTGAAGGTTTTGTCTGGCTGTCTGTCTGTCTGTCTGTCTGTTTGTCTGTATGTCCTCTTATAACTTGATGAAAATTTGTATGTAGTAAGAACTTGCGATTGTGCAAATGGTAGGCTAAATAAGATGTTGGTAAACCTGATAATTATTTTGATTAGCATTCATTGATCCATTATATTCGCACAGCAAAGCGGGCGGGTGACAGCTAGTACATAAATAAATCTGTAATATAGGTACATAGAACACATTACGAAACTCGAACAGATGTTAATAAAATATATTTGTATCATATAAGTATGTTATTATAATTTTATAAATACTATATATTTGCCGATAAATACTAGCGTTGCTAATGTACAGCTTTACGAAGCCGAACGTACCTAAATTATGTATATTATTCTAAGGAAAACAATGCATAACGATTTAAGACGATACATACCTCACTAATTCATGGAACATACATTCATAACAACACATCCTCGCGGCCAATTCAAATTGAACTCCCCTTCCCTCTGTCTAAGTTTTACAAACCGTATTTGCCGGTAGAATATTAGAAACGGTGGGTCTTCTTTAACTGGTTAACGCAAGGTGTACACTGAAATTTATTTACGAGGGTTCAGAAGCCCTAATAGTGATATTCGCGCGAGACTGTTCCGTGCTAGGAAAATTACGTCACACGGTGTGAATTGCTCTAGTTATATCATGCATAAGTAATTGGTTTTATACTATATACCTTCGAATGGCGCAGTAATAAACACGGGCTCGATCTGCGATTGCTGTAGTTAATCAAATTTCGCGAAGGCCAGCAATAAGTTGGTGATCATAAATGTATAATCTCGAGCTCCTCCGTGCTTCGGAACGTAAAGCCGTTGATCCCGGCTGCATTAGCAGTCGTTAACAACCACCAATCTTCACTGATGGGCCCGCGTGATGATTTGTGGCCCGTTCTTCCTGAGGTGTTTCCAGTAAAAGGAAAGGCTCATGCCGCAGCAACGCAGGACATAAAATGGACTGATGGTGATGATGATGATATTTAAAAGCAAAAGAAAAAAGGATTTAGTTAAAGTAATTTTTATTATTTTAATGTGTCTTAGCCTTATTAAAAAGCTTATGAGCCTACCAATATTGAATCATTGAACCATACTAGTGAAATAACAATAGTAAACTCAATAATAAACTATAATAATAGTAAGTATATGTTTATTAAGTCTTTGCTTTTAAACTATATCCGGCCGATTCAATCAGCAGGGACATCAGAAATCACAGTAATTGCGTGCTGCCAACACAGAGTCCAAAGAAATAGTTTAATCCGTCAGATTGTATGGCAGCAAGCTCGTCTGTGAAATGAGCCGAGTACAGCGAACGTCTAGACTGCCTTGTCACGTCCCTTAGGCATTACCGACTTCGATTGTTTCGGAGTTTCCAGCTCGTTGAATGGCTAGATTTTCAATAACTGGCTGCAGTGTTTACGCCGTCTCAGTGCAAAATCACGACGACGGTGACAAAGGATCTTTTTCCTTGTTACTGAGAAACAAAAGAAAATATTGATGTACTGCCAGCTACGATTAATAATACCTACTCTGTCCGAGAAATTAAATCACAAATACTCTTTTGTAGTCTTATTTCAAGTTGGGGAGGCCGGTTACAGTTTTAAGTATACAATTTATCAATCCTAATTGACCTCCTAATTGACCTCCTTGAATCCTAATTGGTATTAGAGTATTAAGGTTTATTATTATGTTGATGCTATAAAACTTTTTTACATTATTTAATGAGATGTTTAGCATTTGACACATTTTGCTCGAGAGCTTTAAACTAATATTATTACTGATCGAAGTTGAATGAATAGTGTTGCAATAACTGGCTGCTGTGGTTACGCCATCGCATCGCATCGTTGCAAAATCACGCTACTGATGATTTTTTTTCCTTGTTAGTGATAATCAAAAGAAAATATTATCTACTGCCAGGTGTAGTTAGGTTCATTAGATTTTACATATGAATACTTTCTAATTAAAATGAAAATCATTAAGAATTTACCATTATTTATTTGAACGTGTCAGTGGCCGAGTGATCAAGCGCTCGCTCTGATCCGGAGGCCCGGGGTTCAATTCCATATCGGAATGTGTACTTTTCGATGCAGAACCCGGGTTTGTGATCACAAGCCCACATTTGAAAAGCGTGGTGATTACGCCAATACCAAACAATGGTAGAATGCCTTCATCATCCAAATAAAATCCTTAATATCCTTTAAACAGGCTAAAACGCAGGCGGCAAATATATATAAAACAAGAACGACTCAGGGTACGTATTCAAAGGCTTTTTTCGACCAAACTCAACTGCTTCAAATTCCAATCGATGTGTATGCAAACGAGGCGTAGTGTTAAGTCATTCTGCAGCTAAGTGAAAGTTACTGCCCCACGCACATCACGCGGGCTTAGCCTTATACTTCTGTTGAATTTAGGGATGCTGATATCTTTGGCCTTTTTTTCACTTATTTACATGAAAAACAAACGTGCGTATTAAAAAGATTCGATTTTTTGATAACTTTTAATTCGAAAGTCGAATAAGTTCGTCAGTAAAACCGGTGTGACGGTAATAAATTAAATTTAAGCGTCAGTAATAGGTAGTGCCATCAGATGTAATTTGACAACTAAAATTATGCTAAAATTCCTTTCAAAAAGTAGTAAAACTATTTGGTGGAAACAGAAGATTTTTTTAAGCAATAAATTTAAACGTCCCATAACTCTAGGTTAAGTCTTAAAACGTGTTCTGACAACCCTAAGAGAACCTCGCAAGCCCGTTAGCCATCCGCCGCCAATGAATTAGCCAATAAAACCAAATTGAAAGAAATAAATTTCCCTGTTTTTCTATTTGCCTTAAATTTGAGAGCCGCCCCTGAAAAGTATTTTTTCGTGTTACACCCCGCAGTGAACGGTTCGAGGCTAGCTTAAAGTATGTTGGGAATGGCCGGCTTTTTATAGCACTATTCCAATAACAACCTTAGGAGTGCTACTTTATGGTGTCAATTTGGAAATCTTACATCATTTTTGGCCAACATAGACGATGACTATATTTTAGGGTTGACAGTTGAAATTTCGAGAAAAAAACAAAAGACGAATGTCTTTTTTTGTACAATCTATAAAGTGGTTGCATTATGAAAAATAAAAAGTGATATTTGCGAAGTGGGAATACATTATTAGAAGTAAAATTAAAAACTTGAAAAAATTTATACGGCATAATTATATGTGTTAACAACATTCAGTAAATTTCAAGTATAGTAACTATTATTAGTAATAGTATATTAGAAGTATGGTAATTGGTAATAGTAAAATAAGAATTCTGCAGTAATTCTGTTTAAAATGGAGTTTCACAACACGTTTTATCACAAAAAGAACATAGAGTGAAACTTCGCGTATATTAAATCATTATAAAACGTCTGAGTAAAACTGTTAACTCAATTTTACATTATTTTATATTTGCGAGCAGGGTGCCATGCGGATTGTAATTTGTAATACGATCGCGTAGACAATAACGAGAATTTATAATATGTTAATATATTTTGTTTTTGTTTTTTGTTTGTTTTGTGTCACCTAGAAACCTAGAACCTAGAACCTAGGCTTTAAACACAAACAAACAAACTCTTGTTTTCGTTAACGAGATCGATTGAATTCGAATCTATATCTATACTAATATTATAAAGCTGAAGAGTTTGTTTGTTTGAACGCGCTAATCTCAGAAACTACTGGTTCGAATTGAAAAATTCTTTTTGAGTTGGATAGTCCATTTATCGAAGAAGGCTTTAGGCTATATGTGTGTGTTGTACTATCCCTAATAATAAATAAAATAAATATATAACATCACGCTGCGGCCAAAAGGAGCGAGGCATCAGTGAAAAATGTTGCAAAAACGGGAACATGAGCCTAAAAAATTAAAAATGCTGCCGAAAGTCACTATTCCACGCGGACGATGTCGCGAGCACAGCTAGAAGTAAATAAAACTCGCGATAGACGCTTAGGTGCCATCCCCAAGCGTAGCCACGTAGTCAATATGTAGCTCATGCCAACTACGAAATAACGTAGCAGTAGATCTCGTAGCAAACGTAGCGTAACATTCACACAGTCTACGCGCAATAGTATGTTTATTGGAAGTCGGAGTTACAATTAGTTACGCATTTATTAGTGTTAAGATAAGATAAAAAAGCAGGTAAGTAATACTGTCCTACTTCTGAATGAAGGCCTATTAACTCGAGATATGCATCGAAAAATAACTAACTGATATATATACTAATAGGGTCGAGCGTTTTGCTACTTGGCTACCTTTGCTACTTGGCGTAAAGATAAGATGCATTTAAAATATATTTAGCACATGCATTTTTTTTAAACGTTTCTCGGAAATTGACTCCACCTGATGTTAAGTGAATATGGAGTCCAGATGCGACGACAACTGATGCAGCGTGAAAACAACGCAGCATCAGTTACCCCCACTCTGCCGGCTCACATGGTTGCTTCACGCCTCGTTTGAAGGACCCCATATCATAGGAAGGAGGGAAAACGTGTGCTGGCAGACTATTCCATCTTTTGGAGGTGCGACAAAAAACGAGTCACCAAATTTCTTATAGTACGCGATAGAATATTTATGAAGATAATAATGCTTATTAGTGAACCAACACTACGCCCTACTAATCTGACGGGTACTATCTTCATGTACAGATACAGCATGACCACAAACCTTCAGGTTTCTCGTCTCATATGCCTATTTAGTTCATAACATAAAATAATTCCTTATTATCTTATTAAAATAATCGTCATGACTATTAGCATCGCACAACTCTGTAGATAACTTAAATATCACATTAACGGCGTTTATCTCTGGAAAAATTTTAGCTTTATTTTCATTTCCCAAAGAGGAGACTACTTAAATTCATTAGGCCAAGGAAATGTCTATTTGGTTAACCGAAAGTTCTCAGAAGTTGCCTGCTACTGATAACGCTTCTCCCCTTTCCTTGGAATTCGTGTGCTTCTGAGTAAGGCCTTTTATATTATGATTTTATTTGGTCTCTCTTGTTTTTTTTTAAATGTTGAAATGCAAAATAATTATTGTTTTATTTATAATCTATAAAAAAAATGAACGAGCCTTACATGTCGGAGAATAAGCGTGATCAAACTTCTCTTTGTGATGTGTAACATCTTTCCGCTCGCCTTCTATATATAAAATTTGTAGAAGTGATTTCGTAGAAAAGGGACGGAAGTAGGGTCGTAACAGTGTGATCAGCTCGTCTTCTTTATATACAATAATTTGTGGGAGTGATTTCGTAGAAATGTGATCATAACAGTAAACAGTAATCGTAATAGGATAACAGTGTGATATGTCCTCTAATGAGTATTTACTGCATTCTCTTTATGATTTGTAAAAAAAGATACGGAGTCGGAAGTGCGTCATTTTGAAAATTTAAAGTCGTTAATAGGAACAAGACATATTATATGTGAATGTCAAATGTTTTCTTATGAGTATTTACTGCATTCTATAAAAGATTTGTAAAAAAATATACGTCATTGTTTTTAGCTCAGAATAATAACTAAAGCTATATTGTTCTGAGGTTTTTAGAATATATTGTTAAGGTGAGATGTCAAATGTTACACATCTTATGCGACTACTGTAAGCTTAGAGCATTAAACCAACGCTCTAAGACTCTAAGGCTCGTTCATTTTTTTGTGTGTTAAAGAGTTTTATCCCAAGATGGTTGGTTTCATTTTATATTATGATTTTCGCTTTCATCATCTTCTAGCATGCCATTTCCATAAAACATGAAGGAGATGAATAAGAAGATTTATTTATTTGTTGTGACTAAAACAACATACCTACATCAAGCATATCACAATAACACAATTGAAACCTTAATACAAAACTAACTTTTTGTTTGTCTATGCATGTCACATTATTATCTCTTTATTTCTTTTTTTTTCTTAGCCTAGGTTTGTTATAATATTAATATAAAAGTAAAATACAAAAGCACATACAAAACATACAAATACTATAAAAAACCTAGCCTAGGGTACCACCGGCAACGGGGCAGGGCTCAAGCTGCCGGTGGTTAGGGCTGCAGAGACAGGATCCTTCGGACCTGACCTTATTATTATTATAAGCCACTACTTTCCCACTGTAGGGCAAAGGTCTCCCCTCCTATGATACATAATATTTCAAAATAACCATATATCCGATTGCGATGAAACTTTGGTAAGTTTTTGCAAAGGTTTCTGAATATGAAAAACCATGAAACGATACTGATGTTCACGGTGACGGAGTCACGGGAAATCCTTTATTAATTGTTATAGAATTTATGGAAACTGCGCAGACATAACAACTCAGTTGCAAGTTCCGGTTATCGACAGCTACAACCCACCGTTACTGGAACCTATGAAACAGTAGACAGAAACTTTAACTTTTACGATACGCTAAGTTGCGCAGCTCAGTGTTATAATTATTTGTAGTCGACTGTAAACAGAGGCTTATACAAGCAAATAATAAAGAAAGCTGGTTTTGCTGCCCAGCCCAGCTGGATCCTCCTCTTGGCTTCCTTCTCAAAATAGTTTTTACCTAATTGCAGAATCTGCCCGAGGTAAGTATATTCGGAAACGATTTCAAGAAGGTGACTATGTACGATATTAATGTACTATATTGGAATCGACTGTAAATATTTAATTCTGTAATGACCTTTCAAAATATATTAATGTCGTTCCATTACATAATCTTATATCCAATATGTCTCAATTTCTGAAAATTCGTATGGTTTCTTATTCAATTAAGCTTACGAATTCAATATAGTTCTCAGTAAATATAAATTGATTTGGTTTAGAAAACCAACAAACAGTTTCTATTAAAATCGTTTAATCGAATCTAATATGTTATTAATAAGTTACCAACTCAATAAAATTTTACATCCATCAGAAGTTGAGAGAAAACATTGACCATTTATATTTACGTATATTATTTAAACGTGTGGTGTTTATTCTCGAAACATAGGCGTGCAACCAAGTATCAAGAACACCGCGATAACATGCAAAATCATATTTACGTAGATTTACTTTACCAAACAAAAACTCTGTATTTTATTACATTATGTATGTTCACGTCAAGTTGTTCTAACTTTTGTTTTGTTAAACAATGAGGTTGACGACCAAGAACAATGTATTACCTGGACTTAGGGTTGTCACTTTACATAAACATTAATAAAGTAGTAATTATGACGAAGGCACGCTGGTGTGTGCCCGCCACTTTGGAATGTCTAATAAAGCAGTGCGCCATATTGGATGCAATTGTTTGATTTCTGTTATTGTGCAGTTATAAAGAGGAGCTCGATGGCGCAGTAGTTAACGCGTCCGATCTGCGAGTGCTGAGGTTAAGCAACTTTCGCAAAGGCCGGTCATCGGATGGGTGACCAAAAATGTATCATCTCGAGCCCCTCCGTGCTTCGGAAGACACGTAAAGCCGTTGGTCCCGGCATTAGTAGTTGATGCATTAGCAGTCGTTAACAACCACCAATCCGCACTGGTCCCGCGTGGTGGTTTACGGCCCGTTCTCCTTATCCATCCATAGGGAAGGCTCATGCCCCAGCAGTGGGGACATAAAATGTGCATCAGCACATTTTATGTCTACATTTTATGTATGATATAATCATCATCAGATGATGATGATGATTATGCAGATATCCAGCGCTATACAGGATTGTATGTTTTCATTGACGTAAAAGTAAAATTAAAACTACTTCGTCTACTTAAAAGAAACAATTATATTATCTTCGTGTACATGTAAACTGTACTGTGCTAAAGTGTCAAACGATTATACACACCCATTGATAATCATGCTTCATTCACGCCAACCTAGAACTCTGTCGAAATTACCTACATTAAATTATTTTCATTGAGACGCTTGTGATTACACCAAGTTAAATTGCTCTCGGTTAATTAGATTCGTGATCATTTATTACTTGGCTGTAGGTACTATTTATCTTTCCGCTTGTTGGAGTAGTGCTACTCTGAATAACGTAATTAATTCAATGTAGCGCTTGTCAGTGCGAGGGTGACACGCCTTTTAGTAGTCAGTAGTTTCTAATACGAACGCCTTTGTTAAAGTATTTTTCAGGAAAACAGCATAGTATTCTTTGGGGCATAATGTCGCAAAGAAGATTCAATGGAGTATCTTGTAAGAGATTCCATGGTCGCTCATCAACCAGTTGGGCTGATCTTAGAAGATCCCTCACTCAATCCACGATGACCGACTGCTCCCACAATGCTTCCAATAGGACCGAGTGGAGACGCATTACAAGAGCCGTTATTCACCAAGACCCACCCGGTCAACCCGAGTCGAGGTCATAGCCTTTAGCGGCATCCTCGGAATCTGACACCCTAGGATGATCTAGTAGGGAAGGACACGCAATAGTGCATGATGCTATTCCCTCTAAACCACTGACGGTCTTTCGATCATACACTGGTCTGCTCTTGCGTACTTGTCTTATTTTTATTAACTATAGTTTAACTTTGTTTTTTCTTAGACAGGTTTTGACTTTCACCAGTACTGTATGACATTGTAAAAAAATAAACTGGTAAATGATGTTTTTGCAAACTTAAATATTTTATTTATTTATTTTTTCTTTTTTTGTGTTTTTTTTCATGTTGTGATTGTCCTTTATATTCTGTGTTTTTATTTGTGATAGAAAGTGTCCTTTTATGATAGGGCATTTTCCAATATGTATGACGCTGTAAGGGAGAAAAGAGCTGGACACTTGCTGAGTTTCTTACCGGTTCTTCTCAGTATAAGATCTCCCGCCCAGAGTAGATAAACTTACTCATAAGGGCTATTTGTAGCCTAAACTGAATAAATGATTTTGAATTTTGAATTCTAAATACAGCTTGAGGAACCCTTAAATTTCTCGATGCCCCCAATAAAGTCCGGTGATGGTGAAAATACCGTCTTAGGCAATGAGCAAACACTATCTAATAAAAAAGCACCTCGAGCACTCTGTCAAGAGTGGCCGACTAAGAATAAGTAGAATTCTGACCAAAATCAGACTGGATGGTAACCCGACTTTTTTTTATCAAACATTTGTGGTTTGTACACCGGTTTTCGTGGTGTCGCCATCTCTGAGGTCCCGGGTTCGATCCCCGGTCGGGTCAATTTAGAAACTATTGTTTTTCTAAATTGTCTCGGGTCTGGGTGTTTTCTATGTATAATAAGTATGTATTTAAGTATTTTAAGTATGTTTATCCGTTGTCTAGTAACCATTTAACGAGTTTCGTAACGAAGCTTCTCTTGGGCTAGATAATTGGTGTGAGTATAGGAAAGTTCATTATTATTTATTATTATTTAATTTATGGATTTCATTAAATGTGCGTAACTTACACTGTGGATTATGGCCCCATAGTACTTTTCGTAACACTCTGTATAAGCCTTGCACATTATTTTTGTATGTTTGAATTATTCCAAGCTTCGATTTTAGAGTATATTAGTTCTCTGGAAGAAAGTAATAGGACTATAACTTGGTCATTATGTAAATTTATAAGTTGGAAGTGGATTTTTGTTATGAAAGTATTATCTATATGTACTGTATATTAATCTATCTATCTATCTAACTGTACCAACTCGAGAACCAGCAATTCACTTTGCTGACTTCCTAATTTTTTCACTTCCGTCGAGTTTGCTACGTAAGGAGATTGTATAAGCGTGCCACTGTAAAGGTTTGACCTCGTTTGACTTATCGACTGGAATACGTCCAATCTTTGTCCATTGTCTTAAGTCTGACTTCTGTGTAAGTGGACGCGCAAATGTATTGGCTTCATTTGTTTGCCACTTTGAAATTGCGCCAACGCACATTAGCAGTAAAAGTGTCACTTCTAAAATGTTGGCATTTTTACAATAAAGATAAAACAATAAACCTTTTTTGATTTTTTAAGTATAGCAAAAGCCTATATTTATATATAGCCTGTTCTGTTGCTAGGCAAACACATCCATCATAAAAATCAAATCATCCCTACAGTTGGTGGGTATTACTTAATCACCACGCTTGTCAAATGCGGGTTGGTAATCACAAACCCGGGATATGTCATCGTTAATCCGAAACGCAATTTAGCCGACTCTGGAATGAACCCAGAACCCCCGGCCGAGGATATCGGACCGAGGTGAAATGAAACAAGACTAGACGAACCTTAAAGCTTTTATTTTATACTAGCTGACCCGGCGGACTTCGTACCGCTTTGACAATTTCCATGACAACAAAACAAACAAATCAATTTGTATTGGAAAATGAAATTGTCGTTTTTAGTATATTCCGTTACTTATTATTTATGTTTCTCACCTTTTAACCTTCCCTGAACTTCCACAGCCATTCTCGACTTTTAGCAATACAAACGAACAGCAATTGATTTTTATAATAGATATTATTGTATCCTGATAACAACATATAGAGAAAACTCTTGACTCACTGACAGCTTTATCAAGTACTAGCTGTGCTCGCGACTTCGTCCGCGTGGAATAGTGACTTTCGGCAGCATTTTTAATTTTTTAGGCTCTTTTCCCGATTTTGCAACATTTTTCACTGATGCTTCGCTCCTATTGGTCGCAGCGTGATGTTATATAGCCTAAAGCCTTTCTCGATAAATGGACTATCCAACACAAAAAGAATTATTCAATTCGAACCAGTAGTTCCTGAGATTAGCGCGTTCAAACAAACAAACAAACAAACAAACAAACAAACTCTTCAGCTTTATATATTAGTATAGATTAACTAAACCCAAAAATTAGGAAGCTAAAAATTTTCACAGGAAAAAGGAAATGGAAATTTTATGAACTATTTTGCCAAATTGAAAAATTTCCCCCAAAAAATGGCTAAAATTTATGCAATTTAGTTTATAGAGTAAATATTATGTCATACATACATACTTACATACAGTCACGCCTGTCTCTCATAGGGGTAGGCAGATATCACTTCTTGCCACTTGCCACGATTCTTACATACGTCTTTCGCTTCATCTACTCTCATTAAGATTATTTACATATAATTTTACGATAATTTTATTGCGAATAAATTACAAATCGAAAAAAGACAAAGTGTTGAATAAATTCCACGAGCGGGATTCGAACCTCATGCACCCCATGACATGCCGGGTCAGGTACACTACCAACTATGCTATCGTGGCACGATATTTTTGCCTATCAATACTCTCATTAATTTCTTCATACATACTCGCTGGTTTAAGATACTCTTGACCAGGCCTTTATTTAAAATGTCCTCGGTTTGGTCGAGGAATATCAGCCTAGGTCGTCCCCGTCCCATATCATATTATTTCATAAAGGAAGTAATGCAAAGCCTATTACTCAGAACACTTTGAACGCAGCGCTAACAGCCGTGTCTACCTTAAACCAATTTCCCCCTCCCTCCGGCATCCGCGCGACGCCGCAGGTTGATTTCCGCGGTAGATATACATCCGTCAAAATTGTAACTATTTCGATCACATTGCTGATGCACCGGAAATGCAGCAGACATGTTTGATGATGCACAGTTCTCGAAAGGAGATAAGTACGGACACAAAAGAAGCAAGAGCTTGCTTCTTGCAAAAAATATAAAATACAAACTCAGTCACAAGTATAAATATGTTACCATAACATACAGGGTGGAAAGATCGAATGCCACATGAATGGCAAAACTACCTTAAATATTGGAAATAGCACATTCTGTGTAAAGACTTTCCTTTGTTTAAAAATAATAAATTCTGTATTTATGGATTTTTGAAAAATCGCTTGTCTTAAGCGGGACTCGAACCAGTCAAATGCGACAAAAAATAACATGCCGTATTTTATGATGCAGATCGAAAAGGTTACTGATAAGGTAAATTTTTCTCTAAATAACAAACACAATCAAAATAACGGAAGGCCATGAAAACTAACAACTACCTTTTAATTTTGTTTTCTTCCGTCACGTGAAATGCACCGCAACTAAGTACCTATTTTAATTATTGGAAATAGCAAATGTCTTTACTTAATTCATGGTACTTATGTGTTGTAAACGATCGATATGAAAGACCCTTACGATCTGCATCATAAAATACGGCATGTTATTTTTACCATATTTGATCGGTTTGATTCCCGGTTAAGACAGACGATTTAATAAAAACCCATAATTGCAGTGTTTATTATTCTCTAAAATAAAAGTAAGTCTTCATCGCGTACAATTTGCTATTTCCAATAATTAAAGTAGTTGCGGTGCATTTCACGTGACGGGTGAAAACAAAATTATAAAAGGTAATTGTTAGTTTACATGGCCTTCCGTTATTTTGATTGTTTTTGTTATTTAGAGAAAAGTTAACCTTATCAGTAACCTTTTCGATCTGCATCATAAAATATGGCATGTTATTTTTTGTCACATTTGATCGGTTCGAGTCCCGCTTAAGAGCGTTTACGCCACACACGCCGCCAATGAAAAAAAAAACATATCTAGTAATTCATCTCAGCCAAAAGACGTCCACTGCTGGACAAAGGCCTCCCCCAAGGATATGGGGGGTATTTGCCGTAATCGCCACGCTTGGCAGGCGGGTTGGCGATCGCAGTAAGTTGAGACTTAACCTCAGAGAGATGCTGCTGCCCATCCTTTGGAATGGTCCCTTAGTCGGCTTTTACGACACCCACGGGAAGAGATAGGGTGGTGCAATTCTTTATCCCCGGCACCACACAGGGAATCTAGTAATTAGAGCTAGAAAATCAAATTATGCTCAACAAACTATTTGAATGAAGTAATTTAGCATTTTTACGTCACCTAATGAACACCTCACATGTTATGGTTTAGTTAAATAAGACGTTACGGCCACTTTTAACTATAACATCATATTTAACTAATATATAATGCTATGTAATGCTAAATTACTTCATTCAAATAGTTTGTTGAGCATAATTTCATTTTCTATCTCTAATTAAGATATGTTTTTTTTTTCATTAGTGGCGCTAGTGTGCGGCGTAAACGCTCTTAAGACAAGCGATTGACCAAAAATCCAGAAATGCAAAATTTATTGTTTTTTTAAATAAAGGAAAGTCTGCTTTACACAGAATGTGCTATTTCCAATATTTAAGGTAGTTGTTGCCATCCATGTGCCATTCGATCTTTCCACCCTGTATACTAAAGTTGTCTAAGGAAATCGCTAGAATTACAAGTCACCACATATATAACTCGTGATAGTAGGCACTGTAGAACGAGGCTACCTTTGATTTGTTGAATGAATACCACCGTCTTATTTCAATCAAGAATTACTTAGGCCCGATCACAGACCAAATATCGGCCCGATTTTTCAATCCTCAGATAAGTTCTATCTAAATAATAACATTGTTCATTGTGACATATTTCCTGAAGAGAATCTGTCATTATGTCAAAATTATTCAATGAATAAACTTTAACTGGCGATTGAAAAATCAGCCCTAAGTATAACAAACTGCCTTACTAATATTACAAAATGTTAACATGATAACTTATTCGATAATAAGTTATCATGTATGTTGTATGTTATGTTCTTTTTTTAATATTTTGATTTGATTTTTTGATTTATTTTATGTTCTAACATTGCAGGGGCGCTAACCTTCTCAATGGATGGAAAAACCAAACGGGCCCATTGCCGATTGACACAAATGATGTACATAGTTATATTCATTATATACCCATATATTTATATTTTACAATGCTCCGTTATTCCCTTAACAAGCGTACTGACTCGATCGCGCCGCGGACACGCCAGCCCGATAATGGCGGGAACCGCGCCGTAATTAAAGATGGCTGACCGATTTCATTGTGGCCAACCTCTATGGGAGATCGTTAAAACTTTCCAAGGAATTCTATGTTCTATAATAACGCCTATGGTAAAGCTGTAGAGGTTTTGGATTCATTTGACGGGATAATTTAAGATGCTTACAAAAGTTTTTTTCTAACTTTCATGTTTTTTATTAAGATGTAGTTTTAACCAAATTTTATTACCTATCTACAGTAAAACCTAACTTTTGCTATATTTGTGATAGTTAAGATAGATTGCTGTAAGAATGCCGAAGATCCTGGACTTGATGACGTACCAAATATTTAATTTTTTTAATGGTAAAGGCAATGTCAGTAGCATTGTAATTAAAAATTGATAGTAATTTGTAATTATTTGAAGAAACCTCAAACCTTTTTTCTACCTCACCAATTCGCATGTTAAAATTAAACGTAAAATGTATTGTTTCATTTCGTTTCTTTACTCAGGTAACAACATCTTGTTGTTTGATTTTCATTATTAAGGTAAGTACAATTTGTATTATGTTGTTGGAGAGAATAAAATATTTATATCTAGATAACTATATTAGCAAACGTACAAAGAAAATTAATGTCTATTTTGTGGAGCACAACAGCGCTTTCACTTCATTTATAAGTTTGTATGTCAGCGTATTCTCAGTTTCGTGGAACGACGATTTTCGCATGGTGGCTTGCAAGAGCTGTTTAAGAGTAGCCGCGGAACGTGCTCAGTGGCGTGCACTTGTAGACGCCTAGGTCCAGTGGGCTAATGAAGGCTGATGAAAGTATCAGGCAACTAGTGGGCGGCGCGACTAGCGAATTCACTAATTCATGGCGTGTGATGCCAATAACCCCAAACCGTGGCTGAAATAGATTTCAGTAGCCGATTCCAACAAAACTTTTTTAGTATTTATATAGTATTTATATTACTTTGAATTTTGCATCACAATGTTTTTTTTTATATTAACGGGTAAGCACAGTGCCTTGGACTCACATAATGTTAAGTGATGATAAGGCCAATTATGGAAGCGCACTGCACCCGGGATCCTCAACTAGTGAGGCACTAGCTATCTTATCTCTAGCTACCGGAACACAACAATGCTATAAACATTGATGTTATGGCGACATATTTAGATAAGATGGTGGTAGTTAGCCAGGCGGGCAAACAAGCCCTACCACCAACCAAACCGAGTACACAAACATGTGGCGCTGGGAATCGAACCCGGGACCTCTGGGTCTAAGCCGGTGGTCTTAGCCACTAGACCACAGTGGCGGTTAAAAAATAGTTACAAGATAAAATTTTACTAGAATAAATCAACCTCAGCGGTCAGTGCATTCAATGCACGTGGGTTCGATTACTACTCGAGTTTCCTGAGGCCGGATGATTTTTACAAGCTTTTATTTCTAGTAAAATTTTATGTGTTCATTATTTTACGTGTATGTGTTCATTATTTTACGTGTTATATGTTATGTATGAGAAGCTCGATGGCACTATGGTTAACGCGCCCGGTCTGCGAGTGCAACTTAAGCAATTTTCGCAAAGGCAGGTCATCGGATGGGTGACAAAAAATGTATCATCTCGAGCTCCTCCGTGCTTCGGAAGGCACGTAAAGCCGTTGGTCCCGGCTGCATTAGCAGTCGTTAACAACCACCAATCCGCACTGGGCCTGCGTGGTGGTTTATGGCCTGTTCCCCTATCCATCCATAGGGAAGGCTCGTGCCCCAGCAGTGGGAACATAAAATGAGCTGATGATGATGATGATGTTATGTATATAGGTAAGGTGGGTACTGCTACAAGATTGTAGCCGCACTAGGATTATAAAATACATAAATTATACTGCACGATAAAAGTTGGAATCTTATTTATTTATCTTGTCCAGTGGGGTAACTAGGGTATGGCCGCGTGAGGCTTTGCATATTTAAACTGTTTTAAATATGCAAAGCCTCACGCGGTGATGAAAAGTGATTGATGAAACGTGAATAAAAAGGGACTGTTCCCTTTTTATTCACGTTTCATCAACTTAGCCCAAGGTTGTGGATATTTGACCAATCATCATCAATTCAAAAATTATTCATGGTAACATATTTAAAAAGGTTATACGGTAACAGGAAGATGTCTTATTTATTACTGTTTTATTTATTCTACATGACAAGAAGCTCATAATGGCTCTCATGTTAAAATAAAGACAAAAGCAATTGCAAACCAAACATCGCTGGTCACAATTTAATTAATTTACACACAGAACGATGGAACCCATGGAAAGATAGATAATGCTTAAAATTATTATGATTTACCTAGTTTGAAACTGTTTGGAAAAACAGTAACGAGTACAAAAAATATCGGTGATAAAAAATTCTAATTACTTCTGTAGATATCGATGTAGCCTTGAACAAACAAAAAAAAGTTACTTATGTCAAGGTCCCAAATCGCAAAAACTCCATGGCTTATCAGGGTGTTGGGCCCATATCTCCATGAGCCATAACCATTTATAGACCAATGGTTGTGATGGTGATAGCCACAGTCGTTTAAGTAACTTATGGAAATACTTAGTAGTAAATATTTATAAAATTTATAAAATACAGTGAAAATATTAAACGCCTACCCGACCCAACCAGGAATCGAACCTGGGTCTTCCGCAATCCGGGCGGCTGCACTGACTGCTATGCTACCGGGAAGGCTGACGTAAGCGCTGAATTTTGTCACTGCTTTTTATTTTTTTTGTGCCGTTATTAGCACTCAAAAAAATTAAAAAGCAGTGACAAAACCAAGACCGCCCGGATTGCGGAAGACCCAGGTTCGATTTCTGGCTGGGTCGGGTAGGCGTTTAATTTTTTCACTGTATTTTATAAATTTTCTAAATATTTAATTTAGCTTCAGTGCAGCAATTAGCACTTGAAAATAAAAGTAAAAAGTATTCGTTTACGAGGTGTGAAGAAGTAACTTGCCCCTCGGCAAGCTGATTATGGATAGTTTTGCACAATCCTGCTTCATTAGCTGTCTTCGCATTTAAACTCCTATTTCGCATAACAAAATGGACCCCATTCACGGGCACCCCTTTTCAGCACACCAAATTTAATCATATTGGCCCATATTCACGGGCAATCCACTCCACCGCTTCACACCATATCGCTCTAAATTTAATCACATAGTTATATTGCGTGGAATCGCTCCGAGCGATGGATATCCAGACATTCCAAAATCCATCTCTTATTCGGGGGGATGGAGTGGCGCAAATGGAGTGCCAGTAAATAGGGTATATACGATACCATACGGTAAAGCGTAGCGGAGTAAAGTCAATTACGTACTAATAAATAAAAAAAGACGGCAAAAAATATCCTACACACCAATGAAACAGGTAGAGCGTCTGTGGGTATTCAAGATCAGCCTTTAGATACTTCAATTTATAAATTAGTACAGGAATAATGCATGCGAAGGCGCTCTGGGGATATCCGACTACGATAGGGCGGGCCGAGGGTTTTTCGGGGCGCAGTCGATCGGAGATAGGGCAGGCACCTCGGTGTATTATTACCTAATACAACTTCCCTCTTTGCATCTCGAGGGCCGTTACTCTCAATAAACAGGAAATCTTGATCGCATAAAGGCCTGTGTGGTTTTAAGTATGGAAATAGAGTTTGTTACTATGTATTAGTTATTTTTATTAAAAAATAACTAAAAATTTAAAAAAAGATTTCAGAGATACCAATCATTATTTTATAAAGTTCTTTTTTTCATTACTATTCACTGCGAAGAAAATTATATTATTCTTTGTATTCACTAAAAAGAAATCCTCCCTGGCCGCACCATATTATTTGAGTTTTATAAAAAAAACTAATTGTTACTTGAGAAAAATAAATGAATTAACGTGAAGTAGACAATAGGTAGCAAAACTTGAATAGAGTTACGCATAGTTGGCATTAACAATTAATAAGTTGGTCGGCTGCAGAGTATGCTCTCCAGCCGGACCACATTTGATGTCTTATAAATTCTTAACCTATTGAGATTTGTATGTACTTAACGTGCTTTATGTAAGGTAGAAATTAGGTACTAAATATGAGGTCAATGACTTTTATGGAAATTTGTAAGAATTGTTTGAACTCAAGGTGGCGCGGCCAGGGAGTACTGCTCTACGGCCGGACCTTATTTATAAAATATTTCAAAATCTTTTGAGGTACTTAAAATATTGAAGTAGGTATTGAAAAGTAGACTAAAGGTAGCCTTTATTCCTCAATAAGGCATCTAAATACTTAATGGTGCTCCGGCCAGGGAGCATTACACAAAGCGGCCATCTTTTCCAAACGTTGTCAGTGCACTAATTTGCGATTGCAGTCGCGCGAGCTCGTTGGCGTGCGGCGTTTTAGGTATGTATTGGAGGGAGATGGAATGGGAATACAGAAAGCTAGTACAGCGCCAATCAACTACTTATTTAGATTTACTACTTCTATTTTACTGTTTTGCGCGGCAAATTTAAAAGTCACCAACAGGCGCAACCAGGTACCATTTACCATTTTGTGTTGTGACGACCGCTGTATTAACTGATGTATAGTTAGTACCATTTGACGCTATCTAGCACTCTTAAAATCTAGTTTACAGCCTATGTATAATATTAATCTATTCTATATAGGCAAGTACTTGACCGCAATCTCACCTGAGTGATGATGCGGCGTAGGAGCATACTTGCCTAGATGCCTTGAAAATATCCAGGTTATACGTATTAGGAAACACATCCGCAGGAAGGCAATTCCACTCCCTAACTGTCCGTATTAAAAATGATGACGCAAAGCGCTTTTGCGTGTAGGCGGTATCATCATCATCATCATCTCAGCCAAAGACATCCACTGCTGGACAAAGGCCTCCCCCAAGGATATGAGGGGTACTTGCCGTAATCGCCACGCTTGGCAGGCGTGTTGGCGATCGCAGTACGTTGAGGGTAACCTCAGAGAGATGCTGCTGCCCATCCTCTGGAATGGTCCCGGTAGGCGGTATGTCGACAGTGAAATGGTGTGATTTATATTTTTTATATTATCATCTAGCCTGAAAAAATTACGTTGAAGGTTGATAACGAAGCCACTATTATATTTATTACCTAAAGCTTACTTCTAATTTTATAGATTATAACCATAGTTTGTAATTTTTATAAAGAAGATACTCTTCGCCATAGAAGACTTCTCGAAGAATTACAACTATTTAGATTAGCAATTGTTAATCATAGTTTAGTATAATAAAGTAAAAAAAATAAAGTTAAACAATATATTAGACAACATCACATACATTGTTCTGATCCCAAAGTAATTAGCTAAAGCACTCGTTTTTAGGAAATCAGAAACAACAACGGTAACAAAACCACCCAGACATGACACAATATCGAAAGCTCGATTTTGACATTGACCCGACTGGGAATCGATCCCGGGACCTCAGAGTTAGCGCCACCCAAAGTCCGGCGTGCAAGCCACTCGGCTACGGAGGTCGTCGTCAATGAATTAGAAACTTTTAAAACTACTTATGATTCGAAGGTACCACCGTCAGAGTATAATTCTAAAAGTTAAGCTCTTACACGTAAATTTCCGTACCTACTTAGAACAAATGAAAAACTCCAAATATTCGAATGGCGACCAAGAGTCCTTCGAAGAGATCCCTGAATGTGATAAAGAGGAGCGAGGGGTGCTCTCGACCGCACGATTGGGGGAGATAGGGCACGGCGTGGTACCTACAGGACACGGCGACAATTTTTTTTGTGTGTTATCGAAAGGAAATTTTGCAGAGTACGTATCGTATTTTTTTATATTTTATTAAAGTTTCGCACGGGATTGGCTAAGTTAATGTGATGCAGGGGAGGCTTCACTACATAGTATAAAACAAAATTGCTTCCCGCTTTCCCTATGTTTAAATGTATATATGCTTAGATCTTTAAAACTACGCAACGGATCTTGATGCGGTTTTTTTAATAGATAGATTGATTCAAGAGGAAGGTTTATATGTATAAATACATGCATAATATAGTAGAGAAACACTAATAAATTTAGAGGTTTCACATTTTTTTGCGCTTACATAGCAAACGCTGGCTGAACCCTACGAGATAGAACAAAATAATGTACTACAGTATTGTACACCTAAAAAGGTTTACAAAAAAGTCCGCGATGGTATAAGTCTACCTCTTAGGGATAACCCACAATAATAATTTTTTATCTTTTACTTTTTACGAGAAATAATGGCTTATTTACGAAGCGATTTTAAGCAATACAGCATTAATCCTTATCCAATTATGTACCTAAAATACATTGTGCATTTAGTATAGATCAATATGGCTCTATACAGCATGTAATTTAAGGGAATATTTTCGAAGATATTACAGATTTAAAATGCAGGGACATAGCGGTTGCGTGTATCAGCTTTGCACTCGTGCGAAGCCGGGGCGGGTCACTAGTATATACTAAGCAGTGGGTGCTCAGGGGTCAAAAATGATGATGGTGATGATGGTGATGATGATGATGAAGATGATGATGATGAAGTTTCAAGACCCGTGTTTAACCTTGATCTTATCTTGGCCTCGACTGTGCTATTTAAAAGCGTCAGCAATTGTGGCCCTTATTTTGTCGATTTTCCCATTTCCCAATGTTGTTTTGTCTAGTAAACCCAAAAGTCTCAGGGTCAAACTCTTTATGGAAGTACATGTTAATACAGGGTGTCCCAAAAATGGCACGCCAGGCTGACACTGGAGATAGCTTAGCTATAAACCTATCTGATAAAAATAACATGACTCTAGTAAAAGTCTCATAGTTTTGGGGAAAATAACACTTTTTTCTTTTCTAAAAACTTCACTTTTAGTATGTTTTTTTTATTTTATTTTTTTATTATTTTTTTTTTGTTTATTTTTTTTTATCTGATAGGTTTATAGCTAAGCTATCTTCAGTGTCAGCCTGGCGTGCCATTTTTGGGACACCCTGTATACTTAGTTTAAGGTACACGTATAGCTAGTTTAAGTCCGGTTGGCTAGTTACCACCATATTGTTATAGTCTGTAACGATCTATAACAATAATATTGGTAGCATTGTTTGTCCAACAGTTAGAGATAAGGTAGCCAGCTTTCTATTAATATCGTTGAGGATTTCGAGCCAAGTGCGCTTCTTTCTATGGCCATTATCTTATCATCGTCATTAACATTACAGTTGTGGACCAGGAAGGTATAGAAAATAATCATGGTTTGTACAAAAAAATACAGCCTTCCTTTAACTAATAATATTGCAATATCAGACATTTTTAAGCACCCACCCTGCGATCATAAGTCATCATTATAAAATTGAATAGCAATTTAAAAGAACAAAGGCCCGCGTATAAGTAATTCTGGCTGCAATGTAAATGCGCCTTTCAGATCGTCTAAAGGGTTATTTTATGTGAGCATAATGTAAATTTATGTAGAAATACGGACGTGATGATAATAATATGATAATGTAAAATAAGGAAGTCTTTTGTGCCCGTGTTTTGAGATATACTCGATCCAGAGATGCCATTTTGTTTTTACGACAATAATATTCGGCATACGCTCTTTAGTATAAGGTGGCATTGAATCAAATGCTGATATTTTTAGTAGAGGTAGTTTACGACTAGTATATAAAAATAAAGGAAAATGACAACAACGTTTAGACCGAAGTTACTTCTCTAGTTTTTGATAAAGCTATAATGTTACGCTATAATATTGTCCATTATGAGGAGCTCGATGGTGCAGTGGTTAACGCGCCCGGTCTGCGAGTGCTGAGGTTAAGCAACTTTCGCAAAGGCCGTTCATCGGATGGGTGACCAAAACTTTATCATCTCGAGCTCCTCCGTGCTTCGGAAGGCACGCAAAGCCGTTGGTCCCGGCTGCATTAGCAGTCGTTAACAACCACCAATCCGCACTGGGCCCGCGTGGTGGTTTATGGCCCGTTCTCCCTATCCATCCATAGGGAAGGCTCGTGCCCCAGCAGTGGGGACATAAACTGAGCTGATGATAATGATGATGATGATGTATGTAACTTTCCCAAAAATAAAAAAAGAAATTATTTTGCTAATATATAAACGTAATAAAATTGAAAATATTTAATGAATTTAAGGTCTGAACCAAAATTGGATAAAAAGTAATTTGAAGAAATTTTTAATAAATATATAAATATATAACTATATAATATATCATCGTCATCATCATCATCTCAGCCAAAAAGACGTCCACTGCTGGACAAAGGCCTCCCTCAAGGATAAATCACTTTGAGGGGAATTTGCCATAATCGCCACGCTTGGCAGGCGGGTTGGCGATCGCAGTAGGGCGAGAAAAATCACAGAGAGACGCTGCTGCCCATCCTCTGGAATGGTCCCATAGTCGCCTTCTACGACACCCACGGGAAGAGATGGGGTGGTGCAATTCTTTATCCCCGGCACCACTCGGGGGTACTATATATTATATACTATATACATATATAACTAGTGACCCGCGCGCGACATCGCCCGCTTGAGAACAACTGTATCCCATGATGAATGGACCCCTATTAACAGCGCCACCTAGCGGGTCCAATTATATTTTAAACCATCTAGATAGAAACCCATTGAAATATACACATAAATTTCATCCAAATCGGTCCAGCCGTTCAGAAGGAGTTAGGTGACCAACTCACGTACAGAATAATTATATATATAGATATGATTCTATTAATCTATGACATGATTATCTGTTTTTTACAATGCCGTAAAAACTCGTAGTAATATGTAATCTATTAACAGTGTATTTCAACTTAAACTAACCTAAACAAGCCGTAAAGCTAAAGTTATCCAAAATTCATGTTCCCTATGATTTTGAGGCTTTCGAGGCTTCAGCTGAACTAATCTAACCCATGGTGGTCAAAGTTTAGTAGTTCGGTTAGCGTATAAACTTCAGCAACTTTGTATAAAGGTACTTTCAATATTAGAACTATGTATTTACATATACGTTTCAGTTTGTATGTTGAATATAGAACAGCCCTATTCTTCAAAATAATTACATCTAATCAAACTCGAAAATCGTATATATCATTACCTTTTAGTTACATCTTCTGTGCCTTCCTTTGCCATACGAATACGAAAGTACTACTTGTTTATAGAGGACTAGCTAACTTTTTGATAAAGACGCTCGCGACGATAAAAACGCCTCGGCGGCTGAGTGGCAGAGCGCTCGGCCCTATACCCGAAGGTCCCGGCTTCAATTCCTAGGTCGGGCTAAATGTATTTCGGATGTTTCGATGCATAGCCGAGGTTTGTGATCACTAACCCGCACTTGGCAAGCGTGGTGATTAAGCCATTACCCATTAATTGTATATAGCAATGACTTAATTTCAATGATGGAGGCCTTTGCCCAGCAGTGGGACAGTTAAAGGCTGTTTACTTTACTTACTTTTATTTGATAAAGATTAATCTCAGGTACGTAGAGAAATCCCAAAAAAGAAAGAGAATCGTTAATACTGAAATCGTATTAAATAAATAAATATTTCTAATAATTTTATGAAAATCCTTGTTAGATACGCTAAGTATTAATGTTTTCCTCAACATCGGATTAGCAAGAGGTGCGCTCGAGTAGCCACTGAAGAGCGCTGTTAATTTGCTCCACATAATTCTAAATAATTCGGTATCTTGAGTTCGTTGTCAATTCAATTTACTTATTACCAAATTCTCGAAATCTACTCAATTTGGAGGCTCCGTAAACCCATACAAACTAAAACACATAGGGCAAAACAGTTGTCAAGCAGTTAAATTTTAACCGCCTCTGTGGTCTAGTGGTTAAGACCTCCGGTTTAGACTCAGAGGTCCCACGTTCGATTCTCAGCGGGGGGTACATGTTTGTGTTCTCGGTTTGGTTGGTGGTAGGACTTGTTTGTCCGCCTGGCTAGCTACCACCATCTTATCTAAATATGTTGCCATAACATCAATGTTTGTAGCATTGTTGTGTACCGGCAGCTAGAGATAAAATAGCCAGTGCCTCACTAGTTGATGATTCCGAATGAAGTGCGCTTCCATCAATCGGCCTTATCATCACTTAACATCAGGTGAGATCAAGGCACTGTGCTTGCCCGTTAAATATAAAAAAGACAACTAAAGTTCTCTTATATCTGCGGTGTTTCTTAGGGCGTTAACGCGTAATCTACATTATTTTAGACGCTTTTTTAAAATTTTAATTTTAATTTTTTTTTCTCATCTGTTTGTATTTGTTTTTGTGCAGGTCAATAAATGTTTTTTTTTCTTTTTTTGAAGGAATTTCGCTCTTAGCCTTATGCGATCTTTGCAACGTCACCAAGCAAGCCGTGTGATCGAAACACCGTTGAAGGGTTTCTAGAAGGAACCGCATCACGTAAGCGTAACCCTTTCCCTACTATATTCTCTGAGAGGTTCAGATCGGATCGGATCTTATCCGCGACTTGGCAAACTTCGTGTAGAATTCTCTCCAGCATACGCATAGTGGCTGGCAGCAGCGGGATTAGAAGAACTGAAGATCGAACTTAGAGCCACGCATTAGGATAGGTAGAGTCTCGCAGTGGAGTGGACCAATACGGGCTTAGTATGATGATGAAAATGTTGATGATAATAATACAGGGTCACTTTTCTATCACCGTCCACACCTTCTGAGATGACTCCCGTGATACAAACGAACAACTTTTACTTATGGACCAACTCCCTAACTCGAAAATAAAATTCAGCTGTTCCATACAAAACATTAATATTCATTCGACCAAAATGTACTGGGCCCACTGGGCTTAAAGATTCAAAAACTGGTTGAAAACTGGTTGAAACTGAACACTGTTCAACAGAGGTTTCGTCGCCAAATATTAACATAGATTCTTATTGAAACATTACAGGATACGGGATGATAGCAAGGAAGGAAAACTAAAATCATTGCTGACCCCTATTTTTAATGATTAGAGGACAAAAAGGTCGATCATTGGTTCCTGTCGATCACTGGCATTTTCCAATTAACGTCATGTGCAAGGACAAAGGATTTTGGAAGGAAGGTTTAAGGTCCTCCTTTGGTTAGTTACTTAACATAACAAGTAAAATTTAATTTAAATGAATTTTAAACAGTTAACAATTTAACTTTACGGTTACATATACATTAAATTAAAAGCTAAGTTCAATAAAGACGGTAGGTAATATTCTCATAAGAATCGAAATATATCGATATTACTTGGTAGTAAATAACATGCGAAAACCATTCTACTGAGCTATCCATTGTTGTAAAGTGTAGGTACGCTCCAGAAAAATCGCAGGTAAGTATTAAACCGTCTACTTGAATGAACATAATATTAAGTTGTAGAGATCTGATCTAACTGGATTTACAATATGGGCAATAATAAAAAAGTGAATTGAAACGTAAGAATGGAATGGAACTGAAAAGAAAAATGGTGTAAATAAGCCATAAAAGTTAAGCTTTATGGGAACGATATCATATTTAATACAAAATACTTTTTTTTATATTTTTTGTTCAGACGGTCGATGCCTCGTGGGAAAGAAGCGTGAAACGCCCTCGATCTGCGATTGCTAAAGTTAAGCAACATTCACAAAGGTCAGCCATGAGATGGGTGACCAAATTAATCATCTCGAACTCTTCCGTGCTTTGAAAGGCACGTGATAAGGCCCTTGGTCCCGGCTGTATTTGATGTCGTTAATGACCAACGTATTGGTGGTCATAAAGATCGCACTGGGCGCGCGTGGTGGTTTATGGCTCGTTCTCTCTGTGTTGTATCCATCCATAGGGAAGGCTTGTGGCCCAGCAGTGGGAACAAAAAGTAATCTGGTAATTAAACTTAAACTAAAAATTAAACTTTCCTACACTCACACCAATTATCTAGCCCAAGAGAAGCTTCGTTATGAAACTCGTTAAATGGTTACTACTAGACAACGGATAAAAATACTTAAATACATACTTAATAGACATAGAAAACACCCAGACCCGAGACAATTTAGAAAAACAATAATTTCTAAATTGACCCGACCGGGGATCGAACCCGGGACCTCAGAGATGGCGACACCATTAAAACCGGTGTACAAACCACTCGACCAAGGAGGTCGTCAAGATGAAGATGATGATGACATAATTTTGAAATGTTTTACAGAATAATCCTAGCAACTAACCTCCTTTGGGATTTGGGAAAAGTGGCTCCCATGCACAAAACGTTGCAGCGTCTACCGAATGTGCATTTAAGAAATGGGGGGGTAGGTAGGGTGTGGGGGGACACTCAACAAGTCGCCCATCGTCTCAGCGCCGTTTGTTACACAACATTTATTGAATTTCACGCTTCAGTCTCCCTGGGCGCGCCGTGCTCGGAATTAATATTAGCCAGTTCTTAGAGTTGATAGTTGAAGTCAGACGCACGGTGTCAACCTTTTTCGTTATCCACTTATGGAGCAGATCCATGAAGATGTATTTTTATTTGTAACTTTCTTTTTTTATTTGTTTAAGGCATAAAGCGGTTTTGGCTAATGTCAAAGTTTTGAAAATAAATTGATACAGAACTTATATTGAATGTCACTCTACCATTTCCCTGGGCTCGCGGTGCTCAGAGGTGATATCGGCTAGCTCTTTAGTGTTGCTGGTTGAGGTCAGACGCTCGGTGTTAACCTTTTTCGTAATAGATCTACTTTATGGGTCATTCTCGTTATTTTAACCCAAATGACTTATTTTTGTTATTTAAATTTATAATACAATAGAATTTTAAAGCGTAAGTATTTTGATTCGAACAAACATATTGAGAAAACTTCATACTATATTGAAGATATACTTACATTTTTATACATACATTCATTATAAAGAAATAATATAAATAATTACCACCAGTAATTAATTAATTGCTGTATTGTTTAATGACACATTCATTTGAATGTTGAGTACAAAAGTTTCACACAGAATAATTTAATCAACGAGAAGTAAACAAATTATGAAACTGAACGCAAATATTTACTCGCGCAAAAGTTTTATAAACGAACGTTAACAAATGAATTTAATTTGAACTCTTTAGACCCGGCGCCAGTTAAGAACTTGTTGTTTCTTAATTTATTATTACTGAAGTAAACAACGACACAACGGATTCGAAGGCTGAAAGGGGAAATCAGGAATTGTGTTTTTTTTAATAAGTGACAAGTGAACGAAACACAAGAAATAATAAAACTTCGTAGATAACCTATATCTGAATGATATTTATGTAACTATTTATGTGACTAATGATAAGAATACTGGGTATAATAATTCGTATCCAAGTTTATGATTACTCTGAAGTAAGTAGCTAAGAGAAATATATTTTTATACATTTAAGTAATTGAATCACACGTAAAAAAGTTAGGTATGTCCTGACACTGACGCCCAATTCATACCTAGAAAGTAAAAATTTTGCATAACTTACCTGTAAGCTAAGCAACACGTGTCTCCTCTAAAAGTGTTCTCGTTAACGACTATAGGAATAGTTTTGTGAACGCCATCCCTCTACCCGACAGCGCAGTCCGCTCGTCTGAGCACGTGCGGGACTGTTCAATCACAAAGAGATTAAACACGATCTGTAGTGATTGGCACTGCCGATGTTTGAACTGGGCTGTGCCACATGTATCCTTACTTACTTACACTTCACCAATCAAAACTTTATGATCATGCAGTTCACAAATAAAAGTATATTTATTTTCGGATTAATTCCAAAGACAATATTCCATTCCAGTAATTACAAACCTTAAACACTTATTACCCACCAATGTTGCAGCATCGGCGAGTACCAGCGGTCCGACAACGCGTTCAGGATAATATCCTGAACGCGCAGCGGTGTTCCCGTTTTCATCGGGCGGGCAAATGCATGCAATGCTGCAATGCGAATTATGCAAAGGCGTCTGTTTTTTGACATGTAACTGTGCTGGCTAACGAGCATACGGCCCGCCCGATGAAAACGGTCACACCGCTGCATCTTGACCGCCACGACCACTGGCGTCTTGCGACGTGGCGAGCGTATTTCTAGTTCATTGCGTTCTTTCTATCAGCGTTGTCTATAACTGCTGTAGTATAACGTGTAATGGACTAGAAACACACTCGCCGCGTCGCAAGACTCTCGTACTCGTGTCTGAAGTCTAAAGCTTTTCCTGGATGTAGTACCCTTCAAACCGAAACGTAGCAATGCAAAACAATGCTACTTAGTGACACAAATAGGTATTAGGGTTGTCGCTATCCTGTCAAATTCTTTCAAGAATCCATCCTGGAAATTCTACTACCAGGTTAGGTAAAGCACCGGACTTAAAGCCATGTCTGCCCTGGGGTTTTGTTTCCAGTAGAGGGTTCAACTTTTCAATTTATCTAAGTGTCTGTAATCATTACAGTTATGTTAGTAGCTTTTAGTTTCGGTAGTTTAAGTAAGAAAGCTTGTTTCTCCCAAATTATGGATGCCGATGGTTTTAACCTTAGCTTTATATGCGAAAGGGATTTTCCTAC